>CM023867.1:13782630-14982630 GCA_013389735.1 Phaseolus lunatus
TATTAATATTATTACTAATATTAATATAATGTTAATAATAGTAATATAGTGTTAATAATATAAATAGTAATATTAATATTATATTAATAATAATATTAATATTAATATATTAATAATTATATTAAATTAATAATATAATTTATATTATGAAGTTAATATTAATATAATTTTATTATTAACACTAATATTACCATTAATATAACTATTATAACTAATAATAAGTATAATAAAAATCGTAATATGACAGAAGAACTTGTCTGGTTTAGTGGTTAAAGCTTCTCTAGTGACTGGAAGGACTTGTGTTCGAGTTCTGCCTGTTGCAGTTCCAAGTTTTCTTGTAGTGACTTCCACACCATCTTCAAGTGGATATGAAGGAGGCTTTCTAGATTTAGATGTAAGTGAACAATCACAAATTCATGAACTAGACAAAGTATTCTTAGAATCATGCATGTGTGGAGACTAGGACTTGGTTCTCTTTTAGTTATTTTTTTGCGATCAAGTTTCTAAAAGAAGTGGAAGGATCCATGAGAAGTTGAGAGGCATAATAATCATTCCCCTTGGTCATTGATAAATGTTATAATTCAGTAATATTTCATACAAAAAGATAAGCATTTATGGACTTTAATTGATAAAATAGTTATAATTCAATATCTAATTTAGGAATTTGAACCTTTTTACATATTTTTGGATTATAAGATGAATATAAACAATTTATTCTCAAATTTGTGTTAATTTAAGGAATTTAGGGGAAAATAAAGGTAAAAGGGTCTAAAGGATAATTGACAAGTTAAAGATAAGATGAAAAGAAAAATTTGGA
The DNA here is from genome assembly GCA_013389735.1 of Phaseolus lunatus. Classification (NCBI taxonomy): domain Eukaryota; kingdom Viridiplantae; phylum Streptophyta; class Magnoliopsida; order Fabales; family Fabaceae; genus Phaseolus; species Phaseolus lunatus. The sequence goes on from CM023867.1 coordinate 13,783,448, forward strand.
ACATTGAAAACTCGTCCAAGGCTCGCTTAAGAGAGTTCACTTCAGTAAATTTGGGCTTTTTCTTGTGAAACTCGCTTAAGCAAGCAATATCTTGCTTGAGTGAGATGTCACTTAACCCAAGCCGAATTAGGTTAAATAGAAGGCGTGAGGCATATCCCTAGACATCATTGGGAGGATATTGAGAGACAAAAAACCCTAGAGGAGGCAGTCGTAAAGGAGAAACACCCTGAATAATCTTTTATTGCTTTCCATGCTTATAATGGCCAACATGAGTGACTAATTCTTCCCTTTGGGATTGGGTGTAATCTATTCAAACTCTTATGTAAGGTGATATTTATTTTTAATATTTTGTTTTTAATTGATGATTAGTATTGTCATTTTATTATTAAAGTTTGAATCTTTATTCATGATTTTGATCCTTAAATTTGGCTGCAAAGTATTTCTAAGCATCTGACCTAAATGATAATGCTTAACATATTTAAATGTTAAGAATAGATTTGAAATGTTAATCTCTTTATAACATCTATTTGTAATGATAAGGAGTTTTTATAAATATGCGAGAAATCGATATTTAAGAGACTTTCTTAATATTTTTGTATGTGAGGAATCAATATGAATGCTTTTTATATGTGCATCAATGTCAATAAAGACGGAATGTTATATGTTTTTATTCATTGAAAATACAAACGAGTGAGAAAAATGAACTCCAATCCCAATTTTCCCAATTGACTCATCCAACTAATTTATTTTGCTTTTATTTAATTTTTTATAAATTCATGATACAAACAACCTTTCAAACAAACTTTTACATATTGTCTTATATTTAGTGAATGTTATATTTAGGATTTTAGAATTGTTCCTTGTGGGTTCGATATCTTTCCTTAGAAACAATTTATTACTTCTAACTCGGTACACTTGCTGTAAAATAGTCATCAATCACTAGAGTGTAAATATGTTGAACAATTTCTTTACACCTAAAGAATAAATCCAATAAGACTCCTTCTTTGTACAGGAATGTAAGTTGTAATGTTTTGAATTGTTCATAGCTACTCGTTCTTTTTGCTTTCTTTTTGGAACATGGAGCATCATTAGGGACATTGTGTTGTAGAAACTCTTCCAGTTTTCTTAATTTCTCCACCATGATGTCATTTTCTATGTGCACTAGTTCATGAAATATTTTATATAGAATATACAAAGATGTGTTCCATTTGTTTCATAAAAATCAAATCTAGATTACTCTTAGATAAGTTAATGGATGAATATTTTTAATATTTATAGTCATGGTTATTGCAAGATTATTTTATCTTACTTTCTTAAAAAAAAGTTAAAATTAAAGTGCAATTTGAAAAGGTGTTTTTTTCTTTTTTACTTCATGCACTAGTGCAGAAAAACCCATTTACGATAGCTAATATACACCGGTTTTATTGTCAAATGTTGTCCATCAAAATGCAGTGGCATTTTTGAAATTAAAACGAAGGTATAGATGACAGATCCTTGTAAAAAATCATTGTATATTTCCATGTATTTAGGTATAAATGGCGGTTTTACCGAAGAACCATCGTCTATACATCCGTTATTTACCCTAATTCAAAGCCTGCCACTTATGCTTTCATTCTTTGCATTTTCGTTTAGAGTTTTTCGCACGCACTGCCTTCGTTTTAACTTCAACTCTCTTCAACTCATTGTCTTTGTAAATTCTTCCTGCAACCTCATTGCTTATTCTTCCTCCACCCTCATTCCTCATTCTTTCATTCGGTCCATTGCTTTAGGTTCATGCTTGTGTTTTTCCGTCACCACTGTGTGTGTCGTCGCTGCCACCATCGCACTCTTCATTGTTTTGCTTCCACCACCGTGCTCTTTTTCATTTTGCTTTCGCCGCCTGCCGCTGCCTACCACCACCACCGTCGCTACAGGTTGGTGTAGTTTTTAAATTTTGTTTAATATTTTTTATTATTTTTTTAATATGTATGATTAAATTTGTTAATTTTATATTGAATGCATATTTATAATTCTTTGATACGTATTGTATTGAGTCTAGGGGTGTTCGACCCTCGACAATTGTTTCTCGTATGAGAGATCCTTAGTTTTCTGTTTCAGATTTAATACAAGTATTTGTCTAACTCCTCCAATTGTATTTTTTTTTTGTAAAAAATTTTTTAAAAGCAGAGGAAGTTGTAGTGATAGTAATTGTATTGAGTCTTGAATTGTCCAAGTGGACAGTTTGAGAAGAGAAATAACTTTTTATTAGTTCATTAGTACGTAACTTGTAATGGACATGTCATATATTTTACGTAATTTTAGTTCATAGCATTTTCTGTTGTTCTTCGAGTGAATATTTGATTGTGGAGATTTTGTGTCACCACTTTCATTTCATGCCACATGAAGACTAATGCGAAATGCTGCTAAAATTTTATTAAATAGAAGGAATGTTTATTAAAGTTATTTATTAAAGTTATGTACTATTGAATTATAATAAAAGTGAATCTTCTCCAATGGGATAGGTTTATACCTAAAATTTAATTCATACTTCATTTGTAATACTTATATTCTTGTTTAGTCTCCATGCACCACAATCGATGTTATACATTGTTGGATGATTCTTCTGTGATGAGTTGGTCCTGTTTTTAAGGAAGATCTTTTTTTACCTAGTATTATAATGTTAAACTTTCTTACAGTTGTGAAGGTGGAATATGCACATAAATAATAATAAGATATTTATTATTTGGTAATATTTATATATATATATATATATTTGATACGATAAGATTTTTTTTTCTGATGATGATGTTATTAATATAATTTATATTATAATAAAATAAATAATATTAATAGTCAGTAAAATAAAATAATTTAAGATTTTATTAATATTTATGTTTTTATATTATTGTTGATTGTATAATTAAAAAAATTTTAGTTTTTGTCAAATATTAATTTTGATTTGATAATAAATGTTACATAAATATCTCAAATTTATACTTATGCCATTAGTTATACCAATCCACATCATTTAGAAATTTCACAATTCAATTAAATATACTAAGTAATATTCATTTTATATTTATAAAAAGAAATAATATATAATCAAATTATTGAAGATATAAGAAGAAAATAAAGAAAAAGAAAGAAATTTAATTAATAATTAATTTTTTTAAAGATAATTTTAAAAACAATCCAACCATATAACATCTAAATTGTTCAAAAAGATCGGTGCGAACTAAAATTCATTTAAACATAATTCTTCAATCATTTCAATACAATCTCATCCTCAACTATTCAAAATTCATAAACTCATCAACCCATGATCAAATTCAGTTTATATTTCAGTTTATCATCAACTTATTATCTAAATCAGCTATATTAAAGTTCTATGCAAAATATAGATAGCTTCCCTTACTTGAAATTCTTTATTCCAATGGAAACATTAACTCCAACAGGGAAACCACTTCGGAATCTAAGAACCTAAAACATGTTATCCAAACATCACCAAAATTTAGTATGTGGTAAAACAAGTTGAGAGGAATAATTTTCTCAATTGTCCCTATCAAGATTGATGGCTAAATCCTAAGAAAAAACAAAGAATAAAGAATCTTTAGAGTAAAAAATGAACTTACTCTGTTGAAAATCTGATCAGGTAGAAATGTAGCGCATCTCCACACCTACTGCAAAGTGTAATCAGATTTAAAAAAAAAATCAATTATGGAAGAGAAATTGAGGAAATAAGGGAGATGGAAAGAGAGAAAAAAGTTAAAGAAAAGAAGGTGGGAGGCTTTACGGGTCTGACACCAAATGAATAATATGAAAATATAACAAGCTAAGTTTTGTTTGACATTTTATAGATGTTATGAACAATCTAAGAATTTACTTCTACTTGAATTGAAAAATTAAGAAACACAAAAATTCAATTCAATTCAATTTTGCAAATTTTATAGCCATAGAAAGGTATTGAAAAGTTGAAACTTTATTTGGTAATTTGTGCCTTCCATATGTAATGCAACTTATCTTGCTCTTGTGTGATCTCTCACCTATGAACTTTATACAAAATCAAGTTTTGAAATTTAAGTGTCAAAGACTTAACAATTTTTCAATTTATTTACAATTTAATATCATGATATAAATTTGTAGTGTCGACAACTTTAAAACTAGTAGCTAAAATTACAAAAGTAATGCAATAAAAAACTAGTAAACAAAATATAATATAGAAGAAAAGAAAGAGAATGTGAAAGAATTAAAAAAAATATTAAGGGATTGAAAAAAAAACAAAATGAATATTAATAGAAACTCTATTATATATTAAATCCTTATTTGGATTCAAGTAAACATTTTATAAGGAAGGATAGGAGAGTGAAAAATGCATAAAAACATACTGATTTATCAAGAAAAATAAAAAAGTTTGTGAGAACCATTATTGTACAAAGAAGTGTCCTCTCATTATCTAATTTAATAAATTTCAAAAACATCATGCACCATCTTTCCCTTAAGCTTAAACAACCATATTGTTACTTGAGAGAGAATATCTTTTGTATAATCCAACAAGTTACAAAAAAATATAATGCATCACTGTACACCTCAGTGCTCAAGTAAGTTGTCACTTCAAGAATTAAGTTTTAAGTGTCCTGGAGAATATGAAGGACGTAGATGACACTGGGCAATCACATATTTTCATGAATTAGACAAAGTCTTCTTAAAATCATGCATATAGAGCTATGACTTGACACTCTATATTAGATGTGTTCTTTAAGTCTAAACATATTTTTTTAATGTCTTTTGAGTTTAACAAGCAAAAAGGGTGATTATTATGCGTGTGATATTGATGACTATTTATGACAAGTGTACCGTGTCAGAAGTAATAAATTTGTCCCTAAGAACGAATATCAAACCCACAAGAAAAATTGAATTCTCAAGTATAATATTCACTAAATATAAAACAATATGTAAAAGTTTGTTAGAAAGGTTCTTTATGTGGGGAATTTGCACGAAATTAAATAAAGCAAAGTAAAAGATGTGTATGAGTTAATCGGGAAAATTGAGATTGGGGTTCATCTTTCTCACTCTTCTGTATTTTTCAAAAGATTATAATATTCAGTCTTGATTGATATTGATGTACTTATAAAAATTATTCATATCGATTCCTCACATACAAAACTATTAAGAGAGTCTCCTAAATATCCATTCCTTGCATATTTATAAAAAGTCCTTATCATTACGAAAAGATGTTATAAAGAAATTAACATTTCAAATTTGTTCCTAGCATTCAAATATGCTAAGCATTATCATTTAGGTCAGATCCTTATAAGTACTTTTTAGTCAAATCTAAGGATCAAAATCATGAATAATTCAAGCTTTGAGAATAAAATGATAATACCAATCATCAATCAAGAATTGAAATATTATAGATAAATATCACCTCAATACATACAAGTTTGAATAGATTACTCGGGATCCCAATGAGAAGAATTAGCCACTCATGTTGGCCATTACAAGCATGGAATGCAAGAAAAGAGATCTAGGATGTTTCTCCTTGGTGGTTGCCTCGTCTAGGGTTTCCTATCTCTCTCTATTCTTCCAATGATGTCTAGGGTTATGCCTCACACCTTCTATTTAACCTAGTTAGGCTTGGACTAAGTGACATCCATACTGAAGTGAGTTATTACTTGCTTGGGCGAGTTTGATGAGAAAAAGCCCAACTTCACTGTAGTGACCTCGCCTGAGTGAGCCTTGGGCGATTTTCCAATGTTCCAACTTTCCCTTTTCCTCTTGTCCATTCTCCTTTAGCCCTTTCATCTCCGTTTTCCTCTAGAATCCTAAAATTAACACAAATTTGGGAATAAATTGTTCTCATTCATATTATAATCACAAAATATGTAAAAATGTTTAAATTCATAAATTAAGGTTTAAATTATAGCTATTTTATTTATAAACATCCATAAGTGTGTATCTTTTAATATGAAATATTACTAAAATATCACACTTATTAGATATTCTCCAAAAAAATTTACTTTTATTGTAAGCGTTATTATCTAATAAAAATATTATTATTATTATTATTATTATTATTATTATGAGTTATTCATGTAATCATAAAAGTAATCAAACTTATATTGTATCAAATTTTTTTAGTGGTTTCATTTGTTATGATAGATATAATGACAATAGCGGAGTAAAAGACAAAATTTATTAAAATCACATTGTAATTTCAAAAATTTGTAAAAAAATGTTAATTCAATATCACAAAAAATGGTTATGATAAAAGAATAAATTTTTTATCTTCAATATTATTTTTATTATGATTGATTTTAAAGAATATTTAAAAAAATAGTTCACTTTTAAATTTTAAACTTTCTCTTTATTTATAAATAAAATATTCATCTTTACAAATTATATAAATATTTTGCAAAATGTATCTTTTGAAAATAACGAAAAAAATATATTTTTAAAATTATAATATTGTTAGGCTGTAAAAGTATATCAAGATAAATCGATAATTATTTTGTAAAAATTGTAAATTTTCAAAATAATTAATTAACTGTATTTTCTTTTTAAAAATACAATTAAATTGATAACTACTAAATAGTTTTAAGAATATATCTTTTCAAAATAATTTCAAGGCTGTAAAAATAATTTTAAAATTATTAAGTTTTAAATATATATTATCTTTTTTGAAATGCATCTTTTAAAAATACTTAAACTCTATTGTAATAGTTTTTTTTTCTGATGAGATTTCTAAAAGAAGTGGGTTGATCCATGAGGAGATGAAAGACATAATAATCATTCCCTTTGATTATTAGAGTGTAAATATGTTGAAGAATTTCTTTACACTAAAGAATGAATTGAAAAAGATCTTTTCTTTGTGTAGAGAATGTAAGTGGGGACACTTTGAACTCTTCATAGCTACTCATGTTCTTTTTGCTTGGAACACCAAGCATCACTAGGAACATCGTTTTGAAAAAACTCTTCGATTTATTTATTTTCTCCATTTAATCACAAACATTTTATGATGTCACTTTCTAATTCATTAAATATAATATATAATACACTATAAGAAATTTCAAATTTATCCACGAAGATATAGAAGTAAATTAAGTACTACTTATAAATATTAGTCACATAATTAACATTGATATGTAAAACAATATTTAAGAATTTTATCCACAGATTACTAATAATAATATTAATACTGATAATAATAATATTATTATTATTCATAATAATAATTAATCATGCAATCACAAAAGTGATAAAACTTCTTTTGTATTAATTTTATTTTAATAGTCTCAATTGTTATGATAAACTTAATGACTAAGAGCAAGTTAAAAGACAAGATTTATTAAAAATAAAAACAAAATTAATTAAAATTCACAAAAAAATGTTATGTTAAAAAAATAAAAACTTTATTTTTATTTGATCTTCATTTATTTTGTCTTTTAAAATTCTAGTATTCTGAAAAGTTTTAATAACTTTCTATTTATCAGCATATTCAATATAAAGGTTTACTATATGTTTTATGTGTACCCTTAAGTTAATTTGAATTGAAGAGCTTATTACATGCTACGTTTGGTTAATGTCTTGGCTGTTTGGTAGGTTTTTGGAGCTGTTTGGTAGGTTTTTGGAACTGCAGTTTCTTCTTTTAAGGCCATTCAATATATTTATGGGTTAATCCTGCCAACCGGTCTCATCTCTTTTTGATTTAATTCTACAATCCTCCATCAAATCTCCCTGATAAGAGTATTAGACTTTGTTTCAATGCTTGATTACCCTCATGTTGTATAACCCAGATATAAACGTTCCAGAAATTCTTGGTTTCACATTTGAACTTGGTCTTTAATGTAACATGCTCATTCTTTTTCTATTGGTAGTATAGATTTTCTATATGGATTTTCTGCAGCAGCTCCCACTTGGCTACTTTACTTCTTTTCTCTTCCAATAACTTTAATATAATCAAACCTTGATACCTCTACCTAGAGGATCAAACATGTGAAGACTAGTGAAACTGACCATGTCCATTTTACCTTATTTCACAAGCTTGATAACTAATGCTAGCCCAAGAGCCTATATAGAGTTGGCTTGCCTTTTCAGCTGCTTTTCAATTCCTGTTCAGTTATCTTTAGATTTAAAGCACCTTGTAGCTATCATTGGTTGACAGTTGTAAACCTATTTTGTTAATTTGTTATTATTATTGGTTTTCTTTTCCTGATAGTTCACTATTACTTGCACTATGCACTTTTTTAGTTATTTGAATTAAATTTATGTTGATTCCTGGTTAAAGTTGAACTGGTGTTTATCTTTATATATATATATATATATATATATATATATATATATATATATATATATATATATATATATATATATATATTCTATCTTTACTTTATTTAGATGAATTACATATTTTATTTATATTATTGTATGAAAAATTTATTAGTTATCTTAAAACTACATATAAATAACTTTAGTTATTTAATATATTTGTTTTTTTTTTCAAGCATCAACATAAGTATTAAAGAGAAAATGATATGATACTTGCATACTTTATCTTAAAAATAAATAAAAATATAAATATATTCACAACCAAGATTATAGAAAAATATTTGTCTACTGTAGGAAAAAAAATCTTATAAAGAACATTGAATTTATCATATATATATATATATATATCTTTATTTATATATATGGTTTGTTAGAATTTGATTTAGATGTAATGATTAAATAGAATATTAAACCAAATTATATAGATATGAAAGAGGTAATGTGGTACTCCTTCTTTTGTTTTCGCCAAAACATTGTTGCTACTTTTCTTTGGGTTCCTTAGTTTTACGTCACCTGCTTTTTCTTCAAAAGGGTAACTGTGACTTGGGAGGTAAGTCTCTCTGTTCTCCTTGTTTTCAGTTTTCTTTGATTAGTGAGGATGATGTTGTTGGCTCAAAAAGTTTTGTGTTATTTTTTTAATTCTTTTTAATTTAGGGTTATCCATCAGTGGAATATGTTGTTGTCTTTCAAATTTTGTGATTTTCTTTCAACTTTTGGATTACTTGGTGGATGACGTTGTTGATTTAAATTTGGGTTTTTCTTTTAGTTTTGTGTCCACAATTTTATATAACCTTTGTTTCATTCAAAAAATGGTTTACCTTAAAATTCACAAACACCCAGTGTCTGTGAGTATTTAGTTCTCCTTTGTCATCTAGTTCTTTCAAGTTGGTTAATTTTTCTTATCCATTTATATCAATAACTGTGTTAAAACCCACTTTTAATGGATACCTGCAGTAATGCTGCAATATTAAATTATTTGTTGGAAATTGATTAGCGAAAAGAAATTTTAATTGTGAATAGTGTCTGCTTCTTATTGTTCTTTTCTTGGTCATATCTTTTATTTGATTTTCAATTTTCAATTATTTTTCGAAGTGACTGATTTTATTCACACTTTTTGGTATAATAGGATTAAATTGCATCATCAAATCTGTGTAATATGGAGGAAAATGAGTGAATTCAATTTTCGTTCTGAAAGTCTCATTTGAGAGACAAACATCTCAGCCTAATATGTGCACAGTGGTGACAGATTCAGTGAGAACTAATGTAGATTCTCATTACTTTCTATATGATTATGAAAATGGGATGCTGCATAGAATGACACAATTTGATGGAGTTCAGCATCAACCTAATCTTAACGTCCAGCTTCATCTAGTTCTTCAATTGCTCCCCTAATGCAAGGCACAATGAAATTGCCATTCCCTTGTTACCACACTATGGTTCGTTGGGATCTGTGATGCTACGTGACTCTAATTGTTTGAGTCAAAGAAACTATTTAGGGGATCAACACTTGTTATCACACAGATTTCCCCATCTGCAGTACCATGTCTTTTATTATCAAACACAGCCTGTGCAAGAGGTCAGAGGTCACTCCATCAACTTTCAAGCTCCATCATATAGAGTTCTTCAATGTCCATACAAAATGCACCATTTGGCGGCCTTTATATGCACCAACCTCCTCCTCATAGAGGCATTATGCATGGGATAGCTCCTGGACACTGGAGGAATCTTCCTCCTGTGGCTTTTCTTCAAATGTAATATGTCAATCTCTTTATTTTTGGTACTTCATAAGCCTTTGGATTTCATTTCATACAGACAAAATTTTAGTTTTTTTTTAACAAATTGTCTTGTGCAGGATGTTCCTTCATTGGATGATTGGACATTGAGGACATGTCATATGAGGCAAGCATAAAGATTGTGATGTATTTTGTTATGAATGTGGATTAACTATGAGGTCTAGCATACTAAAATGGAAAGCTTAATTTGCTAACTCTTTGGAAGTGGACAAGTGTTAGATGAACAGGTTGGCAACATAGGCATGGGTTTGTTAGAAGAAATTATTGCAAGAGAAATGAAGACAAAAATTTGTTTATTACCTAATGACTTGGAGGGGCAACTTCTGAGGAACAGGAAACTGATCTCTGCATAATTTGCCAGGTATAAATTTTAGCAGTATGTACAATTCAATAGATTATGATTCATCAAATGACTTTTTTTTATTAGTCTTTTGAACTTACTAGATGAGATTATTCATTAAGGTTTGATGTATTAGAAACAGTATGTTAACATTTCTCCTTAGTTATTAATTGGAATATCTATGCATGATTTGACAGGATAAATATAATAACAAAGAGGAGCTTGGAATTCTGAAATGCGGCATAGATACCACGCATACTGTATAAGGAGATGGTTACATGAAAAAATGTGTGTCCTACGCGCAAATCAAAAGTATTAGATCTTGTATAGAAGCCAGTTCATATTTGCACCCTTCTTAGCTACTACACATTCTACCGAGTTCATATTTTATGTTTGTGAACTAATTGCCGAATTCATTTATTTGATGGTACTAGAACATTTATCAAGTTGTATAGATGTTATGTGTAACTTTAAGAAATTACATTGTTGATATTTCTTAGTTTTCGCATGTATATGAAAAATTTGCTTATCTTGTAGAGAATCTTTCTTATTTTTCACATAAATTATTAAATGTCCTATTTCCGAGAATATGATAAAAAGGAATTTTGTTTATATTAGTGACGTTATACAAATAGAATTTTAAACAAATTCAGTAGTCATTTTTTTACATTTTCTTCCAGGAACGTTCTTAAATCTTAAAACTTTTAAAACGTCCAATCATGTTTAATGATTAGATAAAATCCAAAATGAATAAAAAAAAATCAATACTTAGAAGTTATTTGAATATATTTTATTCTAGCAGTAAGAGAAACTGTAAAGTCAGGAAAATAATTGGATTTTAATTTTAGGAACTAGAATTAGACAATATTTCTGAAATTGCAAAATACTTTACTTTCAAAATTAATAATAATTTCGGAGGTTTATTTTAGTGGGTCAATTTGAGGGTGCGGTTTTCACTTTTTTTTCGTCTAAACTCGTAGAAAGGTTGTTCACATTTGCTCTTATATTATATAAAATAAATATATTTTATACAATTAATAAAATAAGTATGTTTGAGTATATGAACTATATATTGTATTTAAATTGCAATATAAGATTTCTTTTAACTATTGATACTTAAACAAATTATTAATATGTAGTATATAAACCTAAATAAAAGATGACTGTTAGATATAACTGTGACAAGAGGATTTCTCTCATAACTAACCATTCCACAAAATTATCCCAATATTATGGTAAATATTCTATCATCATTTATCTAAATAATATCTGTACAAATTAAATAAAGATCTAACATGTTATATTTCATTTTTTTATTAGTGTGTACTCTATATATATATGATATATGATATATATATATATATATATATATCTTTATTTATATTATTTTTATGGTTTGTTAGAATTTGATTTATATATAATGATTAAATAAAATAATAAACCAAATTATATATAGATAGAAAAGAGGTAATTCCGTCATATTATATAGATACACTCTTATCTTTCACATTTATTGCGATAAATAGTGTAGCATTTATTTGATTGAATAAAATAATTTTCATACATATTCCCTTTGATTCCCGCTCTGCGCCAGCTCTTCCACTTCTCATTTATTCATTTTTAAAAGATAATTCATAATAATTAATAACACAAAAATATAATAGATACTTATAATTAAAATTTAAAAATCAAATTTTTCTTTAATACTAAAGATTTTCCTCCTTCATCATACCATATCTGAATTACCATCTCAATGAATAATTCATGTAAGATTTAGAAATCACACACGGGTTAAAAGTTTCTTTCTTTTTACTTACCTCATTGTACTCTTTCTTTAGTTTTCGTCAAAATATTATTGCTACTTTCTTTGGGTACCTTAGTTTTACCTTCTTTTTCTTCAAAAGAGAAACCAGCTTCGGAAACCTTTAATTTGAAAATAATTGTACATTGTAAAGGTTGAAATTTCTTATTTCAACCTTTAATTTTGAGTTTTTTTAAAATCCCTTAAAAATTGGGTTCTTATCATTTTAGTCAACTCAAAACACAAATTAATCAATTAAAATAAAGAAGAGAAATAAAACGTTGCAGATTAATACACTTTAATTAATTAAATCGATTTTTTAATTGATTAAAATCACTACAATATTCACATTTAATACATTTTAACTAATGATAATGTATTTCAATGAATTAAAACGAAAACAAAAATAATACATCTAAAGAAATCATTCAAGAATATTATCACCAAATCACAAACGATAAATTAATTAATACTTAAATCAATACAAAATCATAGTAAAATATATCGTAATTAATGTTTAATACATTAAATCAATTTGAATACAGAAGTAATTAAGAATAAAAAAGAGATGCTATATAAGTTCATTTCTTTATTGAAATATCACCATGGAAATCATTGAATATGAAATAATTTTAGAGAGAAAAAATAATTAGTTACTATATTAACTAAATTAGACACTAAAAAAATTATTAGTACCTAAAATAGTTTCTATTATTAATAAAAAAAATTAAATTGATATCTAATTAGTTACAAAATTTTAACTACCAACTTTAGAATCTAAAGTAGTGGATAGTTAAAAATTTTGGTAATTAATTAGATACCAATTTATAAACTATTTATTAATAGTAGAAACAATTTAGATATCAATAACTTTTTTAATCTATAAAATAGTATCTAATTTAGTCAATATAGTAACTAATTACTTTTATTCTTAAATTATTTTTTATTTAATGATTAGTTTGTAGTGCACCCAATTGTATAACAAAGTTAATTATTCATTCACTTTTTTTAATATGATCTTGTTAAAATGATGTCTAATCTTTGCATACTTTCTTATAAAATACTAAATTGAATTTTTATTAAATTAATAGCACTAGTGTTATTACATCTATAAGTAACATTTTCTAATATTAAACCATAGTTTATAAGTTATTCCTTAATCTATAAAATTTGAGCACTAACATCTAATACCCAAAAAAGAATTTGATTCTAACATATAAAATAATATATGGATAACAAAATTTATAATAAAATAGTCTTTTACATAACTCGGTTAATGTTTATACATAGATGTCTCAAATAAATTACAACATTTAAGGTAACTCATTATAAGGAAAAGATTGAATACAATAAATATACATCAACCACACATAAACTATAAAAAACGGAATAAAAGAAAGAATTAAGAAACTTAAGGAATTGCATCCAAAAGCTCCAGTTATTGTTTCATTATTCTAAATGTTATGCCAACTGTTTATGAACATGCTTATACATTGTACTTGTATATACTCATAGGGCCTAGATAACATTTTACTGGTTGGAATAATTGCCTTTGATCCCTCGGTCGCTCCTCCTTCGCGTTCCTTTTTGTACTCGCTCCTTGGTTCTCGGTCACTCCTCCTTCCTCTTCTCATACTCTAATACCCTGATGAAAACCATCCGACCTCGAAACTTTTGGCTAAGAAGATAGATGAAGATCGAGACTTATTTAAGAGATTTTAAAGTCTTTTTCTTCTTCTTAGCCTTGTAAAAATTGTATAGAGTAGTTAGGAAGTTTTTGGCCTAGTATTTTAGGCCAAAGTAGAGAAGGATGTAAATAGAATTGAAAAGTAAAGTGTAAAATAGTAAAAGAGGGGTGCAAATAGAAATGTAGGCAAAGAAGGCATGAGGCACCACATGTCTTCTTCTTCTAAATGGAGAGGATTGACACCAATATGGTGGTGACACTGGTCACACTCTCATTTGAGAGATTTTGAGAGACTTTCTCCTATAAATAGGAGTCTTTTGTACATGACTCTTAACTTTGATTTGAGTAATGAAATGTTGTTTAATTGAGACACTTCTACTTGTTCAAAGTTCTCTATACAGTTGTCTTCTTGCTAGACAAATTTCTAGACTCCTCCTAGTAGGGTTGGCGTAACGTCACTCTAGAAACTAAGTGTTGGCCTAACCTCAGATTCACCGACATAATTTTCATCTCTTCCAAAACTTCTACAATTCTTCATGCTTCCGCAAAAGTGTTCATCATCCATAGAAGATATGCAAATCAAAACAATGAAGAAGAAGATCTACAAAGGAAGATGCAAGCTAGGAATGCATCATACCTGGTCGGGAATTAACTCGCAAAAGGTTTTTCAATGATCAAGTGTTCTGTATAAAAGTGAATGATATATTGTAAAAAAAACATATCTTACTCCTGTGTAGCAATGATTATTTATAGTGGTAATAGTGTTGAACAAGGTGTTTTGATGTTTCCAAATCTATTTTGAAGACTTGAAGAATCTGTTGTTGTGTGTGTGTGTTGTTTAGTAAATTGAGTTGTTAATTTACACCTAGTTATGATCCAAGTTCATTTGATTCTAAATCTCTTTTGAAAGTTTTGTTTTCTAAAATTTGTGTTAATTTTATTTAGTTGTTTCATGATTTAAATCAGTTGAAAAAGTTTTTCAACCGGTTGATTTATTGTGACAACCGATTGAATTGCACTTAGTATTTTTAAAAGGATTTAAAAATGATTTGTTTTGTTTTGTCTTTTCTATAAAGTCAAAACAATCAAATATTTCGATAATTGAACTGGTTTTTTTATGTGTTGTCTTTAATAGAAAAAAAAATGAATCAATTTGTTTTAAAAATTAATCAAGTGTTTTTAACAGAATTCTGTTATGTTTTCAAAACTGTTTTTAAAGGTTTTTAACTGTTTTCAATTAATTATCAAATAGTTTTAACCACTTTTTAAAGTCTATATAAAGACTGGTTTATGATCATTTCAAGAAGAAGAAGAAAGTTTTATAAAAAATGTTTCAAGAGCAAAGAGCTTTTACTCATTCTTGGAGTCTTGGATCATTGCTTGAGTGTAAAGTAGGAATCTGAGTTTTCTATTCAATTGTTCTACTGCTTTGTAAAGCCCATGTGTATTCTATTTCCTTTCTTTGTAATTTGTAATTGTGTGTAAAACAGTTTCAGAAAGTGGTTCTGGAAACTGTTGTGTTGCTAAGAGTGTTATGTGTTCTTGAGAGGTTCAAGGTCAACATTCTTGGTGTAGTTTGTAATCTTATTTTGATTGCATTGTGAATTCTCAATGGTTAGCTGAGGAGTGGATGTAGTTTTTAGTTAAGAGTGAACCACTAAAAATCTCTCTGTGTGAATCTCTCTTTTCTTACTCTGTTAAACTGCTTTATATTGTTCTGTGTATTCTGCTACATTTAATAGTCAGTCGTTTCGATAGAACAACTTGTTGATATTTCCTAAAGAACTGCTAATCTGTTAAAATAATCCAGTTGAACAGATAAATCAATTGATTGATTTTATAGATCTTTTCACTCTACTTCCAATATTTGGGAAAATCTTGAGAAAACAATTCACACCCCTCTTGTTTAGGCCATACATTCAACAAATAGTGGGCTATCTCACTTATGGGCTATATCTGACATGTATCTTTAATAAAATCTTTAATAAAATAGTATTAGCTTATTTGTCGCATGGATATTAGATTTATAGGACGTTATCTAGATTTATAGGATATTACCTAATTTGTCGCTTATCTCTTTATTTGCTATTTAATTTAACCATCTTATCCAGTCGGTTAGTCACTGATCCTGAGTAACGTGGCTTGTTCGTCTTCGACCGGTACACTTGCCTCTAAGCTCGAGGGAGAGTCATTTAGAATATCCTAGATGTGACTGTTGGGTGCTTCGAGGTAGGAAGTGATAGTGTTAATAATTAATGGTGCACTGTCAGAGATGATTGGACGTACATCATTCAACACGTCGTTCGATCTTGATCTAACTTTTTATCTAAGAGATTTAATGGTCCAAGTGACCGTGTCGTTTCATATTCAATCATTTGAACTCATTGAATTGAAACAAATCTAACAATTGGAAACGAGACAACTTTCGTCTCATCATCCTTGAAAATCTATAAATAACAGCTCATTTTGAACTTTTCTACGTTTTGCTTTGCTTGTTTCTTTCCAAGTGCCAAGCTGAGACTAAGTGTTTTCAACTTTTTATCAAAAGGTTAGTCATGTATTCTTTTTAGTCTTTCCCTGTTCCTTCTTGTTCTACATCCTTCGAAAGAACTTATTGAGGTTAGGCTGTTGCTAGTTCAAGTCGGGTAGTCGACCTTGTTAGTCAATCGCCTTGTTATTCCGGGTACGAGTGGGTTCACCCATGTGTTACTAAAATGACCACCAATTTTCGGGGTTCATCTGTAAAGTTTCTATGCTAAAACCTGACTCTCTGTTGAATGTGATTATGGCTGATAGTCGTAGTCACTCCGAGCGAGTTTGTCATGGGCGGGAAAATGGTCCCCAAGATTTTTTCTATGTATATATTTATCTTTTGATGAATTCATAATGGGAGTCCTTATGATTCTCAACGTAGCCCCTACTCAACTCCATCCGAACTCATGGGCGGCCCTTCAAGCCTTTAGGCTCATTTGTGATGTGTTTCGGTTGAGGTCGTCCCCTCAATCATTTTTGTTTTACTATAACTCTTGGCCAGCACATCCCGTGGGTTGGCTTTTGTTGTCAAGCCATCCGAGTAGCATTCTTTTTGCTCCCTATACCTCTTCGCATAAAAATTTCAAAAATAGATATTTTAAATTTTTTGTGGAGTTGGACGGTAAAATTTATTTTTATGACTCCGAGGGTAAACCCAAGTTTCCCTTCCATTGGACTCGGTCGCCTACCCATTATAGATCTTGGTCGAGATCGTCAATGACTCAACATGATAGAGAAAATTTTCACATCTCTGACCAACTTTCAAATAGGCTTCCTACTCGAAGGATACTTGTTGTGTACTAATCGCCCCACCGTTGGGTGGATTTTTCTTGTATGTAGAAGTTAAATTGCTTTTGTAATTTCCTAAGTTTGTTGATTAAGCTTAATTTTATCTTTGTTTGTATCATGACTCAAGTCAACCTTGGCCCTGTTAATATGATGACACAATTGTGTCGACAGGCGGTCAGGCGAAAAAAATGGCTCGTTAGAGCTCATTGGTTGGATTCTTCCACTCCCATCATAGACTTAGTACCACCATCTAGCGGCGACGAGCAGCCAAGGAAACAAAAAAAGAGAGGGAGACCCGAGCGGTCTCCTCACCAATCCGCCCTCCAACCTTCTCCAGGAATATGTTCAAGGTCATCATCTTGCTAGGAGAGTAATTCCAGATTGCTCGGTGTGTGCAAGTTGCACTCACCCTGATGAAGAGGAGGCCATCGTCTCAATGTCTATTGAGGATATGGTATCAGCTATCGTGGAGATCATGAGTTGGTCATTAGTTATCTCCCGAGCGATCGAGATCGAAGTTCAAAAGAACTTAGCGGTGGCCATGGAAAAGTTGAAAGCAGAGTTGGCCGAGTCGTCGAGCTCTTTGAAGGAGAATCACATCAAATTAATGTTGAAAATAAAACTTTAATGAACCCAAATCTGTGAAGAAAGCTTGGAGCTTGTGCTGTTGTTGTTAGGGATTAGTTTTAGAATGTTTAGAATTTGTAAGAATCATTCATAAACCAAAGTACAGTTGAATCAATCTAGTTTTGAAAATGAAAAGTGATTTTTTAAGCTAAGTGATAAACAACCGATTGATTTATCGGTTTAGATGGTTGTTTTACACATAGCCTATTTGGAGGGTTTTCAAACTAATTTTGACTTGGTTGACTAACAATCATAACCAATTCAACCGATTAAATCGACATTTCAATCGATTGACTTTTGAATTTCTAACAGCTTTTCAAAAACTTGTTAAACCTGATTTCAGTTGTTTTTGAAACTGTTTTTGGCTCGTGATTAACTGCCTAAAATGACCAGTTATGTAGAGCTATAAAAAGGGATCACCTTCCTCATTTAAAAATACAGAAAGAGAGATTAAGAAATTGTTTTGAGAGAAATTTGATTCAAAGTTTTGCCAATATTGCTTAAGGCTGTGCAAGAGGTTCAAGAAGTGATTTAGGAGCCCTATGATTTCCTGAACGTCAGGTGTAATCTGTTCCTTATATTCTTGTATTTGTTTTCAATTTCATTACCTATAAAACAGTGAACCTGCTAGTCAGAGGGCTGTTCTATTTGTGTGTATGTTGTAAGGAAAAGAGGGTGAGTGGTCTTGTGTGAAAAGGATCACCTCTTTGTGGTGTTTGTGTTGTAATTTGTGGTTGGTTACATAGTGGAATACCCAGTAGTTTCTGGGGACTGGATGTAGCTCTTGGTGTAAGAGTGAACTAGTATAAATTGGTTGTGCAATCTTCTCTCTTTCTCACTTATTACAAACTGTTTGATGTGGTTTTTGTCTCTACTGTTATAAACAACCGGTGAAAATGAAATTTCAACCGATTAATATTCTGCAAATAGTTTTAATTTTTTTGGTTTCTTGGCTTCCTTTATTACTCTTTTTGTGATTCTTCATAAAACTTCATTCTTAGCCAATATTTACGAAAATATTTCCTTAAACAATTCACCCCCCCCCCCTCTTGTTAAGGCCATTAATTCTTACAATGACATTAAGAGCTAGGTTCTTAAAATTTTCTCAAGTTCTATTTTTCAAATCTGTTTTAATCGTTGATAAGCTACCTTTTGGGGAGGGTTCCTCAATAAATAAACCACCTCTTTTTTGTGGTGTCAATTACCAGTTTTGGAAAGTAAGAACGAAGATCTTTATAGAATCTACGGATAGGGGAATATGGGATGCCATAGAGAATGGTCCTTTCATTCCTAAAGTTGATAAAGATGATGTTATTGTTGAGAAGCCTTGGTCCGAATGGACCGAGCAAGAAAGCAAGAAGGCTAAGTATGATTGGATTGCTAAAAACATTATAACTTCTGCCTTAAATAGTGATGAGTTTTTCAGGGTTTCACAATGAAAAATGGTCAAGGAGATGTGGGATATTCTGGAGGTCACGCATGAAGGAACCAATGACGTGAAGAGAGCAAGGAAGCACGCTCTCATCCAAGAGTACGAATTATTTAGGATGCAGAAACGGGAAACAATCTCAGATGTGTAGAAGAGGTTTTCCCACATTGTAAACCATCTCATAGGCCTTGGAAAAAGCTTTGAAAAGGAGGAGATAAACATCAAGATCTTGAAGTATCTTGATAGATCTTGGAAGCCAAAGGTGACTGCAATTTCATAATCAAAGGATCTATCATCCATGTCAACAGCCTCCTTGTTTGGCAAACTCAGAGAGCATGAGCTTGAAATGAATAGGCTACTTGTCCAAAAGAGTGAGGATAAACTCAGCAAAGGAATTTCCCTAAAAACAACCGATTATAGAAGACAACAAAAGTCTAGTGACAGTGAAGAAGACACACTAAGTTTGTTGTAAAAAAGGTTTAGCAAATTCCTAAAGAAAAATAGCAAAGGTCAAACTTCCAAAAGGTATAACTCCAAGAAATTGAATGATTTCAATTATAATAAATATACCTGTTTTGGTTGTGGAGAGCAGGGTCATATCAAGGTTGAATGCCCAAATGTTAAGGCAAAGGAAAAATCAGAATTGAAGAAGGGAGATAGAAGAGGCAAAACAAAGAGAGCTTACATAGCATGGGAGGACAATGAAGTATCTTCCTCCAGCTCATCCTCTGAAGAAGTTGAGGCTAATCTATGTCTAAGAACCTCCATCTCAAGTAATGTAAGTACAACCTCTTCTTCTAAAGGTGATAGCTATTTTCAGCTTCTTGAGTCCTTTAAGGAAACTCATGAAGAGACAAATTAGCTAGCCCTCTTAAACAATAGACTAAAAGGGTTGAATAACTGGTTAGAAACAAGGGTTAACAACTTAGAAGAAGAGCTGGATAATTCCATAATCGATTTTGAAACACTAGAAAGGATTTATAAAAACTCTTCTTGTAAGTGTAACTCTAGAGTTTATGAAATTGAAAATTCCTTGAAAACAAAGTGCTTTACCTTGTGAAAAACGTGGATAAGCTCACAAAAGGCAAATCCAATTTTGAGAGTGTGTTAGCATCTCAAAGTTGTGTCTTTGGAAAATCTAGTCTTGGCTTTTATCCACAAAACAAAAATAGAAAAGATTCAAATAGTTTTCAACCTTTACAGAAAATCAATCGGTTAAAAAGTCGAAACAACCCATTGTTTCTTGTTTCTATTGTTTAAAGAGAGGCCACTCTGTTAAGTTTTGCAAAGCCAGAAAAATACTTGTTCCTAAAGGTATTCTGAAATGGATTCCTAAGGGTTTTAAAGATTCTTATGGTTTAACTAACATCAAAGGTCCTAATTTATTCAAGGGATCAAATTTTGCTACTTGATGTATTCCCTTTTGCAGGACTTTGCTTCCACATTGAAGGATCTGTAGTAACTAGCTTTCATGGATGCAAATGCTTGAGATAGAGCTCGTGTTCTGGAAATTATAAATTGTTTCAAATCTGTACAAAGATCTTGAAAGAATAATTTCTTGTTTTTCTTCTACGCTTGAACAATCTATTACAAATCCAATTCGGTTTTTCTATAATTAGTTTCTGGATTATCTGGCCTTATATCTGCTTTATTCTTATACAAATTATGTGTGCCTTGATCTGTATATTTGTTTCTCGAGTTCTGTTGAAGGATTTGGATTTATTAATTTCAAAATCCCTGTCACAGAAAATCAACCGGTTGATTATGCGAAATAACTGATTGTTTTAGCCCTGATAGTTTTGTGGTTATTTTTGCTTTATTTCTTTAAGCTTTGATTTGAATCCTTGATCTTTCTCTGTACCATTAGTGGTCAATGATGCATTTATTACTGTGTTGAACATGTGTTCTCTGTGCAATTATTGCTCTTTGAAGAATATATTCGTCTTTATATTGGAAATTAAAACCTTTTTAAAGCTTGGTCAAATCAGCATGTGGTTTTTTTGTGCTTTCTGTTAGGGTCTGACAGGTTGCTTTAATATCTCTTATTTGATTCTTTTTTATTTAAATTTTAACCCACTAAATACCAAAGTCTTGACTGCCTTTTCTGGTCATATATAAGTGTGGTAATGGGTTGTTCTTCTTCACAAGAAACAACCAACTATTTTTCTCCTCTGCTATAATCTCTTCTTGCAGTGTGCCTTCTCTGCTCTTCTCTCATTAAACAATGGAACCAACTCCTCCATCTTCTAAAAGGATAAAAACAAGGGCTGTGAGAAAATGGGGCAAACTTGAAAGTTGGTTTGCTGGTGAAATAGAATCAATTGAAAAATACCTACATGAGACAAGTAGGAAGGTGATCAACACTCCAAAAGTGATTTCCTTCAGCTGGATGAAGCAGCAAAAGCTCATGGAAGTGAGAAGTCTGCTGAAAGAGCAAATGCTGAAGCGATTTTTTGAAATGTTTGGAAATATATATCCAAATTTGGTAAGAGTTTTCTATACAAACCTTCAATTTAATGGTGACAATCTTTGTTCTCATGTGAAAGGGGTAGACTTGGAGATAATCCATGAGGTGTGGACTGCCATAACTGAATTGAAGTACACTGGGCTGAGAACCAACAAAGGGAATATAGGAGTGGTAGACGAATTCAACAAGATGAAATTCTACAAGAGCTTCCTTAAAAATCCTCTCTCAAAAGTGAGGAATTTCTCTATTGGAGGGTTAAAACTGAATGAAAGGCTCACTGCCTTCATCATTTCCTGGATTCTCACACTAAGGGGTAGCAACCACTCAACTCTGTCAGAGGAAGACTTGGTTTTGATCTACTGCATCATGAACAAAGTGAAGTTGAGTTGGATCCACATCATTAAGGATCACATGCAAAAAGCTACAAGGTTAAGTGATTTCCATTATCCCTATGCCATCTTGGTTTCTAAATTTCTGCACTATTTTGATGTGGATTTAGAAGAAGAACTGTCTGAAGTGGTGAAGTCCTCAAGTGAAATCAATAATGGGTCCCTATGCAAAATGGGATTCACCAAAATTGATGGCAAGTGGGTCAGCAAAGGAGAAGATCAAGCTGGATCATCTAGTGGAGCATAAGCTGAGGAGGAAAATGAAGTTGCTACGGAAAGGAACCTGCTGCAGATGCATTTGAAGCTGGACAAAGTGCAGCTACTAGAGAAGAAAGGATTACATTCATGACTCCATTTAAAAGGCTCATGATAAACCGAATGGATGGTTTTGCTAAAAGTCAACAAAATCTCTATGAGTTGTGTGATACAAGGTTCCATAGCATGGATACAAGGTTTCAAACCTTGGATGATCAAATTGAGGCTATGCAGAACCAACTCTTTGAGCTGCAGTACAACAAGGATGAATGAAGCAAGCTTTATGCCTTCCTTTCCAATTATGGTGTTATAATCTGAACAATTTTCTTATTTTATGTTGTTTTTAACCCTTCTTAAACTTTATTTGTTAAGACAAATAGGGGGAGAAGTGGCTTTGGGCTATAATCATCTAACACATGCACTTATTCTATTTTGAAAACTGCTTTAGGTAGATGATAAACTACTTACTCTGATAATTCTAACCGGTTATTTTTGTATTTTAACCAACTATTTTTCTGCTGCTGCACCTATGCATGTGTTTCTGGTTTTCACACTGATTTGGTTGATCTTCCTGTTTGGAAATCACCTAGTGAAAACTGGTTTTGTGGTATTATCCTGTGTTTCTGGATCTGTTTTTTATTACAGGTTGTGCCAAATTCTAAACAAAACATCCCAAAGCAACCTAGGGATTTGTCTTCATCAAATAGGGGGAGAATGTTGAAAATAAAGCTTTGATGACCCCAAATGTATGAAGAAAGCTTGGAGCCTGTTCTGCTGCTGTTAGGGATTAGTTTTAGAATGTTTAGAATTTGTAAGAATCATTCTTAAACTAAAGCACAGCTAAATCAATCTGGTTTTGAAAATGAAAAGTGATTTTCTAAGCTAAGTGATAAACAACCGATTGATTTATCGGTTTAGTCGGTTGTTTTACACATAGCCTATTTGGAGGGTTTTCAAATTTATTTTGACTTGGTTGACTAACAGTCATAACCAATTCAATCGGTTAAATCTGTTGAACCAAGTGGTGTTCAATGTTTTGAAGAATCCAAAACCTTTGAAGGATGTTGAAGCCTCTGCTTTGCTTGATGCTGCTGTGCTGGTTTAAAGCTTTGTTATGGGGTAGTTTAATGTTGTAATCCACCCTTAGATTAAATCTCAAAGCAATTAGCATCTCAATCTTTAACAAAGCAAAATGTTTTTCAAGCTAAGTTGAAACAACCGATTGTTTTGTCGAAACAACCGATTGTTTACACTTAGGTGTTTTGAGAAAGTTTGAAAACTATTTTTGAATGGTGAAATCTTTTAAGTAACAAAACAACCGATTGATTCAAGGAAACAATCGATTGTTTGTTTTGGAACCATAACAGAATAACTGTTTTCTTTGACTGAGCTTTAAATGATTTGAAACTGAATACGCTCCAGTCATTAAATGCTTTGACCAATCTTTTTAAAGCAAATTAACAGTTTGTTAAGATTTGATAACAAACTATATCTTGTTATAAATTCAGAAAAACTGTTTTTAAGAAAGAGATCTTTTGAAAAAGTTTTTCTAAGAGAGTTTTTCAAAGTGCTGAGATTGCTTAAGAGTTTTGTGTTTGATCAAGGTGCTGGAATAGGATTCTACTTGTATTGATTTTAGATATTCATCTGTAACAAATGTAATCTTTGTAAACTGCTGAAACATTTCATCTGTGTGTTTTTGCTGAGATTGGCTATGTGTTCTTGAGGTGTTCAAGATCAGCAATCTTAGTGTTGGCCAAGGAGAGTGTGTTTCTTGAGGTTTTCAAGGTCATTCTCTTGGTTGTTGTGTAAGTGATCAAGGTGTGATTGCTTAGTGGATTTCCTCAGGGTTTATGAGAAGAATGGATGTAGCTCTGGGTTGGAGTGAACCAGTATAAACATTTGTGTACAATCTCTCTATCCTTAACTCTTTAAATTCAGTTTGTTTGTTGTTTGCTGGTATAAACAACCGATTGTTTCGAAGAAACAACCGATTGTTTTTTTTTAGTGTTACAGTTTTGCTTGCTGTTTTGGCTAACTGAATTGCTGAATCAATTGGTTTCTTAAATAAATTCATTCTAGCTCTAAAAAGTTTGCGAAAACCCCTTTAAACAATTCACCCCCCTTGATGGAGATCAAGCTCTAGTGGACATGGAGGCCAATCAACAAGATCAAGAAGAGGTAGAGGCACAAATAGAGGACGCCCATGGAGGTCAAAGCCCACCTCAAAGGCTTACAAGAAGCATGTTCAAAGCTTTAGGAGCTAGGGAACAATTATTCTCTCTTTTTGTAATTTCTTTGGTTGAAGGTGCTTAGAGGGAAACATTAGAAACCTCTATTGTTATATAATCTTTTATTCTTTAGTTAGGAGTCTTAGGGGGGGTGTATTAGTAGATAGGTGTAGAAGTAAATAAGGAGGTGCCAAAGTAAGAGAAGGATCACACCTTCCTCATGCTTTGCTTTTGGCGCCAATTATAGAACCTTTTAGGAGGCAGATTTTTGAATTTGTGCAGCTTGCATTTCAACACCTTAGGCTATAAATAGAGGTGCTCTCTTTGTATTTTTCAGATTGGATTTGATACAAAAGAAACTATACTCAATTTTTGAGTGAACATTGGAGAGCTTTTGAGCCTTCTTCTCTAGTTTTATCTTGAAGGATCCATGGTTTCCTCAAGTGGCGGCAGCGCACTCATCTAGGAGCAATCATCCTTCTAGTGGCGTGATCATCCAACCATACATCCATCTTCATAAGCTTTCTACTCTCCTTCCTTTATTCTCTTTAGTTGTTCTTGTTTGAGCTTGTGTTTTTGAGTTTTTAGTTCAGTTTTCATGTTTTCCAGCAGCTGTTCTTCCTTTTCTCTATTTTTGTTCGGTTCAAATTCTGTTTCCATCTATTTTAATCGGTTCAATTGATAGTAAATGGAGCTTCCATGTGAGTTTGGTTTGTGGTGCAAGATTTGGTGAGTTCTTGAAATATAGAACATTGATCCTCTTCTATAAAAGTGCCTAACCTTTGCCAACTCAAGTTGATTCCATAGAATATCAAAGAATCATGCTATTGTGGCTAGTGGAATCACATCACCCCCTCTAGTTTAAAGCCATCTTTTCTAACAATTGGCATCAAGAGCTTGGTTCTTGAAAGTCATTCAAGTTGATCATAAAATCTTTTTAAATGGCTGATAGACTACCATTTGGGGAAGGTGCATCAATAGACAGACCACCCTTGTTTTGTGGTTTGAATTACCAGTTTTGGAAAGTTAGAATGAAAATATTTATGGAATCTCTTGACAAAGGAATTTGGGATGCAATTGAAAATGGTCCTTTTATCCCAAAGTTTGAAGAAGATGGTTCTGTCATTGAGAAGCCATGGTCTCAATGGACTGATGCAGAAAGCAAAAAGGCCAAATTCGATTGCATTGCCAAAAATATTATAACCTCTGCTTTAAATTCTGATGAGTTTTTCAAGGTCTCACAATGCAAATCATAAAAGGAAATGTGGGGTACTTTGGAAGTCACTCTTGAAGGAACAAATGAGGTTAAAAGAGCTAGAAAGCATGCTCTCATCCAAGAGTATGAGATGTTTAGAATGCTTAAAGGTGAAACAATAGCTGAGGTGCAGAAAAGATTTACACACATCATCAATCACCTTATGAGCCTAGACAAGACATTTGATAAAGAAGAGCTAAACATCAAGATCTTGAAATGTCTTGATAGAGCATGGCAACCAAAGGTAACTGCTATTTCTGAATCTAAAGATCTAACATCTTTAAGTGTTGCTTCTTTGTTTGGAAAGCTTAGGGAACATGAGCTAGAGATTAATAGACTCAATGTTCAAGAGAGTGAAGATAAGCACACAAGGAGCATAGCCTTGAAAGCATCCAAACATAAGGGAAGGCAAGATTCAAGTGATGATAGTGATGAGGAAAATCTTAGTTTGCTGTCAAGAAAATTCAGCAAATTCCTAAAGAAAAACCGCAATAAAGACAACAACAAGGATAGGTATGGAAACAAGAAACCCAATGAATTGAATTCAAATAACTATACTTGTTTTGGTTGTGATGAGCAAGGTCACATAAAGGCAGATTGTCCCAACAAGAGCAAAGAGAAAAAGACAAGCTACAAGGAGAAGAAAGGCAAGACAAAAAGAGCCTACATAGCTTGGGATGAAAATGAGGTGTCATCATCAAGTTCTTCATCAAGTGAAGATGAAAAAGCCAACATATGTTTAGTAGCTGAGGATGATGATGATTCTTGCAGTTCAAGTGAGGTAAGTTCATGTGTTTCCTTAAATGAACAAAATTATAGTGAATTGCTTAAAGCTTTTAGAGAAACTCATGATGAAGCTAATAGATTGGTTCTTTCAAACAACCGATTGAAAGATCTTAACAGTGGGCTTGAAAAGAAATTTAAATCACTTGAAGAGGATCTGAGAAAAGCAAAAAATGATTTTGAAAAATTGGAAAATCATTTCAAAAATGCCTCTTGCAAGTGTGATGCTCTCATTTGCAAAAATTGTGAAAATCTTGAGAAAAAGGTTCACTATCTTGTTGAAACTGTGGACAAGCTTTCAAAAGGGAAGTCAAACTTTGAGAATGTCTTGGCATCTCAAAGCTGTGTTTTTGGAAAGGCTGGTTTAGGCTTCAATCCATAGAACAAGCAAGATAGGTTTTCAAAATCCTTTTTAAGAAAATCAGAAAAACAACCGATTATTAAGACGAAACAACCGGTTGTTACATGCTTTTACTGCATGAAGAAAGGCCACTCTATTAGATTCTGTAAAATTAGGAAGTATTATGTTCCTAAAGGTCTTATGAAATGGATTCCTAAGGGATGTGATGTTTCTAACAGCAAAGTAAAGTCAAATGGACCCAATTTTGTAAGGGGACCAAATCTTGCTAGTTGAATTAGTTTATGCAGGAAAAATAAAGAGAAAAGAGAAGAACTGAGCCATCTAATCAAGCTATTGAAGAAGAAGGCAGTCATTGAAGCTGAATCAATGCTATGTAAAAGATCAAAACAGTGAAAAGAAGTTTTCTTGATCAACAAGCAATTGGATCATTAAAGAAACAACACAAGGATAAGACTTTCCTTTAATTGTTCTCAATCTTTGTTTCAAAGTTCTTTCTTGTGATTTATTTTCTTTTAAATCAATGTCATCTGCTTTAATCTGTTTTTGTTAAATGGCTAAAGTTCAAAATCAAGTTTTTAACTGCTGTAGAAAAACAACCAATTGTTTCTTCGAAACAACCGATTGTTTTGAGTCTGACAACATTGTGAAGAAATTGATTTATTTATTTTTTCTCGTTGCAGATTAATTTCAAAAGGGAGAATCCTGGTCAAAAGATCTGTGTTGAAAGCTGAACATGCTCAGAAAGGAGTTACAAAAATCATAAAGGAATATATTCCAAAATCTTGGAAATTTAAGAGTCTTTATGACTAGTCAAAGACCATGTGAAGACCATGTGATTTTCAGTTTCTTTTTCTGACATTTTCTGTGCAGAACAGAGTCAAGTCCTCTCTCTCTTTGGAAAATCAGGTACCCATTGAATGAAATTAAATTCAAATTGATTTTCTTATTGCTATAAAATCAAGTGCAGATTTCTTCCACAAGAACAACCAATTGCAATATCTCTTGCACCATCTCTTGAAAAAATCTGGGAAGTGTGCTCTCCTCTGTTTTCGTCTCTGCAGTCATGGAATCAACCCCTTCCACCTCCAAAAGAGTCAAAACTAGGGCTGTAAGGTCTGGAGGAAGGTTAGAAGGCTGATTTTCTGGAGATAAGGATCTCATTGAGAAGTATAGATATGAGACAAGTATCAAGAAGATAAACAACCCCAAGGTTGTATGCTTTGATTGGCTGAAAAGTCAAAAGCTTGTTAATGCGAGAAGGCTGCTCAAGGATCAATCTCTCAGAAAATTCCTAGAGATGAAAGGAAACATCTATCCAGATTTGGTGAAGGTTTTCTACACTAACTTGAAGTTTGAAGGAGACAATCTAGTTTCTCATGTGAAAGGTGTGGAAATGGAAATAACTCATGAAGTTTGGTCTGCTGTTGCTGGGCTTAAGTTCTCTGGCCTGCGAATCAATAAAGGAAACCTTGGTGTGGTGGAGGATTTTAACAAAATCCAGTTCTACAAAAGTTGCTTGAAGAATAATCAATCTCAAGTTAGCACATGCTCGGTTGGAGGTTTGAAACTTGATGAGAGGTTGCTTGCTCTCATTATAACTTGGATTCTAACTCCAAGGGGGAGTAACCACTCTGTGTTAACTGAAGAAGATCTAGTTTACATCTTCTGCATCACCAAGAAAGTCAAGGTCAATTGGATTCATATAATCAAAGAACACATGCAAAAAGCCATGAGGTTAAGTGATTATCATTATCCCTATGCTGTTTTAATATCTAAGTTTCTACTCTTTTTTTACGTTAATCTTGAAAATGAAACTTCTGAGCTGGTCAAGTCAACTCAAGAGTTGAACAATGGATCACTCAGCAAGATGGGCTTTACAAAAGTAGGTGGAAAATGGATAAGTAAGGATGGTGATCATGGTGCCTCATCTAGTGGTGATGCTCATCTTGAACAAGAAGAACCTGCTGATATGGATGTTCAACATGAAGATCCAACTAGAGATTTTCAAAATGCAGGACCTAGTGCTGATGATGGACATCAAGGAGAAAGAATAGAAACCATGTCTCCTTTTGAAAGACTCATGGTGAATAGGCTAGATAGCTTTGTTGAAAATCAAAGGAACCTTCATGATCTCTGTGTTAGTAATTTCCAGAGGATATGATGGCCTTCACATGTTGAGCTCTCCTTGGATGTTGAAGATGGTGCGGAAGCAATGGTTGAAATGAGCAAGACCCTCCTAGGAGTGATGGTGATCTTGAAGGTGCATGATGTGTATGGGAGTAGGGAGGTTCGGCCAACCCTTGGTGAGGTGAAGGAGATGAAGATCAATTCCTAGAAACTAGGAGAGAGCAAAGCTTGGCACAAATTTGGCAGCATAACTTTACTCATATTAATCTTGAAAATACATGAGGTAGGCCTCCTTATTTATAGATTTAGGAGCCTTGGTGAGCAAGCTTAAAAGGTAGGGATGGAAATACAAAATGTGGGGCTGCCTAGGGTATTGAATTTAGTCAAACCACGCCATCATCCTAATATTCTAGAAGATAGGTCAAAAATGCAACATTTGATAGTACACCCCTCCTTCTTTTGCTAAAGGCACCTATTTGCTAGCACACCCCTCCTTCTATTGCTAAGGGCACCTTTTTGATAGCACACCCCTAAGTGAGCAAGTTTTGCTTTCTACACTACACTAATCTACTAAGCTACCCCTAAGTGAGCAAGTTTTGCTTTCTACACTACACTAATCTACTAAGCTACCCCTAATGAGCCTCCAAGTAGCATGTACAAGGTCTTCTCCCTCCCATCCGTGGCTTGACTTATTTGGGCGTGAATGTGCTTGGCCATGGACCTTGTGAGAGGTCCTAGACGGTCTAGGCTCCCTCCTAGACGCTCCTCATGTAGCTCCTCCTTGTCTTGTGCTAGACGCTATCCATGTGGTTCTAGACGGTCTAGTCTTGGCCCTTGGCTTTCATGGTGGGGTGAGCTTGGCCTCTCTCCATCAATTGACACCAGGTTTGACAATATGGATGAAAGGTTTATGACTCTGGATGAACAGATTGAAGTTGTCCAAAATCAAATCTTTGATCTTCAGTTTGCTGATGAAGAAGAATGAAGGAAAAACAACCGATTGGTCATCGAAACAATAGATTGTTTTTGGCTGTTCTTTGCTGGTTTTAATATTTCTTTCCTTCTGCTGTTGTTGTTCTATTCTGATGTAATGGAAACAATATCTGTTTTATCTCTTATCTTTGTCTATTTGTGAAGACAAATAGGGGGAGATATATGTTGTGTTCCAAGTTGTTTTAAGTTTCTGTTTTTTTTTTTTTTTTGTTAAAAACAGTTTGGGTGATATGTATTTTGTCTCTTATATTAATTGTTTTAAGCTTTAAACTATTTATCTGTATACTAACAGAATATCAGAAGTTCAATGTATTGCTCAAAGTTCTATTGCAGGAACTGCTTCAGATTTAATCAGTACAACACAAGCACCAGAGATTTGTCTTCATCAAATAGGGGGAGATTGTTGAACCAAGTGGTGTTTGTAACATCCCGCCAAATTACTTTGAAAATAAATATAAAACGAAAATAAAGGTGACAAATAGATTGAAGTGAGCAAATTCTTTATATAAAATAAATAAGTTTCTCCTCGCAGGGAGTTTAATACAAACGATCACTTCTCCATTAAAAACGTAAACGAAATACAATACAAAAGACCGACAGGCGATCTCCTGGCAAAAAGGGCGATCTCCTATAAGAAGGGCGATCTCCTTTCCTAAAGGCGATCTCCTATTGTAAAGCAGCAAGAGGGGCGATCACCCAACAGAAAAGAAAACAGGCGATCTCCTTCCAGCGACAATTTTCTAAAGAACTCTACTTCCTGCAACATCATCTGCTCCCGTGTAAATTATACACGATCATTACAGGTTTAAGAAAAGGCCACAACACAAACGAAAACACAGGGTAAGCTAGACATTTAAAAAGAGTTTAAATAAGGATACTTAAAATAAAATCAAGGTAAACGAATTTCAAGATGTTCACGTAAAGTTATCAAGTTTCTCATACTCTGCACCTGGTCACCCAGAAATCACACATTTCACAATATTCACCCATAGTCATTCCATTTCACAATACTGCATCAAGTGTCTATAAACTATCAATGTTTCTCATTTCTCACGTCAGACTTTCCACTGACTCACCACACAAGACACTTGACACTACTTCCGGAAGACTCATGCATTGACTAGACTCATAGATCTGCACCTGTCATACTGCCCACTGTGAAATCACACACATTCACAGGGTCGCCGTGAAATCACACACATTCACAAGCGTATAATGAATCTCAATATCATCACCATCCAAGCATGACAGGGTTAATCCACACCACAGGTCGAGCTCGTTCTCTGTCAAACAACTCACCCATACGTATGAACCTCCTTCGACTCTCAACGCCTGAATAACTTCATCTATATGAATTCATTATCTCAGGAGAGTCAGGATATCATGACGAATCACCGGTCAATGCACATCCTACACGATCTTACACGGTATTTTCTTTCCTGAAAATACTATGCCTCGATCCCACATTCACAACATTCAACACATCATACCACTCTCAACTAGATGATTCAATCACCGCAATAGTCATTTCAAAGGTTAATGTTTTCGAATATGTCATTTGAATCTCAAACAGTTTTCAAAGCAACACCAAAAATAGAGAGTTCGCAAAACAGCGCCAAAACCGGCGATCTAGTTCAAAAACAAGGTATTTCGAAGACTGTATATAAAACCGGCGACCACGTCGCCCAAACACATAAGAACAGAGCATTTTCGCAGATGCAAACGAAACCGGCGACCACGTCGCCCTCATTTCAGAAATAACTAAACTATAGCTTGTAATGAAAATGAAGTCTAGCTTCCCTTACCTGGACTTGCGCAAACACCTAGAGTTCCGAAACCCAACAAAGCTTGAAGGACGCCTTGGCTCTGTTTTTGCGTCTGGTTGAAGGACTTGCAGAGAACCGCCCAGGTGCTCTAATGGTGGCTGTCGTTCGTCGTACTCTCGTGTGAAGGTGCTAGGATCGCAGCGCGAAGGAGGCAACTGGAGGAGAAGGGAGGTAACTCACTCTTTCGCTCTTGAAGGCTGCCACGTTTCTTCCTCTCAGCAGTGGGTTTTCTGCATCTTAAACCAACTTATCCACCAAAAGCAGCTGCCACCACCCACTCTGCAGAGAAGTCTGAGAACCACTGCCCTGAACAGTACGACCACTGTTGTCTCTGGTGCATGCCAACCACTGCTCTGAACAGTACTGCCACTGTTGTCGCTTGTGCATGCCAGCCACTGCTCTGAACAGTACGACCGCGAGTGTCTCCCGCGCATGCCAACATTCTGATGTCACCACTCTGAACCACCCTTTTTGTCTACGTGGCGTGCGTGCACTGCGCTTCATGCTGGGAGTCTGGGTCTTACCTTCTCTGTGTGAAACTCGACGTCGCGCGATAACTTTCCACTGCTGACTCATCCTGGCGAACGACCGATGTCTCCTTCGCCCTGGAAGACGACCGATGTCTTCCTCTGGAAGACGACCGATGTCTTCCTCTGGGGGACAACCGATGTCTTCCCTGGCGACGCCCTCATAACTCTCGCGCCTTGGCCACGTCTACATGCCTCGCGCCCTGGCAATGCCCGCGTGCCTCGCGCCCGCGCGATGCCCGCATGCCTCTCACGCCCGCGCGATGCCTGCATGCCTCTCGCGCCCGCGCGATGCCTGCATGCCTCTCACGCCCGCGCGATGCCTGCATGCCTCTCGCGCCTGCGCGATGTCCACCTGGCGCTCATGTGTAGCAGGCGACCGGCGACCTCGTAGCCTTCTAAACTTAACTTTTTCCTCCCTTTCTATTCTAAATAAAAACATACTTAGAATTCATTTAGAATATAACTCTTTTATTCCAATTTAATTTTTCAGGTCCTTACAGTGTTCAATGTTTTGAAGAATCCAAATCCTTTGAAGGATGTTGAAGCCTCTGCTTTGCTTGATGCTGTTGTGCTGGTTTAAAGCTTTGTTATGGGGTAGTTTAATGTTGTAATCCACCCTTAGATTAAATCTCAAAGCAATTAGCATCTCAATCTTTAACAAAGCAAAATGTTTTTCAAGCTAAGTTGAAACAACCAATTGTTTTGTCGAAACAACCGATTGTTTACACTTAGGTGTTTTGAGAAAGTTTGAAAACTATTTTTGAATGGTGAAATCTTTTAAGTAACAAAACAACCGATTGATTCGAGGAAAAATCGATTGTTTGTTTTGGAACCATAACAGAATAACTGTTTTCTTTGACTGAGCTTTAAATGATTTGAAACTGAATACGCTCCAGTCATTAAATGCTTTGACCAATCTTTTTAAAGCAATTAAGAGTTTGTTAAGATTTGATAACAAACTATATCTTGGTATAAATTCAGAAAAATTGTTTTTAAGAAAGAGATCTTTTGAAAAAGTTTTTCTAAGAGAGTTTTTCACAGTGCTAAGATTGCTTAAGAGTTTTGGGTTTGATCAAGGTGCTGGAATAGGATTCTACTTGTATTGATTTCAGATATTCATCTGTAACAAATGTAATCTTTGTAAACTGCTGAAACATTTCATCTATGTGTTTTTGCTAAGATTGGTTGTGTGTTCTTGAGGTGTTCAAGATCAGCAATCTTAGTGTTGGCCAAGGAGAGTGTGTTTCTTGAGGTTTTCAAGGTCATTCTCTTGGTTGTTGTGTAAGTGATCAAGGTGTGATTGCTTAGTGGATTTCCTTAGGGTTTCTGAGAAGACTGGATGTAGCTCTGGGTTCGAGTGAACCAGTATAAACATTTGTATACAATCTCTCTATCCTTAATCCTTTAAATTCAGTTTGTTTGTTGTTTGCTAGTATAAACAATCGATTGTTTTTTTTTAGTGTTACAGTTTTGCTTGCTGTTTTGGCTAACTGAATTGCTGAATCAATTGGTTTCTTAAATAAATTCATTCTAGCTCTAAAAAGTTTGCGAAAACACCTTTAAACAATTCACCCCCCCCCCTCTAGTTTAAAGCCATCTTTTCTAACAAAATCGACATTTCAACCAGTTGATTTTTGAATTTCTAACAGCTTTTCAAAAACTTGTTAAACCTGATTTTAGTTGTTTTTGAAACTTTTTTTGTCTCATGATTAACTGCTTAAAACGACCTGTTATGTAGAGCTATAAAAAGGGATCACCCTCCTCATTTAAAAATACAGAAAGAGAGATTAAAAAATTGTTTTGAGAGAAATTTGATTCAAAGTTTTGCTAAGATTGCTTAAGACTGTGCAATAGATTCAGTAAGTGATTTAGGAGCCCTGTGATTTCCTAAACGTCAGGTGTAATTTGTTCCTTATATTCTTGTATTCGTTTTCAATTTGAATACCGATTAAACAGTAAATCTGCTAGTTAGAGGGTTGTTCTGTTTGTGTGTATGTTGTAAGGCAAAGAGGGTGAGTGGTATTGTGTGAAAAGGATCACCTTTTTGTGGTTTTTGTGTGTTGTAATTTGTGGTTGGTTACATAGTGGAATACCCAGTAGTTTCTGGGGACTAGATGTAGCTCTTGGTGTAAGAGTGAACCAGTATAAATTGGTTGCGCAATCTTCTCTCTCTCACTTATTACAAACTGTTTGATGTGTTTTTGTCTCTACTGCTATAAACAATCGGTTAAAACAAAATCTCAACCGATTGATATTCTGCAAACTGTTTTAATTGCTTTGGTTTCTTGGCTTCCTTGATTACTCTTTCTATGATTCTTCATAAAACTTCATTCTTAGCCAATACTTGCGAAAATCTTTCCTTAAACAATTCACCCCCCCTCTTGTTAAGGCCATTAATTCTTACAATTAAGACTGATCTCGATGGCGTGCGGACTCACAATTGTTGAAGAAGGTGCTTTGAATCTTCCAAATCTGCCTTGAAGACTTGAAGAATTTGTTGCTATGTGTGTGTTATTTAGTAGATTCTGAGTTTTCAGTTCACATCTAGTATTTATCCAAGTTCATTTGATTCTTAATCTCTTTTGAAAGAATTGTTATATAAAATATGTGTTAATTTAGTTAGTTGTTTCGAACTTTTAATCAGTTGTAAAAGTTGTTGTTAAAGTTTGGTGACTACAACAAGTTTTTTATCCAGTTGATTTGTTGTGATAACCGATTGAATTGCACTTTGTGTTTTTCAAAAGGATTTGAAAGAGCTTTGTTTTCTTTTGTCTTTTCTATGAGGCACAAACAATCGGTTATTTCGATAAAAGAACTAGCTATTTTATGTGAAATCTTTAACAAAAAAAGAATTCAATCAGTTTATTTTAAAATCAATGAACTATTTTTCAAACAAAATCTGTTATAAATTCCAAACTGCTTTTAAATGATTTTAACTGTTTTCAATTAATGATCTAACTGTTTTAACCACTTTATTAAGTCCATATAAAGACTGTTTTGTGATCATTTGAAAACTAAGAAGAGAGTTTTATGAAAAATATTTTCAAGAGAAGATCAAAGAGCTTTTGGATCATCGCTTGTATGTGAAGTAGGACCTGAGTTTTCTATTTAATTGTTCTACTGCTTTGTAAAGCCCAAGTGTATTCTATTTCCTTCTTTTAATATAGTAATTGTGTGAAAGACAGTTTCAGAAAGTGATTCTAGAAACTATGCTGTTATTCAAGAATGTTATGTGTTTTTGAGGGGGTTCAAGATCAACATTCTTGGTGTGGTTTTCGCTAAGAGTGTTGTGTGTTGTTAAGGGGTTCAAGATCAACATTCTTGGCTTGGTTTGTTATCTAGTTTTGATTGCATAGTGAATTCTCAATGATTAGCTAAGGAATGGATGTAGCTCTTGGTTAAGAGTGAACCAGTATAAATCTCTCTGTGTGAATCTCTCTATCCCTACTCTGATATACTACTTTAATTTTTGTTCTTTATTTTCTACTGCATTAAACAATCAGTTGTTTCGATAAAACAACTAGTTGATTTTTCATAAAGAACTGTTAATCTTATAATTAATCCAGTTGAACAGAAAAATCAACTGATTGATTTTACAAATTTTTTAACTCTACTTCTAATAATTGAGAAAATGTTGCGAAAACAATTCACCCACCTCTTGTTTAGGCCATACGTTTTAACAAAAATGTTACCTTCCAAGCCAAGGTGAAACCCTTGAGCAAGGTCGTACTGAAATGAACAATACTCAAGAGGAGTTATCGGCTAAGAACAAAGCCTTGGAGGTTTTGTCGGCCAATTATCAATCATTTTTCCTTCAGATCAGCAAGGAAGGCTTTAATTAAGGCAGGCTTTTTTCCATGAGGTCTTGGTCGAGGACGACATGTATGACAACTCAAAAGATGTTGTCAACGATCAACTGGTCTCCCTAGAAGACATCGAGGAGGAAGAGGAGGAGGAGGGGGAACACTCGGTTGAAAAGGTGTTCGGCCCTGTTTAACTTTGTAATATTTATTTTCATTTTGAAATCCTTTGGACTCGGAATGTGGGTCACTTTTTGTATTGAACATATTTTATTTATAAAATGTCTTCTTACAATGTATTTGTTGTTCCTTACGCCTTTCTTGATTTTTCTTTTTGTTTGGATTGTTGACCATACGACTATTTTCCAAGCATTCATTGCATTGCACTTGTGTTTGCTTACTTAATGTTTGAATTCCGTCTGAACCCTTATTGTTTTGACGATCTGATCACATAGTTGGAAAACCTACTCAATAGGTTGCACTTTAGTTGAATTGACGATCGAACGCATTACTTTGCTCGCTTTTAAAACTGAATTTTGATTGCTTGTTTTGCCTTGTGTTTTTTTAGTAAGTTGCTGGGAGGGATTTCGCGTAAGACAAAGCTTCCTTACCTAAGCTAACTTTTTAATTTAACACTCTTTAGGATGAAATGTTTAATTTTAGAGCATCAGTAGGGATTGTCGTTTTGAGGCAAAGCTTCCTTAACTGTGCCGGCACTTTATGCGTTTGTTCGAGAAGGGCTGCTAAAGTTTAAGCGAGCTACCTTCACTAGATGGTGGAGTGTATGTGAGTACGTTCGTCATAACTATAAAAATAATTAAGAATTTCTAATTTTAAGTGTCTCGTTAAAACTTTCTCGATCGAAAAATATCTTTAGGGATAAAACAATGAGCAAGGAAAGAGTGCACATATCCCATTTATTAACTATAATAAAATTTGAGGTGAGTGGCTTTCCACGTCCTCGGTACAATTTTTCCTAATAGATATTCTAAGTAATAGGCTCCTCCGGAAGTTGCATCTCTAACCCAAAAGGGTCATTCCCAATTGCTTGAAAATTTCCCCTTATTCTTCCGGGCTTCAATCTGCATATGCCACACTCAATCTCCCTTTTGGAAACTCCTAAGTGTTACCTTAGAATTTATCTCTTAATCTTACATGCTTCTTCCTTGGTTCTGCTCTTGTCTTTTTAATTCCTTTGCCATTTAAAACTAAATGCTCCATTATTGATACCTTGAATTGCATCAATGAACTAAACTTCATACCAAACTTGGATTTAAAATCTTTCCCCATATCTTGTCGTTTGTACTTAAAACCCCAATTTTATCTTTTACTTTCGATATGTGACTCACTTCCACTATCCAACTCCTTTGACTACAATACAAGGAAAATTGATCAATACTTTCCCATTCACGAAAGTGTTAGACAAAAGCAATTATTTTCTCACCCCATGAAACATGTTTTCCACACATACATCTACTCATGTGCCTTTATTTTGAACACCAACACACAAACATGAGATACATCTCACCCCTTAGGATAACATATTAGTGGTTAATGATGTATTAAATGACATGGACTAAGAAAATAAACAAAAAAAAAAAGTATATTAGAGACTAAGATCAATTAAATTAAAGTTCAAAGACTAAAACTATAAATACTGCAAAGATTAGTTTGACCAAAATCTATGTTCAAAGGTTCCTAGACTGTCTTAAAGGTTGTAGATCATCTAGAGGTGTTAGATTGTCTAGAGGTCTTAAATAGTCTAGTGGTTCAAAGATCTTCTGTGAACCAGAGCTTTTGCTTAGACCGTCTACTGCTTTTGTTTACCTTCTAGAGCTTTTAGTTGATATTTTGTTCTTCCCTCAACTGACTCACTTTACACATGAATCGTTTTTGTTTAGGAGCATCTTCTATTGGAAGTTAAGTTAGACAATTTTGTCTGCTTATATTAGAATCTTGTACTGAATTGTTTTACTTTAACGTTTGAGTTTAGAGTTCGTTGTAAGAGACTTAAAAGGAACTTCGTGTTGTAATCTTAAATTCTTTTCTTAGAGAATTTCTACCTGTGTACGTAGATTGAGTTTCAGTCAAACAACGTTAAATCGTTTTTTGTCTTATTCTACTCTACCTTATTTTTCATTCACATTCTCAGCTCGTGCTTTTCTCTATCATCGTGTTGTGTTTGTGCATTTAGACGGTTTAGTGAATTTGTGACTTTGCTTTACAAATAAAAAAGGATTCAAGGACTGAGAAAATGTATTTTATCCTAAAAACTAATATTTTATATAAATTTATAAATTTTTCCAAACATCAATTAATTTGTTAATGATATAAAGGTAATTTTTTACATAGAGCAATAAATAATTACCATCAAAACATTTTATATATGTTCTTATAGCCATTAGTGTAAAAAAATACACTGTTTATATCATTTCATGTAATCTATTTAAATCTCTGATATAAAACTGTATGTTATACTTATCGTTGGGCATATTGAATAATTATAAATGAAGTTACTTTTGGGTCTATTCAATTTTGTTTTTTTGTTTTCCAGGTGTTTTTACTAGTAGTTAGAGTGATATAAGACAAAACGAAATAGCATAATTAGAGTAAAGAACATACACTCCTTGCCAATTTTTACTACAGTATCTTTCACATTTTTATTTTATTTTCACAATTACGATTTTAACCAGTGGATTGCTTGGTAAATCAGCACATATAGCGTCTGAAAATGTACAACTAAAAATCCTGCATCTGTGGGCCGCAAAACAGGGGTCCCCAAATCAGAGCGTCTAAAAATTATCAACAACGTAAAAAGCAATAGAAATTAATTAATTAGTTCCCTTTTCACTTTAGATACAAGTTTCATAAAGCATTGAAACATGATTCTGTTTCCTTTTATGTTTCCACCACGTCTAGTTTCCAAAACCTCATAATTCATCATCATTTGTCACCAAAAGCTTGTCTCTATTCAGACCCAAAAGTATCGTTGACCCAATAAACAAACTTTCTCCCCGCGACATAATAATCGAAATCAATGAATGAAAATAGTGTTATTATTATTCTCAAACACCACAAACGAATCAAAAATTGAGGACAAAGAAGAAGCAAGATATGAAAAACTGATATTACAAGTTTTGAGTCAAGGGGGAAACAGCAACATCCTGGAACTGTAAATAGCAACAGGGAATAATATACAAACAAAAAAATTTAGATTTAAGAAAAACAAACATAGACAAACCAAGATTATATATCCCTAAGATGAGAGCAAAACAACCCTAAAAGGGTTATATGAAGAAGAGAATAGAAGCAATACCAAAAAAGCAATGAAGAGAGTTTAGAATAAGGCATATGCAAATCAGCGTTTGATATGTTTAACTTTGTTCCACCCCTTCTTGCATGAATCTCCAACAATCTTCACCCCTTTCTTCAGCAAGACCTTGAGCTCCTTGGCTCTATCCTTCACTTGTTGTTCAAACCCAGCCATCACAAAAAAAAAAAAACTCTATTATTTGGGTTGTGCTGTGTTGTGTTGAGAGAGTTGGAGAAATTGGTGATGTAGTCTACAAGGTATTAGAAGAGAAGATACCACTTTAAAGAAGGAGGAGTAGTGGAATCCAACGCATCAAATGACACGTGGCGATGATCGGTTGGTGGAATTGGTTTTAAATTTGATCTGAGTCGTCATTTGATGCCTACGTTGATTGCGGGATAAGCAGAGGGCACGTGTGGGGACCACGTGTGTTGTGTTGTAGTAATGCTGACACATCTGAAAGCAAAGTGAGTCTGGCTGGGACCCACGCTAGCTCACTAATTGGCTCACAAAATCTAACAAACAAAACAAGTTGTAAGGAGAATTCAGGAAACAAAAATAGTCTAAATAATCAGTTTGGAAAAGAATATAACTTGGGGATTGAGTTTAAGAATAATTGATGAATATTTTTTATTTAAATCTATTTATACGTTTGTTTGAGTAAAGGTATGATTGAGAGTAACATAATTTTGAAGTGTATAATATCTTGGATGTGATGATTATAATCTTGTCTATTGAATTTACTATTGGAATATTTATATATTATTCAAATTTTATCCTACGGTGCAAGTATTTGTGTAAATAGTATTCAGAAATTTATAATTTGAACTCCTACATAAATTATGAGTTAATACTTATATTATGAATTGATTTTTATATTAGAAATATATAATGGCTATATGATTAATTTGTTTTAGTAAGCATTTTAAGTTAACTTACGAGTATATATATATAAATTCAATTTTGTTTTTTTTTATGTAATTCTGTACATTTTATTTACTAAACCCCCAATTAACCTATTTATCCTAATAGGCCATTAGAGAAGAAAATTAATAATAATAAGAATCACGTGAAAATATTGAAGTGACGAAATTATTTATCTAATATAATTATTTCATTAAAAAATTATTCAAAGTAAATAAAGTTTTAATTTTAAAATATTATATATATATATATATATATTGTACAACCAGACATCGGTCATCACGGTCGTCGCCCAATAGACGTCGGACATCAGTATGGGCCACGTAAGCGGGCCCCAAGTACATTAGTAAAATATCATTATGCATGTGGTACGTATAGTTTGTTGAGGGGCTGGAACAAGTAAGTATTCCCTGGAGGAGCAAAGGTCCATGAGGGTTAGGGTTTTCAGGGAAGGTAGCATGCATGGCACGTGAATACTTAGGACACCTACAAAACTGATGGCCTCGCAGCGATGGTGCATGAGTTGGTACCCTGGCGGCTATACTGTTAAGACTTCGCACTCCAGGAAAGAAAGGTTTTGTGCGGCGGCTGAGCTAAGCATAAGCCACGCGCGTGCTATGACTTAGTGGTAACCCTAGTTCCATTTAAGGAAAGGTTGCGCTGGGCCTGCACAACGCGTACAAGACGTTCCACACTAGTAACCCTAATTCCACTTAAGAAAAGACTTTCGTGGAATAGAAAGGTTGACCTAGCTACAGCTTATAAAAAGGGTGGTAAGAACCCTAGAAAGGTACGCAGTTCTAAGCTTGAACTATTTTATTTACTCATTGCTTTCTAGCCCAATATTGATTTGATCATTGGAGTGCAATCAATAGGTAGGGCCCCCTCTATTTCAACGGAGCCACTCTTGAGAGCGCAGAAACCACCTAAAGCAGGAGGAGCCACCACTTGTCCTCGAAGTCAACGGCGACTGAATCAACCGGCGAGAAAATATATATATATATATATATATATATATATATATATATATATATATATATTTTGTTGTCTTTACTTATGCAATTTAAAAAATTAAAACATTTTATATCTTTTTCTATCATTTTCTTTCCACGTTCAATCAATCTTAAAATAAAAGGCCATTACGGTATTTGTTTGCATGTCTATTATTTGTTTTAAAAGAGAAAGTCGATTTTGAATTAATAATATAAGCCCCTCACCCACCACTTATTCACTCGCATATGCATGCACACAAGGTTATGGTTATGGAGATCCAAAGTACACAAAATAAATAAAGAACATGAAATAAAAAGGATTTTGTTGGTACACATCTGGACTTATATATTGTTTGAGAGAAAAACTTGAGATAAACTGATAAATTATGTTAATAAATAAATTATTAAATGTGGGATGAGTAGCTTTTCATATAAATACAAACTGTCATATTCAAAAGGATCTTGGTTACAAGTTTTTATTATGAACGAAATGTTTTATAAAATCAATTATGATTAAAATTAATTTTAAAGTAACGTGATTTGAGTATGAACATTTTCATATAAAAGAAGTTAATAGGAAAATTTAGTGTAATTATTTTAGAATAGATTCTATTCTGAAATTCATGATCAATTCTTTAACATAAAATCACCACCCAACTTGAGGAAAATTGTTATGAAAAACAATTTATGATGGTGTTTTATAAAAGCCCAGAGCGTTCATGTATCCAAATCATTAGTTAACGAGTAATTACTTAAGTGGTTAACATTTCTACTTTGACAAATGCAAACCTCTTTTCAAGAGATTCCTCATTATAAAAGGATGGCTGAAGTGGTTGTATATTAATGGTTAAATTTAAATACTTAAATTTTTAATAGGAGAATAAAACAGTTATGAAGAAAAATAGCTTCTGAAACAGTGGACACAATTTGGTATGTCTATGGGAGACGAAAACAGAAAAAATATTATGATAAGGACATAATCTCTTAGGGACAAATAACTATGTTTCCATAAAGAGAAAATGATCAAAAGAATAAGAACAAAATTCTTATTTGATTAATTAAAATACTTCATTGATCATGTGAATGTGAGTGATTTGGGTATAAATAAAAATATACGACCTTA
This sequence comes from Phaseolus lunatus, assembly GCA_013389735.1. Classification (NCBI taxonomy): domain Eukaryota; kingdom Viridiplantae; phylum Streptophyta; class Magnoliopsida; order Fabales; family Fabaceae; genus Phaseolus; species Phaseolus lunatus. Next base: position 13,826,119 of record CM023867.1, read on the forward strand.
ATTATATAAATTTAAAAAAGGAAGTGATTTGAGTAAGATAAAGTGGTCACAATTACTCTATAAATAAAATCCACTAGTGGTGGTTATTCCACTGATGAAGACTTTATTTCAGTTTATATATGTTTTACTTCATATAAAATTAGTAATTTTTAATTTTAGTTCTTATTAAAAAATTAAAAAATTTTATTTTAAAAATTTGAAATCTATCTTCAATCTTTATTATTACGTGACACATACTAATTCTTCATATATTTAATGAAAGATTAACCAATCATAACGATAAATTGAGTAAACATCATCAATTGATAACATCTAACTGGGTCATAGTATAAGATTAATATGTGATATATCTAAAAACATTAATTAACTTTAAAATTATGCTATTTACCTATCTTAAAATAAATTTTATAAATAAAACTACTAATTTCGGATTTTGAAAAGATTAAAACATATTTTACGAAAACCAAAATAAAAATGTTACTAATTTGGTAAGAACTGAATATAATAATGATAAATTATAGGGAGATTTTTTTTTTTTATAAGAACCAAAACCAAAGCATTATTATTTTATAAAATTTAAAAAAAAAACATATTTAAGAAACTTATTTTCTTTTGATAAGGGTTTTTTTTATTTTATTTTAGTTTTACATATTAAGAAAATACCCTTAAATGAGTGTAATCAACTTGCTTAATTAGGCTAATGTAATATTTTAATACTAAAAGTTTAAAATAATGGTGAAGAAGTATGAGAGGTAAAGAGACTAATAGCGTGTTTGTTTTTCCATTTGAAAGGTCTTAAACACGAATTTAATAGCTTCTTCCTTTCATGTTAAGGCTCCTCAGAAAGTGGTAAACAGTGTATAAAAATATAAACTCATTCAATTTCATTAAATTTTAGGAGAATAATACACTCTCTTGAAAGAAAGCATTTTGTAGACCCTTCACTTTCACATTTTTTCATATAACTTTTAACTTAAATGTTCATGATGATTAATCATATATTTCTAAAGCAATAATTATTTTAAACAGTTTATTTTGTAAAACGTCATAGTAAAGTAGAATGAAGGGAATGGAATATTATTGGGACAAAAAGATAAGAAGTTTGCTGAATCATATTTGTAAATGTTATTTAATAGAAATAAGATATTACTAGGGTCAATGCATTGTATAAGGAATGTATAACAATGGAGGAACTCAAATTCCCAGTCCAAGAATATGAGCATCCAAGTATACACCCAATGATGAACAATTGTAGAAAGTTCTGAGCAGATAAGTGAATGGCACTGAATATAGCTGAGCTTATGGCAACAGCTTGATGACATTCCATGGTGGATGAAAGTGATGTCAAAAGAAATCCCCTATAAACAACTTCTTCCAAAAGGGGAATGACAATGCAATAAGCAAGCACACAAGACACTCTTGAGATCCCACTGTTTAGGAGCATTTCCTTCTGTATGGGGTTGCTCACAGGCTGCAGCCATTTGGTAAAACTAAAGTTAAAGGAAAACACCATCATTTCATAACTTTCAGTTCATCTCAATTTTCTATGTACAGACTTAAAAAAATTGCAAATTTTAGAATAACTACTACAGAATCATGAGGTTTGGCTGGAAGGGATGAACGAAATGATAGTTCCATTCCATGGTTTGCAATAATAATGCTTTTATTAAGCATCAGGAGAATATGATAATGACACATTTCAACAGCTCACAAAGTTAAGTAGTAGTATGAGTGCTGAATACTTTCCACAACTGAATCAATCATTCAGACTGTTATACAACGTAATAACAATTCACATTTGTTAGCTTTGACAGGGTGTGTAGCAACTTTTCTAACGTATTGAATTAAAATTATTACACGCATTTTTCAGACATATACCACTTTTGGGGCTTTATGCCATTACCTAACTTCTAAGTCAGAAGCCAAACACAACAATTGTGTCTTGCTATCTATTTCCAAATTTGCCTTTACTCTCTTATTTCTTTAATTTCCCCTTTAGTCTTCCAATAAAGTAGTTAGTGGCATGAACTTGGAATTCTCTGTTTTCTCCTATAACCAAGTACTTCTCATTTTTTTCAAAATGCTAGTTGATAGGAACTTGAATTTGTTTAAGAAAAATTGGAGATTAGATTACTAAATTACAACAGAGGTAGACATTAAGAGTTCATAAATATTCAAGACACAAAAAGAAAAGACACATGTCATTCCAAAGACCTATAACGTACCTCTCATATCCCCATTAAATACTTGCTAATATCTTTCGTTTCCCCAATTCTACTTTATATTCCACAAAGCCTCTAGCTTTATCCCGTTGCTTCTCTCACCTGCTCCCTGTAAACAAGTTTGTTATATCCCAAAGCCCTCTTTTGCCCTTAAATATTTACTGCATGGTCTAGCAACAGGAGTGCCTGGTACAACTTGAAAAAGTGGGTATTTTCCATGATTAGGAAGCACTATCTTTTGAGTTACTAATATGAATGCTTGTGAAGAAAGATAATTATAGAGTGAAAGGAAAAAAAACATAATGATACCAGTTTATGGGTCACACTACCTACAGCTGTAGTGGTATTGAACAATATGGAGTTTGAAAGAAGATTCTTCATGCTTCCAACAATCTATTAGCATTGGTTTTAAACACATTTTGACGAAGATACAAGGCCTTGAAGGTACCTTGAGATGTCAAACTAACAAGACAGTTGGTGTAGCATAACACCTTGAGATTTGCAAAGGAGATCATGCTCCTCGAGGAAACTTAAATCCTGAGGATTCCCAACACGGTCTAGGCACTCGAGAATAAACTTGCAAGAGAATTGGGTGCCTTGCGGTCGTAAATGTGCAACAAGAATCTAGGAAACCTTTTGGAAATGTTAGAGATCTCAAATCGACTAGATATAAAGACTTTTCATAGTATATAAGTGGGTACAAACCTCACCTTATAAGTCGGTTTTAAAAAATTGAGTTAAGCTTAAGTCTACTTTTCAACATGGTATCAGAGTCATTTAGAGTCTATCCTAACAAGAGTTTGTTGGTCTTATCAGTTCACCTGCTATCGGGCTACACATAATATATAGTCTCACCATAATGCTTTTAGTGGCTTGGTAAAATAAATAAAACTTTGAAGAACTCCAATGGGAATTGTTGTATAACTTGGTTTCCCTTGGCTTGGAATGGTAAAGAAGAAGAACCTTCTTACATCTTTTTCGATCCATCAAGCTATCAACACCTCTCATTAAATACTATTTGTTCTGTTATCCACCATTACTCTTAGAAACTATTTCTTTGCAAAAACTACTCATTCCATAAAACCTTTGGTTGTTGTTTACTCTTAGAAACTTTCTTTGCAAAAACAACTCATTCCATAAAGCCTTAAAACCTTTGGTTGTTGTTTACTTTTTGAAACTATTTCTTTGCAAAAACTACTCATTCCATAAAACCTTAAAACCCGAATTAGTGAAACGATGCTACTTATTGTTCCATGAGACCTATGCAAGCAGTAAAGACAATGCAAGGAGAACTATGACAAATGTGCTAGACATATAGTTTATATTGTTTATCAACATAAATGAAATGATATAACTGGGAAAAAATTTAATGACCAACCTTGGAGCCATATAATAAATAAGCAAGTAGAGATGTTAAGAAAATCAGAAGAGCAAGAAACCCAAATCCCAGAGCTGATGACAAAAACCAGTTCCTGTAGCTCAATAAGTTGTTCTTTCTGAAGAAATTTGAAAACTTGTATTGTGGCTTAGCTGTGTACTTCAACAATACTAGAGCCCCACTAAGTTCGAGAATCTGAATGGTGAGAAGAGATAAGGCCTGCATCAACGAGGGAAAAGATATTGTTAAAATATCTGCTCAAAAGACATAACACTGTGAATCAATGAATCTAAACTCTCGCAGAATGTAAAGTCAGACCATGAACTGAATCTAGAGATGAAGGATCATTTATAGTATATTGCACTGCCTTAGAACTTCTTCTAACATACTCACTGGACAAGTGAACATAAAAAAAACGCCATTTTAAAAAGAAAGCTATCCCAAACAGAAGAAGACAGCAAAGTGCAAACCTTAAAAAAAACAACTTCCAATTTGCAGAACTAAAAAACGAGTACTGTTGATCTATACCTTATTAAAGCAACAATAATAGTAAGAGTAAGTGCTCAAGTGGAAATCAGTTCTGTTGAACTGGACGCCAATCCACCTCCTTGCTTCCTCCTAGATTTACTCCTTTGGAAAGTGGAATTTTCCGTTTACAATGCTTCCAAAAAATTTCCAAGCACACCCTAAATCATCTTCTCTATCTTTTGGTCTTCAATCAATTCCTCTCATTCATTTGTTGGGTGTTAGCGCTTTATTCCTCAGTAAGATAATGGTAACATACATTTGAAGTAGCAATTTGGTGATAAAACATTTGGAGTAATATTGTGCTGACACGTTAATTTCTTAAGAGACTAATTAAATAACAAAAATCTTTAGGGGATAGACACAGTAACATCCTAATATTTGATGACATAGGGGTTTAATCAAATGATTTCGGAAATAAATTAACAAATAACAAAAGTGACCTCAGTTTGTGGGTCAAGAACTGGTTGTCCATTGAATAAGGCCACAACGGATAAGCCTCCAAAACTGAAAGGGATATGCAAAGTGAATAAATACAGTGCAAGATTGCTCCACACATTCCCACTCTCCCATGGGCTATCATCTTCTTCCAAGGCTGAGAATCCCTGTAATTTGGAATAACAAAAAGAATAATAATATTAGGTTCTTGATAACATCAGAATTAGATGACCTCAGAAAGATTCAGCATGACATTTCATACCTGAGAAAAGGGTGTGACTTCTTCATCTTCTTCTTCCCTTTTGCAAAAGCTCTTAAAACTGTTGCGTTGGGAGGGAGTGCATCTCAACTGCAGTTTCGGTGAACATTTTTGGCTGTAAACCGTGTTTGGAGGGTGAAAACAGTGAAAGGGTGTGCCCAAATCATCACTAAGAAATTTAGCATAAGCAGATGGACACCCCAGAACCAACAACATTTGACTCTTGAATTCAATCCTTTATTTATTTATCTTACCTTATAGTGTTCCATGGGTAATATTGAAGTTAGTCAATTTGCCAAATATTCTTGCTTTATCGCTTCTCCACTAATTTTATTAGCCCATGAAAATAAAGAACAGTTATTCAAATATATTTTCATATTAATTTTAAATATATACTAATAGTAGTATCCGTTATGTATATCGAAATAAAAATCATATAATAATATTTGATATTAATATTATTTATATTGAATTTGTAATAGATTTTTTAAAGTAGTGTTATAGAAAATACAAAATATGTGATATTATTATCTTGAAAACTAAACCTATTCTTGATATAAAATCATTATTAAAAAGAGTAAAATAATCAATTTGACTTCCCATTTTTTTTATATATATTGATTTAAATAACAATGTTTGGTCTTCTAAGTCTTATTTTTCTTTTTTCTATTTTTATTTTCTTAGTTTATTTTCTACTCATCAAGGGAAGAATTAGAACAATCTTGCAAAAAGTTGATCATAAAAATTTATTCTTTATGTTCTTAAAAGTGTGAAGGTGTATATGAATTGAAGAATAAGAAGGGATATTACACAAAAGCAATATGGGTTAATATAAAAAAATTCATTAGAATTTAGTGTCATTAATCAAGAAATTAGGTACAAGGAATGTGATAAGAGAAAGAAGAAAGAAAGATTACGCATGGACTGCAAGAAAAGGGAAAAGCATGCAATGGCAATGGATGGATAGACATAAAAAGATGCAATGTTGGGCAATGTTGAAGCGTTTAATGGTAGGAAGAGATGCATGGTAGGAAGCGTTTAATGTTGGTCAAAAAGAGTGATCTTCATGACCATAAAAACATGAAAAAGAATAAGACAATAAGTTTTCAGGAAATTGAGTCAAAGCTAAAAAGAATGGAGTACTCAAAAGTTGATGAGTTTGTGAATGAAATGGTGAATGTCTTCTTTTATTCCTTGGGTTATCCTCCAAGAAGTGAGATAAATAAAATTGCAACAAGAATTATTCAAACTTTTGAGCTTACTTGGAAAACCATGAAGAAAAAAGGTGGATAGTTGAAAAAAATCTTTACTCAGAAAAGATTTTTTCGAAACTTTGAACCTTTGTTATATTAGCTACTTTGTAATTTTGATTACTAAGAATTTATTGATAGTTAATCTATAATTCGATTTTAGTGATTTTATTATTCTTTATCTTTGTATTTTTAGTCAATTTCAATTACAAATAAATACAGAGTTATAAACTTCTATAAAAATACTTCTTGTAGGATTGTCTACTTTCTTTAAAATCCTCTTGCAAATATAATAAAAAACACTATCATTTTTATAATCACACTATATGCAAAACAAATTATCAAACAAACCCAAAATTCAATGTAATAACAAATTATTTAAAAAAGAAGTTGTATATAGATATGCAAATTTTAGATTATTAAATGGTGTGCTAGATTAGGAAGATGATTTGGAAAAGTGGATTTGAACTGATTTAAGATAAAAATGTGAAGAAAGTGAGGTTATAAATTTGTAAAAAAAATTATTGAATTTTTGTAAGTGATGTGTTAATCATGAGAGAATTTTTAATTTTTTTTTAAATTTAAAATGTAAGTTTACAAATTTATCTCAATCTAAAAATATTTGAATGATAAAATATGCGGTATTTCTGGTGTAAATTTGAGTTAATTAAAATTTTAATAATTATTTTCAATACTAGTTGTTGGAATATGAAAATTTTTCATTATAAATTAAATTATAATATTAAAAATTATAAAAATTGTTTAAAAAATAATTTATAAAATAAATATAATTAATTAGTTTTTAATTAATAAAAAAGATAATAGTATAATTAATTAAAAATAAAAAATAAATTACTTATTTATATAAAATCCATTTTAAGATATAATTAATGAAATATTTCAGTTAAAAAAATATCAATTATTTAATTATAAAATTTTATTAAAAGTAAATTTTAATAAAAATAAATAATATTTAAATATTTATGGTGCAAGATTGAGGGAAAAACATCATTGAGTGACTTGTAACCTAATTGGGAGAATAGAAGATATTAGAAGATGTGTGACTAATTCTACCATATGGATTTGGGAGTAATCTATTTGTACTTGTATGTATTGAGGTGATATTTATATATAGTATAATATTTTGTTTTTGGTTGATTAAAAAAAATTAAATATTATAATTATAAAAATTTAATAAAAAATATTTCTATATTAAATAATAATATTTTTTATAATTAATACTATTATTATAAATAATTATATTTATTATTATTTTATATAATTTTATTATTATAATTAATTATTCTTATTAATGTTATTAAGTATTTTTATAACATATATTTATTTAATATTTTTAAATATTCTTATATTTATATAAATGTTCACAAATAGATTTAATTTAATTTTTTATTAAAATTTTTTAATAAAAAATCGAATTAATCATTTAAAAGAGTTAGTTTTCTTTTATGAACAATAAAAAAAAATAAATAAGAATTAAGGTGATCCAATCATGTAAAAAATGGTACGGAAACAAATAATTAATTCGAATAATTATTAAGTACTGTAATTCAAAATTTATAAATAAAAAAACATTTTAAAATTTATTACATGAAAATTAATGGTTATGTTTATTATACAAATTAAAATAATAATAATAATAATAATTATTGTTATTATTATTATTAATCTAAAAAATAGTATCTCATAAGAGACTTTATGTCTTTTTTATCTTTAAAAACTAACTTATCATGATTCTAATTAGTAATCAATTAATGTTTTTTTTAATAACATTTGGAAGAGATTTTGTAGTATGATAATTTATTAATATTTTCTGTAATTGGTTATTCACAAGTTCTGGACCAAAATAAATATTCTTATGAATGTTCCTGAATAGGTTAATTTGTTTTCCTATTAATTTTTTTAATAAAAAAATTGAATTAATCATTTAAAAAAAATATTTTTTTCATCTATCATAAAAAATAAATAAATAAAAAACACTTTAGGATGATTCAACAATCCACGTACAAAATCGCAATTAGTCGGAATAATCATTAAATATTATAATTCAAAATTTATAAATACAAAAGCATTTTAAAAAATATTATATGAAAATTAATAACTATGTTTTTTTATGTAAATTATTATTATTAATCTAAATATAGTATTTCGTAAGAGACTATATGTGTTTGATATCTTTCAAAAATTAATGAATCATGATTCCAATTAGTAATCAATTAATATATATATATATATATATATATATATATATATGTTAATTTGGATGAGATTTTGTAGTATGATAATTTATTAATATTTATTGTAATTGTAATTGGTGAATAATTAGTAATCAATTAATTTTTTTTAATAACATTTGGATGAAATTTTGATAATTTATTAATATTTATTTTAATTGGTTATTCACAGGTTCTGTATCACCATGAATATTCTTACATAAATGTTCCCAAATAGGTTTAATTTGATTTTTTATTAAAAAATTGAATTAATAATTTAAAGAGCTAGTTTTTTTTATCAACAATAAACAATAAATAAATAATAACCACTTTAGGGGTGATCCAACCTATGTACAAAATCGTACAGAAATGAATATTCTTTCCTTTCAGAAGTTTGCCACTAACTTCCTACTATAACAAATACAGTCTGATCAACCTAAATAAATCACTTATGTTTAATCGAATACATATAAACTAGGAGATCTAGACATCAGTCAGAAAAGGAAAAACTTTGATAAGATATTCTTATACTTTTACATACATATATAGGAAAAATATATGCAAATTAAAACTTTAATAACCCTCATACTTGAATTTATATTTTTATCTTAATTGAAGAGGGAATGGAAGCCGAAGAGTGAATGGAAGTCGATTAGGTTTTAGGATTTTTGCGAAGAGCAAAGTGAAGAACAAGAGTGAAGAGAAGACAAAGACATTTGGAAGGGGAAGCGTGTGTGGACAAGAACATTAGGGTTTTTTATGGTTGCTATTTTGATTTATGATTTGGTGATTTTCACAATCTTGTCAGACGTTCCAAATAACACCGTCAAGAACTTCCTTAGGTCTCGCAGCCACCACAGTCTCTTCTCTTCGATCGAGGTTCTTTATTTTGCTTCTTATCGAGTTTCTCAACGTGTTTTATTCATGTTCTCACCTTTTCACTCGCTTTCAGTTATGAAAGAGCTTTTACAGTACAATTACCTCTTGTTGTTGATGCAATCATAGCTTGCATTGCTATGAGTCTTTTGTTCTGTATTTTAGGGTGCAGAATTTGGTGGGATTGAGTGGCTAAAATGAGTGAAATAATTTGTGAAGTATTGGTGTATGGAGAATGATAATGAAGCTTAAGAGATGTTAGGCCAACTCGCAAATTTATAAGGGGGCTAACACTAATATTTATAGTGCTATGGACAACCAAGGTGCAAGCTTTAACCCTAAAAACTCTCTACTCATATATAGAAGGACAAGTGACTCTCTCTAATTGGAGTAAATCCTCTCAAATTAGACGTTGACAAGTTTCATCATCTAATTGGAGAGAATCCTTTCCATTCCCATGAAGGCAAATGTCCTTTTGGCATTGGTGAGAATCCTCTCAATTAAGGAGATGACATGTGGACCTTCATGTCTTCCTTCCTACTCCATGCTTTCTATTTGCACTCTAGTAATTTATTTGTGCACCCTAGATGACCTAGAGTTGCATTGGGTCCAAGGAGACCCAATTGTAACTCTAGCTAGACTCTTTCTTTTTCTATTTACACCCTACTTTAATTGGGTCAATACATGGCCCATGAAAATTGGTCCAAAACATGGCCCAAACACAAGACCGAAATAAAGCCTATACTCTGTAAAATGTTTATAAAATTAGCTAAAAATGGAAGAGTAGACAACAATTAATTCTCCCTGAGATTAGAGTTTTTTGAGATCATTTTCATGCTTCCAATCTTCTTAGCTGAATGTTTGGAGGCTGGATGGGTTTTCATCATTCCCTTCCTCTTAAGAAGGATTGTTCTCAGATCCTGAATGATGTTCAATAACAACAGTCTCTGTTTATTTGTTATTTTTCTTCTAGATCAAATGTCAATCTACAATAGACATCAAACAAATATGAGATAATTTTCTTTAAAATAAAATTAAAAAAAGAAAAGAAAACAGAAATAAGGTCCTTTATTTTTATAAAATTTTTGAAAGAAAAACATAGGACCTTTTTTAAAAATATTTTTGTTTACTTTGTGTTGTCTATTGTCCAAGCTAGGCAACAACATCACAAAGTGTTGTTTTTGAGATTTCGGTGAAGAAGAATGAGCATTATATAATTGAAAAGAAGAGTTCAAAGTATTGCAATCCCCTCCTAAGGATTCTTTCTCAACTATGCTTGTAGAGGGTGTCATAAAAGACTATTCTTCTTTGTGAGTTTCCTCTTCTTCCTTTTCAATTAAACATTCATTTGTATTTTCTATGGAGGAACAATTTATATCTATATCTGGTTTAGCTCCAGATACAGATTTTTCTTCAAGCACATCCTTACAAGGTTTTTCTAGAGAAGATAAAATGTTATCGATATTTGATTCAACTTCAGAAAAATAGTTTTTTGTACTTTCCTTTTCTATCAACTTTTTCTCTCTTTTCTTTCTCTTCTCTATCTTTCCTTTTGTTCTCCTTTCTTTCTCTTTTTTCTTTCTCTTCTTTCTTTTTGACAAGAGCTTGTAATTTTTCTTTAAACTCTTTTTCTCTTCTAGTATATTTTTTTTTCCATCTACAAATTTTCTTTCTATTCTAACAAGTTCTTTCATTTCTTCTCTAAGCTTTCTTTTTCTATTATATGAATGTTCTCACCTTTTCACTCGCTTTCAGTTATGAAAGAGATTTTACATTACAATTACCTCTTGTTGTGCTTCAGCTGGTTCCGTTCCCTCGGTTAGGCATTTTGTTAATCTAAACCTCTTGTATTGTATCTTATCTATTAATTTTAGTTATTTACTTAAAATTGGAATCGAACTTGTACACTACTCTATTGTTTATGTTTTTCTTTGTTTTATGGCAGCTCAATTATCGCATATATTGGTCTTCTCTTTGGCAAGTTATCAGCACAAACATTTTTGAAAAAAAGAAACAAATAATAGGAAAAATCATGACCATTCCAATCATAACTATATGAATTTTACTTATATAATTCAATAGCTGCAATCTCTGTCAAGAAGTTTTTTCACCAAGTACTGAAAATACAGGAAGAAATGAAAATTCACTAACCCCACCCAAGTGCAAACTGAGTCTCCTTAATCAAAAGAGAAGTAAGTGTAACAATTGTTTTCCTAGTAATTGTTATTAAGTATCCTAGGAAATGATCTTTCTCAAATAAATATGCTCTTTTGTGAAAAAGAAATATTTATCCCTGTTGCGATGGTATGCTTCATGCTTGCCAAGATCACATATAGCTTTTATTTACTTGGTGTTTAGTAGTAAAAAGGAATGAATTCATTCTCGGAGTCTATAAATTTGTTTTGTGTTTGATTTATTATACATCTTCAATGTTGATAATATAATAGATGAAAAGCTAGCACTCTCGCAATGAAGTAAGGTGAGTTACCATCCAAAGTACATAACACTATCAGATAATTTATTTCATTTCCTTTATTTGTTCCACTGAAGGTTTATGGATCCACTAACAAGAGGAGATTATCCCAAAAGCATGTGTTTCTAGGTGAAATCACGATTATCAAAGTTTACAAAGGAACAATCCAGATTGCTTATTAATTCATTTGATTTTAATGACATAAACTACTATACAGCTAGATAGGTATCTAAGGCACCTGAATTAAGAAATATCAGAAGCAGTTATCATCAGATGCCTTTGCGAATTTTTCATGTAAAAGCAGGCTTCTCTAATAACTTATGTTCTGATCTTTATAAATAATTTCATGCCTTTGTTTATATTATTGCAGTTGTGCCTGATGGAAAAGCTATTGATCTAAATGTAAGCTTATGCTTCACAAGTTTAATATGCTTTTCTCGATAATACAGATATTAATTTTCCATGATTATGCATGTCGCTTCAGATTGGTTGTATGTTTATCTAAGAGGATTTCGAGACCTTTTGTTATACACTAAAGAGAATTACACAACAATCCTTTAATTTATATTATTGAAAATGGTAAATAACCTTAACTTTTATTTCCCTTTAAATGCTTTAAAAAATAGTTATAAATTAAACGATGAGAGAGTGATAAAAAATAAAACTTAGTATGTATATATATGTCTATAGGGGATTTTATTTACAATACATATTTGAAAAATAACATGTGATAGTTTACATTTTCCATACTTTTCTTACAGGTATAAGTGATTATGATGATCCACCACTCTCACTTGAAGAATCTCTCCTAGATATTTATAGAATTGATTATCATTATTGTTATCTATATTATCTTCAAGAAGCAATTAAGTAAGTTAATTTCTTTCCATCTTTTTAAAGAAATTATTTTTTTTACTGGTATGGAATTGTTTTTTATTTTATTTTATTGTTTTCTTCGAATGTAAAATACAGGAATGATGTAAATGGAAAAGGATATTTTGCATGGTAACTCTTAGACAATTTAGAATGGCCCTTTGGTTACACAATATTTTTTAGATTACAGAAATGGCTTGAAAAGATACCCAAAACTTTCTGCTCTATGGTTCAAGGATTTTATCAATACAAAATTCAAACTGCAAGTATTATTTATGTTGAGTTAATACAAATAATTTCTATTAAAATCAAAATGAATTCAGACAATAACTATGAGTGTGAATTTATTTACCACAAGCTCAATATTAAAACTAACGAAAGTGGTCCATACGGGTTTAAAGTAGTGAAATATTTTTTGGAATGAAATATTCGATGTAGCGGAAATCTCTACTTTGGCTGAATTACGGGCTTGGTTTTGAATGCATTTATTTTCAAGTGTGGTAATGAATGGAACTTGTAAGGAAGTGGAGGATAACTCATCCCTCTTTATTATTTTTGTATAAAGCTTTGAGAGAAAGCTTAGAATATTTCTCAAATATTTCATTTTAATTTTAATTTATTCTTTACTTTTGCTCGATAAAGAAAAAACGTAACTCCACTTATATTTAACTAACAACTTTTGTATATAAATAGTTTGAGCTCATCGTAAAAGTAAATAAAACATCAAATTAACTTATTGTTAAACCATACTGCATAATTAATAACACCATGTAATTAATAAATATTCACCAAGAGATACTACTACATTACTAACATTAAAAAAATGTTACTAGATAAAAAACAATGTTACTAATATTACTTAGTAACATTTTATCCAAAAGACTTTTAATAACATTTTTACATTTATAATATATATATATATATATATATATATAAATAAATAAATAAATAAATAAATGGGATTTCCACTTAACGGCTCTAAATTATTTTTCTATTTTATTTTTCTTAATATTTTGTTTTATTAATTTATTTAAGTTATTTGAAAATTTTATAATTTTAAAAATTAATAAAACAGTTTTTTAATTTTAAAATTTTAAAATATTTGGTATAAATGGTTTTAAAATTTTAAAATTTCATTCTTTCTCTTTTCTACATATAACTTTTTTTTAACTATCATTTTTCACTTCTTCATTAATTTCACATATAATTTTTTAACTTCTCATTTTAATGTTTTGAAATTATTTTTGAAGAATAAAAACAAATCAAAGAAAGAAAAATAAAAAATGTGAGAGAAATTAATTTTTGAAGAATAAAAAAAAGATAAAAAAAGTAAATAAAAAATTTGGATTTCCCACTACTATATATAAAAGGGAATTGGTTTTGATATCCAACTTTTAGCGTACACAATTGTTTTTCAATTTTACCCCTTTAATATATTTGATTGTATTGTTTTATAAGAAGAATCACTTGGTGATTTGGTAATTGCCTTGCCACAACACAGATTTCAATTTAAGGAAATGAAAAACTACTAATTACTGATTCTCTCCATTACTTACATCACCATCCTCCTCACTTTTTTTTCATCAACACTCTCTAATGCTTTATTTTGGATTAAGGAGTGAATTTGAGGGAGTGAATTTGAGATAATTTGAAGAGAAAGTGTGCAGAAAGTAAGGTTATTTGAATTAAGGTGAATATAGTGGAAAGTGTAGAGAAAATTTATTAAAGTTTGTGAATGATGTGATGAATGTGATTAGAATTGTATTTTTTTAAATTGATAAAAATATCAATTTACAAATTTATCCTTGAATTTGAAAATTATTAAAAATTAATTTGTTTGATTTTTTTAAAATTATAATTATTTTTAATTAAAATATTATATTATTTTTTAATAATTATTAATTTATAATTTTATTTATAATTTTTAGGTTTAGATTGTTATTAAAGGATACGGATACCAGAGTTATAGAAGGATCCTAATATTAATTGGGTGTCTTTTCTAATTATCCGTTGTTTCTCTTTATAGAGGAGAATAATTGGGTGTCTTTTCTAATTGTCAATTATTTCTCTTTATAGAGATGAATAACCTTTATTTTGTCTTTGTGTATTATGATTCTAGTATTTAATTATTGATTCTTTCCTTCTTTAGTTTAAACCTATAATGAGTGTACTACTTGTATATATTCAGACCATTTGCTTTGATTTGTAGATAAGAAAGAAGAGATATTCATTCTCATATCCTTTGCCTTGCAGTTTACTCTTTTGTCCATCTCTGTTTCCTTTTGTTCATCTCTATTCTATTTTGTAATATGGTATCAAAGCTCTAATTAGAGCTCTGGTTGCTACATTTATCTATGGGTGAAGTTGTTGATCCCTCACAAGATCTTTGTTCACCTTACCATGTTAGTTCATCAGATAATTCATCCTTGAATAGAGTTTACTCTCTCATTACACAACAAGAGAGGCACGTTTTTAGTGATCAATCCAAGGCAATGATTGCTACTAGCAAAGGAGGTTATAAAAACAATGCTATGACCTATGGCATGGGTGATGGATATGGAAGAAGATATACTTCCAAAATTTGCAGTTATTGTAGAAAGACAAGGCATACCATTGATACATGCTATAAAAAGCATGGCTTTCCACCCCATTTCAAGCTTCAAAATCAGAAACATGATCAGAGAGAGTCATGTAGTTTTTCATAATACAAAGTTTAGTAATAATGAGCAGAATCATTAAGGTTTAAAGTCAGAAGTGGAGTCTCAACAAAGTGGTTTTACTCCTGAGCAGTTTCAAACATTGTTAGCTCTTTTGCAACGGGTCAAATCCATTGACAATGCTTCTAATCAGGTCTCTGTTATTCCCTCCAATCCCTCCAATCAAAAAAGTAATAATTTTATTTCTTCCTTCAATTCTTGGATTATTGATAGTGGTGCTACTGATCACATTTGTTCATCATTAACTTATTTCACTTTATATCATCAAATTAATCCTATTTATGTCAAATTACCAAATGGAAATCAAGTCGTTGCCAATTATTCTGGAAGTATTTTTCTCAATCAAAATCATATCATAAATAATGTTTTGTACATTCCTTGCTTCAATTTTAATCTTCTTTCAGTAGCAAAATTGATTGATAAACTATCTTGTGTTGTTACCTTTGACTCTAATGGCTGTCACATTCAGGACAAGATATCTAATGAAATGATTGGATCTGCTAAGATGCAAGATAGACTTTATATATTCAAGATCCCTTCTTACCAGAAACTTCAAATCACACCCATCAAATCTACACACACCATCAATACTGTTAAAGTTAGTGCTAGTGATCTAGAAACCCTTTGGCATTTTCGATTAGGTCATATTTCAAATACATGTATTGATGTTATCAAGAATAAATTTCCTTTTGTTAAATATAACAAATCTTTTGTTTGTGATGTTTGTCATTTTGCAAAGCAAAAAAGACTTTCATTTCCTATTAGTACATCTAAATCAAAAAAATGTTTTGATTTGATTCATGTAGATGTTTGGGGACCATACTCAATACCATCAATTCATGGTCATAAATATTTTTTGACCATAGTTGATGACTATTCGAGGTACACATGGATTTTTCTTTTGAAACAAAAATCTGAAGTTGTTAAGGTTTTGGAAAATTTTGTTATTTTTGTTCAAACACAGTTTGAGACAACAATAAAAATAATAAGAAGTGATAATGGAACTGAATTTTTCATGACTAAGTTTTTTGTCAGTAAAGGAATAATACATCAAATATCATGTGTCAATACTCCACAACAAAATAGCATAGTTGAAAGGAAACATGGTCATTTATTAGATGTAGCAAGAGCTCTTATGATACAATCTCATTTACCCAAAATTTATTGGTCATATTCTGTGATACATGCTGCGCATATTATAAACATGCTTCCCACACCTGTTTTAAACTATTCTTCTCCTCATGAAATGCTTTTCAAAATTGATGCATATTTTAATGGATTAAAGGTGTTTGGTTCTTTATGTTATGCTAGAACTTTGTCAACAAATAGAAGAAAATTTGATCCAAGAGCATCAAAATGTGTTTTTATTGGTTTTCCAAGGGAGACAAAATGATATATTTTGTTAAATATTCAATCAAGAGAAATTTTTGTGTCTAGGGATGTTGTCTTTTATGAACATGTTTTTCCATACCAAAAGTTTCAAGATACTAGCAATGAAACTAACAGTCCTGACATTAATGATCAAATTTTATTTGCTAAAGATCAACCTGCATTAAGTCAGCCATCACAAGCCATTCTTGCACCTTGTGATAATACACCTTATGATAATACACCTTGTGATAATGTTGAAAATAGTAGTGATAATAATTGTGAGTCACACATTGAGGTTTCAGAAGAAGATTGTTCCCATACAGACCAAAACCTCAATGAAGATCATGACATAGAACAAAGTTCTGAATCAGATCCATCTGTCCGAATAAGCACAAGAATAAAAAGACCACCTGAGTATTTAAAGGATTATCATTGTAATCTTAATGTTTCCAATACATCTTCAAGAGTCAAATATCCTTTGAAATCAGTTTTGTCTTATAGCAATTTATCACCTTCTTACAAATCTTTTGTTATGTCCCTTTCTTCACATGTTGAGCCAAATACTTATTCTGAAGCTGTGAAACATGACTGTTGGAGAAAAGCTATACAATGTGAGATATCTGCTTTAGAGTCAAATCAAACTTGGGAGACTGCTCTTCTGCCTAAGAACAAAGCTGCCATAGGTTGCAAATGGGTATTCAAAATAAAATATAAGGCTGATGGGACAATTGAAAGGTATAAAGCAAGGTTAGTAGCAAAGGGATATACACAAACAGAAGGCATTGACTACCTTGATACTTTCTCTCCAGTAGCAAAGATGACCACCATAAGGTTGCTTCTTTCTTTAGCTTCTATCTATAATAGGGAATTGAAACAATTAGACATAAACAATGCCTTCTTACATGGTGATTTGAAAGAAGATGTATACATGGTTGCTCCTCCTGGATTGACTTCTATTCCACCAGGAAAAGTTTGTAAACTAAAAAAGGCTTTATATGGCCTTAAGCAAGCCATCAGAGAATGGTTTGCCAAACTATCATCATTTTTGCTTTCTATGGGATATACTCAATCTATGAATGATCATTCCTTGTTCATTAATTCTTCTGAAGGATCTTTTAAAGCATTATTGGTATATGTGGATGATATAATATTGGCAGGAAATGATAACGAAGAGATTACTCGAATCAAACAAGCCTTGAATCAGACATTCAAGATTAAAGATCTTGGAAATTTAAGATATTTTCTTAGTCTAGAAGTAGCAAGAAGTAAGACAGGAATAATGGTAAATCAAAGGAAATATGCATTGGAATTATTAACAGATGCAGGTCTTTTAGCCTGCAAACCTGCACCTACTCCTATTGATAATCATGAGAAATTCTCTTCTACTGGAAGTGTTCCTTTCACAGATATTCAAGCTTACAGAAGATTGATTGGAAGACTTATGTATCTCACTAATACCCGACTTGACATAACATTTTCTGTGCAACAACTTTCTCAGTTTCTTGCTAAGCCTACAATTGTTCACTATAATGCAGCGATTAGAATTCTCAGATATATCAAAGGGGCTCCAAGTCTTGATTTATTTTTCTCTTCCACTACTTCTGTTCATCTTAAAGCATTTTGTGATAGTGATTGGGGCACCTGTACTGATTCAAGACAATCAGTGACTGATTTTAATGTGTATCTTGGGAATTCTCTCATATCTTGGAAATCAAAGAAGCAAGGAACAATATCAAAAAGTTCTTGTGAAGCTGAATACAGGGCAATGGCCACTGTTACATGTGAAATTCAATGGCTAACTTATCTTCTTCAAGATTTCAAAGTTCCTTTTGAGCAACCATCTCTTTTATACTGTGACAATGACTCAGCAAGATACATTACAGCAAATCCAGTGTTTCACGAGCATACAAAACATATAGAAATAGATTGTCACGTGGTCTGGGAAAAATTAAAGAAGGGTCTCATCCATTTGCTTCCCATTTCCACCACAGAGCAACTGGCTGATATTTATACCAAAGCTTTAAGTCTTCAATCTTTTAAGAGTCTTCAATCTTTTAAGAATATTTGTTCCAAGTTGGGTCTCATCAATATTTGCTCTCCAGCTTGCGGCGGGGTATTAAAGGATACGGATACCAGAGTTATAGAAGGATCCTAATATTAATTGGGTGTCTTTTCTAATTATCAGTTGTTTCTCTTTATAGAGATGAATAACCTTTATTTTGTCTTTGTGTATTATGATTCTAGTATTTAATTATTGATTCTTTCCTTCTTTAGTTAAACCTATAATGAGTGTACTACTTGTATATATTCAGACCATTTGCTTTGATTTGTAGATAAGAAAGAAGATATATTCATTCTCATATCTTTGCCTTGCAGTTTACTCTTTGTCCATTTCTGTTTTCTTTTGTTCATCTCTGTTCTATTTTGTAATAATTGTAATTTTAATTTTCATAAACATTATTATAATTTGAGATTAAAATAAAAGGGGGTAATAAAGTAAATTACAAACAATTAATATATAAATATATATATAAACACGTTTCCTTGCAAATCCGTTCTCAGCTGTGAAAAAAATTTGAAACTGAAAAACGTTCTTGATTTGCGTGATTCTTCCATTTTATTGTCTTGTTACCGTGCTTTCTTCATGCACAATAAAAGCTCTCCATTCTTTGTATGGAAACAAACGGAGCCTAAATCTCAACGTTTTCAGACTGACAGTACTGCACATAAAGCTTTGATTTCGAGTTTTGACCACCACGAAGCCCAATGGTAACATTGCGTAGTCGCTGTGATGTGGGCCTCATCCTCCAATCCGATCCTCCACCGTCTCGCCTCCTCCGATGGTGCGGTGAAATTCAAAGTCATTCGCAAGGTGAAGAACCACATAATCGGAAATCGAATCAAGACCCTTTCCTACATAAAGCTGGGTGTCATTCCCGCAATCGTCGCTGCACTCACTGACTTCGACCCCAACCTCATTGTCTCTAATAGATGTAATGGGGCATTGTGTGTAGGAGAAACCACTAGATGATGTGTCCTTTAGGGTTAAGTTGGAGAGGTGGAACTTTCTCCTGAAATTTAAAATCCGCATGCAGGAGCCAAGATTCTTCTATTAGTGGCATATCTGCACCAATGGTGAAATATTTTAATTTACATTGCATAATACTATAATATTTTATTTATTATGTATATAAGGGAATAACATTACTGCGTAATTACTATTAGTTTTGTATATCATATTGAGAAAGAAGAGAAAAGGGAAAAAAGAAAATGATATATTTTATTAACTAATAATTATTACATACTTATATTATTAAGTTTTATATTTATATACCACATAAAAAAATAATAAAAATTGATAGAGCAGTTATAACTTATGATTATACTATAAGAAAATCATTAAATAGAAATCAATTTTAGAGACAAAAAATAATTAGTTGCTATATTGACTAAATTAGAAATATTTTAGAGACTAAAAATATTTTTGATTTCTAAATTAGTTTATATTATTGTTAAATAATTTCTAAATTGGTATCTAATTAGCTACCAAGATTTTTGCTACAAATTTAGAATCTAAATAATTAACAGTTAAAACCTTAGTAACTAATTAGATACTAATTTAGAAACTATTTGACAATAATAAAAACTAATTTAGAAACCAAAAATTTTTTTAGTCTAAAAAATGATCTCTAATTTAGTCAATATAACAACTAATTATTTTTGGTCTCTAAAATTGGTTTCTATTCAATGCTGTATTATAACTGATAGAGCAGTTAAAACTAATAAAATAATTACAACTGAAAATTTAAAATATTATATAAGATCATATTTATCATCTAATAACACCCCACAAGATGAAACATGTACATCTTTCATGTTCAACTTGAATAAGTTTCACAAAATAACCGAGGATGCAAAGGTTTGGTCAACATATCAGCCACTTGATTAGAGGAAGAAACTAGGATTAAATGAATGAGACCTTCTTGAAGTTTAGTCCGAATGAAATGACAATCAATTTCAATGTGTTTCGTCCTCTCATGAAACATGAGATTCTTTGCTATGCATATAACAAATTTATTGTCACAATAGACAACAAAAGATTCAGAAATATTAGTATGCAAATCATGACACAAATATTGTAACCACTGAAGTTCACAAACAAGTGAAGCTAGTGCTCTATATTCTGCCTCTGAAGAAGATTTGGACACTGTAGACTACTCTTTAGACTTCCATGAAATTAAAGAGTTTCCCATAAAAAACACATTAACTGGTGATAGACCTTCTAGAATCAATGCAAGTTCCCCAATTTGAATTAGAAAAAGCTTTGATAACAACTTGATTATTACTAGAAAAAAAATAGACCAAGACCAGGACATTCTTTCAAATATTGTAATACACGAAGAACTGCTGTCATATGAGGTTCTCGTGGATTTTAAATAAACTGACTGAGTTATGAACTGCAAAACTAATATCAGACCTAGTATGAGTAAGTTATAATAAACACCCAATCAATCTTCTATATTCACCTGGATTCAAAAGTAATGAACCTTCACTTTCAGAGAGAGGATAAGATGGTTCCATGGGAGAAGAGGCGGGTTTGCAAGCCAATAAACCACTATCAGAAAGAAAATCTAAACAATATTTCCGTTGATTGAGAACAATACCAGAAGGTGAACGACTTATCTCAAATCCCAAGAAATAGCAAAGAGTACCAAGGTCTTTGATACTAAAGGAGTTATGAAAATGAGTTTTAACACGTTGGATTTCCTAAAGATTATTGCCAACCAACATAATGTTATCAACATATATCAACAGAGCAGTGAAAAAATGATTGTCAGTGCGAATAAATAAAGAATGATCAACTGTACTTTGAACATAACCAAGTTATATTACAGTCTGAGTTAGTTTTGAGTTCCATTTTCGACTCACCTGCTTTAGTCCATATAAAGATTTTCTAAGTTTACAAATTTGTGCGGGATGAGAAAGAGTAAGGTCTGCGGGAGGAGTCATGTAAATTTCTTCATCAAGATCACCATGAAGAAAAGCATTATTCACATCTAGGTGATGAAGAAGCCATCCCTTAGCACTTACTAAAGACAAAATAAATCGAATAGTAGTAATTTTAACTACCGGAGAGAAAGTCTCAAAATACTCAATACCTTTGGTTTGAGTATATCTTTTGGCAACCAAACGAGCCTTGTGCCTATCAATGGTGCTGTTTGGTTTATGCTTGGCTTTGAAAACCCATTTACACCCAATAAGACTCTTTCCAGGAGGCAAATCCATCAAAGACCATGTTTCATTAGACTCAAGAGCATCAAGTTCATGTTGCATAGCTTCTTTCCAACAATCATGTTGTATCCCCTCTTTAAATGATTTAGGTTCTTGGATAGAAGAAATATTATGACAAAAAGAAGAATATGTAGGAGAAAAATTATGATAAGAGAAATACTTTTGTATAGGATATTTAGTACTTGAAGAATGATTGGTAGCATCTTTTGAAGAAAAGAAAATAGTGTGATAGTCCTTCTAGTATCCAGGTGGTTGTTTGAGACGAGTAGAAACTCGAACAGATGAAGGTTGTGGATCAGAATGTTGGTGTTGCAACACATCAGTATCAATTAAATGTAAATGGTGTAGAAGAATCAGTAGCAGGAACACTGGATGGTAATACAGTTTCAGAAACTGAAGGAACAATATCACTAAGTTGATTCATATTAGGTGACACTTTAGAATTAGGATCGGAAATATTAAGCAATTAAGGTGACAAGTCTAAGGAAAATTCCCACTGGACATTAACTTAACAAATGTTAAGTAGATGTGAAGGTTCATTTCCATAAGACCAAAGGAAAAACACAATTATGGGTGATGAATGAATGAAAATTGAGGTGCGGTATTATAGAATTTAAAATGCAACAAAAAAAAGGAAGAACACCAAACAATGAACATGAACCGAATAGAAATAAGACAACAAGAACAAGACATATTTAGGAATTGAAATGGAATGAAATTGGAATTGAAGAGATGAAGGAAAGGAAAGCTTATGTGGATGAAGCTTGGGAAGAGGTTCACGCCACTTGGAATGGTGATTTGCTCCAAGATGAGTGATGATGCCGCCACTTGAGAGCTCCCAAACATTTACAAGATAAGACTAAGCTAGGAGAAACAAGTTTCACTAATCTCACACAATTTGTGTATAGTAACTTTACTCAAAATTCAATTTATTACATGAGCCAAACACCTCCTTATATAGCTTTAGAGGGCTGGTTTTTACAAGAGAAAAAGGAGGGAATTTCAAATGAATCCTAGTTTGAAATTGGCGCCTAGGAGAGTCACATGGAGGGCGTGACTCTTTGCCATTTCTTATCATAGGCCATAAACTCCTATTCACACATTCATTTTTATGTTCTATTAAACCTACTCTAAAGAGATTACAAAAAGAGACATCAATTGATGTTTATCCCCTAATGTCTTTGCCCTGCTCCTAGTAATCCTCTGAGGCATGGTGGGTGCTGAGATCATGGGTTAGGCTTGGGCCTCAGGCGCCTTCTCTCCTTGGTCCTCATCACTAACAGATATAGGCACAACAATATCATTATAAAAAATAGAGGAACAATATCACTAACAGATGTAGGCACAACAATATCATTATCAAAAATAGAAGGAAGCAAATGCTTAAACATATCATGTGTGTCCAAATTGGTATCTATGTTGTCCTTATAAAAAGCCAGTTGAAAAAAAAAATTGCTCTTGGATCCTTCATCATTCCTAATGGCAAAAGATAAATCAAGACAAGCAAATTAAAACCTAAACTACCTCACATAAGGCAACAAGTCTTCAATCATGGCTTCATCAAACACTGAGTTGGAATCTTTGACATGTCCAACAAGAATAAGAGGAGACACAAAACTAGGCAACATAGAAGGAAATAACTTATTATGTTGAGTGGTTTATCAACATGCAATAAATGTCTTCTCATCCTTGGGTTACTGGTTGATAAGTGCCATATTTCAGTAATATTCCATATTAAAAGATAGACACTTATGAATTTTTATTGATAAAATAGCTATAATTCAACCCCTAATTTAGAAATTTAAACCTTTTTATATATTTTGTTATTATAAGATAAATGAGAACGATTTATTTCCAAATTTGTGTTAATTTCAAAATTTTAGGGTAAAATGGAGATGAAAGGGCTAGAGGAGAATGAACAAGATGAAAAGAGAAAGTTGGAACATTAGAAACTGGCTCAAAACTCGCCTAAGCAAGATCACTCCAGAGGAACTCACCCAAGGTTGATCCAAGCGAGTTTACTCCAGTGCAATTGGGCTTTTTCTCGTCAAACTTGCTCAAGCAAGTAATAACTTGCTTAAGCAAGAAGTCAGTTAGCCCAAGTCCAACTAGATTAAATAGATGGTGTGTAGCATAACTCTAGACATCATTAGGAGAATAGAGAAAGATAGAAAACCCTAGAGGAGGCAACTGTCAAGGAGAAACATCCTGGATCTTCTTTTCTTGCTTTCAATGCTTGTAATGGCCAACATGAGTGACTAATTCTTCCCTTTGGGATTGAGATTAATCTGTTCAAACTCTTATGTATTGAGGTGATATTTATCTATAATATTAAGTTCTTAATGATTGGTATTATCATTTTATTCTCAAAGTTTAAATTATTCATGATGTTGATCCTTAGATTTGACTAGAAAGTACTTCTAAGCATGATGTGAGTTGATTTTAGGATTGCATATTTTATTGGTTGCTCTTGTTTATGATTTTTTATTTTTAGAAAAGCAAGGTGAGAACCTTAAGAAGATCCCCACTGGACACGAACTTAACCAAGTGGTTAAGTAAGTGTGAAGGTTCACTTCAGAAGGGCAAAGAGAAAAGACAATTATAAGGTGACAAATGATGCAACGGAAAGAGAGACAAGGAACAAATAAAAAAAAAAGAACAAAGTAAAGAACAAATTAAAGAGAAGAAGAAGACATATATAGAAGGGAGGTGGCGCAAAATAAATAGTAAAAGAAGAAGGGATGAAGAGAGCTTATGGGAAGAAATAAAGTCACGCCACTTGGAGCATAAGGACTCTAAGATGAATGAAGCAAGAGCCACCACTTGAGATATTACCGATAAGACCCAGATAACTTAAGCCGCCACCTAAGATATTACCCACCCAAGATAAGACCCAACATGAGAGCTCACAAGTCTCACAAAATCACTCCTGCAGAGTTTCTTTACTTCAAATTCAAGTTGTAAATACATGAGGCAAGACACCCTATTTATAGGAAGGGGTGCCTTGGTGGGCAAGATGGGTGAAAGGTAGAAATGGCAAGGGAGAGGGGCTGCCTAGGGTGTTGACCATGGTTAAAACCGCACCTTTAGGCATAACTTCTAGAAGGTAGGTTAAAAACCCTAATTCTAGGTGCCTTGTCTTGAAAAAGTGGGCTTGGTATAAGCCTATGCTATTGAACCTAATCTAGCCTATTTTGCTATTTGGACCCCAAAAGTGAGCCCAAATTATTTACAAACATGTTTTTGTCTTTTAAGAAGACTAGAAGAAAGAACAGTTGATGTGCTGATCTACGCCAAGTTCTTCTTCTAGTGAGGTCCGTCTAATATTTGGTGGGGCCTTGACTTGATTGCTGAGATGATTATTCACAGTGTGAATTGTCTCTTTAGTCCTTGGTCATCTTCTTGGCTACTTGGATTGTATCAAAGCATTTGACCTAAATGATAATGCTTAACATATTTTTTTTCTTTTAAGAAGACTAGAAGAAAGAACAGTTGATGTGCTGGTCTATGCCAAGTTCTTCTTCTAGTGAGGTCCGTCTAATATTTGGTGGGGCCTTGACTTGATTACTGAGATGACTGTTCACAGTGTGAATTGTCTCTTGAGTCCTTGGTCATCTTCTTGGCTACTTGGATTGTATCAAAGCATTTGACCTAAATGATAAAGCTTAACATATTTGAACGTTAGAAATATATTTGATATGTTAATTGCTTTATAATGCCTATTCGTAATGATAAGGAGTTTTTCTAAATATGTGAGGAATCGATATTTAAAAGAAACTTTTCAACAAACTTCTACATATTGTCTTATATTTAGTGAATATTATACTTGAAGATTTAAATGTTCCTTATGGGTTCGATATTTGTACTTAGGGACACTTTATTACTTTTGACACATTGCACTTGTCGTAAAATAGTTATCAAGTTTTTGGCCTTGTTGCCAGGGAACAATTTTAATTTTAGAGTACGAATTCCTAAATATTGTGAATATTTTAATTGTTTTTTGTTTTTTGTTTTAATTTCTTCTATTTTCATATTTGTTTTAAATTTTATAATTTTAAAAATTGTATTTTTTTATTACTAGTTACTCCTTGTGCTAATCCTTGAGTGAGTTACCTTATATGATATTAAGAGGACATGTTTCCAAAGACCAATTGCAATTTGAATCAAAGATTAAAAAAGGCAGCTCAGAAGAATAGGGTTAAGAAGAGAAAAGAAAAACAAGGAGAAAATAAAGAAGAATCCTCAACTACTTCTTCCCTTCCCATTGAAATTTTTCAAGAAAGCACTATGACTGATGAGCAACCACCATAGCCTAAAAGAACTCTTGGAGATTATGCTACGCAATAGGAACCAAGACATTTTTCTAGTATTGCAATATCTACTATCACTAAGGCCTTGGAGATGAACACTGCATTCCTTAGTCTGATCATTACCCATCAATTTACAACAATGGACCATGAGGATCCATTTACACATTTGTCTACATTATATGAATTAGTGGGAACAATGGGCTTTCAATCAGGTGTTATTGAAACCATTTACCTGTGTTTGTTTTGTTAGAATTTATGGCCTTAAACAAGAGGGGGGTGAATTGTTTATAAACGTTTTTCGCAAACTTTGAAGATATAATGAAAGTCAATGCAGAATCACAGAACAAGAAACTTGATCAGCCAACAAACAAAACTATTTTAGTTGATTTCCAGAAAATCAATCGGTTGGTTATGCGATTCAACCGGTTGTTTTTATCAGCAGTGAATAAAAACAACTTAAAACAGATATGAGCAAGATCAGGGAAAGAGAGAATCACACAAACAAATTTATACTGGTTCACTCTTATACCAAGAGCTACATCCAATCCCCAGAAACCACTGGGTATCCATTATGCAATCAATCACAGATTATAAACCACACACACCAAAGAAGTGATCTTGAACCCCTAAAGAACACACACTTCCTTTGGCACACCACACACCACAGATCAGAACAACCTCTTGATCTGTACGCACCAGTCTTTACAAAATTACAAAATTCAAAAGAGAAAAGGAATGATCACTCCTAATACAAACTCAGAATCAAAAGCAAAATTACAATATTCCACTCTTTGAAAGAATTCAAATCTTGAAGCAACCTTGGATGAAACTGATTTGAAAGGTATAATCTAATTTCATAACCACTTAGGAGCGAATAAAAGATTATTTATACTCCAAAAAGCTGTTAAATATATATATATATATATATATATATATATATATATATATATATATATAAGATTACTCACATGTTTGTTACAACTGCATATAGATATATTTGTTAATATCATGCAAGATTTCCCTGTTATGCGTATATATCTGTTGCACATGCAATACTCCTTGATAATGCTAACCCTAAAAAGATAGGGATGCACACGTAGATATAACAGAAGGAGCACCTATAGTTTGAGACCGGATGATTATGGGTGCCTGTAGCAAGTGATTTTCGGTTAGAGATATAAGATAATGTACTGATTTTCGTTTAAGATTTGTTTATCTCAAGTGCAACAGGTTCATGATACGCTAGAAAAAGGGGCTTCAGGTCCCAGATGAAGGTACGCAATAATGCAATCCTAAATAGACTCGTGAATACTAAGATTACTTGTTTTCTTATTCGTTCATAAAGCCCTTATTGACTTGAGCGTCGGAGCGTGACCGGCCATGAGGGCACCCTTTGTCTCTATAGCTGAAGCATTCAGTAACTAGAGAAGTGCAGATTCCAGGGAGACAAGCGAAGCCTGAACCAAGCACCAGAGTCAACTGGCGGCTAGTCAACCGGCAAGAACACAAACTAGAATAATTCTCCCCTTATTTGTCTTCACAAATAGAATGGAAGAAGGATAAAAAATAGAATAATGAAAAATATCCAACATTTAAAGAAAGAAAAAGAATTAAAGATCTTTAATCTTCCTTCCCATATTGGAGCTCAAAGAGATGATTCTGAACAACTTCAATTTGTTCATCCAGATTCTGGAACCTTGCATCCATGCTATGAAATCTTGTTGCACAAAGATAATGAAGACTCCTTTGATCATCTACAAAATTGTCCATTTTGCTCACCATCAATCTTTCAAAAGGAGCCATAGAAGTGATGCGTTCTCCTAGGTTTTCTGCTCTTGGACCAACATCAAAGGTACCAGCATCTCTTGCATTATAGGCATCTGCACCAGCATCATGCCCAGTAGCAACTTGTTCTTCACCTTCATGTTCAACTTGAGCAGCACTTGATGAGCCACCTTGATGACCATCCTTGCTAAGCCATTTTCCACCAATTTTGGTGAAACCCATCTTGCTTAATGAACCATTGTTCAACTCATGTGATGACTTCACCACTTCGGTTTGCTCCTCTTCAAGATCAACTTCAAAGTAATGCAAAAACTTAGGGATAAGTATTGCATAAGGATAATGATAATCACTTAACCTCATAGATTTTTGCATATGCTCTTTGATGATGTGAATCCAATAAACTTTGATCTTATTCATAATGTAGTAGATGAAGACAAGATCTTCTTTAATCAGCACCGAATGGTTGCTCCCCCTTGGTGTTAACATCCTAGTTACTATAAAGGCAATGAATCTTTCATTTAACTTCAATCCTCCCACAGAAAAGTTTCTTACTTTTGAATGAGGATTCTTTAGGCACCTTCTATAGAACTGCATCTTGTTGAATTTCTCAACAACTCCAATGTTCCCCTTCTTTATTCTCAAACCAATAATTGAAGGCAATACTTCTAGAGTTATCTCCATATCCACTCCTTTCATATGTGAGGTAAGATTATTTCCCACAAATTGGAGATCAGTGTAGAAAACTCTTACAAGGTCAAGATAGATGTTCCCTGACATCTTAAAGAATCTTTTCAGCAGTTGTTCTTTAAGGAGAACCCTCGCTTCAGTGAGTTTTTGCTCCTTCAACCAATTCAAAGAAATGAGCTTTGAATTGTTGATGGCTTTTCTACTAGTTTCATGAAGATACTTCTCAATCTTCTCATCCTCTCTAGAAAACCAACCTTCCAAACGTCCACCCCTCTTTACACCACAGGTCTTCATTCTTTTGGAGGAAGGAGGTTTGAAATCCATGGAGGAAAGAGGAAATTTCAGAAACAAGGAGAGGAGTTGATGTGAGTTGATTTTAGGTTCATTATATTTGTGACACTTTCTTAGAATTAGGATCAAGATTCTTAGTAATTTAGAGTGAGTCACCTAAGGAAAATCCCCACTGGACATTAACTTAACAAGTGTTAAGTAGATGTGAAAGTTCATTTCCAAAGGTCCAAGGTTAAAACACAATTAATGGTGATCAATGAATGAAGAACAAGGTGCTGAACTCAAAAAAAGAATAGGTGCACAATTTAAACACAAAAAACAGAATGGAAACACAAATTGAAATAAAAGAACCAATTGAAATTCAAGAACAAGACAAAGAATCAAAACTACCGATTGAAATCACTATGGAAGATGAAAGAAGATGAAACTTATGTGGTTGTAGCCATGGATTGGGAATGGACATGCCACTTGGAGGTGATGATCCAAGATAAGTGCAGATTTGTCGCTGTAAGGACCTGTAAAATTAAATTGGAATAAAAGGGTATATTTTAAATGAATTCTAAGTATGTTTTTCTTTAAAATAAAAAGGAAAGAAAGTGTAGCTTAGAAGACTATAAGATTTCCTTGTTAGTACAAAATCGCCGGTCGCCTAGACTACACGTGATCGCCAGGGCGCGAGGCATGCGGGCATCGCCAGGGCGCGAGGCATGCGGGCATCGCCAGGGCGCGAGGCATGCGGGCATCGCCAGGGCGCGAGGCATGCGGGGATAGTCTTCGCGCGAGAGGTCATCGGTGGATAGTCTTCGCGCGAGAGGTCATCGGTGGATAGTCTTCGCGCGAGAAGTCATCGGTGGATAGTCTTTGCGCGAGAGGTCATCGGTGGATAGTCTTCGCGCGAGAGGTCATCGGTGGATAGCCTTCACGCGAGAGGTCATCGGTGGATAGTCTTCGCGCGAGAGGTCATCGGTGGATAGTCTTCGCGCCAGTGGTCATCAGTGAAAGGTTATCGCGCGATGTCGAGTTGCACACAGAGAAGGTGGACCCAGACTCCCAGCATGAAACGTCCTGCACGCGCGCCACGTAGACAAAAATGGTGGTTCAGAATAGTGACCTCAGAGTGTTAGCCTGCGCAGAGGCACGCTTAGTCGTACTGTTCAGTGCAGCGTACACGCAAACTTCCCTGCAGAGTGGGTGGTGGCAGCGGCTTTTGTGGACAAGTTAGTTTAAGATGCAAAAACCCACTTCTGAGAGAAAGGAACGTTGCAGTGGTTCAAGAGCGAAAGAGTGTGTTTGCCTCCCTTCTTCTCCTTTTCTCTCCTTCGCACTGCGATTCAGGCACCTTCACCCAAAAGTACGACGAGCGACGGCTACCATTAGAGCACCTGGGAAGTTCTCTGCAAGTCCTGCAAACCAGACGCAAAAACAGAGTGAAAGCATCTTTTAAGCTTCGTTGGGTTTTGGAGTTCTTGGTGTTTTGCGCAAGTCCAGGTAAGGGAAGCTAGCCTTCATTTTCAATACAAGCCATAGATTAGCTGTTTCTGAAGTGAGGGCGACGTGGTCGCCGGTTTCATGTTTCTTTTCGCAATGCTCTGTTCTATGTGGTTGGGCGACGTGGTCGCCGGTTTTAAACCCCTTTTTCAGGATATTCTGTTGTTATGTGTTTGGGCGACGGGATCGCCGGTTTTAAATACAGATTTTGAACTCCCCTGTTTTTGTGTTGTTAGAAGCTGTTTGAGATTTAAAGGTGGAATGCATGTGATACTCGAAAATCTGAACCTTTGAAATGATTGTTGCTGTGATTTGAATCATTCATTTGAGTGGTATGATGTTTTGAATGTTGTGAATGTGGGATCAAGGCATAGTATTTTCAGGAAAGGAAATACCGTGTAAGATCGTGTGTAGGTGTATTGACTAGGGGCTTGTCTAGAAGGAGATATCCTGACTCTGCTGATATAATGGAATCACATATATGAAGTTATTCAGTTGTGGAGAGTCGGAGGAGGTTCATATGAATGGGTGAGTCGTGTGAAAAAGAACGAGCTCGGCCTGTTATATGAATTAACCTTGTCATATCGGGAGAGTTAATGACATTGAGATTATATATGCGCATGGCTGTGTGGATTTCACAGTGGTATGGTATGACAGGTGCAGATCTCTGAGCCTGAGTCAACGCACGAGTCAATCCGGAAGTAGTGTCATGTGTCTATGCATTGTGAGTCAGTGGAAAGTTTGACGTGTGAATCTTGAATACTGAAAGTAGCAAATGGACACTTGACGAGTATGTGGAATATGGCAATGTTGATGGTTGTAATTGATATGGATCATGAATGGTGTGAAGTTTTATGTTTACTATTGATTTAAAAGCTTTTAAAACATCTAGCTTACCCCTTTCTTTTGTATTGCTCTGTGGCTGTTTTCTCTTAAACTGTGATGATCGTGTATTTTGCACGGGAGCAGACGAGGTTGCAGGTGGTAGAGCTCCTCAGTGAGTGGTCGCCGGGAGGAGATCACCCATATATATTTCTGTTAGGCGATCACCCCTTTTTATGTTGTCTGATGGGAGATCGCCCTTTTCTGATAGGAGATCGCCCTTTCCTGATGGGAGATCGCCTATCCTGTTGGGAAATCGCCTGTTTTTATGTATTTTGTTGTATTTAGTTTACGTTTTTGGAAACCGGCAGATTATGTATTAAACTCCCTATGAGGAGAAAACTTCATTACATATATATATAATTATGTTCACTTCAACATTATTATTTTATCTCTACTTCATTTTATAATTATGCAATGAAATTGGCGGGATGTTACAGTCACCACTTGAGAGCTCCCAAAGCTTTACAAGATGAGACAAGGAAGAGGAGAACAAGTCTCACAAAATTCACTCACAATTTGAGTATAGTAACTTTTCTTCTAATTTCAATGTTGAATTTACAATGACCAAGCACCTTTATTTATAGGTTTAGAGGGCTGAAATGAAAGTGAAACAAATTCAAAATTCCCTCCTAATTCTAATTCAAATTTGGAGCCAATCTTAAGTCACATGGGAGGTGTGACCTTTTTTGTACTTTGTCACCTCCTAAAAACTACACCTACACCTACTCTTTATGTCACATGGAAGGTGTGACCTATCTTTATACATTGGCACCCCTTATTTTAATATCTACACCTTACTTTAAAGTTCTACTAAAAACTATGCACAAGTAACTACAAAAAGAGACATCCATTGATGCTCTTCTCCCAAAGCTTTAGCCTTGCTCCTAGTCATCCTTTGAGGCATGGAGGATGTTGAGCTATTTGGTTGGGCTTGGACCCCAACTTGGGCTGGGGCTTTATGGGCTTGGGCCTCAGGCGCCTCCTCTACTTGGTCTTCATCAGGAGTGCAGTAGATCTGATATGAAGGCAGAGGAGTAATCAATGGGTTGATTCTGTGAAGGAAAACAACTGCACAAAGCATGGTTATATAGTCATTAAAAGCAGCAACAAATTTTGGGTTTTAGTGGGGTTTCTTCCTCAAGGAAAAGAATCTGTTCCATATGCACACAGTCCCACGTCAGCTAAAAGAACAAAAATCACATGGTTAGTACAAGAGACTTTGACTAGTGATAATGGCACTTAATTTTCCAAGAAGACATGGAATATATTCCATTTATGACTAATGTAACTTCCTTTCAGAGCGAATTCAAAGCCATGATAAATGCAATGTTAACCCATAACAACTTTGATAAGGAATCTGCAATAGAAGCAACGCACAGAGATCCAAACCAGCTATAATACAGTGCTACTAGAGGCAAAACAATCGGTTGTTTCATGAAAACAATCGATTGTTTTTCTATAACAACATTTATGATGTTTCACAAATCAAGAAATCATGGCAGAGAAGAAACAGAAAAGAGTATTCACATAACCTTTATAAAGATGAGAGTTTTCACATTTAAGAGACATCAAATAGGGCCAAACTTGGCAAATGAAATACAAGATTAAAAAAAAAAAAGACATAAGTTCTTAGCCTTTTGAAAAAAGATCCTTTCTTATGTAGTCATAGAACATGGTTCAAGGAATTCACTTGACTTCAATATAACAAAAAGCACTTATGATCTGCAACTCGAAGTCTAGCTTGAATCTTTCTCTTTCAAGCTTGATTCTTTAATCCAAAGGTTCTTGGTCCTTTAGAGTGCCTGCAAGAAAGTAAGATCAAATAGCAAGATTTGGTCCCCTTACAAATTTGGGTCCATTAGCATCAATAGGATCATTAGAAGACTTAGGATTCTTAGGAACCCACTTCATAATACCTTTAGGAACAGAAAATTCTTAATTTTATAGAATCTAACAGAATGACCTCTTTTCATACAACAAAAGCATGTAACAACCGGTTGTTTTGACTTTTCAATCGGTTGTTTTTCTGTGACAGTGGAATAAGGCTTTGAAACACCACTTTTCTTGCTTTGTGGATTAAAACCCAATCCAGATTTTTCAAAAAACAATTTTTGAGATGCAAGAACTATCTCAAAGTTTGATTTTCCTTTTGAAAGCTTGTCCACAATTTTCACTAGATAATGAACCTTCTTTTCAAGAGATTCACAATTTTCACAAACACTTGAGTCACACTTGCAAGAAGAGTTCTTGTAAATCAATTCTAGATCTTCAAAGTCTTTTCTTTAGTTTTCTAACTCTTCTTCCAGTGTTTTGACTCTTTTTTCAAGCCAATTATTTAAGTCTTTCAATCGGTTATTCAAGAGAGCCAATCTATTAGCTTCTTCATGAGTTTCTTTGAAAGTCTCAGGAAGCTGGCTATAATTTTCAACATTGATTGAGGTGCAGGAGCTTAACTACTTGTATCATTTTCTCCCTCTGCCATTAGACATAGATTTGTTTCTTCTTCTTCACTTGAAGAGGAACTTGATGAAGACACATCATTGTTATCCCAAGCAATGTAGGCCCCTTTTGATTTCCCCTTCTTTTCAAACTTCTTGTTGGATCTTTTCTCTTTGCTTTCTTTTTTAGGACACTCAGCTTTTATATGTCCCTATTCACCACAACCAAAGCATGTGTATTTGTTAGCATTGAAATCACTAGGTTTCTTGCTACCATACCTGTCATAGGTGTGATTTTTGTTGCGGTTCTTCTTCAAGAACTTGCTGAATTTCTTGGATAGCAAGCTAAGTGTCTCTCCTTCACTTTCATCACTTGAGTCTTGGCTGGTCTTGTGTCTAGTTGCCTTCAAGACAATGTTCCTCACTTTTTTTTCCTTATTTTCTTGAACATTAAGCCTATTCATATCCAACTCATGCTCTCTAAGCTTCCCAAATAATGAAGTCGTGGTCAAAGATGTTAAATCTTTGGATTCAGAGATGGTCGTGACCTTTGGCTGCCATGTTCTATCAAGGCAATTAAGGATCTTGATATTGTGTTCCTCTTTGTCAAATATTTTTCCAAGACTCATAAGATGATTGACAATATTAGTGAATCGCTTTTGCACATCTGCAATAGATTCTCCTTTCTACATCCTAAACATTTCATACTCTTGGATGAGAGTGTGCTTCCTTGCCCTCTTTACATCATTTGTTCCTTCATGAGTCACTTCAAAAGTATCCCACATTTCCTTTGCGGAGGCACATTGTGACACCCTGAAAAACTCATCAGAATTTAAGGCACAAGTAATGATATTTTTGGCAATGCAATAAAACTTAGCCCTTTTATTTTCAGCTTCAATCTATTGTGACCATGGTTTTTCAACAAGAACATTGTCTTTTTCAGCTTTTGGAATAAAATGACCATTTTCAATAGCATCCCAAATTCCTCTATCTAATGATTCAAAAAATATTTTCATTCTTACCTTCCAAAACTGATAATTCAAACCACAAAACAGTGGTGGTCTGTTAATTGAGGCACCCTCCCCAAAAGGTAATTTTTCAGCCATAAAAAAAAAATTTTAGGATCAAAACTTGAATAACTTTCAAGAACCTAGCTCTTTATGCCAATTGTTAGAATTTATGGCCTTAAACAAGAGGGGGGTGAATTGTTTATAAACGTTTTTTGCAAACTTTGAATGTATAATGAAAGCCAATGCAGAATCACAGAACAAGAAACTTGATCAGCCAACAAATAAGAATTTTTTAGTTAATTTTCCGAAAATCAACTAGTTGTTTATGCGATTCAACCAATTGTTTTTATCAACAGTGAATAGAAACAACTTAAAACAAATATGAGCAAGATCAGGGAAAGAGAGAATCACATAAACAGATTTATACTGGTTCACTCTTATACCAAGAGCTACATC
Source organism: Phaseolus lunatus (assembly GCA_013389735.1). Lineage (NCBI taxonomy): Eukaryota > Viridiplantae > Streptophyta > Magnoliopsida > Fabales > Fabaceae > Phaseolus > Phaseolus lunatus. Next base: position 13,861,374 of record CM023867.1, read on the forward strand.
CAGTCCCCAGAAACCACTGGGTATCCATTATGCAATCAATCACAGATTATAAACCACACACACCAAAGAAGTGATCTTGAACCCCTCAAGAACTTACACTTCCTTTGGCACACCACACACCACAGATTCGAATCATTTAAGACAGATTCAACAAACTTAACAGATTCTGTTAAGGATTTTAAAAAACAATCAATTGATTTCTTGAAACAACCGATTGAATGAGTTTGACAACAAAGTCAAACAAGTCAAGCTTTTTCAAATCCTTTTCAAAAACCACTAAGTGTACAACAACCGATAGAAACGATAAAACAATAGGTTGTTTTTCCACTTTTTTTGTAAAACACTCTTTTTCAAAAGATCTTGATTAAAACTAAGTTTGGATCATAACTAAGTGGATTAACAAATTCAAACTACCTAGAACCCACACACACAAGCAACAACAAAGATCTTCATGCATTCTACCTGGATTTGGAGACATCAAAGCCTATGTTCAACATGTTTCCTTTCTCATTAGCAGGAAAAGCTAAGGAATGACTCAAATCACATCCATATTAGAGCCTTAGTAGTTGGAAGAATGTAGAGGAAAAAAAATTACAAAGATTTTTCGATTATCTTGCTACATCAAAGCAAAGTTTGGTATTTCTATGTTCAGAGGATCAGATGAAACCTTTTGATGAAACGTGGGAGAGATTCAAAGTGATGCTGAGAAAATGCTTAAATCATGGGTGTGAAGACATTGCCCAAATGAGTATATTTCTTAATGGCCTCGATCTGATACCAAAATGCTTCTAGATGTTGTACCTAGAGGTACAATAATGGTTGTTGAAGTGGAACAATCGACAAAGATTATTGATGCATTAGCATCAACAGATTATTAAGCCCAAAATGATAGATAGATTGAGCCAAAGAAAGGGATGTTGGACCATAATACTTCAAATGCACTCTTGGCTCAGAACAGAATTATGACATAGCAAATAGAAGCATTGACGAAGAAGTTATCCAAGATACCGCAACAATTACAAGGTGTGGAATCTTATCAGAGCCAGATTCAATCCATGAAGTGTGATTTTTGTGGAGGTAATCATCCAAATGGTCACTATTATTTTCAAAATAATACATCTAAAGAAGAGGTCCATTACATGGGCAATTAGGGAAGACAAGGTGGGTTCTCCAATAATAATAATTATCCTCAAGGTTGGAAAAGCAATTAAAATCAAATTTTTGGGTGGAAACAAGATGTTGGTCCATCTAGTAAGCAAGCCCCCTTTCATCAACAACAACCACTATATCCTTCAGCTCAGGAGAGAATAAGCAAATGGAAGGATACATTGGAGAATTTTATGCAAGCATCACTGTCTAACCAGAAGAATATTGATGCTTCTATTAGAAGTTTGGAGACACAAGTGGGACAGATTACAAAACAATTGGAGGACTTCCAGAATGGTCAATCTACAACCAACACACAGACAAATTCCAATGAGTAATGTAAGTCAATTAGTACTAGAAGTGGAATAGTTATAAGAGAAGGGATTGATGACAATTTGATTGGTTGTGAGGAGAAAAAAGACGAGGAAAGAAAAATTAAGTGTGAGGGAAAAGAAGAAGAGAGTCTACATGTAGAAAAGAAAAAAGAGAAAAGAATTGAGAATATAAAGAGAAGTTCTCCAATTCTAGATTTACCTTATCCACATGCTCCCTCAAGCACTACAAGAAAAATGATTTTTAACGGGAATTATATTTAGCATTTCCAGCGGTTTTAACCCCCGTAAAGTGCATTACTCGCAGTTTACTTTTATCCTGGAAGATCCAACGTCGCTAACTAATTATCAATGATTTTTACTAACCCCTGAAATAATGATTACTTTTTGGCGGTTTTGTAAACCTCTGTTACTTCTAGCAGTTTTGAAACTCCCATTATTTCTTACGGCTTTAAAACCCCCCATTATTTCCAACGATTTTGAAATTTCCATTATTTCTGACAATTTTAAAACACTATAGATTGAAGCCATCTTATTGTTCAACCTGGACTGCTTTCACAATTTGGAAATGGCACCCTTCATTTCATTGTGTGCTTTTATACTCGTTTTATCTACACATAATACAAAGTTTTTAAATTTTATTATGTATTACATCATGCACTCTATATTTTAAATAAATGAACAAGGCATGTCTATTAAAATTTAAAATTTAAATTGTAAAAATAAAATAAAAGATATAATTTGTATATCAAATTTCAATTTACAAAATTCTAAACTAATAAATAAGTAATTTTAAAATAATATTTTTAATATAGATGAGATGTGTTTTCTAGGTAGCTAAATCACGCTTGGAGGGTGATCAAATATATTAAAACTAAATATTTAAAATAAGTCCATAATGAAACTGAATTTCAAAAATATATCAAGCCAATGCTTATTACCTTCTTTTGTTTTAGTTTTTCATTCCTCGATTTTTAGTCCTTTTATAGCTAAATAAAAAAACTCTGCATGCTAAAATTTCTGAATGAAAATTATATTTGAAAAAAATATAATAATAATAATAATAATAATAATTACTCATTTAATTCTTATATACAAACTTTATTTTCTGTCTTGTTAGTTGAAATTGCCTATTTTAATTACTTGTTAGATACTTTTAATTCTTATATATACATTTAATCTTGTATAATAATCTCTACAATCTAAAGTTATAAAAATTAAAAATGGTACGTATAGAAATTTAAAAAATATATATTTTAAGTATCAAAATCAAAAGTTAAAGTTTATTTACGACAAAAATAAAAACAACCAAACCAGAGTGCAACATTTAATTCAGATGAACCATATTTTAAAAATAGCATTATTGCATAAATGTTGTGAATAAATAAGGGGAAAGAAATGAGAGCATTACTGTACAATGAATTTTACAATTAGAGAAAAAAGTAAGATATGTTTTCCTGTAGCAGCTAGAAATTACATTAACCGTATAAGTATAATATATAAAAAAACTAAACAGCAAATAAATTGTGTGACACTTGACACAGCATCAAAGTGAAAGGAAACTAAACCATTTATAAATCAAAATTACAAGCCCCAACGAAATCTAATTCATAGTCAACATACTTTGACCAAAGTGGCTTGAATTGAGACATTGCAATGTCAAACCATGGTTTCATGTTGCTCTTGAAATGCACAACAACTGCATTCTTTATCTCATCCATGCCAATGCTTTGGCTATAGCCAAGTCACAAAACATGTCATGACTTATGCAGTGGCTTTGTTGTCGAGTAATATGTGATTAGATCCGGTGGCAATGTTCCTTATTTCCACAGTGTTCTGTTCTTGTTCTGCAGCAACATGAGAACAACACATTAAATATGAAATGATATAGCTCAACGTTTTAGGCTGAGAAGACTAAAAAAAGAAATTGAAAGAAAAAAAAAGATATAACAAGAGAAATGCGTATCCAAAACATGGATCTTCAATATGCGTATCCAAAGAGATGTGCAATACTCATTTGTGAAAGGAAAATGATAGGCCAAAAAATCTATACCTTTTCTTGTCTACCTTTTAAAGTCCTTCCACAAGATATCTGGTACTTGGAGGAGAGGAAAGATCAAGCATTTTGTACTTCACTAAAAATCACAAACACTTCAACATACACAACTAAACCAAACTTACAACTATCATATATATATAGAAAATATATATATTATATACATATTGGTCTTGAGAAAACAGAGCAAGATATTTCATTACTTAAAAATATTTATTCTAACAATTGAAACAAGAAAAATAAAGAGTCACATTCATTAGGTGCATGTATGTGCAATTACAAAATCATAATATCTAATAATATATATATATATATATATATATATATATATATATATATATATATATATATATATATATATAAAAGATCAAGTTCAAATATATTGGTTTTCTAACAAACTTGCATGTCATAGCTATATATAACCGGTATATGTAATGTATGAAGCATCTAATCATTGCAAACCTTGAAAAACAAGAAGATTCAACCATAAAATCAGCAGGTGAACTTCGAATTTGCATGTGCTACAAAAATAAATTTATAGAAAATGGTGCGGGGTGTACCTAATTAGTAAAGGCCATTGCATCAATAACGACCAACACCATTGATCAATAATAAAGTCTAGTACTTATCTTTATAGGTGTAGCTAGGTATTAGTCAGTGTATAAGCTAGATGCTATTTTGTTATTCTGTTATTTCTCTTTAGTTAGTTTATAGGTGTTTTCGTCTGTATATAAGTCTATGTGCTTACCACAGATAATAATACTTTTTCTCTATCGGTTTCTCTGTCAAGTCATAACCTCTCCTTCATCTTTTTCTTCTTCTACCTCTGACCATTCTTCTTCTGTGTCATCAATGGCCACCTCCTCCACCACCGTTCACCATTTTAATACCCCCATCTCCCTTAAACTCAATGACAATAACTTTCTTGTATGAAAGTAACAAGTTTTTGCTACTCTCCGCGGTCTTGAGTCAACACATTTCTTGGATAACAATGTTGTTCCTTCTGAGTTTTTGCCAACCCAGAACAACCAAACCGTAGACAATTACGCACATCGTCTCTATCACAAACAAGACCAGCTCCTTTTGGCATGGCTCTTTGCTTCTATGTCTGCTTGTTTACTAACCCATATGGTGGGTCTTGATTCCTTCACTCAAATCTAGAATCGCCTCCTTACCCACTATGCCTCTCACACTCGCACAATGGTCAAGAAGTTTCAATTTCTTCTAAAGAACCCAAAGAATGATTGCTTCGTTTCTACCTACATCAATGATAGCAAGAAAGTCGCTAACTCTAAGGTTGTAGTTGGTTCTCCGCTATCCATTGCAGATCACGTTGATGCTATTCTCGATGGCTTATCTTCAGATTTTGATGGATTCATCACTTCCATTCTTTCTCGCAGTGACCCGTATACTGTGGATGAGCTTGAAGCTTTTCTCCTTGCACAAAAGGAACGTTTTGACAAACACAAACTTGCTCAAGATCCCCTTCTTCAGGTTAACACTATTTCTGCTCCATGGCATGTTAAAAGGCAAAATCGTAAAAAATCTTCTGCTTACACTCCAGGAGGAGGACATTCTTACACCGCTTCTACTCGTCCTTCTGTTCGACCTTCGTTCCATCAATCATTTTCTTGGTAGTTTCTCAAGTAGCTTTTCCAAATTTGTCACAAACCTGGTCACACTGCAGACGCTTTTGGCATCGATATGATCCTCTGCCCACCTCTTCTTTAACTGCAACGTTTCGCAACATACTTCGACTTTTGATAACGACCCTGCACCATCCATTCTTAGCCCTCCTTCTACCATTGAAGAACATTTGTGGTATCCCGACACTAATGCTACACACCATGTTACCAAAGACCCCAAGATATTCACACATAAACAATCCTATCATGGTAATGATGACCTCAAGCTAGGTAATAGCCAAGGTGCGCAATTTTACATACCGGGTCTGCTTCATACACTGCTCCTCACTCACACACTGTTTTCAAACTTCATAACCTATTACATGTTCCTAACATTACCAAAAACCTCATTAGTGTTGCTCAATTTGCCAAAGACAATAATGTTTACTTCGAATTCTTTCCTAACTTCTGCAACGTCAAACATCAGGTAACTCAACAGATTTTACTTCGCGGAATTATTAAGGATGGGCTCTATGTGTTTCCTCCCTACATTAATCTCACTGGTTGCACTGTTAACTATGCTTCCTACAAACCCACGCTTCCTACTTTACAGCTTTGGCATAATAGACTTGATCATTGTAATTTCTCTGTTGTTAAACGTGTTTTGAATAGCTGTAATGTTGTTTACTCTTCAACCACACACTTTTGTGAACCTTGTATACGTGGAAAACATCATTAGCTTCCTTTTCATACCGCTGTTTCTCAATACACTGCACCTTTACAGTTAGTTTTTATTGATATATGGGGTCTTGCTCCTGTACGTGCTTCCAACCAGTTAGTAAGGTAAGAGTTGAACTAAGAAATAGATTCTAGAAGCTAAAAAAGGGTATCCTGAGCAATTTCAATAATAGGGTTCATTGATAATCCTGGTATAGTAGATGCTATCACACATACAATCATACTTAATTCGATGGAATTGTTTGATCTGAAAGGGGACCTTCTATAATTTCGCACGTGAGGAGTTATTTCTGCTGAAGCTGAAGGAAGCTTCTTCCCAACCTTGGCTTAAAGTGTGTTTGATGAAGAAAATTGCTTCGGTACTTTATAGTTTTGTAAAAGGATTTAAGTGAATTTTGGTTTAGGCTTAGGAGGTGAGGAAGTGATGAGGCACCGATCTGTAATCGGTCATTGCGGGAAGTAATGAGGAATCAATCGGTCGTCGGTCATTGGGGAAGTATGAGGAACCAATCGGTCGTCGGTCATTGAAGGAAGTAATGAGGAATCAATCGGTCGTCGGTCATTGGGGAAGTATGAGGAACCAATCGGTCGTCGGTCATTGAAGGAAGTAATGAGGAACCAATCGGTCGTCGGTCATTGAAGGAAGCAATGAGGAACCAATCGGTCGTCGGTCATTGGGGAAGTATGAGGAACCAATCAGTCGTTGGTCATTGGAGGAAGTAATGAGGCACGATCGGTCATCGGTCTTTGAGAAAGTAATGTTGTACGATCGGTCATCGGTCATTTGGAATGTAATGTGGCACCGGTCGGTCATCGGTCATTCTGTTCTAGTTGCCTAAAGCAAGCTTAAACCAAACACAAGGAGTGTTTAAAGTTTTCAAAAATGCTGTTTAAAGTTTTCTCAAAAAGTCTGAATACTGGACAAAAATAAATCTGTTTCCTGGATAATAAATAGATTTATTTTGGTTCTGTTATTCTTAACTGTTTTTCAAACTGTTTTTTGAAAAGTGGTTAGAAACTGGTTTCTTTAAATATAGAAGACTTCTCTCACACAAAATATACAGTGCAATCACGTTTCAATCAGTTTCTGAGTGAGAAGAAGAATTCAAAGGCTTTTGTGAAAGGTTTTCAAAAGGAATTTCAAGTGTGCTTGTTCTAGGAAAACCTTGTGCTTTGTGAAGGTGCTGGTGCAGTTTTTGCAGCAGATTGAACTACTGGTTTGAGTTCTTGCATCTTCTTTTCAGGTGTATTTTTTTCTTTCTCATTTGTTGTAAAGGTGGAAGTGTTAGTCACTTCTTGATAGGGTTTCTTGGAGTGCAAGGTGTGCTGAAATACGTGTTTTTCAGCCTTGTATGTGAGTGTTCTTGTAGGTTTCAAGAACTGCTGTATATGCTGTAATTGTTGTATGTGTTTAGTGAATTCCACCTTGGTGTAAGGTGAACTGGATGTAGCTCTTGATGAGTGAACCAGTATAAAAACTTGTGTGCAATCTTCTCTCCTTTCTTGCATTTATTTTTGGAATTTGAATTGATAACTGTCCAAAATAAATCTGTTCATTTGAAATTGAATCTGTTAATTCTGGGTTTAATAAGAACTGTTCTTCTCTTGGTTGAAACTTTCTTGCAAATATCTGAACAAGTGTATTCTGCTGTTCCTTCTAATTGTATAAAATCTTGTTTGATTAAGTTCTGATTGTAAGAAGGTGATTTGGAAAAATAAATCTGTTTTATTTGAAATCAATCTGTTCTTTTAATCTCTGTTATACAGAAGTCAGTTCCTGTTGCAAAAATTTTTAAAAGATCAATTCACCCCTCCCCTCTTGATCTTCAGACCCTGCTTAACTCTAACAATTGGTATCAAGAGCAAGGGCTTGTAGGTTACTCAAGTTGTGCAGAAATGTCTGAATTCAAGATGCCTTTTGCTGAGGGAGCATCCATCAATAGGCCTCCTATGTTCGGTGGAGTCAACTATGCCTTCTGGAAAATCAGGATGAAGATTTTCATGGAGTCCATTGATATGGGCATCTGGGATGCTGTGGTGAGCGGACCTTTCATACCTATGCAGACTGTGAAAGATGAAACTGTGAAGAAACCATGGTCCGAATGGAGTGAAGCTGAAAGGAAGAAGGCTCAATATGATTCTCTGGCCAAGAACATCATCACCTCTGCACTGAATATGGATGAGTTCTTTAGGGTGTCTCAATGTCAATCAGCTAAGGAAATGTGGGAGATACTGGAGGTAACTCATGAAGGCACAGAAGATGTTAAACGGGCTAGGAAGCACTCATTGATCCAGGAATATGAGTTGTTCAGAATGCAATCTGGTGAGAGCATTGCAGATGTACAGAAACGATTTACACACATTGTAAATCACCTCACGGGTCTTGGCAAGGTTTTTGATAAGGAAGAGCTCAACATAAAGGTATTGAAATGCCTTGATAGGAGTTGGCAGCCAAAGGTAACAGCAATTTCAGAATCAAGGGATCTTTCCAAGATGTCCACTGCAGCACTCTTTGGAAAGCTGATGGAACATGAATTGGAGCTGAAAAGATTGAAAGACCAAGAAACTGTGGAGAAGAAAGTCAAAGGAATTGCCTTAAAGACCACCATGGAGCATGACACAAGTGAAGAAGAAGAAGAGAATCCTGAACAAGATGAAACCTTAAGCTTGCTCACTAGAAAATTCAGCAAATTCCTTAAAAGGAAGACTAGAGACAGAACACAGCAAAGAAAAAGGTATTCAAAACAGAGTGATTCTAATTCTTCTACTTACACCTGTTTTGGATGTGGCAAACCAGGTCATATAAAAGCTGATTGTCCAAACAATCCACATAAAGAAAAATCAGCAAGCAAGAAGAATGAAAAAGGCAAGGGAAAAAGGGCTTACATATCTTGGGAGGATAATGATGTATCTTCAACAAGTGAATCCTCAAATGAGAGTGAAGAAGCAAATCTGTGCTTCATGGCAAATGATGAAGGTTCAACTTCAGACTCAGTAAGTAATTACTCAACTGATTCTGAAAATTATGATCAGCTTTTAATTGCGTTTAAGGAAACTCATGATGAAGCCAATAGACTTGCTGTCATGTGTAATAAGCTGACCAGAATGAATAAAGTTCTTGAACCTAAGGTAAAGGCTCTTGAGGAAGAACTAAACAAAGCTAAAACTGAGTTAATTAGTCTTGAATTAACCTGCCTGCATGCATCCATCAAAACATGTGAAAATTGTAAGAAATTGGAAAAACAGGTTGAATATCTTCTAAAGACTTTATCAAATTTCACAAAAGGAAGAGAAAATCTTGAAACATTATTGGGTTCACAAAATGCTGTCTTTAATAAAAATGGTTTAGGATATAATCCTGGAATAAAGCAAAATGTTAAAAAGCTGTCCAGTTTTTTTGTTCCTGCCAAAACAGGTTTTTCTTCTTTTAACAGATTAAATACAGTATATACTGCATCCTGTTTCTACTGCATGAAATCTGGTCATACATCAAGAACATGTAGGGCTAGAAAATATCTTGTTCCTAAAGGCTTAGCCAAATGGCTTCCTAAGGAAAGGTATTAATCATGTTGGACCCTATACTAAGAGGGGTACCATATATGTAATCTGTTTTGCAGAAAAACAGCAGGAAAAATAAGTGGTACCTTGATAGCGGCTGCTCAAAACATATGACAGGTGATTTGGCCCAGTTCATAAGTTTGAAACTCAAAGCTGAAGGTTATGTCACATATGGGGACAACAATAGAGGAAAAATTCTTGGAAGAGGAGATGTTGGCACTAAAGACTCAACTATAATTGAGAATGTCCTATATGTTGAAGGCTTAAAGCATAATCTTCTCAGTATTAGTCAGCTTTGTGATAAGGGATACTTGGTTAATTTTGAAGCCAACACATGTACAATTTCAAATCAGAACTCTGGTAAGGTGCTGTTCACAGGGAAAAGGGTAAACAACATCTATCTCCTAGACATTGTTAATAACAATTCTAAAAATGAATGCTTGTTGTCAAAAAGTGATGAGTCTTGGCTATGGCACAGGAGGTTGGCTCATATCCATACAGATCACTTGAATAAATTGTTGTCTAAGGACCTTGTTTCTGGTCTACCAAAAATATGTTTTAAAAATAACAGGTTGTGTGATGCATGTGTAAAAGGAAAACAGATTAGAACCTCTTTTAAATCTAAAGATATAGTTTCTACAAATAAAATTCTGGATGTATTGCATATGGATTTATTTGGACCATCTAGGACTGCTAGCCTTGCTGGAAATTATTATGCTTTGGTGATTGTTGATGACTTTTCTAGATATACTTGGACTCTATTCATTGCTTCTAAAAATGATACATACAAAGCTTTCAAGAAATTGGCAAAGGTTTTGAACAATGAAAATGAGAACTGCATAAAACAGATTCGTAGTGATCATGGGGGAGAATTTCAAAATGCAAAATTTGATAAGTTTTGTGAAAAGCATGGCATAACACATAGCTATTCTGCTCCTAGGACACCTCAACAAAACGGTGTGGTTGAAAGAAAGAATAGATCTTTGGAAGAATTAGCAAGAACTATGTTAAATGAATCAAATTTACCAAAGTATTTCTGGGCTGATGCTGTTTATACTGCTTGCTATGTGCTTAACAGAACATTGATAAGACCTATTCTTAAGAAAACCCCATATGAACTGTACAAAGGAAGAAAACCTAGCATTAGCCATCTTAGAGTATTTGGGTGCAAATGTTTTATTCTAAATAATGGTAAAGATAATCTTGGGAAATTTGACCCTAAATCTGATGAAGGTATACACCTTGGTTATGCTATAAATGGACATGCTTATAGAGTCTATAACAAAAGATTGCTTGCTGTAGAAGAGTCTATGCATGTGGTGTTTGATGAAACAGATTGTTCTATACCGAAATCTGTTTTGGATGAATCTGGTGTGGATGATTTAAGAATAATTCTGCAGAAAAATCAATCAACTGAATTTGATACAACTAATCCAAATGCTGTCAAAGAGTCTGTTGTGAATGCAGGGTTGCCTAAGGAATGGAAGACTCCCAAGAATCTTACTCTTGACAATGTAATTGGAAAACTAGAGAAAGGAGTCTCAACCAGAAATTCTCTCAACAATTTCTGCAGAACAGTAGCTTTTGTGTCACAGATTGAGCCTAAAAGCCTGGAAGAAGCACTGCAAGACAGCAATTGGATAACAGCAATGCAGGAAGAACTGAACCAGTTTGAATACAATGAAGTGTGGACCTTAGTTCCAAGAAAGCATGAGATGAATATCATAGGAACCAAGTGGGTGTACAGGAACAAGCTGGATGAACATGGAGCTATCACTAGAAACAAAGCAAGGCTGGTTGCTAAAGGATACAACCAAGAAGAAGGTATTGATTTTGGTGAAACCTATGCACCAGTAGCACGCCTTGAAGCTGTCAGATTACTTCTAGCATTTTCCAGCATCAAAGGCTTCAAATTGTTTCAAATGGATGTTAAAAGTGCATTCCTAAATGGATACATAAATGAGGAGGTGTTTGTTTCCCAGCCCCCAGGCTTTGAAGATTACAAAAATCCAGAACATGTGTACAAGCTTAAGAAGGCCTTGTATGGACTAAAACAAGCACCAAGGCAATGGTATGAAAGGTTAAATGAATTTTTGCTTTCTCAAGGCTATAACCGTGGGAATTCTGACAAGACTCTATTCATTAAGAAGAAAAGGGAAGATATTATCCTGGTACAAGTGTATGTAGATGATATAATCTTTGGGTCAACCAATGAGGAAATGTGTGAAGCTTTTGTCAATACAATGATGAGAGAGTTTGAGATGTCAATGTTGGGAGAAATGAACTTCTTCCTTGGCCTGCAAGTGAAACAGCTCAAGGATGGAGTCTTCATTAGTCAAGAAAAATACTGCAAAGAGCTGCTGAAAAAATTTGATATGGATCAATGTAAGGCAATTAGCACTCCTATTTCAACAAGCTGTCAACTAGACCAAGACTGTGCAGGAAAACCTGTTGACCAATCCAAGTTCAGAAGCTTAATTGGATCCCTGCTGTACTTAACTGCCAGCAGACCTGATATTATGTTTGCTGTATGCCTATGTGCCAGATATCAATCTGATCCAAGGGAATCTCACTACAATGCAGTCAAGAGAATTCTGAAATACTTGCAAGGGACAAAATCTGTTGGACTATGGTATCCTAACCATGTTTCCTTATACTTAAACTGTTTTTCAGATTCTGATTTTGCAGGGTGCAAGGTTGACAGAAAGAGCACTAGTGGAACATGTCACATGCTAGGATCAAGCCTGATTTCTTGGCATTGCAAGAAACAAGCTTGTGTTGCCCTCTCTACAGCAGAAGCAGAATACATTGCTGCTGGAAGCTGCTGTGCTCAAACATTATGGCTAAGGCAACAGCTAAGTGACTATGGAATACTGTTAAACAAGATACCTATTAATTGTGATAATACCAGTGCCATAAACCTGTCTAAAAATCCTGTGTTACATTCAAGAACAAAGCACATAGAGATTAGACATCATTTCTTAAGAGAAAATATAGCTAATGGTATTTGTGATATTAAATTCATTAGTACTGAGTTTCAATTGGCTGATCTGTTTACAAAACCTCTGGCTAAAGATAGGTTTTATTTCTTGTTAAACGAATTGGGCATTATCAGCTTAAACTGTTCACTGCAGTGATATTTTAAATCTATAACATGTTATTTCTCTGGTTAATCTGTTTATTTCTGTGCCTAAAATATACATAACTAGGAAAGAGAAATTATACATGCACCTTAACTGCTTTATTGCTTTGACCAGCAGGTTTATGGCTGTTCTGTCTGGATATTCAAACTGGTTTGACTAACTGTATGGAAAGCTATTTCTCACTAAAAGCTAAAACACTTTTTCAAAATGATTTTGCCTCTTTCCAAAAACTGAAACTGCTGCAGGAATAAAATCTGTACTGACTCTGTGTTTTTGATTTGTTTCTTCTTAACACTCCAACTCTGCTAAGCATTAATACAATCTGTTTGATTCTATAAATAATGGTATTCAAAACCTGTAGTTCACACATTCAACTTCTGCTTGCAATCTCTCAGTTTTCTTTTGATAAAGAGGAACAGGTTTCAGAAATGGCATCATTGATATACAAAAGGAAGAAATCCCGTGAGCAGAAGAATAACACTCAAGGTATTTTAGAGAAATGGTTCGATGGTGATGCTGAAGCCATGACCACTTACTTACATGAGATAAGTAGAAAACAGGTAAATGTGCCAAAGATCCTCGAGTTTTCATGGATGAAGAGTGAAAAGCTGACTGAACCCAAAGCACTTCTCAAGCATCAGAGATTGAAGCCATTTCTTGAAATGACTGGCAACATCTATCCAGATCTAGTGAAGGTATTCTATACCAATCTGATCCTTGATGGGAAAAATTTAATTTCCCACGTAAAAGGTGTCCAAATAAAAATAACAAGTGAAGTTTGGAGCAACATCGCTGGAATCAAGTATTCAGGCCTCAAGGTGGGAAAGGGGAACACAACCATGATTCAAGAATTCAATAAAATTCAGTTCTACACAAGCTGCATGAGAGATAAGAATCAACACATAAACAGGTTTCATGCAGGTAATCTGAACCTAACTCCTAGGTTTCTAGCCTATGTTATTGCATGGCAACTGACACCTAGGGGAAGTAATCATGCTACATTACATGAGGAAGACCTCATTTTACTCTACTGTCTCATGCATCGCATAAAAATAAATTGGGTTTGTGTAATGACAGAGCATATGCTCAAATCCAAGAGGCTATCTGATTACAGATTTCCCTATGCAATTTTCATTTCAAAATTAATCGATTGTTTTGAGATTGACACTACTAATGAGAGAAACGAGCCAATCAAAGCAATTAGTGAAATCGACAACTCTACGCTCATGAAGATGGGATTCCTCAAGGAAGGTGAAGAGTGGGTTTTTAAAAGGACAACAGGTCCTAGAATGGAACATGGTACGTCCAACCACAACAACAATGATGATGAAGAAGCTGCTATTCCTATGGAAGATGACAATGTTCATGCTGATCATCAACCGAATCATGATGACTTGGATGCTACAGCACACAATGCACTGGTTGCATATCATTCTCCCGAATTCAGAGGTGAACCTTTGTCTAGTTTTGAAAGGCAAGTACTGCATCGACTTGACAATCTTTCAGAAGACCAGAAAGCCTACTTTGAGATGACTCAAGCCAGGTTCCAGCATCTAGATTATCAACTCGAGGGAGTACAGGAACAACTGGCTGAGCTTTACTACAGGGAATAGTTTTCTTTCTTCCCAATATTGTCTTCTTATGTCTGTTGAACATTATCCTTTTATTTCTGTGTTTTGGTGCCTGTTTCTGGACATTATATTTTCATCTCTATTCTGGAATGTATTCCCCTCTTAAGGACTTTATGAACTATCATGTATGGCTATTATATGCTTCTGTTTTTATTTGCTTCCATGCTGTTTGATGAATCCAAAGGGGGAGAAAAATAGCTGATCTTATAAGCTGCAGTGGTATAGGGAGGTATAAGCTGCAGTGGTATAGGGAGGTATATATATTCTCTACTCTTCTCTTATTCAATATTCACTTTAAATCTGTGTATTGTGGAATCAAGCTTTGTACAGGTATTGATCTTTCTTCAAAGCAATCGAGCTATGGGGATTTGTCTCCATCAAACAGGGGGAGATTGTTGAAGCTGAAGGAAGCTTCTTCCCAACCTTGGCTTAAAGTGTGTTTGATGAAGAAAATTGCTTCGGTACTTTATAGTTTTGTAAAAGGATTTAAGTGAATTTTGGTTTAGGCTTAGGAGGTGAGGAAGTGATGAGGCACCGATCTGTAATCGGTCATTGCGGGAAGTAATGAGGAATCAATCGGTCGTCGGTCATTGGGGAAGTATGAGGAACCAATCGGTCGTCGGTCATTGAAGGAAGTAATGAGGAATCAATCGGTCGTCGGTCATTGGGGAAGTATGAGGAACCAATCGGTCGTCGGTCATTGAAGGAAGTAATGAGGAACCAATCGGTCGTCGGTCATTGAAGGAAGCAATGAGGAACCAATCGGTCGTCGGTCATTGGGGAAGTATGAGGAACCAATCGGTCGTTGGTCATTGGAGGAAGTAATGAGGCACGATCGGTCATCGGTCTTTGAGAAAGTAATGTTGTACGATCGGTCATCGGTCATTTGGAATGTAATGTGGCACCGGTCGGTCATCGGTCATTCTGTTCTAGTTGCCTAAAGCAAGCTTAAACCAAACACAAGGAGTGTTTAAAGTTTTCAAAAATGCTGTTTAAAGTTTTCTCAAAAAGTCTGAATACTGGACAAAAATAAATCTGTTTCCTGGATAATAAATAGATTTATTTTGGTTCTGTTATTCTTAACTGTTTTTCAAACTGTTTTTTGAAAAGTGGTTAGAAACTGGTTTCTTTAAATATAGAAGACTTCTCTCACACAAAATATACAGTGCAATCACGTTTCAATCAGTTTCTGAGTGAGAAGAAGAATTCAAAGGCTTTTGTGAAAGGTTTTCAAAAGGAATTTCAAGTGTGCTTGTTCTAGGAAAACCTTGTGCTTTGTGAAGGTGCTGGTGCAGTTTTTGCAGCAGATTGAACTACTGGTTTGAGTTCTTGCATCTTCTTTTCAGGTGTATTTTTTTCTTTCTCATTTGTTGTAAAGGTGGAAGTGTTAGTCACTTCTTGATAGGGTTTCTTGGAGTGCAAGGTGTGCTGAAATACGTGTTTTTCAGCCTTGTATGTGAGTGTTCTTGTAGGTTTCAAGAACTGCTGTATATGCTGTAATTGTTGTATGTGTTTAGTGAATTCCACCTTGGTGTAAGGTGAACTGGATGTAGCTCTTGATGAGTGAACCAGTATAAAAACTTGTGTGCAATCTTCTCTCCTTTCTTGCATTTATTTTTGGAATTTGAATTGATAACTGTCCAAAATAAATCTGTTCATTTGAAATTGAATCTGTTAATTCTGGGTTTAATAAGAACTGTTCTTCTCTTGGTTGAAACTTTCTTGCAAATATCTGAACAAGTGTATTCTGCTGTTCCTTCTAATTGTATAAAATCTTGTTTGATTAAGTTCTGATTGTAAGAAGGTGATTTGGAAAAATAAATCTGTTTTATTTGAAATCAATCTGTTCTTTTAATCTCTGTTATACAGAAGTCAGTTCCTGTTGCAAAAATTTTTAAAAGATCAATTCACCCCTCCCCTCTTGATCTTCAGACCCTGCTTAACTCTAACAATTTCTTGGTTTTGTCCAGTCATTCATAACTTGATTATTTTTAGATAATAGTAGATAGAAACCTCGCTATTATATTTCTTTTTTATATGCTCACACCAAATACACATGGCTGTTTCTTTTGCATAATAAATCTCAAGCGCTAAATTCTCTTATTCGTTTCAAAACGTATGTGGAAACTCAAACTGCGTGCTATCCAAACTGATAATGCAAAGAAATTTATATGTTTCAAAAGTTTCACTCAAATGCATGACATTCTTCATCGTTTCACTTGTCCCCACACTCATGAGAAAAATGGTTCCATCGAACGCAAGCATCGACACATCTTTGATATGGGTTTAACTCTTCTCTCTTTTACTTTGTTACCCATCAAATTTTTGGGGTAAAGCTTTTATAACTGCTGTGCATATCATTAACATGCTACCTTCCCCTATTTTACAAAAAAAAATCTCCTTATGAATTATTGTTTCACAAACTACCTATTTATAACACTTTAAAAATGTTTGGGTGGGCTTGTTATCCTTTGCTTCGACCCTACAACAAACACAAACTTGATTTCAAATCTGCATGCTGCATTTTTCTTGGCTACAATGTTCATAATAGAGGCTATATTTGCCTCTCTCACACTGGTAAGGTTTATATTTCTAGGCATGTCATTTTTCATGAAGAATTATTCCCCTATGACCTTCCTGAATATAAATTTCATCCTCCTATGCATGATAATAGTGATTCTGACTCTTTGAACCATGCTATCACTGTTATTCACTCTCCTACTGCTAATTCTTCTCTTATTTCCTAACTCCGCTCTACTTCTCCTGATCTTAATAATTCTCAACCTTCCTCTCCCTTGCAGCCTACCTCCTTCACTGATCCTAGCCCTGTTAATACTCATCGCATGACAACGAGATCCAAAGAGGGGATTTTCAAACCCAAAGTTCTTCATACTCATTTTTTAACCACCTACTCCAACGTCCGTTGTCGAGGCGCTCGCTTCTCCTCCTTGGTTTCAAGCAATGAATGATGAATACAATGCCCTTCTAAACAATAACACTTGATCCTTAACATCTCTTCCTGAAGGAGCTAAAGCGGTTGGCTGCAAATGGATCTTTAAAAACAAATACCATGTTGATGGTTCTTTTCATAGGCACAAAGCGCGTCTTGTAGCTAAGGGATTTAGTCAAACTAAAGGGTGTGATTACTATGATACCTAGTCCTGTGGTTATACCTTCCACCATTCGTCTTGTTCTCACTCATGCGGTTTCTCACTCATGTGGTTTCTGTTAATTGGGTTGTTCGTTAAATTGACATAAATAATGCCTTTCTGAATGGAGATCTGCAAGAGAATGTCTATATGCACCAGCCATAAGGGTTTGTGTCCGACACTCCGCATCTAGTTTGCAAACTTCACAAAGCTTTATATGGCTTAAAATAGGCACCACGATCCTGGTTTCAAAAGCTAAGTAACACTCTTCACACTTTTGGCTTCCATTCTATCAAAAGTGATTCTTCATTATTTGTTCAGTTTCATTCCTCATACACAATCTTTATTCTCATATATGTTGATGATATTATCATCACAGGATCCTCCTTACATGAAATTCAGAATCTTATATCCAAACGTAGCTCTTGTTTCGCTCTCAAGGATCTTGGCCCTCTTCATTACTTTATTGGTGTCCAAGTCAAGCATCTTTCCAATGGCAGTCTGCACTTGTCTCAGCATAAATATATTCATGATCTTCTTATACGCACAAACATGCATGCTAGCAAACCTCTACCCACTCCCATGCAAACCAATCTTCACAAACCAAAAGATGCCTCCTCCACTCTGCCTGATCCATCCATGTATCGATCCGTTGTAGGAGCTCTTCAATATATACTTGTCACATGTCTTGAGTTGTCCTATGCGCTGAACAAAATGTGTCAGTATATGCACAATCCATAAGAGCATCATTGGAAGGTAGTCAAACGCAATTTACGTTATCTTGCTGGCACTTGCTCTCATGGCTTGCACATTCAACGTAGCTCCTCCTCAAATGTATGTGCTTTTAATGATGCTGACTGGGGTAGTGATATTGACGATAGGAAGTCCACAACTGGCTATTGTGTATATTACGGTCCCAAAATTATTGCCTGGTCCTCACATAAACAACGGGTTGTTTCTCTTAGCAGCACTGAAGCTGAATATCGCAACATTGCTACAGCTCTAACTAAAGTCATTTGGTTGCAATCTCTTCTACAAGAACTGCACCTTTGCTCCACTCAACCACAGGTCTTCTCGGGTAATCTGTGAGTTGTTCTTCTCAGTGCCAACCCCATCATGCATTCTCGAATGAAGCATTTCGAACTAGACCTACATTTTATTCGGGACTATGCTCAACAAAACAAAATTCGCTTGCTTCATCTCCCTACCAGATTTCAAGTAGTTGATACATTCACTAAACCCATTTTTGGTTCCTCTTTTCTAGACTTTTGTCGTAAACTTATGATTGCTGAACCACCCCCATAAGTTTACAAGGGAGGATATTAGTCAGTGTATAAGCTAGATGCTATTTTGTTATTTCTCTTTAGTTAGTTTATAGGTGTTTACGTCTGTATATAACTCTGTGTGCTTACCACAGTTAGATAATAATACTTTTTTCTTTCTCTGTTTCTTATATTCCAATATTGGGGTCCCTTAGATTTGTGGTATCCAAAAGAAGGTCAGTTGGCTACAAGCATTCACAAGAATCAAAGATAAAACAAAAATTAATTTTAGTTTTCGAGTAGACATGAGGGACATAACACCTAAACAAAACAAAAGTTGAAATCAATCATGCTAGCAAGTCTAGAATCAAGAAAAGCAACCAGTAGAAATAACACTCTTATGGAAAGTTTCTTTTTCTACAATAATAGGTTGAACCAGATGGTGAAAAGTTCAAAACAAGTAGTATTGATTGTGAAAAATTTCTCACACTCTCCATCTAAGAAGAATGTAGTGATAGTGATGGCATTTTCATGTGTTCTTCTTGAATCAAAGTAGAAATAGATGGAGCGGAAGCAATGGGTGAGTGAAACAAGACCCTCCTAGGAGTTGTGTTGGTCTTGAAGGTGCATGGTGAGTATGGGTTGAGTGGTTCGGCCAGCTCAAGGGAGAAGGTGAAAGGATTGAAGTTTATAGCCTAGATTTCTAGGAGGAGTAAAGCTTGTGCACAAAAAATGGCAGCATAACATTACTCAAATAAACTTGTCAAATACAAAGAGATAGCCTTCCTATTTATAGGCTATTTGGGACTTGAGGTGCAAGCTACATTTTAATAAAAAGAAAACCAAAATTAATTCTAAAATCTAAGGTGCCATGACCGGCCATACCAACCCTAGCTTCTAGAATGTTTCCATCCAAAGTGCTTTCTACACTATCCTATCTACTAAGCACCCCCTCCCCCTTTGGGCCTTTATGAAACATGTACAAGGATCTCTCTCTTCCATTCGTGGCTTCTTCTATGTGTGCTTGGATATGTTTAGCCATGGATCTTGTGAGAGGTCCTAGACGGTCTAGCTCCATGGATAGCCTCCCTCCTTCACGTTCTAGATGCTCACTTCTTGGAGCTAGACACTCCTCTTGGTCTAGACGGTCTTCTTGGTTTGGGCCTTGGCTTCCTTGGCTAGATGTGCTTGGCCCTCCTCCATCATCCCCTCCCCCTTGGAAAGGATTTGTCCTCAAATCCAGTTCGTCATCGTCATTGGTACCTACAAATGGAGAAAGATCAATTACATTAAATGTGTCATGTACTCCATATTCAAGAGGTAGGTCCAATTTATACGCATTGTTGTTGACTTGCTTAAGGACTTGGAAGGGTCCATCACCTCGGGGACTTAGTTTGGACTTTCTTTGATTTGGAAATCTATCTTTTCGAAGATGAAGCCAAACTAAGTCTCCTTCCTCAAAAATTATTTCTCTCTTCCCTTTGTTGTTGTGTTTTGTGTACTTCTCATTTTGTTGTTGTATTTGAATTTTAATCTTCTCATGCATTTTCTTGACAAAATCAGCCTTGATTACTCCTTCCTTATGCACAAAATCTTGTGGATTAGGAAGGGGAATTAAATCCATGGGCGTGAGAGGATTAAAACCATATACTACCTCAAAAGGAGAAGCATTAGTAGTCTTGTGAACTACTCTATTGTAAGCAAATTCAATGTGGGGAAGGTACTCATCCCAAGATTTGTGGCTGCCCTTCATGATAGCCCTAAGCATAGTTCCAAGAGATCTATTGACTACTTCTGTTTGCCCATCCGTTTGAGGATGACAAGAAGTTGAAAATTGTAGTCTTGTTCCAAGTTTACCCCAAAGAGTTTTCCAAAAGTGACTTATAAACTTGGGATCTCTATCGGACACTATACTTCTAGGGAGACCATGGAGTCTCACCACTTCTCTAAAGAAGAGTTTAGAAATATTTTGAGCATCATCTACTTTGTGGCATGGAATAAAGTGAGGCATTTTGCTAAAACGGTCCACTACCACAAAGATAGAGTCATGGCCTCTTGGAGTCCTAGGAAGTCCTAAAATGAAATCCATGCTAATGTCTTCCCAAGGAGCATTTGCAATCGGCAAAGGGGTGTAGAGTCCATGCGGCATTGTTCTAGACTTTGCTTTTAAACATGAGATACATCTAGAGCAATGGCGTTGGACATCTTTCCTCATGTGTGACCAACAAAATTTTGCTTTCAAAAGATCTAGAGTCTTATCAACTCCAAAATGGCCCATGAGTCCCCCTTCATGTGATTCTTTGACAAGGAGTTTTCTATGTGTTCCTTAAGGAATGCAAAGTTTTCCTTCTTTAAAAAGATATCCCTCGGACACATAGTAACCTCCTTGCGCTCTATGTAGACATTGGGCATAGATGGATGAAAGTTCTTGATCTTCTTGGTAAAGCTCTCTTATGTGGTCAAATCCAAGAATTTGGGCACCCAATTTTGAAAAGAGTGTGTGGCGTCTTGAAAGAGCATCGGCCACTATATTGGTGCTTCCTTTCTTGTATTTGATTACATAAGGAAATTGTTCAAGAAATTCCATCCATTTTGCATGTCTCTTATTGAGCTTGTGTTGGCCCTTTAAATATTTTAAAGACTCGTGATCACTATGGATAACAAATTCTTTGGACACAAGATAGTGTTCCCAAGTCTTTAGGGCTCTCACAAGAGCATAGAGCTCTTTGTCATAAGTGGGGTAGTTGAGGGTGGCACCATGGAATTTTTCACTAAAATAAGCAATGGGGTGTCCACCTTGCAACAATACCGCGCCTATGCCTACTCCCGATGCATCACACTCTATCTCAAAAGTTTTGGAAAAATTTGGGAGAGATAGGATGGGTGCATTGGTGAGTTAAGCTTTTAGCCTTTGAAAGGCTTGCTCATGCTTTTCATTCCAACAAAATGCAACATCTTTTTTAACAAGTTCATTCAAAGGCGAAGCTAGGCTAGAAAAGTTAGGCACAAACCTTCTATAGAAGCTAGCTAACCCATGAAAACTTCTTACATCACTTACATTTTGTGGAGTTGGCCACTCTTGGATGGCTTTGATTTTCTCGGGATCTACATGCACCCCCTTTTTGTTTACTATAAAGCCTAAAAAGACTACACTATCTACACCAAAGGTACACTTATCCCTATTTGCAAAAAGACTATTTTTCCTAAGAACTAGAAAGACTTCCCTAAGGTGACTTAGATGGTCTTCTAGGGTTTTACTATAGACTAAGATATCATCAAAGTAAACTACTACATATTTACCTATACAATCCCTCAAGGTGTGATTCATAAGCCTCATGAATGTGCTTGGAGCGTTAGTGAGTCCAAAGGGCATCACCAACCACTCATATAATCCAAATTTGGTCTTAAAAGCGGTTTTCCACTCATCACCCTCCTTGATTCGAATTTGGTGATATCCACTTTTAAGGTCAATTTTGGAGAATAGAGTTGACCCATGCAATTCATCAAGCATATCATCAAGCCTTGGGATTGGATGCCTATACTTGATGGTGATGTTGTTGATTGCTCTACAATCACAACACATGCGCCATTTTCCATCTTTTTTGGGCACCAACAAGACAGGTACAGCACAAGGGCTTAGACTCTTTTGAACCCAACCCTTCTCCAACAAGTCTTGAACTTGTGATTCTATCTCCTTTGTTTCCTCGGGGTTGGTTCTATAAGCAGGCCTATTGGGTAGGCTTGCCCCCGGAATGAAGTCAATTTGATGTTCTATCCCCCTAAGAGGAGGAAGCCCATTGGGTCCTTCTTGTGAGAATAGATCGTCAAATTCACTCAAAAGGTTTTCTATTTGAGGAGGTAAAACCATGAGTTCATTACTTGTGGCAGTGCATGTAAGTGCTCCTTTACAAAAGATAAGGCTTGGTTGTTCAACAAGAAGCAAGTTTTCTAAAACATTTTCAAAAGGCTTTTCTTATAGACCAACCTTGTGGGAAGGAACACTCTTCTCCCACGCCTTCCTATCCCTAAGGATTTTCTCTTTTTCTAGCACTCTTTTTTTTTTTTTTTCCTCATCCCTCTTTTGTTTCATTTGTATTTGGTCTTTCACCACTTGAGAATGTGGTAAAGGACTAAGTACAAACTTCTTATTTTTATGGGTGAAGGAAATCTCGTTAGTGAGACCATCATGCAAGGTTTTCTTGTCAAATTGCCATGGCCTCCCTAATAAGATATGGCAAGCTTCCATAGGCACTACATCACATATAACTTTATCTTTGTAGTTCCCTATGGAAAACTTGATTTCCACTTGCTTATCTACATGTAGTTCCCCATTTTCATTAAGCCATTGAAGTTTGTAAGGTTTTGGGTGAGGAACCACTTGTAGCTTAAGCTTTTCAACCATCCTAGCACTACAACAATTACAACTAGATCCACTATCCACAATGAGGGAACATATATTTTCTAAAACATTGCATCTTGTATGAAATATGTTCTCCCTTTGTGTTTCAATGGATGTGCTAGGGTGATTGTTGAGTGTTCTCCTAATCATAAGCAATTCTCCCTCTAATGGAGCTACCCTCTCATCCTCTCCCCCTTCCTCTTTCTCACTAAGCTCATCCTTGCCACTAGTGTATTCGTCTACACCTTTAAGAAACAAAGTCCTTTGGTTTGGACATTGTGCTTGCACATGCCCCCTACCATAGCACTTAAAACATTTAACATCTCTAGCTCGGATGGGTGGGGTTGAGGTTTCTTTGGTGAAGGGTTTGGTAGGTTCTTTTGGTTTTTCCTTAGATGTACTACCCTCCCTTTTAAATTCTCTCTTGGGATAAAAGTTAGAATAGGGGCTCACCTTTTGACTTGATGTTTTGCGCAAATTTTGTTGCTCAACTTTAATGCAAAGTTGAACCAAATCATTCAAGTCTTGATAAGGTAAGAGCTCTACTCTATCTCTTATCTCAAGTGATAGGCCACTAAGGAACCTAGATATGGTGGTTTCCTCTTCCTCTCTGATAGAGGCTCTCATCATATAGAGCTCCATCTTTTGCCTATACTCTTCTACACTCATATTCTTTTGTTGGAGTCTTTAGAGCTTGTCCATCAACTCCCTATGGTAGTAAGAAGGTATATGTCGACGTCTTAGGGCTCCCCTAAGGTCATTCCAATATTCTATGGGAGGTTCCCTATGAAGACGTCGGTCTCTTTCTAAAGAGGTCCACCAATACATGGCATTTCCTTGGAAACTAAGGGTGGCTAAGGGTACTTTTCGTTCCTCACTTACCCTATGGCAAGCAAAGAGTTGCTCTACCTTCATCTCCCAATCTAGATATATTTCTACATTTTCCTTTCCATGAAAATGAGGTAGGTCTACTCTAGTTTCCCTTGGCACCTCTTGTTCCCTTTGCCTAGTTCTTCTAGGGGGTGGTTGGTAGTAGTCATTAATTCTAAGGCTTCCCTCCCCTAGAGTTGCAATGCTTTGTGATGCATGAGTATTTGTTTTTTTTGATTTTTGAGATTTTTGGGATTTCTCTTCTTGAGCTCTAGCCAACTCATTAATCTTGTTTTCATTCTCCACTTGCCTAAAAGAGATTAATTGTACCGCTTGGGATACCTCTTTCAAAAGGGTTTTCAAAGATTTTACTTCACATTCTATAGACTTTGGAGAATTAGAAGAAGAAGACATGGCTATACCTTTGTGTATTTAGGCGTTTTTACTTTGAGAAAGATTAGGGAAGATAAAGAAGGTAGTTTTCCAGGTAAGGGAGGTGAGTCTCAAAGGACTACTTAAGTACCAAGCCTTTTCCTTGCCAAAAACTAGTCTCCAATGCCTTCACACAAAAATTTCTCTTAGTGAAACACTTAAAACACAAGAAGTTGAGAAATCAAAAAGCAATAAAACTATGTAAGCTAAAAAAATATGCAACAAACTAGTCGGTTTTAGCACAAAATTAAACTAAACTAATCATGCAAAACGTTTCTACCAAAACAATAGAAAACAAGTTCAAACAAGCAACAAATTACTAAGTAAAAAAAAATTTACTATGCTATTCGGCCCTAGGTGAGGCTTCTTGGACACTTTGAGCCCTTGAAGACACACTCACCGTCTAAACGTAAATAAAGAGGTAATTAACAATAAACCAAGTTGCAAAGGAAAAGAAGACTCCCTTTGTTGATCCTCTTTTGGGTTAGTGCACTTCCTTGTTGTCTTGAATTTTTTATCTCCTAGGTGTTTGTATTGTTTGTTTCAAGCAACCTTGTTTCGGCTTTAGCTTTGTCTCCTCCTTAAAATGATGGCTTTAATTCTCCAATTTCCAGCACCTATTCACAAGAGCTAAACCTAAACCAAGTCAAGTTCCATGCACATATGCACCAAGGAGAATTAAATTCCAGCACCCAAAAGAGAGGTCAAGAAACAAAAGCAAGAAACAAATTTAATTGAATAAAAACAGTACCACCAAAAGGATTTATAATATGACAACTTAGAAAGAGAGTCAAGAAATTAAAGCAAACAATTAAAGGTACTCAATAAAAGTTGGCACACAAAAGGAATACCTAAAGAAAAGCACTAGATTAGATGACCAAATAAAAAAACAGCACCACTGAAAATTGTTGTGGGCCAGAAAACGTGTTTGTTCCCCGATTTATGCTGAGCTGTATTTTTAAAATTTGTCTCTGAAATTTATATGCAAGAAAAATTCAGGATCTTATCTAAACAATGGCTTTGGAATCACCTAAAACGCATGCACCATTTTTTTTTAATAATTTTTGCAAATTTGGTGTGCAGTTAGGCCAGCTGGAGCGCTCAAGGTTTGCACTCTGATTTTGTAAGATTTATCATATCTTTTCTGTTGCCTTTTTTGATCTGATTCTTTTTTTGTCCTTTTTGTAACACTTCAAACTTGCATTTTCCAGAGAATCACAAATTTCCTATGAGTGGAAATAATTTTTTTGAAACAAAAAAAAAAAAAAAAACAGCCAGACAGAGAGAGAAACAGGGGAAATCTGGAAAACAGCAAGATACCAAAATTTAACACAAAGGAAAATGTAAGAAGGAAATTGTGTAAGAACTAAGACACAATTATGAACTCAAACTAAAATTAAAAAGGCAGCAAAGGATCAAAAATTAACAGCAGATTAAGGCAACTTAAAGAGACCCAAAAACAAGAAACAATCAAGCCAAAAATAGGACTACTAAGAATTGATGACAATTATGGATTCACATGACTTGACACAACATTTATAGATTCAGAAAATAAAGACTCAAAGCATAAAATGAAGCAATTATAAGAAAGCAATAAAGACTCAAATTCCTAAACGAAAACAGCCACTCAATGTGTAAGGAATCCTATCACAATTGCACAAGAAAATGTTCAAGATCAATTGAACACATGTGCTTCGGTTGGATCTTCCATAAGCACACCAAGAACAAATTAAAATGTAAAAAACAGCAAGACAATTATGGAATTGAAATGACAAGATGAAAATAAAGAAGAAC
This sequence comes from Phaseolus lunatus, assembly GCA_013389735.1. Taxonomy (NCBI): domain Eukaryota; kingdom Viridiplantae; phylum Streptophyta; class Magnoliopsida; order Fabales; family Fabaceae; genus Phaseolus; species Phaseolus lunatus. The sequence goes on from CM023867.1 coordinate 13,887,509, forward strand.
TGAAAATTTAAAAAGACAAGCTACTCATCTTGAAGAACCAAAAGCTCATGATACCAAATGATGGCATTTTCATGTGTTCTTCTTGAATCAAAGTAGAAATAGATGGAGCGGAAGCAATGGGTGAGTGAAACAAGACCCTCCTAGGAGTTGTGTTGGTCTTGAAGGTGCATGGTGAGTATGGGTTGAGTGGTTCGGCCAGCTCAAGGGAGAAGGTGAAAGGATTGAAGTTTATAGCCTAGATTTCTAGGAGGAGTAAAGCTTGTGCACAAAAAATGGCAGCATAACATTACTCAAATAAACTTGTCAAATACAAAGAGATAGCCTTCCTATTTATAGGCTATTTGGGACTTGAGGTGCAAGCTACATTTTAATAAAAAGAAAACCAAAATTAATTCTAAAATCTAAGGTGCCATGACCGGCCATACCAACCCTAGCTTCTAGAATGTTTCCATCCAAAGTGCTTTCTACACTATCCTATCTACTAAGCACCCCCTCCCCCTTTGGGCCTTTATGAAACATGTACAAGGATCTCTCTCTTCCATCCGTGGCTTCTTCTATGTGTGCTTGGATATGTTTAGCCATGGATCTTGTGAGAGGTCCTAGACGGTCTAGCTCCATGGATAGCCTCCCTCCTTCACGTCCTAGATGCTCACTTCTTGGAGCTAGACGCTCCTCTTGGTCTAGACGGTCTTCTTGGTTTGGGCCTTGGCTTCCTTGGCTAGATGTGCTTGGCCCTCCTCCATCAGATAGTCAATAAAAGGGGTTAAATGATTGTTCAGTTACCAAAAGCTTTGCCGAAAGGAAAACACACAATCGTAAGAAAAACACTGTCAGGCAAAGAAGAAGAGTATGAGAAATGAGGGAATTAAGAAATAGGAAGACCATAAGTACTGTATGTGCCTCCGAAATGAAGATTAAGAAATGAGGATGAAATAAGAAGATTAAGGAATCGAGATGGGAAGAGTGATTTCTAGGGTTATATGTGTGCCTTCAACATGATTAAGAGTGATATGTGTAGCTTTGTCTGCAAAATTGATAAATTGTGATATATTCAATAAATGTGTAAAAATGTGGAAAATATAATTAAAGTGAGAAATCAATGACCTTTGTTGTGGGTTTTTTTAAAACTGCCTAAATTTATAAGGGTTTTAATAAACCCCAATAAAAACATGGCTTACTAGAGGTTCTACTAACCTCTCTTAATAAATCTCCGTTAAAATTAAATATTTTTATAGAGAAGAAAGAATATAGAAATATTGTTTATTAGATTTTGTGATATTCTCAAGCATTTGCAGATCAATTCTTTTTACTGAAGCTTTGGAACAAATGCCTAGTTATGCCAAATTTATGAAGGATCTATTGACAAAAAAAAAAAAAAACAAGATTGAAGGAACAAAATACAGTGGAAGTACAAGCTGGTTGTAATGCAATCATTCATAAATCTTTGCTAAAAAAATCTAGAGATTCAAAGAGTTTTACTTTGCCAGACACAATAGAAAATTTTAAAGCATTATTAGATCTTGGAGCAAGTATTAATCTCATGCATTTATATATGTTGAAGAAAATTAGAGATGTTGAAATACTACCTACAAGGATGACATTGCAGTTAGCTGATAGATCAATAAAGTATCCATATGGCATAGTTGAAGATCTTTTAGTGAAGGTAGACAAATTCTATTTTCTAATTGACTTTGTAATCATGGACATAGAGGAAGATGTTGAAGTGCCTCTCATTCTTGGACGTTAACTCAAGAAAACTACAAAATTATGATTGATGTGAATGAAGGAAAGCTGAATGTCCGAGTACAAGATGAAGAAGTTAGCTTTGATGGGTTTAAAGCTATGAAACATTCAATTGACCATAAATATTTTTTTAGAATGGACTAGATGAATTGTATTGGGAGAATCAGAGGCAGATATCTGATGATGACCCATTGATAAAAGCAGTTCTCAATAACATTGAAGATCTAGAGGCATGGGAAGAAAAAGAAGTCAAGGATTGCTTACAAGACTTAGAGAAAGCAAAGAGGTTTATCCAGAGGTTTTTGAAGAATCAAAGTTGAGTAAAGTCAGTCCTCCTCAAAAAATAGAATTGAAACAATTGTCATCACATCTGAAATATGTTTTTCTTGCAGATAATGAGGAAAAATCAATCATCATAAGCAATCTTTTATCAGTAAAAGAAGAGCACACCAGTGCAAAATGCTAAAACAACTACTGTTTATTAAATGTGTTTTTACCTCAGACGTAGTGTTTCAAAACACGGTAGCATTTTTGAAATTATTTTCATTTATGAATGCGGCTATTTGTAGTAATCACATTCATAAATCAAGCACTTTGATTTAGGAGTGCGGCTATTTGTAATAGCCACACTCCTAAATCAAAGCGCTTGATTTATGAATGCGACTTTACCTATAGCCGCATTCATAAATCAAAGCATATGATTTAAGAATACGGCTATTACAAATAGTCACATTCTTAAATCAAATTTCACCTTAACTCTGAAGCACGCCACTTACGCTTTTCATACTTTCTTCCTCTTCTTTCTCTTGGCGTTTGTTGTTCCTGCTCATTGTTCCTTTTCTTTCCTTTCGTGTTCGCTTCTACTTCATTGTTGTGCCACTGTAAGTTTTTTCGAGTTTTGTTTCTTCTTCTTCTTTGTCTCTTCTTTTGAGAGCTTCGTTTCTTTTCCTCTGTTTTTTTTTTTTTTGCATTGGTCAAAGTACTGTTTCATTGCATTCGCTCTTCTTTGGTGTGCTTTTCTTTGCTCCGTCGCTGTGGTCACGTCCGTTGCCGCCGCCATCACCGTTGTTGCCGCTCTCGTGCCACTCTTCACCAACATTGCCTTCATGCACAAGGTTGGTGGCGTTTTAAATTTTTTTGAATTTTTTTTAATGCTATGAATTTGTTTATTTTTTATTTATTATAATTTTTATTTTTTAAAATTAATATTATTTAGTATTTATAATAATTTATATTTATTATTGATTTATATTATGTTAGTTGTTAGTTTAAAATAGAATTATCATGTTGATATTGAGTCTGAGGGTGTTCGACCCTCGGCAATTGATACATGTTGGTATTGAGTCCGAGGGTTGAAAATCCTCGCCAATCGCGTGACATAAAAAATTTATTAGAAAACACCTGAATGACAAATAATAGAATATAATGGATCAAAAATCAGATTAATTTTGTTTGCCTAAGTGATGAGTACGAAAGAGGAGTAAAATAATATATACAATTTGCACAACGTAACGCGAATAATAGTGGTCAGGATGGAGCAAAGATCAGGTGTTTGTGTGTTAACTATTTTAATGGAAGGATACTTGATGTTAAGATAATCAAGGAGCACCTTCTACGTGATGGGTTTCTTCGATCTTATAAAACTTAGACATGGCATGGTGAATTATTAAATTTACCACGTGTTTCCATAATTGAAGAATATGTGGAGTCCACCATGGATGATGCAGTACATGATGATGTAGATGATGATCGATTGGAGGACATGATTCATGATGAGGAAGCTGAATCTTTTGCAGAAGCGCATGGATATGGAAGTATATCAAGCGATGCAGAGACTCTATTGTATCCTAGATCAACTAACTTCACACGGTTGTCAGCGGTGTTAAGATTGATGAATTTGAAGGCAGTAAATGGATGGACTGATAAAAGCTTCACGGAATTGCTTCAGTTGTTTAAGGATATGCTTCTAGAGGGAAATACTCTACCTAATCGTAATTACGAGGCCAAAAAGATTCTTTGTCCAAAGGGTATGGAGTATAAAAAGATACATGCATATCCTACTGATTGTATATTATACAGGAAATATTTTGAATTGTTGAAAAGTTGTCTGAGGTGTGGGTTATCACGTTATAAGTTGAAACAAAAAGATGATGATACTATTGAAGAGATAGAAAAGCATGGACCCTCAATGAAGGTTATGTAGTATCTTCCTATCATTCCAAGGATGAAGCTTTTCTTTGCAAACCCAAACGATGCTAAGAATCTTAGATGGCATGCAGATGAGAGGAAATGTGATGACATGTACTGACATCCAGTTGATTCTATTCAATGGAAGAAATTTGATGATGAGTTTCCAGAGTTTGGTAAAGAATCAAGAAATATCCAACTTGGTTTAGCTACAGACGGAATGAATCTGTTTGGTAATATGAGTACAAATCACAGTTCATAGTTTTACTAGTTATTTACAATTTACCTCCTAGATTGTGCATGAAATGAAAATACATAATGTTGTCTATGATGATATCTGGTCCGAAACAACCATGGAATGTCATAGATGTTCATCTAAGTCCCTTAATTGAAGATTTGAAGTTAATGTGGGAACAGGGTGTTCAAGTATTTGATGGATTTGCTAATGAAACTTTCAAGCTGCATGTTATATTATTTTGCACCATCAATGACTTTCCGACATATGGTAACTTATTAGGTTATAGTGTTAAGGGTCATAAATCATGTCCAATATGCGAAGAAGACACCGCTTCTCAACAATTCAAACATGGAAGGAAGACAGTATATCTTTGGCATCGGAGGTTTCTTAGAAGTCATCATCCTTACTAGAGGTTGAAAAAAGCCTTTAATGGACACCAAGAGACTGGTGGTCCACCAACTCCATTAACTGGTGTTAAGGTTTACGAAAAGGTAAATAACATAGACCACACCTTCAAGAATTAAAAAAAGTCATCTTTGACAAAAATTTGGAAGAAAAAATCAATCTTCTTTGATCTTCCGTACTGGTCGAGGTTAGAAGTCAGACATTATATAGATGTAATGCATGTTGAGAAGAATGTATGTGATAGCTTAATTGGTACACTTCTTAACATTAACGGGAAGACAAAGGATGGTCTAAATGCTCGTTTAGATTTGATTGAGATGAACATACGAGGCAAGTTGGCACTGATAGAAATGGGTAACCGTACATATTTGCCCCCAACCTGTTAGAACATGTCAAAAGATGAAAAAGTAAGTTTTTGTCAATGTCTAAAGGGTGTGAAAGTGCCACAAGGACATTCCTCAAATGTGAAGAGCCTAGTGTCAATGCAAGATTTGAAGTTAATTTGGTTAACGTCTCATGATTGCCACATCTTGATGCAATAGTTGTTGTCGGTAACTATTCGTGGGATCTTACCAAAAAATGTTAGACATACCATAACCCATTTGTGTTCATCCTTCTTTTCTATATGTTGTAAAGACATTGATCCATTAAAACTAGATGAACTTGAAGATGAAATTGTTGTTATCTTGAGTGAATTGGAGATGTTTTTTCCTCCATCTTTTTTTGACGTCATGGTTCATCTAGTTGTGCATCTGGTAAGAGAGGTTAGATTGTGTGGACCAGTGTAATTAAGATGGATGTATCCTGTTGAGTGGTATATGAAAATTTTGAAAGGTTATGTGAAAAATCATTATCGTCCAGAAGCTTCAATGATTGAAAGGTACATAACTGAAGAAAGTATTGAATTTTGTTCAGAGTACATTTCAAAAGAAAATCCAATAGGTCTTCCAACTAATTCCTGACACCACAGGCGTTCTACAAGTAAATGTTTACGTGGTGTGAATATTGTAAGCAAATATCGATCAGAAGTCTTGCAAGCACATTTGTATATATTGAATAACACAAATGAAGTTATATCTTACATAGAAGCTCATAAAGCCATTGTGAAAACAAATAACCCAAGACAAGCAGAGAAATGGATCTTGATGGAACATAATAGAACTTTCATGCCTTGGTTTAAAGACAAGGTGTTAATGGATTCAACAACATCGGAGACCTTGACCTGGTTGGCTGCTGGATTGAAGTTTGATGTCATTTCTTGTACAGCATACGAAGTGAACAATTGTATATTTTACACAAAGTCTATGGATGAAAAGAGTACAGTTCAAAATTTTGGTGTTACTCTTGAAGCCGATTCAATGCATTTTTCCACTTCGAAAGATACAATTCATGTACTTGGATCAATGGCATACTATGAGTTTATAGAAGAGATATAGGAGGTAGACTATACTAAGTTTTTTGTTCCAATTTTCAAGTGTAAATGGGTTGACAATAAAAGTGGGGTTAAAATTGATGAATCAGGATTCACACTAGTGGACTTTCGAAAGATGGGGTATTGAGATGAGCCATTTATAATGGTTCAACAAGCATCTTAGATTTTCTACATCAAAGATCCTACGTCAGAACATTGATATGTTGTTTTACACGGGAAAAAACAAGGGGAGGCCATAGATGATATTGAAAATGGTGACCCTGGTTCATTCACATCAATGATAATTAATAAAGATGACGATGTAGTTGATGATGTACATGCAACCTGTAAAGACCATAGTGAAGGGATTTACATATGAAAATTCATACCACTATGGTAATAAATTTATAAATATTTTTAATAATACGCATTTAGAATTTTATGTATTTGTTTTATATGATTTTCTTTCGATGCAGATTAACTAATGTTTGTTACCTAATTTTTTTAGCAAAGATATGGATGACGATTAGACTCTAATCAGACCTCGATCCTGACGAGGGTGTAGAGGACCTACTAGATTGAAACGTCTCTCATTGAAACGTATGTTGGTGAGACAACACATGTTGACATCGACGTCAATACTGGAGTAGCTTTTGGTCCTAATGCAGATTCCTTTAACAACTATCTTGGAGTTGTTTCTCGAGAGAGACTCTCCATTTTGATTAATTCATGGGATGACATGTCAGAGGTAAGCTTTACATTATTATTGTTATCATATAATGCTTTTTAGTACTCATTGATTAATTTTAATTTGGTGATGTTATTTTGCAGGCAAATTTTAAAATTCCTAATTTGGAACCGCTTCGATCAAAGATTATATCCAATATCGAACTTAAATTTTGTCAGTTTAAGTCAAGGCCGACGACGAATTCTATTTTTGACAAGCTTAAAGGCGAAAATCTTTGTTTAAAGTGAAAACATATTGATGAAGAGACATGGCATCTTTTTGTTCAATGCCGTGAAAATGAAGCTTGGAAGGTAAGTGAAGTTACTCAACTATTTTTATTTACATAACATTAATAAGTTAATATTATTTAATTCACTTTGTTTATTTCATTTATGACAGGATCATCGGAAGAAAACTCAAGACATAGCCTTAAAGAATGTTACCTTGCACGTACTGTCTCGTTCGGGGTATCGAAAGCTTGAGCAATCACTGATGGTGGAAAATGAGCAATCTAGATAGGGAGCTGGGTTTGAGAATGTGGATACAGGGGTCACTTCTCCTCCATCACCACCTTTGCGTCATGTAAAATGGAAGATGGCCTGAATTAAAAAGTCGGGTGCACCAAGTTCTGAGCAATCAGGGGTTATCATCAAAAAAATTGTAAGTTACTTTTAGCCTCTTTTGCATTTATTTTAAAGCATTAATTATATTAAAAACTGATATGATTTTGGTTTCTTGCAGGATTGCTTGAGCTCCCAAGGTAATTTTGTTCCTGAAGGTTGTCGCGATATCCTGGTTGAAGCAATTGGACGACCTGAGCATTGTGGTCGTGTTCGTGCAACTAGACAAGGGATTGGAATTAAACTATATTTTAGAGTTGCACCACGAAACTCATCCTCCTCCCCCCAAGAGACCAAAGCAGAAATGATGACTAAACTACTTCAAGAATTAATGGAGGAGATGAGAAAGGATGCGGTTAGAGTGGCAACAGGAGTTACTATCGCAACAACTTTATGTTGAGCCATCGGTTCAGGCACTTGTTAGTCTCGCTCCTAAAAGCACAAAGGGGAGTTGTGCGGCTCCTACAACATCAGGGGAGGATATCATTGGCCAGATGAGGCAATGTGAGCTACTGGTAGAGGGCGGCATGCTTCCTCAAGTGGTGGCCATTGGAAAAGTCTATGAAGAGGTCACCACCTTACATAATGTTCCTCTCTCCCCTGATGTGGCGAAGGTAACAGTTGAAAGAGTACGAGTATCTAATGCTCATGTTCCACTACCTTTAGATGAGGTAACAACTGTGGCGGATGCATTTCAAGCATTCGTAGCCTAGCTCAGTCACCTCATTCGAATTATGCTAGAACCTCCGGTAATAATTTCAATTCATTATATTAATTCATATTTATATATTACATCTAATTTAAAACAAATGTTCTTTATTTTGTAGAAACCTCGTCGGAAACCAAGTCCAAAAAGAAAGCATGAGGTTCTGATTGACGATCCTATAGCTTCCTTAACTGTAGTTGCTAAACAAATTGGTCAAGACCCTCTGGAAGTTCCATGGGATGATACGTTTTTTGAAATAAACACTGAGCTGCCACTGTACATATCTATGTCAGATTTGTTAGAATTTATGGTTGGGGATCATGAGCTCAATATAAATATAATTCAATTTTTTCTGATGTAAGTATCTTTACCTATATTTCAATTTACTTTATGTTAAATTATTATTGATTATGCTTTAACTAATAACTTGTAGGTTTTTGCATGGAGTTTCTATCACTGATGGGAATGAAGATGTGTATGGATTCTTAGATCCTTCATATATTAATCCCACTGGAACAAAGAAAACTAAAACCTAATCATACATCACTAACACCCTGGAAAAAAAGGAAAAAGAAATATATTTATGCCCTTATATTAATGAGTAAGTTTAATTATATGTCATCAATTATTACTATTTCATATTTTAAACATTTACTCACTCTTTTCATGGATGATATAGGGGTCACTGACAGTTACTTGTCTTATCAATGGTTGATAAGAATGTTGTGTGGTTTTGTTCCCTACACAAGAAGTCATCCACAAGTCTTAAGAATATCATTGATAGGTAAGTACACTATAAACTTAACTCCGTATGTTACTAATGAACCATCTACTACCGAGGTTTTTTGTATTAACTAGTTCATGACATGGATATAACATCCTAAAAGGTCGATCCAATTCAAATTTTCAAAATTTGAACTGGATAAGACTAAAGGTTTATAATTTTTTTCCTTTCTCTTTTCATTGTTTATCAATACTAACTTTTACTTTTTTATTGAATTATAGTGTAATAAACAACCAAGAAGCTATGAGTGTGGCTATTACGTTATACAATGGATGATTACCATTGTAAGGCTAGACCTTAAAAGTGATTTACCATAGCTACATTTGTAAATCTTATTTATGAATGCGGCTATGGTAATAGCCGCACTTATAAATCCCATTCGTAAATGCATACACCTTCACTCAGAAGCACATACAAATACGGTTATTTATGATAGTTGCACTTATAAATGGGATTTACAAATGCGACTATTTAGCCACCTTCTTATTTCTTCAATTTAAGACTATGTGCACATCAAATGCGGCTATATAGCCGCACTTATAAATGTAAAATAGTCGCATTCATTTTGCCTTTTTGCACCAGTGGCAGTAGGTAATAGAAGTATTGAGAGTGAATAAAGAAGCTATAGGGTGGACTTTTACTGACTTGAAAGGTATAGGTCCATCATATTGTATGCGTAAAATTCATATAAAGCTAGCTCAACCTCCAAGGCCCTTATTCCTACCATGAATGAAGTTGTTAAAAAGGAAGTGCAAAAGCTTTTGGAGGATCCCATTTTAGACAGTGCTTGGGTTAGTCCTATGTAGGTGGTGCCTAAGAAAGGAGGTATGACAGTTATTTATAATAAGAAAAATGATTTAATTCCTACAAGAACTTTTACAGAAAGGAAAATGTGCATTGATTGTAGAAAACTAAATCAATCTACATGAAAGGATCATTATCCATTACCCTTTATGGATCAAATGTTGGAAAGATTGACAGGTAAAGCACATTATTTTTTTTGGATGGTTATTCATATTATAATCAAATTGTGATGAATCTAGGAGATCAAGAGAAGACAACATTCACTTGCACATTTGGAGTATTTGCTTACCAGAAAATGCCATTTAGGTTATGTAATGCTCCAACAACTTTTCAAAGGTGTATGTTTGCTATTTTTTCATATATGATCGAGAAATGCATTGAAGTATTCAAATTGTGGTGAATCCAGAAGATCAAGAGAAGACAATATTCACTTGCACATTTGAAGTATTTGCTTACCGGAAAATGCCATTTGGGTTATGTAATACTTCAACAACTTCCCAAAGGTGTATGTTTGTTATTTGTTTAAGATTGGTGCAGATAATTGTTGCGAAGATGTGTTGCACAAGATGAAGCCAAGAAAATTATTTGAAAATGCCATAATTCATCATATAGAGGACAATTTAATGGGGAAAAGACAACTACGAAAATTCTCCAATCAGGTTTCTTTTGGCCTTTATTATTCAAAGACACGCATGAATTAGTACAGAAATGTGACAGATGTCAAAGAACAGGAAACATCTCTAGGAGACATGAGATGTCATTACAAAAGATTCAAGAAATTGAAGATTTTAATTTTTTGGGCATTGATTTCATAAGACCACTGCCATATTCTTTTTCAAATGAGTATATATTGTTGGCAGATGAGTATGTGTCTAGATGGGTAAAAGAAATTCCATCACAAAAAGTAGATGCAAGTACAATAATTAAATTCCTTAAAAGGAATATTTTTTTGCAGATTTGGTACTCTTAGAGTATTGATCAGTGATTGTGGTTCACATTTTTTTAATACCCAACTAAAGAAATTTTTAGAACATTATAGGATTAGTCATAAAGTATCTGCAGCCTATCATCGATAGACAAATGGGTAAGTAGAAGTTTCTAACAGATAAATAAAGAAAACTTTTGAGAAAACAGTGGCTTCATCCAGAAAAGATTGGTCAATCAAGTTTGATGAAGCTCTGTTGGCTTAAAGGACTGCATATAAAATCCCTACTGCTCTTGCTTCATTTCATTTTATCTATGGGAAAGTATGTCATCTTTTAGTGGAATTGGAACACAAGGCATATTGGGCATTGAAGATGTTAAATTTAAATGCTAAAGTTGTTGGGAAGAAGAGAAAACTCCAAATTCAGGAACTTGAGGAGATGAGATTAAATGCATATAGTTCCTCAAATCTTTATTAGGAATGCAAAAAGAAATATCATGACAAGAATATTTTGGAAAGAAATTTTCATATTGGCCAATATGTGTTATTATTTAGTTCCAAATAGAGACTCTTTCCTGGAAAGCTAAAATCTAAGTGGTCAGGCTCTTATATTGCATAAATTTATAAATTTTGTGCAGGGAAAATCATCTAGGCAGGATATCACTCGCCTAGGTGAGTTAAGTATTTGAAAAGGGGTGCTCTCAGGAGTAATCTCGCTCAAGTGAGACAAACCTTGCTTAGGTGAGATTTCACTTACACATATGTCATGTCAGTCTCGCTTGGGCATGGTACATCTCACTTGAGCGAGTTGACCATTTCAAAATTACGTGTTTAATAACAAGCCAACCCCTATATGCCTTCAGATCAGTTTGGAGCTTATGTAGCATGGCTTGGGGACATGTACTATTTTTTTTAAGGCGGGGGGGGGCACCGGGGGGGGCGGGGGGGGCGGCGGCGCAGGACAATCTACAACTGTAGATGAGGAATTTAATATAGAGTTTCATGAATTGCTAAGAAGAGAAGATTGAGCATAAAGCAGGACAAAACATGGTTTTATCTTTCTAATTATTTATTTTCAATTGTTTAAATTACTTATATTTTCTTCAGTTGTTCAATTTGCTTATCTTAGTTATTTCCTTTCAATTGTTTAATTTGCTTAGATTTTTATTGTTGAGTTATTTTTCAGTTTAATTTAATTGTTGATTTGTTTTTCTAGTTTTATATTTTTCTTAAATAATATTATAAGAACTGCAATATTAATTTGAATTGAAAAAAGTATTAATCAAACTTTTTATTTTATTAGAACAGTGAAATAGACACGGGTTGGAAAAGGAAATGCAATCAATCTATATTCAAATGTGGTTAAGATTATGATACATGAAAATTTAATGGGATGATTAATTGAAATAGTAATGACAAACAATAAGGAATAGACTAATTAAGCCAAGGAAGTGTGTGAATCTTAAACCGTTGAGAATTTCATGGATGAATTAACAGTTGTGGTTGTTTAATTTTTATTTTATGTTACATCTTAAAAGAGCATAAAAATGATTAAGGCGCTTGTGTTAATTAGGAACTCATGACCAAATAGCCAACATTTATGTAAATTGAATTCATATTTTTTTATAACCCTTTTCATGCCAGAAAAATTTTATTATTATTATTGCACCCTGAACCTTAACTGGTATATTTTCCTATCCATTTGCATGTTTAAAGGAAGAAGAACATAGATGCAATATATAGAAAAAGGTATTGGTTAGTTTGGCTATTTTAAAGTTTAAATAATTCAGTTGGTTGGAAACAGGAATAATCTATATTCTATTATTCTTAGAAAAAAAAGGAAAATAAAATAAAAAGTTCATGTTGAAATCATGAATAAGTAAAAAAAAAAAAATGAGGAAATGTTTTGAATTTAAAGAAAATGGTGATTGGATAGCACATATGTACTGTAATAGGATTTTAGGTATGTTCTTCTTCTTTTAAAATAAGCATTTTGTTATCTGAAAAATCAATATTTTTTGGAAACCCAACCTCATTATAATCCTGTAAAAGACCTTAAGATTCATGTTTTGTGATAAAAAGATTAAATGAAAAGTAACTGTGATTTGTTAGGATTCAGTGGAAATTGAGAGAAACACTTACGTGTGAGAATATGAGAAAAATTTCTTGATGAATTGTCATTTTTATTGTTTTCTTTTGATCCTGGAAGTTCATTGTATCTATATCTTGCTTTATTTAAAGTTTCAAGCACCATAAGTTTCTAATTTAATCTATTGGTTAGTAAATAAAGATGTTTTGAAATTTGAATTCAAATATAATTTATTTATATTCATTTACTTTGCTTGAGGACAAGCAAGATTCTAGGTTGGGGGAGTTAATAAGTGTCATATTTGAGTAATATTTCATATTAAAAGATAGACACTTATGGATTTTTATTGATAAAATAACTATAATTCAAACCCTAATTTAGAAATTTAAACATTTTTACATATTTTGTGATTATAAGATAAATGAAAACGATTTATTCCCAAATTTGTGTTAATTTCAAGATTCTGGGGTAAAATGGAGATGAAAATGCTAAAGAAGAATGGACAAGATGAAAAGGGTAAGTTTAAACATTGGAAACTCGCTTAAGACTTGCCCAAACTCGCCCAAGCAAGATCAATCTAGAGGAACTCACCTAAGAGTCACCCAAGGCTCGCCTAAGCAAGTTCACTCCAATGAAGTTGGGCTTTTTCTCATCAAACTCGCTCAAGCAGGATTTCACTTAGCCCAAGCCCAACTAGGTTAAATAGAAGGTGTGAGGCATAACCTTAGACATCATTGGGAGAATTGAGAAAGATAACTCGCTCAAGCAAGTAATAACTCGCTTAAGCAGGATTTCACTTAGTCCAATGAGTAAGAAATGAGTAAGAAGGATGAACCCTAATTCCAATTTTCCCAATTGATTCATACCAATCCTTTATTTTGTTTTATTTAATTTCTTGCAAATTCACAATACAAACAACTTTTCAACAAACTTTTACATATTGTCTTATATATAGTGAATATTATACTTGAGAATTTAATTGTTTCTTGTAGGTTTGATATCCGTCCTTAGGAACAATTTATTACTTTTGACACGGTACACTTACCATAAAATAGTCACCACTGATCCCTGAAAGATTGTATGAATTAGCATATGGATGCATGTTTGTCACCTAGTTACCAAACAACCTTGCATATATCATTTCAGTAAAGATTCCATATGTGTTGTATAGTGAACCACGTGTTTGTTGAGGTATAATCGCTTGGGACTAAGTGAATTTGATGAGCATAATAAGGATTACTATAGGGATCATGATAACTTTGAGAAATAGGCTGGGAAACAATGCTAGTATTTAATGATCTCGGACCATAAGGTCTTTATGGTATGATAGTCCCAACTTGATGTGCCTTCCCCTTAAAAGGTCTCCTTGTTTGGCCACGACCATATAATGGAAGAAGGGAGAATTGAGAAACTTTTGATTTGCATATTGGAAATTGTGGACTCTGTTGCTTTTCACTGTCTAAAGAGGTACGTTGAAAATGAAGCCATTTGTATACACAGGACCAGCAATAAAGATGAATACAAAGTGTGACCACTGGATCTGCAATGACTTCATTGAAAGATTTCCACTTTTTGTTTTAGGGCACATACTCTCCCATGTTTTCTAAGGCCATTTTCTGAACCTAAAATGCACAACCTACATCATGTATGAGTAAGGTGCCTCAGGTTATTACGAATTGGCTTCACAAATAAAGTTTGTTATGATCAGGCGGTTTAAATTTTTAAAAGCACTCAAAATTAAAGGTTGAAATAAGAAATTTCAACCTAGTACAATGTACAATTATTTTCAAATTAAAGGTTTTCGTAGCAGGTTTCCGTCTTGAAGAAAAAGAAGGTGAAACTAGGAACCATAATAAGGTAGCAACAATGTTTTGGCAAAAACTAAAGAAGGAGTACAATGAGGTAAGGAAAAAGAAAAAAACTTTTAACCCGTGTCATTTATAAATCTAACACGAATTATTTATAGATGTGGTAATTTAGACATGATATGAAGGAGGGAAATCTTTAGTATTAAAGAAAAACTTGATTTTTAAATTTTAGTTCTAAGTATCTATTATATTTTGGTGTTATTAATTATTATGATTTATCTTTTAAAAATGAATAAATGAGAAGTGGAGAAGGTGGGGCAGAGCGGAGCGGATGAATCAAAAGGAATATGTATGAAAATTATTTTATTCAGTCAAATAAATGCTACACTTATTTATCACAAAAGCTAAGAGTGTATCTATATAATAATGACGACATTGCCTCTATCATATCTATATAACTTGGTTTATTATTCTATTTAATCATTACATCTAAATCAAATTCTAAAAAATCATAAACATCTATACCTTATATACAAATAGGATTTTCTATTATAACTGTTTGGTTATATATAAATTTGTTCCTATTTTATCTTAATATTAATATTTTATTTTATTATTTTATTTTGGTTATTTTATCATTTTATAATTATTTAAATTTAAAATTAAAATAAAAAGAGTTAATATTAAATTTGAAAGAAACTGTTTGAGAGACCTGCATTACATTTATTTGAAAAAAAATATATTAAATAAAATTTTAAATTGAAACGTGATTTGATGGATAATTACTTTAACTCCTTCAGGAAAAAGACATTGTACATAAGAAAACTTTGAGAGAAGTGTGAGAAAGAGAGACTGGAAAAAAGAAAAAAAGAAAAAACATAAAAAAGAATGTAAACTGTTCTCGCCGGTTGACTCGCCTGTCAGTTGACTCCACGACACTCACGCGCCTCCTTCCTCATGTTGATACGTGCTTGATTCTTGCGAAACAATTTGCACCTGCAAAAGAGAAAGGGGCGCCCTAGAGGCCGTTTGCACTCCGACGCTCAAGTCAATAGTGGGCAAGCAACACCAAGTGTATTGAGTTTCTCTGTGTTTAGGTCTAGAAACTACGTACCTTTGTGAAGTAGTTTACTGTCCCTTATATAGTCTAGGGTTTACTGCGCCGCTAACCCTAATTAGGGTTTCCTGCGCTGCTAGCCATATTTAGGGTTTACTAGAATACCCCTGCGCCGCTATCACCCAATCTTAGGATAATCTAGCACATAAGGTTTCCTTCTCTAGAGTGCAAACTTTAACAGGGTGACCACCTGGATGCCTCCTTGTGCACCTAATCTCTGGGGCCACCTGTTCTGGGAGTGCCTTCACTGTTCACGTGCCATGCATGTAGCTTCACTGGGAAACCCTAGTTCTGATGAGTACTCGACCCTCAAGACTCTGCACCTAACTGTGCTCTCCCTGCTACCCGCATAGGCTCTTCGTGATTCAGGCCTCTCCCTACCTCTGGGTATTTAATTGGTCATTGGCCCACACTGGGAACCAATCTTAGCTGTTCTGTCTACGTTGTTCAAATCACCCGAGACAGATCTCACCTCGTCACACTCTGTTGCCGAGGACTGATCACCCTGCGGAGTGACGAGGACACATCAGCCCTTTCTGGTGATCGTCACGCTGATGACTAATCACCCTTCTCTGTGGGAACATGCTGATGACTAATCACCCTTCTCTGAGGGGACACACCGATGACTGATCACCCTTCTCTGAGGTGACACACCGATGACTGATCACCCTTCTCTGAGGTGACACACCGATGACTGATCACCCTTCTCTGAGGTGACACACCGATGACTGATCACCCTCTAATCCAAGCTGCCTGCGGGGTCCACTCCACGTGGCTTTGGCCCATGCTATGGGACCCAGCTGACGTCCGAGGACTGGTCAGTACACAAGCCCCCCAGTCTCAAGCTGTTAACTTGTTTCAGCGAAGAGACTAAGTGATGGGCGAGGACTGATCGGTACACAAGCCCCCCTAGTCTCGAGCTGTTAACTTGTTTCAGCGTAGAGACTAAGTCATTGACTTGGGCGACCTACGTGGCTCTGCGCATAAGTACATGAACAATGCGCTGAAAGGACACTTCACCAACCCCCTTTCATCCGCTAACACGTGGCTGCATCAACGGTTTGAGATTCATAACGTTCGCGCTCCCTAGGACTATGTTAAACCTCTTCAAAACCCCGCGCCACTTCACTGTTTCATCACTTTGCATTCTCACTTTTGTAGACTCTATCTTCCAGCGCACGCTCTCTTCTTCTCACCAAGCTTTCCACACTTCTTCGCCCTCACTCAACCAAAGGTATGATTTTTATGTCTTCTTCCCCTTCATAACATAATCTCGATCATCCATATGGCATGTTGTAACTGTTCTGGGCTTGTGGTGTGGTTTTCGCATTCTAAGGTTTTTGTTCTTCTTTTCTGGGTTCGTTCTACCTTCGAGTCTTCGTCCACCATTGCTTTCTTCTAAACCTCTTTCTTTTCCTGCCTCTCACTTGTTTAGATTCGAGATGGCCAGAACTAAAACTACCTCCAACCCTCCTCCAACCGTAGCGGTCGATTACAAGGCCCTATACCCATGGGCTTCTGAGGATCTCCTGGCCGAGACCTCCAAACTCACATCCTGCGAGGATCTTCGCAAGCACAGGGATGATGAGAATGAGACTAAAGGACGCGTCTTTGGCAGAGAAACCGACGCGTACGTCTCCGTGCGACCCTGTACAGCGAACGAGCCTGTGTGCGCCGATGATCGCTGCAACGATGGGGAACCATTCTTTTTCTTCTACGCCACCATCTTCAAAAGAGTCAAAGTCCGACTTCCTTTCACCGGGTTCGAAAGGGCTTTGCTCACAGAATTAAATGTGGCGCCTGCTCAACTGCACCCCAACAGTTGGGCCTTTATCAGGGCGTTCTCCATCCTCTGCAATAATCTAGGGTTCACCCCCTCCGTCGATGTCTTTCTGTACTTCTTCAAGCCGAAGAGCCCCGGCAAGAGGCTTTGGGTGAGCCTGAATGGGGTGGCGGGGAGAGTCCTTCTAACTCTCTTCTCGCAGTCATACAAGAACTTCAAGGGAAGGTTCTTTCGAGTCTGCTGCAGCTCTTACGACCCCACCATGCTCGATGGGTTTCCATTATACTGGGTGGGGGAGTTGAAGTTCAAGAAACCACGCAGGCTCGAGGAGTTGAATGTCCCTGATCAAGAACTCTGCCAGACCATTTCCAGCTGGGGCGTGGTGTTTGACTCCACCTAGCTGATTAGGCATGAGTATGACGCTGAGACTCTCAGCGTGTACATTGGTACACCAACTTCATCTTGCACTTAACTGTTCACATACTTAACGCTTTGCCTTTCTCATACTTTTTGTTGTTCACTGCAGGCATGGTACTCAGCGCTGATAAGAAGAAAAGGCTGGCGGATGTGCTGAATCGCCGCAATGTTAGCGGTTCAGCCCCTGCAGGTCCTTCATCACCCGCGGGTGCTGCCTTGGAACCTATTGCTGAAAAGTCCAAGAGGGCAGTGCCTGTGGAGGTTTCTGATGATGAGGACACCTGTTCCGGTCTTGTCTTCAAAAGGAAAAGGGTGGGGACAGCCGCGGAGGTCTCTTCAGGCACAGAAGGGCACCCTTCATCCTCTAGGGAGCACCTTCCCAG
This sequence comes from Phaseolus lunatus, assembly GCA_013389735.1. Taxonomy (NCBI): domain Eukaryota; kingdom Viridiplantae; phylum Streptophyta; class Magnoliopsida; order Fabales; family Fabaceae; genus Phaseolus; species Phaseolus lunatus. The sequence goes on from CM023867.1 coordinate 13,905,656, forward strand.
CGCCTCCTCCCCTCCTGAGCCAGTCTTAACGCTTGAGGGGGGTGGGGAGAGTGCTCCTTCTTCTAGTCAAATGCCTTCTGCCCCCGAACTGCCTTCTTTGCTCCAAAGGTCACTTGTTCAGATGCCTGGCCGAGCTGCTTTGGAGGCCATGGACAGAAACTCCCTCGAGAACCTTCTCAGCCATGGTCTCGGGGAGTTCTTGGCCGCTTCAAACTTCTTACTGGTCAAGGGCCACGTTGAGGCGGAGCTGCTTGAGAAAACCGCCAAACTGGAGAAAGAGCTGGAGCAAAAGGATCTCCAACTCCGCCAAGCGTCCAAACGCGAGACTTCCCTTAACCAAGAACTGGGTAGTCTCTGCCAATTAGAGAAGGAGACTAAAAAGCTTCTTTTCTCCAAGGGGCAGGAGGCCCTCCAGCTTGAAGCTAAGATACTCCCCCTCCGCAACAAGATCATCGAGCTGGAAGAGCAAGCGGAGGGGGCTCAGGCCAAAATGACCAAGCTGAAGGAGAGGGCTACCGACCGAGAAGTTCAGCTGGGCAAGGTTGAGGAGGAGCTTGCCCAACAAGTTGAATTGCTGAAGAAGACCGAGACTGAGCTTATCAATGATGTCGTCGACGCCTATGAGGAAGGCTTTGGTGATGCCCTTGTTCAGGTTGCCTGCGTGCATCCTGAAATGGACCTCTCACCCTACTCCGCAACTATGCAGGTGGTCGACGGGCAGATAGTGCCCAGATAGGTCTTCTGAACGATTGTATTTTTAGCTGAACATCCTGTAATCACCCTCCTTTTGTAATATATATAAAACTTGTTTCATGCATTGTTCATCTGTTTGTCGTGCTTTGTACTCACGATCGTAAATAATGCACCAGTAAAAACGAACTTCAAATAGCATGTTTTTTTCTGCTAATTTCATTAGTGAACCTTTATTTTAACCTGGGCGTTCTCACTCGGAGGGGGAAGGCGTTCCTTGCGAACTCCCCTTTCCCTTCACGAGACCTCTAACACCAACTAATAGGTTCTGACTGACCTGTCGTCATCCATGGATGACGAAGGATTTAACCAGGCGAACCCTTCTTTTACGTTGGAAGTTCTCACTCGAAGTGGAGGTGTTCTCTACGAACCTACCTCTCCACTTACGAGACCTCTAACTCCAACTAATAGGCTGTGACTGACCTCACATCGCTCACAGGCGAGGAGGATTTCTCTGGGTGAACCCTTCTTTCACATTGGAAGTTCTCACTCGAAGTGGAGGTGTTCTCTGCGAACCTACCACTCCACTTACGAGACCTCTAACTCCAAGTGACAGGCTCTAACAGCGAACCCTTCTTTCACATTGGAAGTTCTCACTCGAAGTGGAGGTGTTCTCTGCAAACCTACCTCTCCACTTACGAGACCTCTAACTCCAAGTGACAGGCTCTAACAGCGAACCCTTCTTTCACATTGGAAGTTCTCACTCGAAGTGGAGGTGTTCTCTGCGAACCTACCTCTCCACTTACGAGACCTCTAACTCCAAGTGACAGGTTCTAATAACATTGTACAAACACATTAAAAGCATATATCTTTAACTGAATTTTATTGGGTGACCTCATTAAAAACCCTTAGAAGGGAAAAAAGAGTGTCCCCTGTATTGTGTAGTGTACAAAATTATATGGCTTTAACTGAAATAATACTTCAGGTGGGTCGCATTCCATGTTCGAGGAATCGGACCTCCTTCTAAAGTCTCAAGCCTGTATGCTCCATTCCCTAGGGCCTCTGTCACTCTGAAAGGACCAGTCCACTTAGGGGATAACTTGTTCTCTATCTGGTATGGAGACGCCTTGCGCATGACGAGGTCTGCCACCTGGAACTGCCGAGCTCTCAACTTTGAAATGTGTTTGAGCTCGACCCTCCTCTTCAGCGCCTCAGCTTTGATTCCCGCTTCTTCCCTAGCTTCATCCAAGAGATCAAGATTCACCTTCCTCTCTTCATTGGACTCCTCAGCTACAAAGTTCTGGAAACGGGGTGAGTTCTCCTGGATCTCCACAGGGATCATGGCATCTGAACCATATACCAAACTAAAGGGAGTCTCCTTGGTAGTGGACTGGGGAGTAGTATGGTAGGCCCATACTATTCTGGGAACCTCCTCGGCCCACCTTCCCTTTGCTTTCTCCAATCTTCTCTTCAGCCCTCTGAGGAGGACTCGGTTAGCCGACTCGACCTGCCCATTGGTCTGCGGGTGCTCGACTGACGCAAACACTTGCTTGATCCCCAGCTCTGTACATAGCTTCCCCAATTGTTGGCTTGCAAACTGCGTGCCATTGTCAGACACCAAGCGTTTAGGTACCCCAAAGCGACAGACTATATTCTTCCACACGAAGTGTTGGATCTTCTGTGCTGTAATCTGTGCTACTGGCTCAGCTTCAATCCACTTCGTGAAATATTCTATGGCGACCACGAGGTACTTCATCTGCCTTATCGCCAAAGGGAAAGGCCCCAAGATGTCAGTTCCCCATGTATGAAACGGCCAAGGGCTGTATATCGACCTGAGCTCTTCTGGTGGTGCCTTAGGCCAATCAGCATGCAACTGGCATTGCTTGCATTGCTGTGCATACCTAGTGCAATCTTCCCTCATCGTCGGCCAATAGTACCCTGCTCGTATGGCCTTAGAGGCCAGAGCTCGACCTCCGATGTGACTACCACAGATACCTTTATGGAGCTCTGCCATTATCCTCACACACTGCTCACCATGCACGCAGACTAAGATGGGGTGAGTAAACCCATGTCTGTACAACTCGCCTTCAATGAGCGTGTACTTGGACGAGTTTTTCTTTATCTTTTTTGCCTCCTCCGGCTCTGCTGGGAGCATTCCATCCGCTATGTAACGCTTATAGGGCGTCATCCATGTCTCACCATTTTGTAGTAGGCAGATCTGTGGCGTTTTTACCCCTATTCGCATGCATGCGCTGACTCGTGGTTTCTTCAGAGTTTCTTGAGTCAACGAGCGATGACTTCTCTTCATACCATCTGACCGGCTGATCTGATGGACTCCCACCAAGTTATCAGCTGTATAGGTACGAGGTGCCCTCAGAGTCTCCTGGATGACCGTCCTCTGTCTGCCCCCCTTGCCTGAGCTGGCGAGTTTGGCCAACAAGTCAGCTCTGGCATTCTGCTCCCTGGGCACATGTACTAGTTCAAATATTTCAAATGAACCCTTCAATCTCTGGACGTACTCCAAGTAGGAGGCCATCTGGGGGTCTTTGGCCTGGTACTCTCCCGCCACTTGACCGGTGACCAACAGTGAGTCACTCTTGGCCATAAGGCTCTGCGCTCCCATCTCCTTTGCCAGTAACATCCCAGCGATCAAAGCTTCATACTCCGCCTGGTTATTGCTGGCTTTGAAAGCGAATCGCAGGGCCTGCTCTATTAACCACCCCTTGGGTCCTTCCAAGATCACCCCCGCTCTGCTGCCTTGCTGATTCGAGGACCCATCTACTGACAACACCCATTTGAAGTTGGGTCCCTCCTGCTGGGCCTCGATTGAAGACATCTCGGCCACAAAGTCAGCGTAGACCTGTCCTTTGATCGGGCCCCTGGGTTCATACTGGATGTCAAATTCTGACAACTCAACTGCCCAACACACCATTCTTCCTGCCACATCGGGCTTCTGCAGGACCTTACATATCGGCAGATCTGTCATCACCACCACTGTGAAGCTTTGGAAATAGTGGCGAAGTCTCTTGGCTGAAAACACCACTGCTAATGCTGCCTTCTCTAAGGCTTGGTATCTCGTTTCGGGTCCCTGCAGCACTTTGCTGACAAAATAAATGGGCTTCTGGCTCTGTTGCTATTCTTGAACTAAGACAGAACTCACCGCCCTATCTGTAACTGCAAAGTACAAACGCAAGGGTGTGCCGAGCTGAGGCTTGCACAAAACTGGTGGGCTGGCCAAATATTCTTTGAGCCTAAGGAAAGCCTGCTCACATTCTTCAGTCCAGGTGAATCTGCTATTCCTCCTTAGGCATTGGAAATAAGGGTGGCCCTTGTCCCCTCCGGCTGACACGAACCGGGAGAGTGTAGCCATCCGTCCCGTCAACTGTTGCACTTCTTTGACCGACGTCGGACTCCTCATGGCTATGATCGCCGCACACTTGTCTGGGTTGGCCTCTATCCCTCTTTCCGTGAGCAAAAACCCAAGGAACTTACCTGCCTCCACCCCAAAAACACACTTTTCTGGATTCAACTTCAGCCTGTACTTCGCTATTGTGTTGAACAGCTCCTCCAGGTCGTCAACATGCTGATCTCGTGCCTGGGACGTCACTACCATGTCATCTACATATGCCTGCACATTGCGTCCCAGCATGGGGGCGAGGACCATGTCCATCAGCCTCTGATATGTGGCACCCGCATTCTTCAGGCCAAACGGCATGACTGTGTAGCAGTAACAAGACAGCTCTGTCATGAACGCAGTCTTGTTCTCATCCATCGGGTGCATCTTGATCTGATTGTACCCGGAGAAAGCGTCCAAGAAACTGAGTAACTTGCAGCCCGAGGCACTGTCTACTAGCGCATCTATGTTGGGCAGAGGATAGGAATCTTTTGGACAAGCCTTGTTAAGATCTGTAAAGTCCACACACATCCTCCATTTCCCGTTGGCCTTTTTTACCAAGACAACTTTCGCAAGCCACTCAGGGTATTGTATTTCCCGTATGTGACCTGCTTTCAGCAACTTGTGTGTTTCCTCCCTGACTACCTGCCTTCGCTCACCATTGAACTTCCGTCTCCTCTGGCGGACCGGTCTGGCTTGGGGATTCAGTGCCAGGCGATGGCATAGAAAGTCGGGGTCAATACCTGGCATGTCTGAGGGAGACCAAGCGAAAGCGTCAAGATGCTTTCCTATCACCCCCGCTACCTGATCTTGGGTCTCCTGAGACAGGGACTTACCCAGCTTGAAAACCTTCCCCCCGATCTCTTTCTCCACGACCTCCTCTGCGGGTTCTGGTCGCCTTGCCCGGGCGACCTCTGCTCGGGTGACTCCGACGTCACCTCGGGGCATATCTGCTTCATTTGTACCTCCTCTCGGTGGTGAGGTGGTCACCATGCAGACTCCTCTCTTCGTCTTGAGGCTATTCTCATAGCACCTTTTAGCCTCTTTTTGATCTGACTTGATGGTTACCACCATCCCCTCCATCGATGGCAACTTCATTTTCATGTGCCTTGTGGACACCACGGCCCCTAGCCGGTTCAGGGCCGGTCTGCCCAGAAGTATGTTGTAGGCAGAGGGAGCGTTCACCACAAGGTACCTGATGTTCTCTGTGCGGGATGCTATTCCATCAGTGAACGTGGTCCTCAACTCTATGTATCCCCGCACTTCTACTTGGTCTCCTGCGAACCCATACAAACAGCCAACATAGGGTCGCAGCTGGTCAGGAGACAACTGTAGCTTGTTGAAAGTCGACCAGAACATCACATCGGCCGAGCTTCCCTGATCGACCAATACCCGGTGCACCTTACGTGCAGCAATGATTACTGAAATGACCACCGGATCGTTATCATGGGGGACAACATCTCGGCGATCAGCCTTTGTGAAGACGAGGTCGATGTCTGGAAAGTGATCTTCCTCGCAGGCCTCCACCGCCATCACTGAACGTTCATACTTCTTACGTTGCGAAGAAGTGCAACCTCCTCCTGAGAACCCACCTGATATAGTGTGGATCTCACCATGTATGGGCACTTCATGCCCCTGGTCTGCCCTTGGTGCAACAACCGTCTCACCTTCCGATGCCTCCTTTAGGTAGTCATTCAAAAACCCACTCTTCACCAACTCGTCCAATTGGTGAGCCAGGGCCAGGCAATTTCGAACGGGGTGCCCAAAAGCCTGATGGAATTCGCACCACGCATTTTTGTTGGGCCCCAATCTCTTGTCACTCTTTGGGGGCAACGTCAACCTTTCTGCCACGTTAGGAATGGCAATCAGTTCCTTCAACTCCACCACAAATTCATGCCTAGGGGGCATGTCCTCTTTGCCTCGCGCCCTAGGTTGTGGTTTTCGAGGCTCGTAGGGCTTCTGTTTCCCTTGAGCTTTCTTCTTCGTGGTCGCCTCGTGCACCCGCAGCGGTTGGGGCCGACTAGGCGCTCGGGGCCTTAACGAGACTGCGCTTTCTCGCTTCTCGCTGAGCTCTCCCTCGGCGACAATGTGGGCCACAGCACGTCGTTTTATGTCGCCAAAGGTCTTGGGGCGGCTGCGTATCAGAGATTCGCTGAAAGGCCCTGGCAATACGCCCTTCCTGAAGGCGTGCACCACCATGTCTTCGTCCTTGGTGTGCAACCTTACCACCATCGCCCCAAACCTATTGAGATAATCCTTAAGGGACTCCCTCTGATGCTGCCTTACATCAAAAAGATCGTAAGACACTGATGGAGGGGCCCTGTTGACAAGATATTGCTCCCTGAACAACGCAGAGAATTGCGCAAAAGACGTGATATGTCCTTCAGGCAAACTCACGAACCATTCTAGCGCAGTTCCTGTCAGTGTGGCCATAAAGAGCTTACAGTGCACTGCGTCAGATCCTCCTGACAACATCATCTGCGTATGGAAAGCAGTGAGATGCGTTTCAGGATCTTCTTTCCCGGTGAACACGGTCTTAGGCCCTACAAAGGTGGCTGGGACCACCGTGTTCATGGTCGCCTGGGAGAAAGGCATGGGAAAGACCCTTGGGGGCACTGGTGGGGCTCGATCATCTTCCCCACGGTCTCCAACTTGTTGTATATGTTGCAAATTCAAACGTAGCTCCTCGTTTGCTCGGTGTAACTCTTCATTCCTGGCCTGTGAGGCGGCCAGGTCTTCCTGCATACGCGCCTGATGCGCTCGAGATTCCGCCACCGTCTCCTGGAGGGCGCGCATCGTTTCCATCAGCTGTTGCATGGTAACACTGTCGCCTCCATTTGGTGGCACAGACCCGTGCCTTGTATTCCTCATCTTCCGTGGTTCTTACTCTCACTCTCGTGTATGGGACCTTGTTTTACTCCGGCCCCACGGTGGGCGCCAAATGTTCTTGCCGGTTGACCCGCCTGTCGGTTGACTCACGACACTCACACGCCTCCTTCCTCACGTTGATATGTGCTTGGTTCTCTCGAAGCAATCTGCACCTGCAAAAGAGAAAGGGGGCGCCCTAGAGGCCGTTTGCACTCCGACGCTCAAGTCAGTGTAAGGCAAGGAACACCAAGTGTATTGAGTTTCTCTCTGTGTTTAGGTCTAGAAACTGCGTACCTTTGTGAAGTATCTTACTGTCCCTTATATAGTCTAGGGTTTACTGCGCCGCTAGCCCTAATTAGTGTTCGCTGCGCTACTAGCCATATTTAGGGTTTACTGGAATACCCTTGCGCCGCTATCACCCAATCTTAGGGTAATCTAGCACATAAGGTTTCCTTCTCTGGAGTGCAAACTCTCACAGGGTGACCACCTGGGTGCCTCCTTGTGCACCTAGTCTCTGGGGCCACCTGTTCTGGGAGTGCCTTCACTGTTTACGTGCCATGCATGTAGCTTCACTGGGAAAACCCTAGCTCTGGTGAGTACTCGTCCCCTCAGGACTCTACACCCAACTGTGCTCTCCCTGCTACCCGCATAGGCACTTCGTGATCCAGGCCTCTCCCTAACTCTGGGTATTTAACTGGTCATTGGCCCACTCTGGGAACCAATCTTAGTTGTTCTGTTTACGCTGTTCAAATCACCCAAGGCCGATGTCACCTCGCCACACACTGTCGCCGAGGACTCCTCGACCTGCTGAGTGACAATGACACCTCCGCCCATCCTGGTGATCTGACGACTACTCACCCGTCTCTATAGGCTGATGACTCGTCACCCCTCTCTGCAGGCTGATGACTCGTCACCCCTCTCTGTAGGCTGATGACTCGTCACCCCTCTCTGTAGGCTGATGACTCGTCGCCCCTCTCTGTAGGCTGATGACTCATCACCCCTCTCTGTTCAATACCCCCTGTGGGGTCCATTTCACGTGGCTTTGGTCCATGCTGTGGGACCCAGCTGACGTCCGAGGACTGGTCAGTACATGTATCATGTATAAACATTTCTCAACATATTTTATTTCTTATAAGACAAACAAAGTTGAGAGTTGAGATAATTTCTTATTGCTCAAAGCACGAAGGTCACAAATGTCTTCCTTAAGCATAATTACCGTCTTAGTATATTAGGATTTTCAGAATGGTCAATGTTGTTATGATTTATTTATGAGAAAACTTTAAAGTAGATTTATTAAAATTCATATCACTTAATGTTAGAGAGAAATACATGTTGCTTTTATATTATTTTAAATTGAAATATGAGTTATAAGCATGTTCATAAATAGCTTTTGGATGCAACTCCTTAAGTTTCTTAATTCTTTATTTTATTCTGGTTTTGTATAGTTTATGTGTGGTTGATGTATATTTTTTGTATTCAATCTTTTCCTTAATGAATTACCTTAAATGTTGTAATTTGTTTGAGACGTCTGTGTATAAACATTAATTAGCTTATGTAAATGACTATTTTATTATAAATTTTGTTATTCATATATTATTGTATATGTTAGGATCAAATTCTTTCCTGGTATTACATGTTGTGGTCAATTTTATGGATTAAGGAATAACTTGTAGACTATGGTTTAATATTAGAAAATGTTATTTCTAAATGTAATAAACTAATGCTATTAATTTAATCAAAAATTCAATTTAGTATTTTATAAGAGAGTATGCAGAGAGATTAGATCATATTAGAAAAAAGTGAATGAATAATTAACTTTTTAATATAATTAGGTGCATTACAAACAAATTATTAAATAAAAATTAATTTTAGAACTAAAAATAATTAATTATAATATTAATTAAATTAGATACTAAAAAATTATTGTATATTGCTACTAAGTAGGTTCTATTGTATTTAAAGTAGTTTTACCTATCCATTATTTTAAATTTTAAAATTGATAGTTAAAAACTTTGATGACTAATTAGATATCAATGTAGAAACTATCTAATGATAGAAACTACTTTAGAAATCAATAATTTTTTTAATCTCTAAAATTGTATATAATTTAATTAATATTATAATTAATTATTTTTTATCTCTAAACTTAGTTTATATTTAACTATTTTTTTAGTAGTGATATTTCTACTAATTTATTTACAAGAGATAGATTTTCAAAATGAACTTATAGCATCAGTTTATTTTATTCTTAATGACTCTTGTATTCAAATTGATTTAATGTATTAAACATTTTACGATATATTTCACTATGATTTTGTATAGATTAAAGCATTACTTTATCGTTTGTGATTTGGTGATAATATTCTTGCATGATTTCTTTGGATGTATTGTTTTTTTTTTTATTTAATTCGTTTAAATACATTATCATTCGTTAAATTTTCTTAAAATGGATATTTTAGTGATTTTAATCAATTAAAAAATCGATTTAATTAATTAAAGTGTATTAAGCTGCAACGTTTTATTTCTCCTCTTTATTTTAATTGATTAATTTGTGTTTTGAGTTGATTAAAATGATAAGAACCCAATTTTTAAGTGATTTTGCTTCTATATATATATATATATATATATATATATATATATATTTAAGAGATAAAAACTAATTTTAATAGATTAAAATAACTGAACTCAAAATTTCTTGATAAATAACAGTGCTTTAATCTTATCATGGTTGTTAAACATAATTTATTAAAAACTACAAAATCATGAAAATAATCATTAAATAAGAAAAAAAAAACCCAATAAAATCCATAATTTCTAATAAATATTAGCTAACACGTTACTAGCATTTATTATCATAACTTAGAATATACAACTTAGAAAAGAGTCACTCTAAGTAAACATTTTTAATGTACACCCCACACTAACCCCATTGATTAGCAATAAATAATAACCTTTTCAATCATATCTTAAATTACCACTTTTTACTTGTATACTTAATATTCTTAATCATTTATCTCTTTCAATCAACCATCGTTTATTTTTGTTTATATTAAATATTAATAATTTGTTTAAGTATCAATAGTTAAAAGTAATCTTATATTGCAATTTAAATATATATAGTTCATATAGTCAAAACATACTTATTTATAATAAATTTTAATTGTATAAAATATATTTATATTATATAATATAAGAGCAAATCTGAATAACCTTTCCAAGATTTTAGACGGAAAAGAATGAAAACCCCACTCTCAAATTCACCCACTAAAATAACCTCCGAAATTATTAATTAATTTTGAAATTAAAGTATTTAATTTCAGAAATATTTTCTAATTATAGTTCCTAAAATTAAAATCCAATTATTTTCCTGATTTTACATTTTCTCTTACTACTAGAATAAAATATATTCAAGTAACATTTAAGTATTGATTTTTTTTGTTTTGAATTTCATTTAATCGTTAATGTTTTAAGACTTCTAAGATTTAAGAAAGTACCTTGATGAAAATGATAAAAAAAAAAAATAGTACTGATTCATGTCAACGAATTTGTTTAAAATTCTATTTCTAGAACGCCACATCACATTAAATGTGTATCATATATAGACAAAGGTCGGCAACAATATAAACAAAATTCCTTTTTTATCATATTATCGGAAATAGGACGTTCAACCATCTATGTGAAAAATAAGAAAAGACGGTCGATAATATAAGCAAATTTTTCATATACATGAGAAAACTAAGAAATACCAACAATGTAATTTCCTTTTTTTTTTTTTCTTTATCAGCAATGAAAATGTAATTTCCTAAAGTTACATATAACATCTATACAACTTGATAAATGTTCTAGTACCATCAAATAAATGAATTCGGCAATTAGTTCACAAACATAAAATATGAACTCGGTAGAATGTGTAGTAGCTAAGAAGTGTGCTAGTAGAAACAGTGAAAAAGTGTTTTCTGTTCCCGCTTCTACTATGCAAGATCTAATACTTTTGATTTGCACATGGGACGCACATTTTTCTCATGTAACCATCTTCTTATACAGTCTGCGTAGTATTTATGTTCACATTTCAGAATCCTAAGCTCCTCTTTGTTCTTATATTTATCCTGTGAAATCATACATAAGTATTCCAATTAATAACCAAGGAGAAATGTTAACATACGGTTTCTAATACATCAAACCTCAATGAATAATCTCATCTAGTAAGTTTAAAAGACTAACTAAAAAAAGGCATTGGATGGATCATAATCAATTGAATTATACATGCGGCTAAAATTTATACCTGGCAAATTATGCAGAGATTATTTTCTCGTTCCTTAGAAGTTGCCCCCTCCAAGTTATTAGGCAGTAAACAAGTTTTTTGTCTTCATTTCTCTTGCAATAATTTCTTCTAACAAACCCATGCCTACGTTGCCAATCTTGCCAATCTGTTCACCTAACACAAGAAGTTCCTGTTGTCCAATTCCAAAGAGTTAGCAAATTAAGCTTTCCATTTTAGTATACTTGACCTCATAACTAATCTACATTCATAAAAAAATACATCACAATCTTTATGCTTGCCTCATATGACATGTCCTCAATGTCCAAGTCACTATATCGCCCAATGAAGGAACATCCTGCACAAGACAATTTGTTAAAAAAAAAACTAATTTTTTTTTTGTATGACATGAAATCCAAAGGATTATGAAGTACCAAAAGTAAAGAGAATGACATATTACATCATCTCGAAGAAAAGCCACATGAGGAAGATTCCTCCAGTGTCCAGGAGTTGTCCCGTACATATTGCCTCTATGAGGTGGTGGTTGGTGCATCAAATGGTGCATTTTGTATAGACATTGAAGAACTGTTTGGAGTGTTGATTTTTTTGGCTTAATCCCAAGTTCCACATTGGTAGGTTCATTGTTTGGGGAGGAGGTTTGAGGGTTATATATTAACCTCACCTCCTTCACTGTAAATCATTCCAAGTTGTAATAAGAGCGGTTTGTTTCAGTTGTGTTAGGAGATTAGGCTAAACTGGTCGAACTCCAATAAAAACATTCGGGTGTGTTTTTCCTCTTTATCTATTTTATTTTTCTGCTCTATTTATTGGTATTATGTTTTTTCTTTTCTGTAGTAGTATAGTGTTCTCGCTGGTTAACCTGGTTGTCGATGGACCTTAGTGGGCAAGCTCTAACCCCCTCTGCCACTTGCTGGAATCCGCACCTGTCCTTTATTATCTGGATGCTATTCCTGTTAAGACAGAGGGCACCCTAATAGCCGGTCACACTCTGACACTCAAGTTAGTAAGGGCTTACAAAAGCAACAGCAAAACTCAGTTTAGTGTGCAAAAACAGCGTACCTCATCTGGGAGCCTCACGCCCCTTTTATAGACACATTATCCACATACAATGACTCTCATATGAGAGAAGTAAATAACAACAGAAAATAAGTACATTTATCTTCTATCTTTAACAGAAGAAATGACCTACCACGGGCACCAGTCATCTTTAGGTGCTAACTGCAGGCAAACATTTTGTTTCTCATATACGTCCCTATCTTTTTTAGGGTCAATAACAATTTATCAACAAGCTTCACACGTAATTGAAATATATCAACCAATATATCAACAATTATATCAACAAATATATCAACAAATATACCAACAAATATCATTATTCATCATGTATATCTCTAAGCGCGGAAAAAAGGGGGTATCTCGGACTGCATCCTTGCCATGCGCGTTGGGCCTCTCAGCGAAATTGGGCCAACTACGTAGACGTCAATCGGCCTAACATCCGAGTTGACCTTTACCTTCCCGAGAATCGAGCTACTGTTCACATATACTAGGTTGCCGAGCTCCGTACAATACACAAGCCCCCCAGGCTCAAGTTGAGCTTGATTAGGCGAAGAGTATACTAAGTGTCTTCTGACAACTGATGTGACCGTTTCTCAGGAGTAGGTGAGGTGCGGCGCACGAAGTGTTTCTGAAAAGACATTTTGGTTACACGCAATCCAATGCCTACAGTGGCACAATCTCAGAGGCGAGGAAAACCCTTACGTTTCAAATTCCCCCCACTTTTAAACCCTCATTTTGGATCACTATTTCAGCACACCAAAACTTTGAACCCTCTTCATCTCTCATTATCACTCAAACTCACTGCACTTCTTATCAAGGTTACCCTTTTTACGATCATCCAAGGTACTTCCTTTCTTCAATCTCAACTGTATATTGATGTAATGCCTACTCTGCCTGGGTTTAATGTCAGAGCTGCTAGTACGTTCATACATCGATCATCGCACGACACTTGCACACACACACACACACACACACACACACACACACACACACACACACATATATATATATATATATATATATATATATTGTTCTTTTGCCATGCTCTGAATTGTTTGCTTCATCTGTTGTGCTGGGTCTGAGTAGTTTTCATTTTTTGTGTGATTGTGTATAAATGCAACTTGCACCAGATTAAAAAACCTTATACCCCTGGGCACCATCGAGCCTTCTTTCTGAAACCACCTCCTACACTTCCCATGAGAGACTCATAACCCTTAGGAAGAGTGGTTGTCATTTTGGTAGGGAGGATGATTGGATTAATCTAGAGCCCTGTAGCGCAGACGAACCAATCTGTTGTGATGAATCCATATCTCCCAACAAGCCCTTCTGTTATTTCTATGCTACCGTATTTAAAAAGGTCCTTCTTCCCCTTTCTATCTTTGAAAAAGAACTCCTAACTGAACTCAATGTGGCTCCTGCCTAGCTACACCCTAATAGTTGGGCGTTTGTTCGAGCCTTTTCCATATTTTGCGACCAACTCGGCATCTCACCTTCCATGGATGTCTTCCTCTATTTTTTCGAGGCCAAAAAGCTTAGTCGCCAACTTTGGGTATATTTGAATGGTGTCTCAAGGAGAGGAATTCTCACCCTCTTCCAATCCACATACAAAAATTTTAAAGGCCATTTTGTAAAAATCCACGCCAATGAAAAATACCCCGATCTCCTTAACAGGTTTCCTCTTTATTGGACCAAAGAGCCTTCTTCCAACGTTACCCGGCGCTTGGAAGACTTAGCCTCCACCGACCAGGAGGTTTGCAAGTTCTTATTCAGCCTCCAAGTTGTCTTTGACACGACCTTCCTTCTTGCCAACGAGTTCTGCCAAACTCCTTGAAGAAATATATCAGTATAATTTTAACTTCTAGCCTTAGAAAGTGTGTATCTCATCATAAACTATTTTGAATGTAATTCTTCTTTTGCGGAGAAAATGTTGGCATGTTTCAGCAAGAAGGACCTGTGGAACATGGCTAAGAAAGCCAAGGTCACCAGCCAGATGCCTTTGAAGGCGGTGGCCCCTCCTTCTCCTTTTGAAGATGATGACACAACCTCGGGCTTTGTCTTTGCTCGGAAGAGAGGAAGGGGTCGAGCAGCTAGCCCGATGCCTTCTCCTTCCCGAGGCCAAGTAGCTTCCAACCCTATTCCTCCTCTCGACACCCCTCCTGCAACGTCCAACCTCGAAGGTGGTGCCGAGAGCTCAAAGAGGAAAGGATTATGGGACGATGACGTTGACATCACTTCCTACCTAGAGGATTCACTTGGACGTCCAGAATACGAGGAGAGGATGGGAACCCATGGGGGTCACCCTCTCCTCCAAGATGCCCTGAAGCAACTCGGGCAAGCTCTGGTCATAGGCTGCTTTGCTGTGAAGGAACTTTGCACCGAGGGGGCTAGTGCTGGGGCATGTATTCAAGAGAATCAAGACCTTCACCAAAAGGTATTATGCCTTCAGCAGGAGATACAAAGCCTTCACATTTTGAACCAGCGCACCGAGCAACTCTTAGCTGACAAGACCAAGGAAGCTGCCGAACAAGCCAAGCACCAACAGGAGGAACTCTCTAACCTCCAACAAGAACTCTCCTAGAAGGAGAAATTCTTCACGGAAGAAGTGGAGATTTACAAGGGAGAAGCTGCCCAAGCCCTACGGATGGGGTTTGAGGTTGCCATCGAGCAAGCCTCTAGCCTCTACCCAGACATGGACTTCTCCCAACTAGGTTCAGGCAAACAGGTAGTAGATGGACAAGTGATAGATAAATAGTTGTTTTAACATTTTGTAATTATTAACTATTTATCTCTTCTTAACAATGTCTTTAACGTTATATTCTCATTTCTCTTCGTATATTTATGCTTTCTTACGCTTTATATACTTATCATAGCAATTAATCACTTACTACCACTGTAATAATTCTGGCTAACATCGGCATACACAAGCATAACTACTACCATACATATATACGTAAGAGAACTTTAATTCAAGCAGAGAACTAACCTCAACTGGGTTTAGGTGTTTGGAGAGCAGTACTTCACCTTGGTATATTCACACGTGCTCATCAAGAACCGCACACTTTGATTTGTCAAGTGCAACTTTTCGCCAATCTTCATGCTATTATTCATCCCATAATGTGCCTAAACTCAGGTGAATACTCTCACACCGAGTTAGTCCGTCTGCACTAAGGCTTCTACGCGCCATAACTCATTCCACAAAGCACTTAAGCTCGGGTGAACGCTTTCACATCGAGTTAATTCGACTGCGTTAATCAGAATGAGTAATCTCTAGAATAGGTCCATCCCACAGAGTGTTTAAGCTTGGGTGAATGCTCTAACACCGAGTTAACTCGACTGCATTAGGGCTTCTATGCACCATAACTCATCCCACAGAGCACTTAAGCTCGGGTGAACGCTCTCACACCGAGTTAACCCGACTGCGTTAATCAGAATGAGTAACCTCTAGAATAGGTCCATCCCACAGAGCGTTTAAGCTCGGGTGAACGCTCTCACACCGAGTTAACTCGACTGTGTTGGTCAAGATAGATCTCTTATTCCAGTTTTATTCATAGGGCGACTTCGGTCGACTTACCTATCGGAGGTACTTACGTACTCCTATGGCCCTTACTTGGGAAGATCTCCAAGAAAGGTTTCTGAGGAGCACTTTCAACACATAAGAAAAACAACAATGCATTATAAACATCTATTCATTGTGGGGGCCTCATTAAAAAACCCACTTCAGGAAAAAAAAAACGTCACCCCTTATTATCACATTGTTCAATAGATACATCAACTGAAGTAAAACTGGAGGTTAGCAGCGTTCCATGTCCTCGGGATGGGTCCCCCCTCTAGGGTTTCCAACCTATATGCACCATTCCCGAGTACTTCAACCACTCGGAACGACCCCATCCACTTAGGAGACAACTTATTCTCCAATTAGTAGGGGTGGGCTTTCTGCATCACCAAGTCGGCTACCCGGAACTGCCTATGCCTAATCTTGGTCCTCTGTTTCAGCTCGACGCTCCTTTTCAACGCTTCTGATTTAACGTGGGCCTGTTCTCGAACTTCGTCTAGCAAGTCTAAATTCATTTTTCTTCCTTCATTGGACTCTTCCGCAATGAAGTTCTGGAACCGAGGGGAATTCTCCTGGATCTCTATAGGAATCACCAACTTTTTGTACAATGAACAAATTTTCCAAATTTGGATCTAAGTGTTGCTCTTTGGTGGGTGGTGCATGAGTTATGTGTAAAGTAACCTCAATGGTGGTCGTCAAGGTAAAATTTTATAACTTTAGTTCCAATGTAGTTAGTCACAGTAAGTGGTGATCCATTTAGGAATAAGTGGGGACTTGTTATCAACTTTTTGCACATTGAACAAATTTTCAAAATTTTGAGTTAATTGTTGTTCTTTGGGTGGTGGTGCATGAGGTGTGTGTAAAGGAACCTCAATGGAGGTCGCCAAGGTAAAATTTTCTAATTTTAGTACCAATATAATTAGTTATAATAAGTGGTGACCCATGTAGGAATAAGTGGTGACTTGCTACCAACTTTTTGCACATTGAACAAATTTTCAAAATTTTGAGTTGATAGTTGTTCTTTGATGGTGGTGCATGAGGTGTGTGTAAAGTGACATTAATGGAAGTTGCCAAGGTTAAATTTTCTAATTTTAGTTTCAATGTAGTTAGTCACATTAAATGGTGACCCATGTAGGAATAAGTGGTGACTTGCTACAAACGTTTTGCACATTGAACAAATTTTCAAACTTTTGAGTTGATTATGGTTCTTTGGTGGGTGGTACATGAGGTGTGTGTAAAGTGACACCAATGGGGGTTGCCAAGGTAAACTTTTCTAATTTTAGTGCATGTGTAGTTAGTCACAGTAAGTGGTGATCCATGTAGGAATGAGTTGTGACTTGCTGCTAACATTTTGCACATTGAACAAATTTCCAAAATTTTGAGCTAATTTTTGTTCTTTGGTGGGTTGTGCATGAGCTATGTGTAAAGTGACCTCAATGGAGGTTGCCAAGGTAAACCTTTCTAATTTTAGTGCTAATTTAGTTAGTCACTATAAGTGGTGACCCATGTAGGAATAAATGGTGACTTGCTACCAACTTTTTGCACATTTTAACAAATTTTCAAAATTTTAAGCTAATTATTGTTCTTTGGTGGGTGGTACACGAGGTTTGTATAAAGTGACCTTAATGAAGGTTGTCAAGGTAAAATTTTCTAATTTTAATGCCAATGTAGTTAGTCACAGTAAGTGGTGACTTATGTAGAAATAAGTGGTGACTTGCTACCAACTTTTTGCATATTGAACAAATTTTCAAAATTTTAAGCTAAGTATTGTTCTTTGGTGGGTGTGCATGAGGTGTGTGTAAAGTGACATCAATGGAGGTCGTCAATGTAAACTTTTCTAATTTTAGTGTCAATGTTAGTCACAATAAGTGGTGATCCAAGTAGAAATATGTGGTGACCTATGTAGGAATACGTGGTAACCTACTAACAACTTTTTGCACACTACACAAATTTTCAAAATATACCGTTGATATTGTTCTTGCAACAATAATGTTTGCATGCTTGGTGTCATCGTAATTATCATCATTTTATGTAGCAACTTATTTCAGATGATGATAAAATATATCTATTTATAAAATGATGACGATGATCTATAATTTATAGTTTATTTAATTTAGCTTTTTACATAAATACTTTGATTTTGAGATTACAATTCACAAAGTTCTTGAAATTCCTAAATTTCAGGACATATCTAATGAAAAGGTTATATATAAATATTATAAATTTAAGATCTAGGTATAATAGGACTTATTAAATATATTTACACATAATAAAATTTAAAATCTTAAATCATTAAAATAGAAAAATATTTCTTGGATCATAAAAATAAGAATTATAATATATATTTTTTATTTTAAAAATTTACTTTTTATTGATAATTAAATAAAATATTGATTAAAGCCTGAGTCATATAATATTCTTCTATTAGAATAAAAATTGTAAAGAGCTCTTAAGAAGTAATATGATACAATCAAATATACATAAAATTTTCTATAATGACTTATACTGGAAAGTTGAAATGAAAAATAAATTAACTTAGTTATTTACTCCAAGAATTTGAATGGAAGTTTTACAGAATAAACACTTCATATGGATTATATTCATGAATGAACATGATAATGACAAAAGGTTCCTGCACAATATATGATATATTATTGCTTGGTAATTATATTACATCATAATTTTGGACATTAAGTAAAGGACACTTAACTTTTACTACTAAAGATCAAAATTTAGCAATGAAATTAAATATTTTCTCAAAGTTTGATAAGCCTAAGGATGGTTGTCACAATAATTGGTGGATTCTTGATAAGATCGCAAAATGCAGGAAAAAATCCTAGCAGAGAAATATTCTTTCTTAGAATTGCCAAAATATTCACCCTCATTTTAATTTCCAAAAGTACAAATACAAATTTAGTTATACGTCTTAGGTTCAAATCCTAACTCCAAGCAAAATCATAATATTATTTTATTTTAATACTCCAAGCATGTTGTGCATGTAATCAGCTTAGTCTTTTTAAATTGTGGATCATTCAACAATTGGACCTCCAAAAGATTAGCCGCCCTTGCGCTTGGATGTTCGCATCATTCCCTCCTTCTTAAGAAAGACCTTGGATGTCCGCATCATTCCCTCCCTCTTGAGAAAGACTTGAAGTTAAGTCCAAAGCTTCATCACCACCTGTAGTAAAAGGAGACAAATCAGACATATTAAAAGTGCTACTCACATTGTACTTACTTGGAAGATCAATCTTGTAGGCATTGTCATTAATCTTTTCTAACACTTGAAAAAGTTCATCCCCTTTAGGTTGGAATTTGGGTTTCCTTTGTTTAGGGAACCTTGCTTTCCTCATGTGTACCCAGACCCCATCTCCTGGATCAAAGATTACTTTCTTTCTTCCTTTGTTAGCTTGTTTAGAATATCCTTCAATTTTTTTTTTCAATTTGTGCTTTAACCTTTTCATGTAGCTTTCTCATATAGTCAACCTTAGCCTGTGCATCTTTATGCTTTAAAACATAAATGTTAGGCATAGATAACAAGTCTAATGGAGTTAAAGGATTTAATCCATACACAATTTCAAATGGATAACAATTTGTTGTGCTATGAACAACCCTATGTAAGTGTTCCTGCCGGTTGACTCGCCTGTCGGTTGACTCACGACACTCACACGCCTCCCTTCCCACGTTGATACGTGCTTGGTTCTTTCGAAGCAATCTGCACCTGCAAAAGAGAAAGGGGGCGCCCTAGAGGCCGTTTGCACTCCGACGCTCAAGTCAGTGTAGGGCAAGCAACACCAAGTGTATAAGTTTCTCACTGTGTTTAGGTCTAGAAACTGCGTACCTTTGTGAAGTATCTTACTGTCCCTTATATATAGGGTTTACTGCGCCGCTAGCCCTAATTAGGGTTCACTGCGCTACTAGCCATATTTAGGGTTTACTGGAATACCCTTGCGCCGCTATCACCCAATCTTAGGGTAATCTAGCACATAAGGTTTCCTTCTCTGGAGTGCAAACTCTCACAGGGTGACCACCTGGGTGCCTCCTTGTGCACCTAGTCTCTGGGGCCACCTGTTCTGGGAGTGCCTTCACTGTTCACGTGTCATGCATGTAGCTTTACTGGGAAAACCCTAGCTCTGGTGAGTATTCGTCCCCTCAGGACTCTACACCCAACTGTGCTCTCCCTGCTACCTGCATAGGCACTTCGTGATCCAGACCTCTCCCTACCTCTGGGCATTTAACTGGTCATTGGCCCCCTCTGGGAACCAATCTTAACTGTTCTGTTTATGCTGTTCAAATCACCCAAGGCCGATGTCACCTCGCCATACTCTGTTGCCGAGGACTCCTCGACCTGCCGAGTGACGATGACACCTCCGCCCATCCTGGTGTTGACAACTACTCACCCCTCTCTGTAGGCTGATGACTCGTCACCCCTTTCTGTAGGCTGATGACTCGTCACCCCTCTCTGCAGGCTGATGACTCGTCACCCTTCTCTGCAGGCTGATGACTCGTCACCCCTCTCTGCAGGCTGATGACTCGTCACCCCTCTCTGCAGGCTGATGACTCGTCACCCCTCTCTGTAGGCTGATGACTCGTCACCCCTCTCTGCAGGCTGATGACTCGTCACCCTGTGTGGTCTATTCCACGTGGCTTTGACTCATACTGTGGGACCCAGCTAATGTCCGAGGACTGGTCAGTACACAAGCCTCCCAGTCTCGAGCTGTTAACTTGTTTCAGCGAAGAGACTAAGCGATAGGCGAGGACTGATCGGTACACAAGCCCCCCAGTCTCAAGCTGTTAACTTTTTCCCGCGTAGGGACTAAGTCATTGTCTTGGGCGGCCTACGTGGCTCTGCGCGTAAGTACATGAATAGTACGCTGAGAAGACACTTCACCAACCCCCTCCCATCTGCTAACACGTGGCCGTATCAACGGTTTGAGATTCATAACGTTTACGCTCCCTAGGGCTACGTTAAACCTCTTCAAAACCTCGCGCCACTTCACTGTTTCATCACTTTGCATTCTTACCTTTGCATATTCTAACTTCCAGCGCACGCTCTCTTCTTCCCAACAGATCCTTCGCACTTCTCCGTTCTTCATCAACCGAAGGTATGATCTTTATGACTTCTCCTTCTTTATAATGTGAACTTGATCATCCATACGGTATGCTGTAACTGTTTACGGGCCTGCGTGCGGATTATGCATTCTAGGGTTTTGTTCTTCTTTCCTGGGTTCATTCCACCTTTGAGTCTTCGTCTGCCATTGCTTTCTTCTGAGTCTTTCTTCTTTTCCTGCCTCTCATTTGTTTAGATTCGAGATGGCCAGAACCAAAACCACTTCCAACCCTCCTCCAACGGTAGCGGTCGATTACAAAGCCCTCTACCCCTGGGCTTCTGAGGATCTTCTCGCAGAGACCTCCAAACTCACATCCCTCGACGATCTCCGCAAGCACCGGGATGATGAGAACGAGATTAAAGGACGCGTCTTCGGCAGGGAAACGGACGCGTACGTCTCTGTGCGCCCCTGCACAGTAAATGAGCCCGTATGCGCCGATGGTCGTTGCAACGATGGGGAACCCTTCTTCTTCTTCTACGCCACCATTTTCAAAAGAGTCAAAGTCCGTCTCCCCTTCACAGGATTTGAAAGGGCTTTGCTCACAGAGTTAAACGTGGCGCCCGCTCAACTGCACCCCAACAGTTGGGCTTTTATCAGGGCGTTCTCCATTCTATGCAATAATCTAGGGTTCACCCCCTCCGTCGACGTCTTCCTTTACTTTTTCGAGGCGAAGAGCCCCGGTAAGAGGCTTTGGGTGAGCCTGAATGGGGTGGCAGGAAGAGTCCTGCTAACGCTCTTCTCACAATCATACAAGAACTTCAAGGGAAAGTTCTTCAGAGTCTGCTGCAGCTCCTACGACCCCACCATGCTTGATGGGTTTCCCTTATACTGGGTGGGGGAGTTGAAGTTCAAGAAGCCGCGCAAGCTCGAGGAGTTGATGGTTCCCGATCAAGAACTCTGCCAAACCATTTCCAGCTGGGGGGTGGTGTTTGACTCCACCCAGCTGATTAGGCATGAGTATGATGCTGAGACTCTCAGCGTATACCTTGGTATCTTGCATTTAACTGCTTCATCTTGCATTTACCTGTTCAATACTTCGCCTTTCTGACACTTTCGAATTCACTGCAGGTATGGTGCTCAGCGCCGATAAGAAGAAGAGGCTGGCAGATGTGCTGAATCGTCGCAATGCTAGCGGTTCAGCCCCTGCAGGTCCGTCATCACCCGCGGGGGTTGCCCTGGAACCCATCGCTGAAAACTCCAAGAGGGTAGCCCCTGTGGAGGTTTCTGACGACGAGGACACCTGCTCCGGCCTCGTCTTTAAAAGGAAAAGGGTGGAGACAGCTGCAGAGGTCTCTTCTGCCACAGAAGGGCACCCTTCTTCTTTTAGGGAGCACCCTCCCAGCGCCTCCTCCCCTCCTGAGCCAATCCTAACACTTGAGGGGGGTGGGGAGAGTGCTCCTTCTTCTGGTCCTATGCCTTCTGCCCCAGAGCTGCCTTCTCTGCTCCAAAGGTCGCTCGCTCAAATGCCTGGTAGAGCTGTTTTGGAGGCCATGGACAGAAACTCTCTCGAGAACCTCCTCAGCCATGGTCTCGGGGAGTTCTTGGCCGCTTCCAACTCCTTGCTGGTCAAGGGTAGTGCTGAGGCGGAGCTGCTAGAGGATACCGCCCAGCTGAGGAAGGAGCTGGAACAGAAGCTAGAGGAGGCCACCCAACTGAAGAGGGAGCTGGAACAAAAGGATCTCCAACTCCGTCAAGCGACCACGCGAGAGACTGCCCTCAATCAAGAACTGGGTAGTCTCCGTCAATCTGAAAAGGAGACCAAAAAGCTTCTCTTCTCCAAGGGGCAGGAGGCCCTCCAGCTTGAAGCTAAAATACTCCCCCTCCGCAACAGGATTATTGAATTGGAAGAGCAAGCAGAGGGGGCTCAAGCTAAAATGGCCAAGCTGGAGGAAAGGGCGATTAACCGAGAAGTTCAGCTGGGCAAGGTTGAGGAGGAACTTGCCCAACAGATCGAACTGTCGAAGAAGACCGAAGCTGAGCTTATTGATGATGCCGCTGACGCCTATGGAGAAGGCTTTGGTGATGCCCTTGCTCAGGTTGCCTGCGTGCATCCTGAGATGGACCTCTCACCATACTCCGCAACCCTGCAGGTAGTCGACGGGCAAATAGTGCCCAGATAGGTCCCCGAAACAGTTGTATTTTAGCTGAACCTCTTGTAATTATCCTCTTTGCAATATAAAACTTTGTTCATGCATTGTTCATTTTCTGCTGTGCTTTGTATTTGATAGGCTCACGATCACAAATAACACACCTGCAAAATGAACCTCAAGTAACTTGTCTTTCTGCTACCTTCATTAATGAACCTTCACCTTAACTTGGGCATTCTCACTTGGAGGGGAAAGTGTTCCTTATGAACCCCATTCCCTTCACAAGACCTCTAACCCCACTTGTAGGTTCTGACTGACCTGTCATCGTTCATGGTCGATGGAGGATTTAACCAAGCGAACCTTCTTTCACATTGGAAGTTCTCACTCGAAGTGGAGGTGTTCTCTACGAACCTACCTCTCCACTTGCGAGACCTCTAACTCCACGTGATAGGTTCGGACTGACCTCACATCGCTCACAGGCGAGGAGGATTTCTCTGGGCGAACCCTTCTTTCACATTGGAAGTTCTCACTCGAAGTGGAGGTGTTCTCTACGAACCTACCTCTCCACTTACGAGACCTCTAACTCCACGTGACAGGCTCGAACTGACCTCACATCGCTCACAGGCGAGGAGGATTTCTCTGGGCGAACCCTTTTTTCACATTGGAAGTTCTCACTCGAAGTGGAGGTGTTCTCTACGAACCTACCTCTCCACTCACGAGACCTCTAACTCCACGTGACAGGTTCGAACTGACCTCACATCGCTCACAGGCGAGGAGGATTTCTCTGGGCGAACCCTTCTTTCACATTGGAAGTTCTCACTCGAAGTGGAGGTGTTCTCTACGAACCTACCTCTCCACTTACGAGACCTCTAACTCCACGTGACAGGTTCGAACGTGATTGCACAAACACACTAAAAAACATATATCTTTAACTGAATTTTATTGGGTGACCTCATTAAAAACCCTTAGAAGGGAAAAAAGAGTGTCCCCTGTATTGTGTTGCATACATGATTACATAGCTTTAACTGAAATAAAACTTCAAGTGAGTCGCATTCCATGTTCGAGGAATCGGACCTCCTTCTAAAGTTTCAAGTCTATATGCTCCATTCCCTAGGGCCTCTGTCACTCTGAAAGGACCAGTCCACTTAGGGGATAGCTTGTTCTCTATCTGGTATGGAGATGCCTTCCGCATAACAAGGTCTGCCGCCTGGAACCGCCGAGCTCTCAGCTTGGAACTGTGTTTGAGCTCGACTCTCCTCTTTATCGCCTCAGCCTTGACTCCAGCTTCTTCCCTGGCTTCATCCAAAAGATCAAGATTCACCTTCCTCTCTTCATTGGATTCCTCAGCCACAAAGTTCTGGAAACGTGGCGAGCTCTCCTGGATCTCCACAGGGATCATGGCATCTGAACCATACACCAAACTAAAGGGAGTCTCCTTAGTAGTGGACTGGGGGGTAGTATGGTAAGCCCATACTATTCTGGGAACCTCCTCAGCCCACCTTCCCTTTGCTTTCTCCAGCCTTCTCTTCAATCCTCTGAGGAGGACCCGATTGGCCGACTCGACCTGCCCATTGGTCTGTGGGTGCTCGACTGATGCAAACACCTGCTTGATTCCCAGTTCTGTACATAGCTTTCCCAACTGTTGGCTCGCAAACTGAGTGCCATTGTCAGACACCAAGCGCTTTGGTACGCCGAAACGGCAAACTATGTTCTTCCACACGAAGTGTTGGATCTTTTGTGCTGTAATCTGTGCTACTGGTTCAGCTTCAATCCACTTCGTGAAATATTCTATGGCGACCACAAGGTATTTCATCTGCCGTATCGCCAAAGGGAAAGGCCCCAGGATGTCGATTCCCCATGTGTGAAACGGCCAAGGGCTGTATATCGATCTGAGCTCTTCTGGTGGTGCCTTAGGCCAATCAGCATGCAACTGGCACTGCTTGCATTGCTGTGCATACTTGGTACAATCCTCCCTCATTGTCGGCCAGTAATACCCTGCTCGTACGGTCCTAGAGGCCAGTGCTCGGCCTCTGATATGACTACCACAGATACCTTCATGGAGTTCCGCCATTATCCTCACGCACTGCTCGCCATGCACACAGACTAAGATGGGGTGAGTAAATCCATGTCTGTACAACTCGCCTTCAATGAGCGTGTACTTGGACGAGTTTTTCTTTATCTTTTTTGCCTCCTCCGGCTCTGCTGGGAGCATTCCATCCGCTATATAACGCTTGTAGGGTGTCATCCATGTCTCACCATCTTGCAATAGACAGATCTATGGCGCTTCTGCCCCCAACAGCATACATGCGTTGACTCGTGGCTTTCTCAAGGTTTCCTGAGTCAACGATCGATGACTCCTCTTCCTGCCATCTGATTGGCTGATCTGATGGACTCCCACCAAGTTATCAGCTGTATAGGTACGAGGCGCCCTCAGGGTCTCCTGGATGACTGTCCTCTGTCTGCCCCCCTTGCCTGAGCTGGCTAGTTTGGCCAACAAGTCAGCTCTGGCATTTTGCTCCCTGGGCACGTGTACTAGTTCAAATATTTCAAATGAACTCTTCAATCTTTGGACATACTCCAAGTAAGAGGCCATCTGAGGGTCTTTGGCCTGGTATTCTCCTGCCACCTGACCGGTGACCAACAATGAGTCACTCTTGGCCATAAGGCTTTGCGCTCCCATCTCCTTTGCCAACAACATCCCAGCAATCAAAGCCTCATACTCCGCCTGGTTATTACTGGCTTTGAAGGCGAACCGCAGGGCCTGCTCTATTAACAACCCCTTGGGTCCTTCTAAGATCACCCCCGCTCCGCTGCCTTGCTGATTCGAGGACCCATCTACTGACAATACCCATTTGAAATTGGATACCTCTTGCTGGGCTTCGGTTGAAGACATCTCCGCCACAAAGTCGACGTAGACCTGTCCTTTGATCGGGCCCCTGGGTTCATACTGGATGTCAAATTCCGACAACTCAACTGCCCAACGCACCATCCTTCCTGCCACATCGGGCTTCTGCAAGACCTTACATATCGGCAGATCTGTCATCACCACCACTGTGAAGCTTTGGAAATAGTGGCGTAATCTCCTGGCTGAGAACACCACTGCTAATGCTGCCTTCTCTAAGGCTTGGTATCTCGTCTCGGGTCCCTGTAGCACCTTGCTGACAAAATAGATGGGCTTCTGGCTCTGTTGTTGCTCCTGTACCAGGACAGAACTCACCGCCCTATCTGTAATCGCAAAGTACAAACGCAGGGGTGTGCCAAGTTGAGGCTTGCACAAAACTGGTGGGCTGGCCAGGTATTCTTTGAGCTTGAGGAAAGCCTGCTCACATTCCGCCGTCCAGGTGAATCTGCTATTCCTCCTCAGGCACTGGAAATAAGGATGACCTTTATCTCCCCCGGCTGACACAAATCGGGAGAGTGCAGCCATTCGACCTGTCAACTGTTGCACCTCTTTCACCGACGTCGGGCTCCTCATGGCTATGATTGCTGCACACTTGTCCGGGTTGGCCTCAATCCCTCTTTCCGTGAGCAAAAACCCAAGGAACTTGCCTGCCTCCACCCCAAAGACGCACTTTTCGGGATTCAACTTTAACCTGTACTTTGCTATGGTGTTGAACAGCTCCTCCAAGTCGTCAATATGCTGACCTCGGGCCTGGGACGTCACTACCATGTCATCGACATATGCCTGCACGTTGCGTCCCAGCATGGGTGCGAGGACCTTGTCCATCAGCCTCTGGTATGTGGCACCCGCATTCTTCAAGCCGAACGGCATAATTGTGTAGCAGTAACAAGACAACTCTGTCATGAATGCCGTCTTGCTCTCATCCATCGGGTGCATCTTTATCTGATTGTACCCAGAGAAAGCATCTAAGAAACTCAGCAATTTGCAGCCTGAAGCGCTGTCCACCAGCGCATCTATGCTGGGCAGAGGATAGGAGTCTTTCGGACACGCCCTGTTAAGATCTGTAAAGTCCACGCACATCCTCCATTTCCCGTTGGCCTTTTTCACCAGGACGACATTCGCAAGCCACTCAGGGTATTGTATTTCCCGTATGTGACCTGCTTTCAACAATTTGTGTGTTTCCTCCTTGACTACCTGTCTTCGTTCATCATTGAACTTCCGCCTCCTCTGGCGGACCGGCCTGGCTTGGGGATTCAGCGCCAGGCGGTGGCACAGGAAATCAGGATCTATGCCAGGCATGTCTGAGGGGGACCAAGCGAAAGCGTCCAGATGCCTTTCGATAACTCTCGCTACTTGATCCTGGGTCTCCTGAGATAGGGATTTACCCATCCTGAAGATCTTCCCTCCGATCTCCTTCTCTACGACCTCCTCCGCGGGTTCTGGTCGCCTCGTCCGGGCGATCTCTGCTCGGGTGACCCCGACATCACCTCGAGGCATATCTGTCTCATTGGTTCCTCCTCCCGGTGGTGAGGTGGTCACCATGCAGACTCCCCTCTTCGTTTTGAGGCTATTTTCGTAGCACCTTTTAGCCTCCTTTTGGTCCGACTTGATGGTTACCACCTTTCCCTCCATCGATGGCAACTTCATCTTCATGTGCCTTGTAGACACCACGGCCCCCAACCGGTTCAGGGCCGGTCTGCCCAGAAGTATATTGTAGGCAGAGGGAGCGTTCACCACAAGGTACCGGATATTCTCTGTGCGGGACGCCGTTCCGTCGGTGAACGTGGTCCTCAACTCTATGTATCCCCGCACTTCTACCTGATCGCCTGCGAACCCATATAAACAGCCGACGTAGGGTCGCAGCTGATCAGGGGACAGCTGTAGTTTATTGAAGGTCGACCAGAACATCACATCGGCCGAGCTCCCCTGGTCGACCAGCACCCGGTGCACCTTGCGCGCGGCAGTGACTACTGAAATGACCACCGGATCGTTGTCATGGGGAACAACATCTCGGCGATCGGCCTTTGTAAAGACGAGGTCGATGTCCGGAAAGTGATCTTCCTCGCAGGCCTCTACTGCCATCACTGAACGCGCATACTTCTTTCGTTGTGAAGAGGTACATCCTCCTCCTGAAAACCCACCTGATATGGTGTGGATCTCCCCGTGAATGGGCACTTCATGCCCCTGGTCTGCTCTTGGCGCAGCAACGGTCTCACCTTCCGACGCCTCCTTCAGATAGTCATTCAAAAACCCACTCTTCACCAACTCATCCAGTTGATGAGCCAGAGCCAGGCAATTTCGAATGGGGTGCCCAAAAGCATGATGGAACTCGCACCATGCATTTTTATTGGGCCCCAACCTCTTGTCACTCTGCGGGGGCACTTTCAATCTTTCTGCCACATTAGGAATGGCAATCAGCTCCTTCAATTCCACCACGAACTCATGCCTAGGGGGCATGTCATCTTTGTTTCGCCCCCTAGGCTGCGGCTTTCGGGGCTCATAGGGCTTCTGTTTCCCTTGAGCCTTTTTCTTCGTGGTCGCCTCATGTACCCTCAGCGGTTGAGGCCGGCTAGGCACTCGGGGCCTTAACGAAACCGCACTTTCTCTCTTCTCGCTGAGCTCCCCCTCGGCGACAATGTGGGCCACAGCACGCCGTTTTATGTCACTGAAGGTTTTGGGGCGGCTGCGTATTAGGGACTCGCTGAAAGGCCCTGGCAATACGCCCTTCCTGAAGGCGTGCACCACCATGTCTTCATCCTTGGTGTGCAGCCTCACCACCATCGCCCCAAACCTATTAAGGTAATCTTTGAGGGACTCTCTCTGATGCTGTCTCACATCAAAAAGATCGTAAGACACTGGTGGGGGGGCCCTGTTGACAAGATATTGTTCCCTGAACAGCGCGGAGAACTGAGCGAAAGACGTGATATGTCCTTCTGGCAAACTCACGAACCATTCTAGCGCAGTCCCTGTCAGTGTAGCCATAAAGAGTTTACAGTGCACTGCGTCGGATCCTCCTGACAACATCATCTGCGTGTGAAAGGCAGTGAGATGCGTTTCAGGATCTTCTTTCCCGGTGAACACGGTTTTGGGTCCCACAAAGGTAGC
This sequence comes from Phaseolus lunatus, assembly GCA_013389735.1. Classification (NCBI taxonomy): domain Eukaryota; kingdom Viridiplantae; phylum Streptophyta; class Magnoliopsida; order Fabales; family Fabaceae; genus Phaseolus; species Phaseolus lunatus. The sequence continues at coordinate 13,934,698 of CM023867.1, forward strand.
TGGAACCACCGTGTTCATGATTGTTTGGGAGAAAGGCATGGGAAAGGCCCTTGGAGGCACTGGTGGGGCTCGATCATCTTCCCCACGATTTCCAGCTTGTTGTATGTGCTGCAAATTCAAGCGCAGCTCCTCATTAGCTCGGTGTAACTCTTCGTTCCTGGCCTGTGAGGCGGCCAGGTCTTCCTGCATACGCGCTTGACGCGCTTGGGATTCCGCCACCGTTTCTTGGAGGGTGCGCATCGTTTCCATCAGCTGTTGCATGGTAACGCTGTCGCCTCCATTCGGTGGAACAGATCCGTGTCTTGTATTCCTCATCTTCTGTGGTTCTCTCTTTCACTCTCGTGTATGGGACCTTGTTTTACTCCGGGCCCCACGGTGGGCGCCAAATGTTCCTGCCGGTTGACTCGCCTGTCGGTTGACTCACGACACTCACCCGCCTCCCTTCCCACGTTGATACGTGCTTGGTTCTTTCGAAGCAATCTGCACCTGCAAAAGAGAAAGGGGGCGCCCTAGAGGCCGTTTGCACTCCGACGCTCAAGTCAGTGTAGGGCAAGCAACACCAAGTGTATAAGTTTCTCACTGTGTTTAGGTCTAGAAACTGCGTACCTTTGTGAAGTATCTTACTGTCCCTTATATAGTCTAGGGTTTACTGCGCCGCTAGCCCTAATTAGGGTTCACTGCGCTACTAGCCATATTTAGGGTTTACTGGAATACCCTTGCGCCGCTATCACCCAATCTTAGGGTAATCTAGCACATAAGGTTTCCTTCTCTGGAGTGCAAACTCTCACAGGGTGACCACCTGGGTGCCTCCTTGTGCACCTAGTCTCTGGGGCCACCTGTTCTGGGAGTGCCTTCACTGTTCACGTGCCATGCATGTAGCTTTACTGGGAAAACCCTAGCTCTGGTGAGTATTCGTCCCCTCAGGACTCTACACCCAACTGTGCTCTCCCTGCTACCTGCATAGGCACTTCGTGATCCAGACCTCTCCCTACCTCTGGGCATTTAACTGGTCATTGGCCCCCTCTGGGAACCAATCTTAACTGTTCTGTTTATGCTGTTCAAATCACCCAAGGCCGATGTCACCTCGCCATACTCTGTTGCCGAGGACTCCTCGACCTGCCGAGTGACGATGACACCTCCGCCCATCCTGGTGTTGACAACTACTCACCCCTCTCTGTAGGCTGATGACTCGTCACCCCTTTCTGTAGGCTGATGACTCGTCACCCCTCTCTGCAGGCTGATGACTCGTCACCCCTCTCTGCAGGCTGATGACTCGTCACCCCTCTCTGCAGGCTGATGACTCGTCACCCCTCTCAGCAGGCTGATGACTCGTCACCCCTCTCTGTAGGCTGATGACTCGTCACCCCTCTCTGCAGGCTGATGACTCGTCACCCTGTGTGGTCTATTCCACGTGGCTTTGACTCATACTGTGGGACCCAGCTAATGTCCGAGGACTGGTCAGTACAGTAAGCAAGCTCAATATCAAGTAAACATAATTCTTGGATAACCTTCACTTTTTCATAATCTATCTGAACTCCTTTGGCACTTACCACAAAACCCAAGAATGCAAGTTGTTCAGTACAAAATGTACATTTATCAAGATTAGTATACAACTTTTCTTTACTAAGAACATTCAAAATAGCACACAAATGTTCCACGTGTAATTCCAGACTAGAGCTATAAATGAAGATGTTATCAAAATACACCACAACAAATTTGCCCAAAAATTCTCTCAAAACATGGTTCATCAATCTCATAAAAGTGCTTAGGGCATTTGTTAGCCCAAATGGCATCACACGCCACTCATACAATCCATATTTTATTTTAAAGACAGTTTTCCATTTATCCAATAAAAATCTAACCTGGGAATAGGGTGTGTATACTTGATGGTAATGTTATTTAGTGCTCTACCGTCAGTACACGTGTTAAAAAAAATCATCCTTTTTAGGCCCCAAAATGACTGGAACAACACATGGGCTCATGCTCTCTTGTACCTATCATTTGTTCATCAATTCTTCAACTTGAGTTTGGATCTCTTTTGTCTCTTGAGGGTTGCTTCTATAAGAAGGCCTATTAGGCAAAGATGCTCCTGGAAGAAGGTTAATGTGGTGTTCAATTCCCCTTATAGGTGGGAGTCCTCTAGGAATTTCACTTGGAAACACATCCTTGAATTCTTGCAAAAGAGAATCAACACTGGGAAGAAAATTAATTTGCTTAAAAGTGTTGTTTTTGCAATAATAAAGAGGTTTGGTAGAAAGTAGCAACTTCTTCACTTCCTTCACTTATAGTAATCCACTCATTTTTCTCTCATGTGTTTCTCTCGTTTTAGGTGTTTCACTTTTTCTCTGTTTAGGTGTTTCACTCATCTCTCTCTTTCTCTTGGGCTTTCTTTTCTCTCAATTTGATTTGATCCTCACCCACCTCTCTAGGAGATAAGGGTTTGAGAATGATCTTCTTGTTATTCTGCATGGAAGAGATTTCATTGGTGAAACCATCATGAGTAGCTTTGGTGTCAAACTGCCATGGCCTCCCTAACAAAATGTGAGTTGTCTCCATTGGAACCACATCACACAAGACATTGGCATTATATTGTCCTGTGGATAGGTTCACCTCCACTTGCTTGCTCATTGTCATCTCTCCATCTTCACTAAGCCATTGAAGCTTGTATGGCCTTGGGTGTAGTTTTGTCTCCAAATTCAATTTGGTAACTAGTCTTGAGCTAGCTACATTGGTGCAACTTCCTCCATCAACTATAAGTAAACATATTTTCCTTGAATGAAACATCAATATGGAAAATATTTTCCCTTTGAGTTTGGTCCAAAGCTTGCATTTTGCTTTCCATAAGCCTCCGAATCATCAGCAAATCACCCTCCAATGCATACAACTCCACCACTACCTCTTCCTTCTCTTCTTCACTTGAAGATTCATTGACTATTTGTGCATTTGATAAAATTACCCTATTCTTTTTTGTTGGAGATTCTAAAGCATAATTTCCTCTTTCCAAGCATTTGAAACATTTTACCTCACTTGTCTTCCTTTTAGGTGGTGAATTATTATATCTATTAGGTGACTTCCCACTTGAAGACGTCGCTGAACTTGAGGGAACTCCTTTATCCTTCATAACCTTATCCTTCCAAATGAAATTTTTATTATTGTTAGAAGTCCTCCTCATGATTCCCTTTCTCTTGAGTTGTTGTTCTACTTGGTTAACCTTGTGCAACAAATCCTCCATGTCAACATACTCTTGCAGCTCCACAACATCCCTAATATCATGGTTCAATCCATTCAAAAACCTAGCCATGGTTGCTTTGTTTTCTTCATTCTTTCCAGCTCTAATCATGGTTACCTCCATATCTCTTTAAAGTATTATTCCACACTTCTATTCTCTTGAGTCATTCTTTGAAGTTTGAGTTCTAACTCCCTTTGGTAGCTTGCTAGAATATATCTCTTTCTCATAATCCTTTTCATTTCACTCCAAGAGTCCACCATGGGCTCCTTATATCTGATTCTCTCCCTTTAGTATTTATTCTACTAAGTTAAGGCATAATTTGTAAATTTCGTTGCTGCCAACTTCATCTTTTGCTCCTCATTATACTCATTTCAAGCAAACACATGCTCTACTTTAATCTCCCATTCTAAGTAAGCTTCAGGATCACTCTTCCCTTTGAATGTGGGAATATTTAATTGTATCCCATCAAATCTCTTCTCCTCCTCCTATCTCCCTCTCTAGTTTCATGATTTTCTTGTTGTGCCTGCTCCATATGTTGTGTTTAAGGCTTGCATTTGTATTTGTAAAAGTCCACTATTTAACGTTTCCCCTGCCATGCTTAAGTAAACAGATTAAAAATAACAATAAGTGTAGGTCTCACACCACTTTCTCATGTGTTTACACTCAACACACAATAAGACTTTTTTTTTTTAATGATCATACTGCCTTTTACCACTCATTCTTTGACTTAAGGTTCTTACCAGAATCAAACAATCAATAATCAAGAATCACTTTCAAAGGTAGCAATTTAGAAGCTTAAAATAAAGTTTTGATATTTTAACATCAATGGAGGAAAAAATAAAATAAAAATATAGTGAAGAATAAAAACAGTGAAGAACAATTTCACTACCAACAAACAAGCAAAACAATTATAATATATAGAGAAAAAAAAATATGTAAATAGAACACTTGAAACTTATAATTTTTAACAAACAGGAAGTAATGGAAAAAAATAAATAAATACTAAAGAACAAAAATAGTGAAGAATAATGTCACTACCAACAAACAAGCAAGACAATTATAATATATAGAGAAAAAATATATATATAGACCGACCACTTGAAACTTAGAATTTATTTTTAACAAACAGGAAGTATACACTAAATGATTGTTATTTTTTTTTTCTTTTTTTCTCTTCTTTTTGTTTTCTATTTTCCTCTTTTCTTTTCTTTTTTTTCTGTTTTCCTTCTTTTTCTTTTTTTTTTTTAAATAGTGAACAATACTGTAATAGTGTGAAATTGTGCTGAACTATGTGAAACTGTGCAAAACAGTGTCGTGAACAGTGAAAATAGGATGCACAATTGTATTATCACTCAAATCTTTGCTCTAATACCAAATGATATGATGCTAAATAGAACTAATAGTAGAATTGGGAATTTAAGGTTACGAAAAGGAATCAATTAAAAATAAAAACAATGAAAACTTGGATAGAGAAAGGCGCCACAAACAAAGTTTGATAAGCCTAAGGATGATCGCCACAAGAATTGGTGATTCTTGATAAAACCCTAGCAGAGAAATATTCTCTCTTAGAATTGTCAAAATATTCACCCCTCCTTCTGATTTCCAAAAGTGTATAAATACAAATTTAGTTATAGGTCTTGGGTTCAAATCCGAACTATAAGAAAAATAATAATATTATTTTATTTTAATACTCCAAGCATGTTGTGCATGTAATCAACTTAGTCTTTTTAAACAGTAGGTCATTCAACAGTTGGACCTCCAAAAGATTAGCCATCCTTGGGCTTGGATGTCAGCATCAATATTCTTCATAATACTTTGGATAATAGCCATGACCATGACTTTATTTGTTTCATGATCAATATGATTTATTACATGGGGATAATTAGAAAATGTTAGTGCAGTGACAATATCATTATATTTATCAAGTGGAGAGCTTAAAAGTATTACAAGGTTGTATGTTCTTTTCTCATCAAATCAAGATGAACCCATTTCAAAAAAGTAACTAACCATATATGTAGGTTATTATTGGTCTCTCATTTTGTTCTAGACAAAAGGAAAAGGAACTCAATTTATACATTCCTAGGTAAATATAAAATTTCTTTCTTAAGTAGAGTGGGTCAGTGTTCATATGATGAATGCTTCAAAATTCCTTAGTTATTAATTCAGTTGCTATATTGACGGTATAAAGTTTTTTTGGGATTAAAATTGGTGTCAAATCTCCAAAAGCTCACAAAGGTTTCTTGAATAAACAATGGCAGCAGCAATAGTAAGGCACATGTTTCTTCAAGTCTCATCATTCATATTATCACAAATTTTAATCAATTATAGATTAACAAAGAATTTTAAGTGCTTATGTTTCCATAACTTTGATGGATTGATTTATATTACAAGTATGTGGTTGTCACAGGAACAAATAAAGAGATGGTATTTAGAATTTGCAAGCAATTGGTTTCTAATAGTATCATTGTGGTGCTAACAACAAGTAATAACAAAATGGGTATTGAAGCTGTTGAAAAACTGAAAAGGTTTGGTGTGTTTGACTGAGTGGTGTTTCAACCATTAATTTAAAGGATGAAATATAGTTTCAGTAATTGATTTCAAAATTTACAGTTTAAATTATAACATTTGTCAATATTTTATCACAGTTTCAAAATCTTAATTTCTAAATCAAGGATTATAATTGCATGCTCATATGAGAATCCAAATCCTCATTTTTGGAAATTCATGGGAGAAAAAATTCTTAGAGCATAAACTTGCTATATTTCAAACTTTCAAAAACAGTTAGAGAACAAAACATAATAGAACAACTTATTTGTCACAGATAACAGAACAACTCACAGAGGATAAAACAAAACAACTCACAAAGGACAAAACAAAACAAGTAAAAAAAATTTAAATAAACCCTAAACCATAAACACATCAATAAAGGACAAAAACCCACATCACCACAAACACATAACCAAACGGCCACACAACCCAATGCCCACTGCCGCAATCATTTCAAATAATACTCATTCAAAAGAAAACACCCACAAAAACCACAAGCACAAACGACGCATTCAAAAACCTAAAACGACAAAAGATCCAAAAAAAAAAAAAACCCACTTACCTTCTCGTCGATCCTCGAACTCTTGTCGCAATTCCTTCGCACTCCGGTCGCAAGCTCCTCGCACACCACCGCAACCACTTCGCACTCCACCCCCATCGCCTCATAATGTTTGCTCCAACTAGTGAAGTCACTCTTTCATGCTATTCCTCTCTTCCAGAGAATACTAAAGACCCAACCACAAATGGGAGACTTGAAGAGCGGTTCTGCAAATTAAAATTTTCCCTTTGCCTTGCTCATTTTACAAATATGCCCTGTCACGTAATCAACCTAACCACGTCAGCAAATTGTATTCTGCGCAAGGGATTTATGGGTGTCGAAAAATCATTTTCCAGTAAACAAATAAAATATTGGCAGAAACAAAAAGTAAAACAAAATTTCAACTAAATTTATATAATTTTTTAAAGATTTTAAAATAACCTTTGGAATTTAATGAAGATTAAAAAATTTTAATTAATTGAATATATTGTTCAAATTATATTTGTACTGACCAGTCCTCGGACGTCAGCTGGGTCCCACAGCATGGATCAAAGCCACGTGGAGTGGACCCCACAAGGGGTATTGAACAGAGAGGGGTGACGAGTAATCAGCCTACAGAGAGGGGTGACGAGTCATCAGCCTATAGAGAGGGGTGACGAGTCATCAGCCTACAGAGAGAGGTGACGAGTCATCAGCCTGCAGAGAGGGGTGACGAGTCATCAGCTTGCAGAGAAGGGTGACGAGTCATCAGCCTATAGAGACGGGTGAGTAGTCGTCAGATCACCAGGATGGGCGGAGGTGTCATCGTCACTCAGCAGGTCGAGGAGTCCTCGGCGACAGGGTGTGGCGAGGTGACATCGGCCTTGGGTGATTTGAACAGCATAAACAGAACAGTTAAAATTGGTTCCCAGAGGGGGCCAATGACCAGTTAAATACACAGAGGTAGGGAGAGGCCTGGATCACGAAGTGCCTATGCGGGTAGCAGGGAGAGCACAGTTGGGTGTAGAGTCCTAAGGGGACGAGTACTCACCAGAGCTAGGGTTTTCCCAGTGAAGCTACATGCATGGCACGTAAACAGTGAAGGCACTCCCAGAACAGGTGGCCCCAGAGACTAGGTGCACAAGGAGGCACCCAGGTGGTCACCCTGTTAAAGTTTGCACTCCAGAGAAGGAAACCTTATGTGCTAGATTACCCTAAGATTGGGTGATAGCGGCGCAAGGGTATTCCAGTAAACCCTAAATATGGCTAGTAGCGTAGTGAACCCTAATTAGGGCTAGCAGCACAGTAAATCCTAGACTATATAAGGGACAGTAAGATACTTCACAAAGGTACGCAGTTTCTAGACCTAAACACAGATAGAAACTCAATACAATTGGTGTGCTTGCCCTACACTGACTGGAGCGTCGGAGTGCAAACGGCCTCTAGGGCGCCCCCTTTTTCTTTTGCAGGTGCAGATTGCTTCGAGAGAACCAAGCACATATCAACGTGAGGAAGGAGGCGTGTGAGTGTCGTGAGTCAACCGACAGGCGGGTCAACCGGCAAGAACATTTGGTGCCCACCGTGGGGCCGGAGTAAAACAAGGTCCCATACACGAGAGTGAGAGTAAGAACCACGGAAGATGAGGAATACAAGACATGGGTCTGTTCCACCAAATGGAGGCGACAGCGTTACCATGCAACAGCTGATGGAAACGATGCGCGCCCTCCAGGAGACGGTGGCGGAATCTCGAGCGCATCAGGCGCGTATGCAGGAAGACCTGGCCGCCTCACAGGCCAGGAATGAAGAGTTACACCGAGCAAACGAGGAGCTACATTTGAATTTGCAACATATACAACAAGCTGGAGATCGTGGGGAAGATGATCGAGCCCCACCGGTGCCCTCAAGGACCTTTCCCATGCCTTTCTCCCAGGCGATCATGAACACGGTGGTCCCCGCCACCTTTGTAGGGCCTAAGACCGTGTTCACCGGGAAAGAGGATCCTGAAACGCATCTCACTGCTTTCCATACGCAGATGATGTTGTCAGGAGGATCTGATGCAGTGCACTGTAAGCTCTTTATGGCCACACTGACAGGAACTGCGCTAGAATGGTTCGTGAGTTTGCCTGAAGGACATATCACGTCTTTTGCGCAATTCTCTGCGTTGTTCAGGGAGCAATATCTTGTCAACAGGGCCCCGCCACCAGTGTCTTACGATCTTTTTGATGTAAGGCAGCATCAGAGGGAGTCCCTTAAGGATTATCTTAATAGGTTTGGGGCGATGGTGGTAAGGTTGCACACCAAGGATGAAGACATGGTGGTGCACGCCTTCAGGAAGGGCGTATTACCGGGGCCTTTCAGCGAATCTCTGATACGCAGCCGCCCCAAGACCTTTGGCGACATAAAACGACGTGCTGTGGCCCACATTGTCGCTGAATGAGAGCTCAGCGAGAAGCGAGAAAGCGCAGTCTCGTTAAGGCCCCGAGCGCCTAGTCGGCCCCAACCGCTGCGGGTGCACGAGGCGACCACGAAGAAGAAAGCTCAAGGGAAACAGAAGCCCTACGAGCCCCGAAAACCACAACCTAGGGCGCGAGGCAAAGAGGACATGCCCCCTAGGCATGAATTTGTGGTGGAGTTGAAGGAGCTGATTGCCATTCCTAACGTGGCAGAAAGGTTGACGTTGCCCCCAAAGAGTGACAAGAGATTGGGGCCCAACAAAAATGCATGGTGCGAGTTCCATCAGGCTTTTGGGCATCCCATTCGAAATTGCCTGGCTCTGGCTCATCAGTTGGACGAATTGGTGAAGAGTGGGTTTTTGAATGACTACCTAAAGGAGGCATCGGAAGGTGAGACGGTTGTTGCACCAAGGGCAGACCCGGGGCATGAAGTGCCCATACATGGTGAGATCCACACTATATCAGGTGGGTTCTCAGGAGGAGGGTGTACTTCTTCGCAACGTAAGAAGTATGCGCGTTCAATGATGGCAGTGGAGGCCTGCGAGGAAGATCACTTTCCGGACATCGACCTCGTCTTCACAAAGGCTGATCGCCGAGATGTTGTCCCCCATGATAACGATCCGGTGGTCATTTCAGTAGTCACTGCTGCACGTAAGGTACACTGAGTATTGGTCGATCAGGGAAGCTCGGCCGATGTGATGTTCTGGTCGACTTTCAACAAGCTACAGTTGTCTCCTGACCAGCTGCGACCCTACGTTGGCTGTTTGTATGGGTTCGCAGGAGACCAAGTAGAAGTGCGGGGATACATAGAGTTGAGGACCACGTTCACTGATGGAAAAGCATCCCGCACAGAGAACATCAGGTACCTTGTGGTGAACGCTCCCTCTGCCTACAACATACTTCTGGGTAGACCAGCCCTGAACCGGCTAGGGATCGTGGTGTCCACAAGGCACATGAAGATGAAGTTGCCATCGATGGAGGGGATGGTGGTAACCATCAAGTCAGATCAAAAAGAGGCTAAAAGGTGCTATGAGAATAGCCTCGAGACGAAGAGGGGAGTTTGCATGGTGACCACCTCACCACCGGGAGGAAGTACCGATGAAGCAGATATGCCCCGAGGTGACGTCGGGGTCACCCGAGCAGAGGTCGCCCGAGCAGAGGTCGCCCAGGCAAGGCGACCAGAACCCGCGGAGGAGGTCGTGGAGAAAGAGATCGGAGGGAAGGTTTTCAAGCTGGGTAAGTCCCTGTCTCAGGAGACCCAAGATCAGATAGCGGGGGTTATAGGAAAGCATCTTGATGCTTTCGCTTGGTCTCCCTCAGACATGCCAGGTATTGACCCCGACTTTCTATGCCATCGCCTGGCACTGAATCCCCAAGCCAGACCGGTCCGCCAGAGGAGACGGAAGTTCAATGATGAGCGAAGGCAGGTAGTCAGGGAGGAAACACACAAGTTGCTGAAAGTAGGTCACATACGGGAAATACAATACCCTGAGTGGCTTGTGAACGTTGTCCTGGTAAAAAAGGCCAACGGGAAGTGGAGGATGTGTGTGGACTTTACAGATCTTAACAAGGCTTGTCCAAAAGATTCCTATCCTCTGCCCAACATAGATGCGCTAGTAGACAGTGCCTCAGGCTGCAAGTTACTCAGTTTCTTGGACGCTTTCTCCGGGTACAATCAGATAAAGATGCACCCGATGGATGAGAACAAAACTGCGTTCATGACAGAGCTGTCTTGTTACTGCTACACAGTCATGCCGTTTGGCCTGAAGAATGCGGGTGCCATGTATCAGAGGCTGATGGACAAGGTCCTCGCCCCCATGCTGGGACGCAATGTGCAGGCGTATGTAGATGACATGGTGATGACGTCCCAGACACGAGATCAGCATGTTGACGACCTGGAGGAGTTGTTCAACACAATAGCGAAGTACAGGCTGAAGTTGAATCCAGAAAAATGTGTCTTTGGGGTGGAGGCAAGTAAGTTCCTTGGGTTTTTGCTCACGGAAAGAGGGATAGAGGCCAACCCAGACAAGTGTGCGGCGATCATAGCCATGAGGAGTCCGACGTCGGTCAAGGAAGTGCAACAGTTGACGGGACAGATGGTTGCACTCTCCCGATTCATGTCAGTCGGAGGGGACAAAGGCCACCCTTATTTCCAATGCCTAAGGAGGAATAACAGATTCACCTGGACTGAAGAATGTGAGCAGGCTTTCCTTAGGCTCAAAGAATATTTGGCCAGCCCACCAGTTTTGTGCAAGCCTCAGCTCGGCACACCCCTGCGTTTGTACTTTGCAGTTACAGATAGGGCGGTGAGTTCTGTATTGGTTCAAGAACAGCAACAGAGCCAGAAGCCCATTTATTTTGTCAGCAAAGTGCTGCAGGGACCCGAGACGAGATACCAAGCCTTAGAGAAGGCAGCATTAGTAGTGGTGTTTTCAGCCAGGAGACTTCGCCACTATTTCCAAAGCTTCACAGTGGTGGTGATGACAGATCTGCCGATATGTAAGGTCCTGCAGAAGCCCGATGTGGCAGGAAGAATGGTGCGTTGGGCAGTTGAGTTGTCAGAATTTGACATCCAGTACGAACCCAGGGGCCCGATCAAAGGACAGGTCTACACTGACTTTGTGGCCGAGATGTCTTCAACCGAGGCCCAGCAGGAGGGATCCAACTTCAAATGGGTGTTGTCAGTAGATGGGTCCTCAAATCAGCAAGGCAGCGGAGCGGGGGTGATCTTGGAAGGACCCAAGGGGTTGTTAATAGAGCAGGCCCTGCGATTCGCTTTCAAAGCCAGCAATAACCAGGCGGAGTATGAAGCTTTGATCGCTGGGATGTTACTGGCAAAGGAGATGGGAGCGCAGAGCCTTATGGCCAAGAGTGACTCACTGTTGGTCACCGCTCAAGTGGCGGGAGAGTACCAGGCCAAAGACCCCCAGATGGCCTCCTACTTGGAGTACGTCCAGAGATTGAAGAGTTCATTTGAAATATTTGAACTAGTACATGTGCCCAGGGAGCAGAATGCCAGAGCTGACTTGTTGGCCAAACTCGCTAGCTCAGGCAAGGGGGGCAGACAGAGGACGGTCATCCAGGAGACTCTGAGGGCACCTCGTACCTATACAGCTGATAACTTGGTGGGAGTCCATCAGATCAGCCGGTCAGATGGTATGAAGAGGAGTCATCGCTCGTTGACTCAAGAAACTCTGAAGAAACCACGAGTCAACGCATGCATGCGAATACGGGTAGAAGCGCCACAGATCTGCCTACTACAAAATGGTGAGACATGGATGACGCCCTATAAGCATTACATAGCGGATGGAATGCTCCCAGCAGAGCCAGAGGAGGCAAAGAAGATAAAGAAAAACTCGTCTAAATACACGCTCATTGAAGGCGAGTTGTACAGGCATGGGTTTACTCACCCCATCTTAGTCTACGTACATGGCGAGCAGTGTGTGAGGATAATAGCAGAGCTCCATGAAGGTATCTGTGGTAGTCACATCGGAGGCCGAGCTCTGGCCTCTAAGGCCATACGAGCAGGGTACTACTAGCCGACGATAAGGGAAGATTGCACTAGGTATGCACAACAATGCAAGCAATGCCAGTTGCATGCTGATTGGCCTAAGGCGCCACCAGAAGAACTCAGGTCGATATACAACCCTTGGCCGTTTCATACATGGGGAATTGACATCTTGGGGCCTTTCCCTTTGGCGATAAGGCAGATGAAGTACCTCGTGGTCGCCATAGAATATTTCACGAAGTGGATTGAAGCTGAGCCAGTAGCACAGATTACAGAACAGAAAATCCAACACTTTATGTGGAAGAATATAGTCTGCCGCTTCGGGGTACCCAAACGCTTGGTGTCTGACAATGGCACGCAGTTTGCAAGCCAGCAGTTGGGGAAGCTATGTACAGAGCTGGGGATCAAGCAAGTGTTTGCGTCAGTCGAGCACCCGCAGACTAATGGGCAGGTCGAGTCGGCTAACCGAGTTCTCCTTAGAGGGCTGAAGAGAAGGTTAGAGAAAGCAAAGGGAAGGTGGGCCGTGGAGGTTCCCAGAATAGTATGGGCCTACCATACTACTCCCCAGTCCACTACCAAGGAGACTCCGTTTAGTTTGGTATATGGTTCAGATGCCATGATCCCTGTGGAGATCCAAGAGAACTCGCCACGTTTCCAGAACTTTGTAGCTGAGGAGTCCAATGAAGAGAGGAAGGTGAATCTTGATCTCTTGGATGAAGCTAGGGAAGAAGCGGGAATCAAAGCTGAGGCGCTGAAGAGGAGAGTCGAGCTCAAACACACTTCAAAGTTGAGAGCTCGGCAGTTCCAGGTGGCAGACCTCGTCATGCGCAAGGCGTCTCCATACCAGATAGAGAACAAGTTATCCCCTAAGTGGACTGGTCCTTTCAGAGTGACAGAGGCCCTAGGGAATAGAGCATACAGGCTTGAGACTTTAGAAGGAGGTCCGATTCCTCGAACATGGAATGCGACCCACCTGAAGTATTATTTCAGTTAAAGCCATGTAATCTTGTACGCTACACAATACAGGGGACACTCTTTTTTCCCTTCTAAGGGTTTTTAATGAGGTCACCCAATAAAATTCAGTTAAAGATATATGCTTTTAATATGTTTGTACAATGTTATTAGAATCTATCACTTGGAGTTAGAGGTCTCCTAAGTGGAGAGGTAGGTTCGCAGAGAACACCTCCACTTCGAGTGAGAACTTCCAATGTGAAAGAAGGGTTCGCCCAGTGAAATCCTCCTCGCCTGTGAGCGATGTGAGGTCAGTTAGAACCTGTCACTTGGAGTTAGAGGTCTCGTAAGTGGAGAGGTAGGTTCGCAGAGAACACCTCCACTTCGAGTGAGAACTTCCAATGTGAAAGAAGGGTTCGCCCAGTGAAATCCTCCTCGCCTCTGAGCGATGTGAGGTCAGTTAGAACCTGTCACTTGGACTTAGAGGTCTCGTAAGTGGAGAGGTAGGTTCGCAGAGAACACCTCCACTTCGAGTGAGAACTTCCAATGTGAAAGAAGGGTTCGCCCAGTGAAATCCTCCTCGCCTGTGAGCGATGTGAGGTCAGTTAGAACCTGTCACTTGGAGTTAGAGGTCTCGTAAGTGGAGAGGTAGGTTCGCAGAGAACACCTCCACTTCGAGTGAGAACTTCCAATGTGAAAGAAGGGTTCGCCCAGTGAAATCCTCCTCGCCTCTGAGCGATGTGAGGTCAGTTAGAACCTGTCACTTGGACTTAGAGGTCTCGTAAGTGGAGAGGTAGGTTCGCAGAGAACACCTCCACTTCGAGTGAGAACTTCCACTGTGAAAGAAGGGTTCGCTGTTAGAGCCTGTCACTTGGAGTTAGAGGTCTCGTAAGTGGAGAGGTAGGTTCGCAGAGGACACCTCCACTGCGAGTGAGAACTTCCAATGTGAAAGAAGGGTTCGCCCAGAGAAATCCTCCTCGCCTGTGAGCGATGTGAGGTCAGTCGGAGCCTTTTAGTTGGAGTTAGAGGTCTCGTAAGTGGAGAGGTAGGTTCGTAGAGAATACCTCCACTTCGAGTGAGAACTTCCAACGTAAAAGAAGGGTTCGCCTGGTTAAATCCTTCATCATCCATGGATGACGACAGGTCAGTCAGAACCTTTTAGTTGGTGTTAGAGGTCTCGTGAAGGGAAAGGGGAGTTCACAAGGAACGCCTTCCCCCTCCGAGTGAGAACGCCCAGTTTAAAATAAAGGTTCACTAATGAAATTAGCAGAAAAAACATGCTATTTGAAGTTCGTTTTTACAGGTGCATTATTTACGATCGTGAGCTCACCAAATACAAAGCACGACAAACAGATGAACAATGGATGAAACAAATTTTATATATATTACAAAAGGAGGGTGATTACAAGATGTTCAGCTAAAAATATAATCGTTCAGAAGACCTATCTGGGCACTATCTGCCCGTCGACCACCTGCATAGTTGCGGAGTAGGGTGAGAGGTCCATTTCAGGATGCACGCAGGCAACCTGAACAAGGGCATCACCAAAGCCTTCCTCATAGGCGTCGGCGGCATCATTGATAAGCTCAGTCTCGGTCTTCTTCAGCAATTCAACTTGTTGGGCAAGTTCCTCCTCAACCTTGCCCAGCTGAACTTCTCGGTCAGTAGCCCTCTCCTCCAGCTTGGTCATTTTGGCTTGAGCCCCCTCCGCTTGCTCTTCCAGCTCGATGATCTTGTTGCGGAGGGGAAGTATCTTAGCTTCAAGCTGGAGGGCCTCCTGCCCCTTGGAGAAAAGAAGCTTTCTAGTCTCCTTCTCTGATTGGCGGAGACTACCCAGTTCTTGGTTAAGGGCAGTCTCGCGTTTGGATGCTTGGCGGAGTTAGAGATCCTTTTGCTCCAGCTCTTTCTCCAGTTTGGCGGTTTTCTCAAGCAGCTCCGCCTCAACGTGGCCCTTGACCAGTAAGAAGTTTGAAGCGGCCAAGAACTCCCCGAGACCATGGCTGAGAAGGTTCTTGAGGGAATTTCTGTCCATGGCCTCCAGAGCAGCTTGGCCAGGCATCTGAGCAAGTGACCTTTGGAGCAGAGAAAGCAGTTCGGGGGCAGAAGGCATCTGACTAGAAGAAGGAGCACTCTCCCCACCCCTCTCAAGCGTTAAGATTGGCTCAGGAGGGGAGGAGGCGCTAGGAGGGTGCTCCCTAAAGGGTGAAGGGTGCCCTTCTGTGGCTGAAGAGACCTCTGCGGCTGTCCCCACCCTTTTCCTTTTGAAGACAAGACCGGAACAGGTGTCCTCATCATCAGAAACCTCCACAGGCGCTGCCCTATTGGACTTTTCAGCAATAGGTTCCAAGGCAGCACCCGCGGGTGATGAAGGACCTGCAGGGGCTAAACCGCTAACGTTGCGGCGATTCAGCACATCCGCCAGCCTTTTCTTCTTATCAGCGCTGAGTACCATGCCTGCAGTGAACAACAAAAAGTATGAGAAAGGCAAGGCGTTAAGTATGTGAACGGTTAAGTGCAAGATGAAGTTGGTGTACCAATATACACGCTGAGAGTCTCAGCGTCATACTCATGCCTAATCAGCTGGGTGGAGTCAAACACCACGCCCCAGCTGGAAATGGTCTGGCAGAGTTCTTGATCAGGGACAGTCAACTCCTCGAGCCTGCGTGGTTTCTTGAACTTCAACTCCCCCACCCAGTATAATGGAAACCCATCGAGCATGGTGGGGTCGTAAGAGCTGCAGCAGACTCGAAAGAACCTTCCCTTGAAGTTCTTGTATGACTGCGAGAAGAGAGTTTAGAAGGACTCTCCCCGCCACCCCATTCAGGCTCACCCAAAGCCTCTTGCCGGGGCTCTTCACCTCGAAGAAGTAAAGAAAGACATCGACGGAGGGGGTGAACCCTAGATTATTGCAGAGGATGGAGAACGCCCTGATAAAGGCCCAACTGTTGGGGTGCAGTTGAGCAGGCGCCACATTTAGTTCTGTGAGCAAAGCCCTTTCGAACCCGGTGAAAGGATGTCGGACTTTGACTCTTTTGAAGATGGTGGCGTAGAAGAAGAAGAATGGTTCCCCATCGTTGCAGCGATCATCGGCGCACACAGGCTCGTTCGCTGTACAGGGTCGCACGGAGACGTACGCGTCGGTTTCTCTGCCAAAGACGCGTCCTTTAGTCTCATTCTCATCATCCCTGTGCTTGCGAAGATCCTCGTAGGATGTGAGTTTGGAGGTCTCGGCCAGGAGATCCTCAGAAGCCCATGGGTAGAGGGCCTTGTAATCGACCGCTACGGTTGGAGGAGGGTCAGAGGTAGTTTTAGTTCTGGCCATCTCGAATCTAAACAAGTGAGAGGCAGGAAAAGAAAGAGGTTTAGAAGAAAGCAATGGTGGACGAAGACTCGAAGGTAGAACGAACCCAGAAAAGAAGAACAAAAACCCTAGAATGCGAAAACCACACCACAAGCCCAGAACAGTTACAACATGCCATATGGATGATCGAGATTATGTTATGAAGGGGAAGAAGACATAAAAATCATACCTTTGGTTGAGTGAGGGCGGAGAAGTGTGGAAAGCTTGGTGAGAAGAAGAGAGCGTGCGCTGGAAGATAGAGTCTACAGATGTGAGAATGCAAAGTGATGAAACAGTGAAGTGGCGCGGGGTTTTGAAGAGGTTTAACGTAGCCCTAGGGAGCGCGAACGTTATGAATCTCAAACCGTTGATGCAGCCACGTGTTAGCGGATGAAAGGGGGTTGGTGAAGTGTCCTTTCAGCGCACTGTTCATGTACTTATGCGCAGAGCCACGTAGGTCGCCCAAGTCAATGTCTTAGTCTCTACGCTGAAACAAGTTAACAGCTCGAGACTAGGGGGTCTTGTGTACCGATCAGTCCTCGCCCATCACTTAGTCTCTTCGCTGAAACAAGTTAACAGCTTGAGACTGGGGGGCTTGTGTACTGACCAGTCCTCGGACGTCAGCTGGGTCCCACAGCATGGGTCAAAGCCACGTGGAATGGACCCCACAGGGGGTATTGAACAGAGAGGGGTGACGAGTCATCAGCCTACAGAGAGGGGTGACGAGTCATCAGCCTACAGAGAGGGGTGACGAGTCATCAGCCTACAGAGAGGGGTGACGAGTCATCAGCCTACAGAGAGGGGTGACGAGTCATCAGCCTACAGAGAGGGGTGACGAGTCATCAGCCTATAGAGAGGGTGACGAGTCATCAGCCTGCAGAGAGGGGTGACGAGTCATCAGCTTGCAGAGAAGGGTGACGAGTCATCAGCCTATAGAGACGGGTGAGTAGTCGTCAGATCACCAGGATGGGCGGAGGTGTCATCGTCACTCAGCAGGTCGAGGAGTCCTCGGCGACAGGGTGTGGCGAGGTGACATCGGCCTTGGGTGATTTGAACAGCATAAACAGAACAGTTAAAATTGGTTCCCAGAGGGGGGGCAATGACCAGTTAAATACCCAGAGGTAGGGAGAGGCCTGGATCACGAAGTGCCTATGCGGGTAGCAGGGAGAGCACAGTTGGGTGTAGAGTCCTGAGGGGACGAGTACTCACCAGAGCTAGGGTTTTCCCAGTGAAGCTACATGCATGGCACGTAAACAGTGAAGGCACTCCCAGAACAGGTGGCCCCAGAGACTAGGTGCACAAGGAGGCACCCAGGTGGTCACCCTGTTAAAGTTTGCACTCTAGAGAAGGAAACCTTATGTGCTAGATTACCCTAAGATTGGGTGATAGCGGCGCAAGGGTATTCCAGTAAACCCTAAATATGGCTAGTAGCGTAGTGAACCCTAATTAGGGCTAGCGGCGCAGTAAACCCTAGACTATATAAGTGACAGTAAGATACTTCACAAAGGTACGCAGTTTCTAGACCTAAACACAGATAGAAACTCAATACAATTGGTGTGCTTGCCCTACACTGACTGGAGCGTCGGAGTGCAAACGGCCTCTAGGGCGCCCCCTTTTTCTTTTGCAGGTGCAGATTGCTTCGAGAGAACCAAGCACATATCAACGTGAGGAAGGAGGCGTGTGAGTGTCGTGAGTCAACCGACAGGCGGGTCAACCGGCAAGAACAATATTAATATTTATTAGATAACTCCGGTTAAAATCAATTTTTTTAATGATTTAAGTTTTAATTTTTTATTTTAAGTAAATTTAATTAATAGCAACAACAAAGTATATTTAAAAATTAGAATTCAAATAGTTATTTTAAAGAGAATATAATTCTAAATTTATCAGAGAATATAATTCTAAATTTATCTGAGAATTTATCTAAAATAGTTCTTCTACGAGTAGTATGAAAGTTTATTTATTTTAATATAATATAAAATTATCAAATAAAAAATGTGATATAATATTTATATAAATATTTTAAAATATAAATAAAAATATTTATATAAAATAAACAAAAAATCAATTAGTTTTGATTAAATAAATATTTAAGATTAAGAATATTTTAAAAAAGTTTTACATGTTTAAACTTACACTTTAAAAACTTAAAAAAATTTAGTTATCAAATATATTAAAATTATATTTTTATTATTTATTTATAAAAAACTTTAAATGTATTTATTATTGAGATTTGAAAAAATCTAGATTTTTTAATGATGATTAGTAAACCTTTGAAAGTTAATGAAAGTTTAAAAAATCTTTATTATTTTGATGAGATTTTAAAATAAACCTTTAAAACTTAACTAAGTTAAAAAAGCTATGTTATTTTGCTAAGGTTTTAGAATAAATATTTGAAACTTAACTATTGCCTTATTTTGCTAGGGTTTCAGAGTAAACCTTTGGAACTCAATGAAGGTTTAAAAAACCTTTATATTTTATTGAGAATTTAAAATAAACCTTTGGAACTTAACAGGAATAAAAAAATCTCCATTAGTTAAATTTATTTAGAAGATTATATTAACTTTCACTAAATAATCTCCTTTAAAATAATTTTTTCTTATAGTGATACTTAATATTTTGCAATAATTTTGTGGAATGGTTAGTTAGGAGAGAAATCCTATTGTAAGAGTTATATCTAGTGGTAAAGCCTTTGATATAATTTAGGTTATTATTTTATTTAGTTATTATTACATTTAACGAAATCAAATATATATATTGTACTGACCAATCCTCGGACATGGAGACTTGCTGACAACAGCAAGCCACGTCAGCTAGGCCCTACAGCCATGTAGGCAGGGTCCCACGAGTAGCGTGGAATAGTGGGTCGATGAGTAATCAGTGGTGTTGATCACCAGGGTAGGTTGATGTGTCCTCGTCATAATGCAGGGTGATGAGTCCTCGGCAATAGAGTGTGACGAGGTGACATTGGTGCTAGGTGATTTGAACGACATGGTCAGAACAGTTAAGATTGGTTCCCAGAGTGGGCCAATGTGAAGGGAAAACCTAGAGATGAGGTGAAGCCCAAATCACGAAGAGCTTATGCGTGTGGCAAGGAAAGCACAGTTAGGTGCAGAGTTCTGAGGGGTCGTGATGGAAGAGGCCTAAGCTCCAACCCAAGTTCAGGCCTAACACAAGGTTCATGGCCAAGCACATTCACGCCCAAATGAGTCAAGCCACGAATGGGAGGGAGAAGACCTTGTACATACTACTTGGAGGCCCATTAGGAGTAGCTTAGTAGATTAGTGTAGTGTAGAAAGCAAAACTTGCTCACTTAGGGGTGTGCTATCAAAAAGGTGCCCTTAGCAATAGAAGGAGGGGTGTGCTAGCAAATAGGTGCCTTTAGCAAAAGAAGGAGGGGTGTACTATCAAATGTTGCATTTTTGACCTATCTTCTAGAATATTAGGATGATGGTGTGGTTTGACTAAAGTCAATACCCTAGGCAGCCCCACTTTTTGTATTTCCATCCCTACCCTTTAAGCTTGCTCACCAAGGCTCCTAAATCTATAAATAAGGAGGCCTACCTCATGTATTTTGAAGATTAAATAGAGTATTGTTATGCTGCCAAAATTGTGCCATACACCACTCTTTGCCTAACACTTAGGTTTTAGTCTTCAATTCATCACTACCAAAGGGGCTAGCCAAACCTCCCCATTTCCTCACTCTTCATGCACCTTCAAGATCACCATCACTCCTAGGAGGGTCTTGCTCACCTCCTCCATAAGCTTCCGCATACATCATCACCAAGGAACTCCAAAATCCAAAGAAGAGCTCATAGGAATGCTATCAGGTCGAGTACTCATCGGAACTAGGGTTTCCCAGTAAAGTTACATGCATGGCACGTGAACAGTGAAGGCACTCCCAGTACAGGTGGCCACAGAGACTAGGTGCACGAGGAGGCATCCAGGTGGTCACCCTGTTAGAGTTTGCACTCCAGATAAGGAAACCTTATGTGCTAGATTATCCTAAGACTGGGTGATAGCGGCACAAGGGTATTCCAGTAAACCCTGAATATGGCTAGCAGCGCAGTGAACCCTAATTAGGGCTAGCGGCGCAGCAAACCCTAAACTATATAAGGGGCAGTAAAATACTTCACAAAGGGACGCAATTACAAACCCTAAACACAGTTATTCAAACACTTGGTGTTTCTTGCCCAATCTTGACTAGAGCGTCGGAGTGCAAACGGCCTCTAGGATGCCCCCTTTCTCTTTTGCAGGTACAGATTGCTTTGAGAGAACCAAGCACATATCAACGTGAGAAAGGAGGCGTGTGAGTGTCGCAAAGTCAACCGACAGGCGAGTCAACCGACGAGAAAACACACACACACACACACACATATATATATATAATCTTGATTGGGAATATATTTGTATTCTTTAATTTTTCAAAAATAAAGTATGCAAATATCACATCATTTTCTCTTTAATACTTATGTTGATGAAAAAAAAACAAATATATTAAATAACTAAAGTTATTTATATGTAGTTTTAAGATAATTAATAAAATTTTCCTACAATTATATAAATAAAATATGTAATTCATCTAATAAAACGTAGATAGAACATATATACATAAAGATAAATTTGATTTTTGAATTTACCAATTTTACAAAATGATAAGATAATAGTAAAAGTGTATTGAGATAAAATAATTTGTTATGATAAATCCTATCTTGTACCTAACTCTATCTTTTAAGTAATATAAGTATACTGAGGGGGATCACTCTGCACAAGACCGAAAGAAGAACACTCGCCTTCGTTTATCTATATCATTCGTATAGCATAGTGAATCCATCCTCATAAAAATACATTCAGAGTGTGTATTGCAAGCTGTGTCAATGGATTTGGTAGATCCTCTAGCAATGTTTGCAAGAAGGATTGCAGAAGAAAAATTTAAACTGAGAAACTTGAAAGGGGCCATCACTTGTGCCACCATGGCCAAAACGCTGGACCCAAATGTTGATGGTATTGACGAAACCATCTTAGCATATAAGATCCACCAGGCAGCAATGAAAAGAGGTGAGAACGGTGCAAGAAATTGGTGCAAAGTTCTTGGCATTAAGGAGGGGTTTGAGGAGGACATTGAGAGCATAAAGATGCAACGCAACAAACTGGTGGGGATGCTGAACCTAACCAAGAACGCTTCAATTGCAACCTGGGGTGCTTTTAGACTCATTTACGAAGCTTCGACAAACCTAAGTGACCCAAATAATCAAAATGTGGATTTTGGACGAAAGAAAAGACTACGTGGCTTCAAAGTCACCAAAAGTGCGTGTTCTTGGTGTAGAAACTGGTGCAAGTACGAGGTTGGTAAGGATTCTAGTGCACACAAACATGGAGATCGCACTAAAACAATTTCATTAATCAAGTGCCCCTGTTGTAAGTGCAAGTTTGATCCAATATCTGGCCACACTCCAAACTCTGGCCTTTCCCACCTACAAAAGAAATATGCTTAATTCTACTAGTTTGCATCTGTAGTAATTTTGTAGTTAGATTTCATGATTTGGTTAAAGTGGCTTAGTTGTACTTTTCTTGATTTTTAATTCATAAGTTTAATGTTTCATCTTTTATGGAAACACATTGTTTATGTTAACATTTTTGCTTTTTTATAATTCACCTTATATATAAGAGAAGAATGTGAACAACTATCATTAATACTATTACAAATCCTAAATAAATAAAGGCACTCTAAATTATTTACTAATACTAAATTATATATATATATATATATATATATATATTTAATTTTATCAAAATAAGATATTGAGTATATCAGTTAGAACATTTCTCAGATACTCTATTTAATTCATTTCATTGTAAAAAAAATATTGAGTATAGGATAATATGTACTATCATACAACTACTCTTATTTGTATGATTTAATTTCGAAATATTAAGTATAAGATTACATGAATGATCTTACAAATATTTATTTAAAATGGTATAAAATTATTTTATTATAAAAATTAAAAAATTCAAATAATAAATACTAATTATATAAGAAATGATAAATATAACCATGCAAATATTTAAATAACTATTTAATATTATAGTAATATAAATTATAAAAAATAAAAAAATATTAAAATATTAATATTATTTAAGAAGAAGGTCAACGTGACTCTATTTATTTTCGTTCTTAAGTGTCACTAAAAAAAAGAATTATAATAGAAATTATTTAGTAGAGGTTTTAAGAATAGATTTAATTAAAGAAGGTTAACATTCTTTTAATTTTTTAAGTTTCAAAATTTTATTCTAAAATCTTAACTAAATAATAAATATTTTGTTAATATTCATTTAACCTATAAAAACATCTTAACAAAATAATGAAGGTTTTATAACTTTAATTATAACTTTTAAAACTTTAATAAAAATAACCAAAGCTTTTTTAAGTTTAGTTAAATTTTAAAAATTTATTTTAAAATCACAATAAAATAATGGAGATTTCTTAATCTTATTTAAGTTTTAAAAAAATTTATTTTAAAATCTTATTAAAATGAAAAAAAATACTTTAAAAACTTTAGTTAAATTTTAAATATTTATTTAAAATCTCAATAAAATAACAGAATTTTTTTAATTTATAAAAGTTTATTTTAAAACCAGCAAAATACTCTAAATTTATTTTAATTTTTTTTAGTTTTTATTTTTCTCTAATATATTCCCTGAATCCTAATTTTACTCTTTTTTTCATCCCATTTTTAAGTTCTTGAGACTGTTATCTGCTTCACTCTTTTCTGGTCTATGTGCGCTTCTACTTTCTTGCCTCCGGCGATTCCCGCGGCTACCGCGCCTCCGGTGACCACCGCGCATCCAGACGTGCGCCTCCATCCCGCACCCGCCTTTTTAGTCGGGCGTTTCCGCAGTCTCGCTATTTCGCGGAGCTGTCGCTGTTGTTGTCCGGCGCCGCGCCTCTAGCTTTCGCGAGTTCGATGGTCGTCGTTGTTGGAAGAGAGGAGATGAGGTTCGCGTGATAAAATTTTGAAATTAGGATTTTTAAATCCCAATTTATTACACTATTAAAAACGAAACAGTTATGCGATTAAGGTATTCGTGTTACTCACACGATACACGGAATGAACCATATTGTTTCGTGGCATTCTTACCGTGAGGTTGAGGTCGAGGACCACTCTATTCGATAATAGGTTGTGTGTAAAATTGAAAATGATGATTTTCAGAGAGAGAAGCAGAGTACACACAGTTGTATCGTTTTCGGTGTACATAGGGATCTGAGTGTAAAGAAATAACGGATTTCGTAATAGGTTATATATATAATATATAATTATATATATTATCTAATTAACGGATTATGAGAACCCTAATTAGCAATATAAATATAGGCTATTGTTTATGTTCTGCGACATACAAAATAAATAAAAAAATACATGTAAAATAAATAAAAAAATAAAAAACACATGTTCTTTTCTTCTTCCATCAAGAAGAAAGACTAAAGTTTTATAGAGGAATCTGATTATTTGGTTGAGAAAGATCACAAATCTCCTGTTCTTAATTGCCGTAGAGATTCCGCAATAATCGATGATCATCACCATAGATCCAGGTATTTTAATTCATATTCTTGATAATTGGCATGAAAG
The DNA here is from genome assembly GCA_013389735.1 of Phaseolus lunatus. Classification (NCBI taxonomy): domain Eukaryota; kingdom Viridiplantae; phylum Streptophyta; class Magnoliopsida; order Fabales; family Fabaceae; genus Phaseolus; species Phaseolus lunatus. The sequence goes on from CM023867.1 coordinate 13,958,872, forward strand.
ATGTTGGCTATTTTCGGATTATAGAATTAGAAACTCTAACAAGTGGCATCAGAGCCTATCATGTTTATTTATTAAGAATAGTATGAATAATATTCAACCGTAACAATTTCAGTGCATTCGTTTAACGCTTGTATGTGATTTTTTAATTTTTTTTTGGTTTGAGTTATGGATATGCCTTTTTATAGTCAACATTTAATATTAAGGGTCTTCTCATTGGGTCACCATGGATCCAGTGGACTATTGATTGTGCTATAGTTTTTGTTTTATGTGGAATGCACTTTAAAGAAAGCTTTCGCCATTTTTTTTTCTTCTGAAATCATGCGCTGTGTGCATTTATTTTTATTGATGTTTTTTTCTTAATTCAATCTACATGTCAAAAGATATATATATGGCATAATCAGTTCTTTGATAAATTTTATTAAAGCCTAACAATTCTCTATTGTTGTTATTGTGATTAGTTAAATCATTCGGCCATCGCTAATGAAATTTGATCACTTTTGTGATACGTACTTTGTGTAACATCCCGCCAAAATACTATACAAATGTATATAATGAAAATAAAGGTAACAAATAGATTCTATGAACAAAATAATATATATATGAAATGAAGTTGCTCCTCTTAGGGAGTTTAATACAAATTCGGTCAAATTTTCCAGAAACATAAACAAAATACAGTAAAAAAAAACAAAGCAGGCGATCTCCTATCGGAAGAAACCGATCTCCTATCGGAGGAGCCAAAACAGCCGATCACCTATCAGGACAGAAAAAAACAGGCGATCACCCGATAGAGGCAGAAACAGGCGATCACCCGATAGAGACAGAAGAAAACCGGCGATCTCCTCCTCGGCAATCACTCACTAAGGAGCTCTTCTTCCTGGAAGATCATCTGCTCCCGTGTAACAATTACACGATCATCACAGTTTTGAGAAAACAACCACAATAACAGATAAAAGGGTAAGCTAGATAATTTAAAAGAAGTTTAAATCAAGAACATGAAAATCCAAGTAAACCAAGTTCCAAAATATCCATGTAAAACGTAGAGCTGCTCATAGCATTCAGCTGATCGCCCAAAATCACAAACTTCACAACATTCACCCATAGTCATTCCATTTCACAATACAGCATCAAGTGTCTATCAATATTCAAGTTTCTCATTTCACATGTCAGACTTTCCACTGACTCACCACACAAGACACTTGACACTACTTCCGGATTGACTCGTGCATTGATTAGACTCAGAGATCTGCACCTGTCATACCACACCACTGTGAAATCCACACAGGGTCGCTGTGAATCCACACAGCATGCGCATATATCATCTCAATGTTACCATAGTTCTCCTGGTATGACAGGGTTAATCCATAGGACAGACGGAGCTCGTTCTTTTTCACACGAGACGCCCATCATATAGACCTCCTTCGACTCTCAACAACTGAGTAACTTCCTCTACGTGATTCCATTACCTCAGCAGAGTCAGGATATCCCCTTAGGAATCACCGATCAATGCACCTACCACAAGATCTTACACGGTATTTTCTTTCCTGAAAATACTATGCCTCGATCCCACATTCACAGCATTCAAAGACATCATGCCACACTTAAAAGAATGATTTCAATCACAGCAATAGCCATTTCAAAGGATTCATATTTTCGAATATCTCATGTAAATCTCAAGCAGTTCTCAAAACAACATCAAACACAAGGAGTTCGCAAAACAGCGCCAAAACCGGCGATCTAGTTCAAAAACAGGGTGTTTCGAAGACTGTATATAAAACCGGCGACCACGTCGCCCAAGCACACAAACAGAGCATTTTACGCAGATGAAAACAAAAATGGCGACCAAGTCGCCCTCACTTCAGAGATAGCTACACTGTGGCTTGTATGGAAAAAGAGGTCTAGCTTCCCTTACCTGGACTTGCGCAACCACCAGGAGCTTCGAAATCCAACGAAGCTTGCAGAATACCTTGGCTCTGTTTTTCGCGTCTGGTCTGAAGAACTTGCAGAGGACTACCCAAGTGCTCCAATGGTGTTGCTTCTCGTCGTACTCTTGTGTGGAGAGGCTGAAATCGCAACGCGGAGGAGGGAACTCACTCTTTCTCTCTTCGACTACAACAACGTTTTCTTCCTCTTCAGTAGTGGATTTCAGTAACTTAAACCAACTTATCCCTCCAAAAGCAGCTGCCACCACCCACTCTGCAGGGAAGTTTGCGTGTACGCTTCCCTGCACAGTACTACTAAGCATGCCTCTGCGCAGGCTACGCTATGAGGTCACTATTCTGAACCACCTTTTCGTCTACGTGGCGCGCGTGCAGAACGTCTCTTGCTGGGAGTCTGGGGCCCACGTTCTCTGGGTGTAACTCAACGTCGCGCGATGACCTTTCGCCGATGACTACCAGCTCGAAGAGAAACCACTGATGACCTCTCGCGCGAAGACGATCCACCGATGACCTCGCGCGAAGACTACCACCGATGACCTCGCGCGAAGACTACCACCGATGACCTCGCGCGAAGACTACCACCGATGACATCTTCCTGGCGAACGACCGATGTCTTCCTCTGGGAGACAACCGATGTCTTCCCTGGCGAGGCCCTCATAACTCTCGCGTCTTGGCCACGTCCACATGCATCGCGCCCTGGCAATGCCCGCGTGCCTCGCGCCCGCGCGATGCCTGCATGCCTCTCACGCCCGCGCGATGCCTGCATGCCTCTCACGCCCGCGCGATGACGTGTAGTCTAGGCGACCGGCGATGATGTATAAACAAGGAACTCTTATAGTTTTTTCTAGACTACACTTTCCTTCCTTTTTAACTTAGATAAAACATACTTAGAATTTACTTAAAACCTACTCTTTCATTCCAATAAATTTCAGGTCCTTACATTCTCCCCAACAACAAAAATTTTCGTCCTCGAAAATTGGATTACAAGGAAAAGAGGTATGGATAAGCCTCCCTCATGGGTTCTTCTAACTCCCAAGTAGAATCCCCCGATTTCTCATCCCACACCACTTTCACCATGTCGATGGTCTTGCCCCTGAGCTGTTTACATTGCCGATCGTCAATCCTGACTGGTTTGGCTTCAAAGGACAAGTCATCCCTAATCTGCACGTCGTCTACATCCAGCACATGACTAGGGTCTGCCATGTACTTCCTCAGCTGTGACACGTGAAACACATTGTGCAGATTCGCCAGATGGGGAGGTAGGGCGATCTCATACGCCACTGGGCCAATCCTTCTTAAGATCTGATATGGTCCCACGAACTTAGGGGACAACTTCTTTGACCTGATCGCCCGCCCTACACCCTTGGTTGGTGTCACTTTCATGAACACGTGATCCCCAGCAGCAAACTCCAAAGGCTTTCTCCTCTGATCTGCATAGGACTTCTGCCTACTCTGAGAGGCTTTCATTCTGCTTTGTATCTGCTTCACCTTCTCGGTCGTCTGCTGAATCAACTCTGGCCCAACCAAGACTGCCTCGCCCTCCTGGTACCAACATAAGGGAGTTCTGCATTTCCTCCCATACAGGGCTTCATATGGTGCCATCCCAATGCTGGCGTGGTAGCTATTGTTATAGGTAAACTCCACTAGTGGCAACACCTCCTCCCAACCTCCCAATTGATCCAAAACGCATGCCCTCAGTAGATCTTCCAAAGATTGGATCGTCCTCTCTGACTGACCATCTGTTTGGGGATGATATGCAGAGTTCATCCTCAACTTGGTTCCCAAACACTCTTGCAAGGTCTGCCAAAACCGTGAAGTGAACCTGGGATCTCTATCTGAAATGATGCTGGAAGGCACTCCATGCAACCTCACAATCTCCTTGATGTACAGCTGTGCCAACTTGGCCATGGGCATCTTCATATTTACTGGGAGGAAGTGGGCACTCTTCGTCAGCCTATCAATGATGACCCAGATTGCATCATGACCCTTTACCGATCTGGGTAAATGGGTGACAAAATCCATGGCAATGCTGTCCCACTTCCACTCGGGGATATCCAGTTGCTGCAACAGCCCGCCAGGTCTTTGATGCTCTACCTTCGCCTTTTGACACGTTAAGCAGGTTGTCACATACTGGGCGATGTCCCTCTTCATGCCCGACCACCAAAATGACTCCTTCAAGTCATGGTACATCTTGTTCATGCCTGGATGAAGGTTAAGGCGACTCTTATGACCTTCCTCTAGGATCATCTTCTTCAACTCATCATTTGCAGGTATGTAAATTCTACCATCAAACCTCAAGATCCCATCATCGCCCATCTCAAAGCCTCTCGCCTGATCTGTCCCTAGTGACTCCACAGTGCGCTTCAGGCTAGGGTCCTCCAATTGTTTATCCTTCAACATCCCAAGGAAGTCATTAGTTATAGTCAGCTTACCACAACTAATGTGATTCACGTGAAATTCCACTCCAAGGTTTAAGTCTCTGAACTGCTCGATCAGTTTCTGCTCTTCCATCATCATGGTGGCGACTTGTATAGACTTCCTACTCAAGGCATCTGCCACTACATTGGCCTTCCCTGGGTGATACATGAGTTGAAAGTCGTAGTCCTTTAGGAATTCCATCCACCTTCTTTGTCTCATGTTTAGTTCCTTCTGATCGAACAGGTACTTCAAGCTCTTGTGGTCACTGAATACCTGGAACCGAGCTCCATAAAGATAATGCCTCCAGATCTTCAAGGCAAACACTACCGCTGCCAACTCCAAATCATGAGTAGGGTAGTTTCTCTCATACACCTTGAGTTGCCTTGAAGCATATGCAACCACTCTCTTCTCTTGCATCAAGACGCATCCCAAGCCTTGATGTGAGGCATCACAGAAGACATCAAAAGGTCTTCCTACTTCTGGAATCACCAGCACTGGAGCACTGGTCAACCTCTCCTTTAGTTCCCTGAAGCTCTGCTCACATCGGTCGGTCCAAGCAAAGGGTTGGTCCTTGCGGGTCAGTTGTGTTAAAGGAGTCACTACTTTGGAAAAATCCTCAATAAACCTCCGATAGTAGCCCGCCAACCCCACAAAGCTCCTTATCTCAGTCACTGTCTTAGGACGTTCCCATTGCAGCACTGCCTCTACCTTGGCTGGATCTACCGAGATCCCCTGGGCAGATATCACGTGTCCTAAGAAGTTGACTTCCCTTAGCCAGAACTCACACTTAGAGAACTTGGCATAGAGCTGCTTCTCCCTCAGTATTTCCAATACTGTCCTCAGGTGTTCCTCATGCTCTTCCTCGGTCCTTGAATAAATGAGGATGTCATCTATGAAGACCACCACAAACTTATCCAAGAAAGGGCGAAAGATCCTATTCATGTAGTCCATGAATAGAGCTGGAGCATTGGTGACTCCAAATGGCATCACTACATACTCGTAGTGCCCATATCGAGACCTAAAAGCTGTCTTCTGAACATCTTCAGCTTTTACCAAGATTTGGTGATACCCCGATCTCAGGTCAATCTTGGAGAACACCGAGGCCCCATGAATTTGGTCCATCAAATCATCAATCCGAGGTAGGGGGTACTTGTTCTTGATGGTTAATTTGTTCAATTGCCTGTAGTCTATACACAGCCGAGACCCTCCATCCTTCTTCTTGACTAGGAGCACTGGAGCTCCCCATGGAGATACGCTGGGTCTGATGAACTGCTTCTCCAGCAACTCTTCCACTTGCTTCTTTAACTCCACTAACTCGGCTGGTGCCATCCTGTAAGGTGCCATTGACACTGGTCCAGCTCCAGGTACCAAGTCAATAGAGAATTCCACTTCTCTCTTAGGGGGTAACCCAGGCACCTCTTCTGGGAATACATCTGTGAAATCTTTCACCACTTGTATCCTGTTTACGTCCCCTTTATTCTCCACTTCCAACCGGGCGAGCACCACGAAGCACCTCGCCCCTCCTTCCAGCTCTGATCGCCCTCGTTGAACTGATAACACATCCGATTCTTGGGGGTCTGGAAACGCTACTTTCTGCCTACCACAGTCTATGAGAACGTGATTGGCAGCTAACCAATCCATTCCCAGGATGACATCCAGGTCCTGAAGAGGTAGGCAGATCAAGTTCACCTTGAATCTGCGTCCTTCTACAATCACTGGACATTCAGGGCACACTGTAGAGGTCGACACCTGTCCTGACGCAGGTGTAGAGACCAACAGCTCGAAAGGTAACTCCTTCACTAGGAGGCCCAACTCGGCTACACACAGGCTTGACACAAAGGAGTGTGTCGCTCCAGAATCAAACAAGGCCCTTACACCTCTACCAGCAATAAAACAAACACCTTGGATGAGGTTACCTGACTGAGCTGCCTCTGCTCCAGACATGGCGAACACCCTCCCTGTTGCCTGAGGTCTGCCGCCCTCGTTTCTCAACTGTTGGGAGCCACTGGGTTGGGTCGCCCCATTCCTGCTAGGGCACTCTCTAGCAACGTGCCCTGTCCTTTGGCAGACGAAACATTTCCTCTCTGAAGTCTTCTTGAAACAAGCATTGGAGGCGTGTGGTCCACCACAGTGAAGACACTTAGGTTTCCAAGGTTGTTGCTGTTGGAACTGGGGAGGTGCTGCTCCTGCCCGATGTGATGGAGGTCTCGCATAGGGTTTGCTTTGTGGGTGCTGTGCCTTAGCTCTCCCACTGGAAGGACCTCCTGGGTGTGACCTGATCACCCGAGACTCACCCTTTTCCAGGGTCTCCACCATCTTCGCCTTCTCCACTAAGGCGTGGAACTCCCTGATGCACATCGGGGCTATGGTCTTCTTCAGCCCATGCTTCAGCCCTTCCTCGAACTTCCTACACCTCCAGGCCTCGGAGGTCGCCTGGGTATAGAACCGGGCGAGGTACTCAAAACGGGCAGCATAGGCGTTTACTGACATGTCCCCCTGCTCCAACTTTAAGAACTCAGCTTCCCTTGCAAACTTGGCGCTGTCTGGGAAGTATTTCTCCAAGAACTTCACCCTGAAGCTCTCCCAATCCAGAACATCCTCTCGGGCCTCCATCATCTGCTGAGCTCCCATCCACCAGAACTCAGCTTCTCCTGATAGCAGATACGTGGCAAACAACAGCTTCTTCTCTTCAGGGCAGGAGGTCGCCCTAAAGATTTTCTCCACCTCCCTGACCCACTGATCTGCCTGGTCAGGGGTAGCATTCCCACTGAACTTAGGTGGGTTGTGCCTCATGAACTCGGCCAGTCCCATCTGTTCTTGGGGCTGACCAACGTGGGAGTTTGTCTCGGCAGATCGGGCAGTTTCCCAGTGCTGCATTGTGGCTTGATGGTTCTGAGCCATCGCCGCATTCTGCTGCTGAATGGCAGTCGCCATCATCTCGATGGCCTTGGCGATCTGACTCATCTCTGAGGAAGGTTGGGGTGGGGTAGCAGGTCTACGTGCCATCTTCTGAATCTATTGACTTCTATATTCCCTACAACTATAAGAATGAAATCGATAAGAATCAATTCATTCAAGGGGTAACAGCTAGACCTTACAAAGGTCAGCATCTCAAAGTCATCTAGAATTTGAGTTCATCAACAGAATCATAACACTTATAACTTCACACAAAACACCAGAACAGTTACTGGTGTGCAAACATCAGTCCAAACTACCACCTCAGTCAAATTCAAGAACACTCAAAAATCACACCAGAATTCAATGTAGGCTAAACATCAAACCTTTGGAATTAAGATTAAGAATTATCTTGATCCAGTTATGAGTGTGCACCCTCACCACTTTATCAAGACCTTCTTATTCTTAATACTAAGATTTTCAGTTAGGCACACGTTCACCCAAGCACACGCAAGAGTTCAAAACTAAAACGTTTGAAAACCTTCCACTATAGTGGTTATTTAAAACTCAAATAAATTTTATGAGCAGAAGAAATACAATGGATCCACAGCCCTCAGGTCATCCTAAGGCGAACTGCTCTGATACCATTAATGTAACATCCCGCCAAAATACTATACAAATGTATATAATGAAAATAAAGGTAACAAATAGATTCTATGAACAAAATAATATATATATGAAATGAAGTTGCTCCTCTTAGGGAGTTTAATACAAATTCGGTCAAATTTTCCAGAAACATAAACAAAATACAGTAAAAAAAACAAAGCAGGCGATCTCCTATCGGAAGAAACCGATCTCCTATCGGAGGAGCCAAAACAGCCGATCACCTATCAGGACAGAAAAAAACAGGCGATCACCCGATAGAGGCAGAAACAGGCGATCACCCGATAGAGACAGAAGAAAACCGGCGATCTCCTCCTCGGCAATCACTCACTAAGGAGCTCTTCTTCCTGGAAGATCATCTGCTCCCGTGTAACAATTACACGATCATCACAGTTTTGAGAAAACAACCACAATAACAGATAAAAGGGTAAGCTAGATAATTTAAAAGAAGTTTAAATCAAGAACATGAAAATCCAAGTAAACCAAGTTCCAAAATATCCATGTAAAACGTAGAGCTGCTCATAGCATTCAGCTGATCGCCCAAAATCACAAACTTCACAACATTCACCCATAGTCATTCCATTTCACAATACAGCATCAAGTGTCTATCAATATTCAAGTTTCTCATTTCACATGTCAGACTTTCCACTGACTCACCACACAAGACACTTGACACTACTTCCGGATTGACTCGTGCGTTGATTAGACTCAGAGATCTGCACCTGTCATACCACACCACTGTGAAATCCACACAGGGTCGCTGTGAATCCACACAGCATGCGCATATATCATCTCAATGTTACCATAGTTCTCCTGGTATGACAGGGTTAATCCATAGGACAGACGGAGCTCGTTCTTTTTCACACGAGACGCCCATCATATAGACCTCCTTCGACTCTCAACAACTGAGTAACTTCCTCTACGTGATTCCATTACCTCAGCAGAGTCAGGATATCCCCTTAGGAATCACCGATCAATGCACCTACCACAAGATCTTACACGGTATTTTCTTTCCTGAAAATACTATGCCTCGATCCCACATTCACAGCATTCAAAGACATCATGCCACACTTAAAAGAATGATTTCAATCACAGCAATAGCCATTTCAAAGGATTCATATTTTCGAATATCTCATGTAAATCTCAAGCAGTTCTCAAAACAACATCAAACACAAGGAGTTCGCAAAACAGCGCCAAAACCGGCGATCTAGTTCAAAAACAGGGTGTTTCGAAGACTGTATATAAAACCGGCGACCACGTCGCCCAAGCACACAAACAGAGCATTTTACGCAGATGAAAACAAAAATGGCGACCAAGTCACCCTCACTTCAGAGATAGCTACACTGTGGCTTGTATGGAAAAAGAGGTCTAGCTTCCCTTACCTGGACTTGCGCAACCACCAGGAGCTTCGAAATCCAACGAAGCTTGCAGAATACCTTGGCTCTGTTTTTCGCGTCTGGTCTGAAGAACTTGCAGAGGACTACCCAAGTGCTCCAATGGTGTTGCTTCTCGTCGTACTCTTGTGTGGAGAGGCTGAAATCGCAACGCGGAGGAGGGAACTCACTCTTTCTCTCTTCGACTACAACAACGTTTTCTTCCTCTTCAGTAGTGGATTTCAGTAACTTAAACCAACTTATCCCTCCAAAAGCAGCTGCCACCACCCACTCTGCAGGGAAGTTTGCGTGTACGCTTCCCTGCACAGTACTACTAAGCATGCCTCTGCGCAGGCTACGCTATGAGGTCACTATTCTGAACCACCTTTTCGTCTACGTGGCGCGCGTGCAGAACGTCTCTTGCTGGGAGTCTGGGGCCCACGTTCTCTGGGTGTAACTCAACGTCGCGCGATGACCTTTCGCCGATGACTACCAGCTCGAAGAGAAACCACTGATGACCTCTCGCGCGAAGATGATCCACCGATGACCTCGCGCGAAGACTACCACCGATGACCTCGCGCGAAGACTACCACCGATGACCTCGCGCGAAGACTACCACCGATGACATCTTCCTGGCGAACGACCGATGTCTTCCTCTGGGAGACAACCGATGTCTTCCCTGGCGAGGCCTTCATAACTCTCGCGTCTTGGCCACGTCCACATGCATCGCGCCCTGGCAATGCCCGCGTGCCTCGCGCCCGCGCGATGCCTGCATGCCTCTCACGCCCGCGCGATGACGTGTAGTCTAGGCGACCGGCGATGATGTATAAACAAGGAACTCTTATAGTTTTTTCTAGACTACACTTTCCTTCCTTTTTAACTTAGATAAAACATACTTAGAATTTACTTAAAACCTACTCTTTCATTCCAATAAATTTCAGGTCCTTACACTTTGGATCCATCAAATCATTGTTAATTTGTTAGTGTTATAAATCAATACTGGTGGAACTTTGCCGTGATTGTCATACGGTTTATTAAGCAGAAGGATCCCATTAGTTTAATTCTTATATGGTTTACCTTTTAATTTTACGATTTTATTATTTATAATTAAATTTTGGTAAGTCTGTAATTAAAACAATTTAATTGAATCAATATGTCGCCAAAGTGACCTCTTTTGTGGATATTGTTTTGTTTTGAATTATAGATGTTTTTGTACATGTAATTTTGTAATTATTTATCGGCCCAAAGGAAGGTGAATTTTAATGAAATTACGTGAACGGTTGTTGTGATAGAATGAGTGATGACTATTCGGTTTACACGTGAATTTTAAATCGATCCAAAGGAAAATTTATTATTTAACATGTTATTGTTGTCATCATTTGATTACAACACCAAGATGTCATTTACAAATTAATATTTTGTCTAAAGATAAAATGTTAGTGGAGTGCCCGATATCTTGGGATGGGATTACCTTTATTTAATTTTATGATTTTCTAAACTTATGTGAGCTTTATTGAATTTTCTTTTGTTCTAAATTCAGTTTCTATTATTACTGCTTCAAATTTTTCTGCTCAAACCAATAATATCCCTACGCTTAGCGGGACAAACTTTAAATTTTGGAAAGAAACCGTGGAAATTGTTCTCGATTGTATGGATTTGGATCTGGCGCTTAGGGTGGAACAACCCACTCCTACTTCGGATAACCCAAATGAGGTTAACATTGAGAAGTGAGATCGCTCTAACCGAATGTGTCTGATGATCATGAAACGTTCCATTCCGGAAGCGTTTCGAGGCTCTATTTCTGAGAGTGGGGATGCCAAAAAGTTCCTTGAAGGAATTGAACAGTAAACCTAATTAGCAATATAAATATAGGCTATTGGTTATGGTCCCTGACATACCAAATAAAATAAAATAAATCACATACAAGCGTTAAACGAATGCACTGAAACTATTATGGCCGAATATTATTCATACCATTCTTAATAAATAAACATGATAGGCTCTGATACCACTTGTTAGAGTTTCTAATTCTATAATCCAAAAATAGCCAAGATCTTTCATGCCAATTATCAAGAATATGAATTAAAATACCTGGATCCATGGTGATGATCGCCGATTGTTGCGGAATCTCTACGGCAATCAAGAACAGGAGGTTTGTGGTCTTCCTCAACCAGATAACCAGATTCCTCTATGGGACCTTAGTCTCTCTTCTCGATGGGGAGAAGAAAAGAACGTGTTTTTTTATATTTTATTTGGTATGTCGGGACCATAACTAATAGCCTATATTTATATTGCTAATTAGGGTTCCTATAATCCCCTTAATTAGGCAATATTGGTATCTACTCATTTAATCCATATTAATAAGGTAAATAGAAAATATAATTGTATATTATATATATAACCCATTAATAGGAAATCTGTTATTTCCTTACAATCTCTCACTTGGGTTATATATTACCCTGAATACAATTATATCACAATTCTTTAGGCGCACATCTGTATCCTATTTATTTTAATTTTCCTTACGAACAATCTAGTCCATCTAATACAAAGATAAGGGAATTACCGCGATATTTATCACAATCAATCTGTGACAAGACCACGACAATCACCACATATCAATATACCAAACGACATAGATCTAATGTGGATGAGTAGCATGGAAATTTCGTAAAGTGTTATACCAAAGTAACGACAATTTCCAACTGATCCTACTTTATTCTTTAGTGAGATCATTCCAAAATCTTTATACACAATTAAAATTGTTTAATAAAGAACATAGTGAATTCAATCATAGACATATAAACCATCAACTTTATTCTGCAGAAACATAATAAGCAATAGAATATCCAAAACAAAACATAGAACAAGAACACTCGCACTAAAACAAGGTATCATCATGAATAACACCCATATGAGCAGTGTGCTCATGAAAGACCTTAGGTATTAATCCCTTGGTTAATGGATCAACTAGCATAGAATTTGTTCCTATATGTTCTATAGAAATTTGTCTATTTTGAACTCTTTCTTTCACAACTAGAAACTTAATGTCAATAAACTTTGACTTCGTTGAGCTTCTATTGTTGTTGGAATAAAGGACTACAGAGTTGTTGTCACAATAAATCTTTAGCGGTCTTTCGATTCTGTCTACAACTCGTAATCCTGTAACAAAATTCCGAAGCCACAGACCATGGTTGGATGCCTCATAACAAGCTACAAACTCCGCTGCCATAGTTGAAGAAGCTATAAGAGTCTGTTTTACAAACTTCCACAATATGACTCCTCCAGCTAATATGTAGACATAACCTGATGTGGAGCGCTTGCTATCTTGACATCCCGCAAAATCAGAGTCAGAGTACCCAATGATCTCCAAATTATCTAACCTCCGATAAGTGAGCACGTAGTGTTTTGTTTTCTTCAAATAACGCAACACGCATTTGGCTGCTGTCCAATGTTGTAATCCTGGATTACTTAAGTATCTGCCCAATACTCCCACAATGAATGCTATATCAGGACGAGTACATACTTATGCATACATTAAACTCCCTATAACAGATGCATAAGGAATCTTCTGCATTTCTTTTCTTTCAAGATCATTTTTGGGGCATTGTTTGAGACTAAATTTGTCTCTTTTGGCTACAGGTGTATCTCCTGGCTTACTATCTTTCATGCCGAATCTACTCAGAATTTTAACGATATAGGTCTTTTATGACAATCCAAGAATACCTCGAGGGCGATCTCTAAGTATTTGAATCCCTAATACAAAAGATGCATTACCAAGATCTTTCATTTCGATATTTTTCGTCAGAAATTTCTTGGTTTCATGCAATAATCCTACATCACTACTAGCAAGTAGAATATCATCGACATATAACACCAGAAAGATATATTTACTCCCACTGAACTTGTGGTACACACAATCATCAACAACATTTGCCTCGAAACCGTATGAGGTAATGACTTGATGAAACTTTTGATACCATTGACGGGAAGCTTGCTTGAGTCCGTAGATGGATTTCTTGAGCTTGCACACCATAGATTTTGGATCACCCGATACAAAATTTTCTAGTTGCAACATATAAATCGTCTCATCAATGTCACCATTGAGAAATGTGGTCTTGACATCCATCTGATGTAACTCCAAGTCAAAATGCGCTACCAATGCCATAATTATTCTAAAAGAATCTTTCAAAGAGACGGGAGAGAAAGTTTCTTTATAGTCAATATCTTTCTTTTGAGTAAAGCCTTTAGCGACTAGACGTGCCTTATATCTCTCAATATTACCATTTGAATCCCTTTTGGTTTTAAATATCCATTTGCAACCAATGGGTTTCGAGCCTTTAGGCAATTCAACGAGATCCCAAATGTCGTTGTCATTCATAGACTTCATCTCTTCATTCATGGCATCAATCCATTTAGAAGCATCTGAACTACGCATGGCTTGACAGAAGTTGATAGGATCTTCCTCTGTTAAACCAATTGCATCCTCATGTTCTTGCGAAAATACGACATAATCATCTGAAATCGTACTTCTTCTTTCTCCAATGGATCTTCTTAATGGAAATTCTTGAGGTTGTTAAGTTTGATCATAAGGTGGTGCGTGAGGAAAAACTTCATTGTCGTTTTGTTGTACAACAATGTCAGGGATAGGAGCCTGAACATCGTTGTTGAATTCTGGAGTTGTGTCATGAATAACAACAGGTACAATGACCTTGTCATTTTCAAAAACAAACTCTTCCTCAAAACCAACATTCCTTAAATCTTCTTCCCTCCCAAACTCAATTTCCTCAAGAAATCTCGCATTTCTTGTTTCAAAAATAGATCTTGATGTGGGATCAAAAACCTTGTAGCCTCGAGAGCGTTCAGCGTACCCAACAAAATAACAGCTAACCGTTCTTGAGTCTAGTTTTGCTTTGTGTGGCTTATAAGGTCGTGCTTCAGCTGAACAACCCCAAATGTGCAAGTGCCTAATGCTAGGTTTCTCGCCTGTCCACAACTCATAAGGGGTTTTGGCAACTGCCTTACTTGGTACTCTGTTAAGGACATAAATTGCGGTCTTTAATGCTTCTCCCTAAAGTGATTCTGGTAAAGAAGAGTGAGCAATCATACTCCTAACCATGTCTTTAAGAGTTCAGTTTCTTCGTTCTACAACACCATTCATACTGGGCTTACCCGACATGGTGTATCGCGGAACAATTCCACACTCATTAAGGAAAAGAGCGAATGGCCTTGGACGTTGTTCTCCTGATCCATCATATTGACCGTAGTACTCACCACCACGATCAGATTTGACAACCTTAATTTTCTTTCCAAGTGGAAGCTCAACTTCAGCTTTGAAAGATTTAAAAACGTCAAGGGATTGAGACTTCTCATGTATCAAATATAGGTAACCGTATCTAGAATAATTTCCTATAAACGTAATAAAATACCGTTGTCCATTCCGAGAAGCTGTAGGGAATAGGCCACATATATCAGTATGTATTAGTTCCAAGAGGTTTGAAGCTCTTTCGGCACCTAATTTTCTTTTGTTTGTTCGTTTCCCTTTGATACACTCAACACAAACTTGAAAGTCAGTTAGATCTAAGGGTTCAAGGATTCCATCCGATACAAGTCTTTGAATTCTCTGTTTAGAGATATGACCTAAGCGCTTGTGCCATAAGGTAGCAGAATCCTCATTTAATTTTCGCTTTGTACCACTTGAACTTGTTTGCAGTATTTCATTATAAGAACAAACAATATCAAGCATATATAGATTATCATTCAAATAACTAGATCCAATAAGATTTGAGTTTTGGTAGAGACTAACTTTATTATTTCCAAATGAACAAGAAAAACCAGATTTGTCCAAACTAGAAATTGAAATTAAATTCCATCGAAAAGATGGTGCAACAAAAGTCTCAAATAAATCCAAATAAACTCTGGTCTTTAATAATAATATAAATTTCCTATAGCCTCCACTACAACTTTATTGTCATCGCCCACAAAGATGAATCTTTCAGCATCACTTGGCGGTCGGCTCCACAGGCAACCTTGCATAGACATACTTATGTGAGTAGTAGCACCAGAATCTACCCACCAAGTATCCTTAGGTGCAAAAGCTAAATTAACTTCAGAACAAACTAAAGTTAGAAGCAGCCAATCAGCGTATTTGGGACACTACCTCTTCATGTGTTCCGGCTTCTTACAGAAATGGCAAATGAATTCACCATTCTCCATCTTAGGTTTTGATGTGAGTTGATTTTATGATTGTTCATTTTTAAGGTGACACTTTACTTAGGATTGGATTTTTATGAGACAAGTATGGTGAGAACCTAAGGAAAATCCCCACTGGACATTAACTTAACCAAGTGGTTAAGTACATGTGAAGGTTCATTTCACAAAGGCAAAAGGAAAAGACATAGATTAAGGTGATTATGATGCGAGACCAAAACTTAGAATTTAGAAAGGAGAAAAGGAATGCATCAATGGTGTACAAGCCATTACAAACAATGCTTCCAACTCACAAAGGAGTCTCCAAAACCGAGAACAAGATTAAAGAACAAAAGAAACTAAAGACATAAAATTGGAAAGGAATAATGGAAGAGATGATGAAAGAAAGAACTTATGGAGGTGGAGCAATGGTGAATCACGCCACTTGATATGATGGAACCACCAAGATAAGTAAAGGGAGGCCACCACTTAAGAGCATCATCACCCACAAGATAAGACCAATTTTGGAGGAGCTCACTCACTCACAATTCACACAAGAATTTGTGTATAGTAACTTTACTCTAATTTTCAACTTGAAAATACATGAGGTAGGCCTCCTTATTTATAGGTTAAGGAGCCTTGGAGAACAAGCTTAAGGGGTAGGATGGGAAGAGGAAAAAAATGGGCAGCCTTAGGGTTTGACTAAGTCAATCCCGCATCTTAGGCTTGTCCTTCTAGAAACTAGGTCAAAATGTCTTCCAAATGGGCTAGGAATAAGCTAAAATGATACCCACACCCCCTACTATGCTAAAGGCACCTTATTCTAGCCTATCTTTGCTATTTGGACCCTGTAACATCCCGCCAAAATCTATTCATTTTTATATAATGAAAATAAAGGTAAACAAATAATATTGAAGTGAACATAATTATATATGAGTAATGAAGTTGCTCCTCACAGGGAGTTTAATACATAACTGGTCAAATTTTCTCGAAACTCAACAAAATACAGTCAAATGCATCGAAACCGGCGATCTCCATTCATAAACCGGCGATCTCCTAACAGAAGCCCCAAAACAGGCGATCTGCTATCAGGGCAGAAAACAGGCGATCACCACAAAGAGATAGAACAGGCGATCTCTTCCCCGGCGACCACTCACTAAGGAGCTCTACTTCCTGGAAGATCATCTGCTCCCGTGTAAATTATACACGATCATCACAGTTTTAAGAAAACAGCCACATAACCAAAACACGCAGGGTAAGCTAGATATTTTAAAGAGAGTTTAAATATGAACCTTTAAAATCAAGATAAAACAAATTCAAGATACACACGTAAAACTATAGAGTTTCTCATTCCCTTCACCTGATCGCCAAGGGATCACACATTTCACAATATTTTCAGGAGTCGTTCTATTTCACATAATGCACCAAGTGTCTATCAATTCAATGTTTCTCATTTCCCACATCAGACTTCCACTGACTCACCATACAAGACACTTGACACTACTTCCGGAAGACTCATGCATTGACTAGACTCGTGTATTTGCACCTGTCATACTGCCCACTGTGAAATCACACACATTCACAGGGTCGCCGTGAAATCACACATATTCACAAGCGTATAATGAATCTCAATATCATCACCATCCAAGCATGACAGGGTTAATCCACACAACAGGTCGAGCTCGTTCCCTTTTGAACAACTCACCCATACGTATGAACCTCCTTCGACTCTCAACGCCCGAATAACTTCATCTATATGATTCCATTATATCAGGAGAGTCAGGATATCATAACGAATCACCGGTCAATGCACATCCTACACGATCTTACACGGTATTTTCTTTCCTGAAAATACTATGCCTTGATCTCACATTCACAACATTCAACACATCATGCCACACTTAAATGAATGATTTCAATCACAGCAAAACTCACTCCGAGGTTCATGTTTTCAAATATCACATTTACATCTCAAACAACTTCTAACAACACAAAAAATAGGGGAGTTCGTAAAACAGCGCCAAAACCGGCGATCTGGTTCAAAAACAAGGTATTTCGAAGTCTGTATTTAAAACCGGCGACCACGTCGCCCTCACTTCAGAAACAGCTAATCTATGGCTTGTATTGAAAATGAAGGCTAGCTTCCCTTACCTGGACTTGTGCAAAACACCAAGAGCTCCGAAACCCAACGAAGCTTGAAGAATGCCTTGGCTCTGTTTTAGTGTCCCGGTCTGGAGATCTTGCAGAGAACCTCCCCAAGTGTTCCAAGTGCAGTCGTCGTTAGCTAAGCAGGAACGTGATAAGGCCTGAATGGCAGAGTGAAGGAGAGAAAAGAGAAGGATGAAGATGCAGACACTCTTTCACTCTTGAGTCACTGTAACCTTCTTTGCCTTCCCGCAGTGGGCTTTTGAATCCAAGCCTACCTGTCCACGTATGCTGCTACTGCCACCCCTTCTGCAGGAAAGCCTGAGTGTACTATTTCACTAAACAGTACGGCCACGGTTGTCTCTTGCGCCTGCCAACCACTGCCCTGAACAGTACGACCACTGTTGTCGCTTCTGCATGCCAACCACTGCCCTGAACAGTACGACCGCGAGTGTCTCTTGCGCATGCCAACATTCTGATGTCACTATTCTGAACCACCCTTTTTGTCTACGTGGCGCGCGTGCAGGACGTTTCATGCTGGGAGTCTAGGTCCCACTCTATCTGTGTGAAGCTCGACATCGCGCGATAACCTTCCACCGATGACCGCTCGCGCGATGACTATCCACTGAGGTCTCATACTGGCAAACGACCGATGTCTCTCCCTGGAAGACGACCGATGTCTCTCCCTGGGAGACGACCGATGTCTATCCCTGGCAACGCCCGCATGCCTCTCGTGCCCCAGTGTTGCCCGCATGCCTCGCGCGCCCTGGTGACGTCCACATGCCTCGCGCCCTGGCGATGCCCACATGCCTCTCTCGCGCCCCGGTGATCTCATAGTCTTCTAAACTACACTTTCCTTCCTTTTTATTTTAAATAAAAGCATACTTAGAATTCATTTAAAATATATCCCTTTTTATTCCAATTCAATTTTACAGGTCCTTACAGACCCCTAAAGTGAGCCCAAATTATTTACAACATATTTGTATCTTATAAAAAGACCAAAAGGAAGAATAGTTGGTGTCTTGGTTTATGTCCGGCTCCTCTGGTGAGGTCCATGTGATCCTTGGTGGGATCTTGAATTGTTTGCTGAGATGATTGTTCCCCTTGTGCTTTGTCTTTTGCTTCCTTGGTCGTCTTTGTAGCTACTTGGGTTGTATCAGGTTTCTTCTTTTGAGAAGTTCCCTCCGTAGTATCCTTAACTCTCCTTTTCATCTTATTCTTCGAGGTCGAAGCCAAATGAGCACTATCAGCCTTATCTCGTTGTTGTCTCTCTTCCTCTTGCACGCAATGAGAAATAAGCTCATTTAAGGACCATTTATCCTTTTGAGTGTTATAACTCACCTTAAATTGGCCAAAGTGTGCAGGCAGAGAGATCAAAACCAAGTGCACAAGCAAGTCCTCAGGCAGCTCTAACTTAAGTAACTTGAGCTTTGATGCGAGATTAGACATCTCCATGATCTAACTCTTATGTTTCCTTTGCCCTAATACTTCATGGAGACGAGCTTACCCAAAAGGTTACTCGCTTCTGATTTTTCATTCTTGGCAAAGTACTGCTCAATTCCTTGAAGGAACTTTTTGGCATCCCCACTCTCAGAAATAGCGCCCCAAAACACTTTCGGAATGGAATGTTTCATGATCATCAGACACATTCGGTTAGAGCGATCCCACTTCTCAATTTCAACCGCATTTGGGTTATCCGAAGTAGGAGTGGGTTGTTCCACCCTAAGCGCCATATCCAAATCCATACAACCGAGAACAATTTCCATCGTGTCTTTCCAAAATTTAAAGTTTATCCCGCTAGGCATAGGGATATTATTGGTTTGAGCAGAAAAATTCTGAGCAGTAGCAACAGAAACTGAATTTAGAACAAAAGAAAATTCAATAAAGCTCACATAAGTTTAGAAAATCATAAAATTAAATAAAGGTAACCCCATCCCAAGATATCGGGCACTCCACTAACATTTTATCTTTGGAAAAAATATTAATTTGTAAATGAAATCTTGGTGTTGTAATTAAATGATGACAACAATAACATGTTAAATAATAAATCTTCCTTTGGGCCGATTTAAAATTCACATGTAAACCAAATAGTCATTGTTCTTGCCGGTTGACTCCCCTATCGGTTGACTCTACGACAATCCTACACCCATTTCCTCTTCCTTAGGTAATAGCTTCGCTGGACAAAACAACCTGCACTTGCAAAGATAGAAGGGGCGCCCCAGAGACCGTTTGCACTCTGACGCTCAAGTCAATATTGGGGCTAAGAAACACCAAGTGTATAGTATATCAATTTAGGTCTAAAAACTGTGTCCCTTTGCGAAGTGTTTTACTACCCTTTATATAGTCTAGGGTTTCCTCTGCGCTGATACCCATATTTAGGGTTTCTGTAGGAATACCGCTGCGCCGCTACTACCCAGTCTTAGGGTAATCTAGCGCGTAAGGCTCCTCTTAACTAGAGTGCAAATTCTAACAGGATGGCCACCTGGGTACCCCCTCGTGCACCTAATCTTTAGGGCCATCTGTCCTAGGAGTCCCCTCACTATTCACGTGCCATGCATGTAGCTTCACTTGGAAACCCTAATCCTGACGGACACTCAAACCCTTCAAGACTCTGCACCTAATTGTGCTTCCATGCCACACACATGGCTGCTTCGTGACCTAGGCTTCTCCCTACCTCTGGGCATTTTATTGATAACTGGTCTTGTTCTTGGGACCCACCTTCCATGATCTAGTTCAGCTGCTCAAAACACCAAAGATCGATGTCACATCGTCGCACTTTGTTGTCGAGGACTCATCATCCCGTTGTGTGACGAGGACACATCGTTCCACTCTGGTGATCGACATGCTGACTAATCAGCCCACTGACCCATGCTACTCGTGGGACCCAACCCATGTGGCTCTGGCCCATGCTGTGGGACCCAGCTCACGTGGCTCACCATTCTCGGTGTCCAAGGACTGGTCGGTACACAAGCCCCCCAGTCTCAAGCTGTTAACTTGTTCAGCGAAGAGACTACGTCATCGGCGCGGGCGGCCTACGTGGCTTTGAGTGAAAGGACATGAACAGGGCGCTGAAGGGACATCTCACCATACTTCCTCAATCTGCGAACACGTGGCTAGATCAACGGCTAGGATTTCTTAACGTTTGTGCTCCCTTGCCTACGTGAAACCCTTTCAAAACCCCTTGCCTCAGCACTGTTCCATCACTTTCACTCAAACTCTCTTGTGATCATCATCTTCTCTCGAACGCTTCTACTCCCACTACGACTCGTGCAATCCCTCATCTTCATTTGCTTAAAGGTATGATTTTTACTCCTTCTCTTGCCTCTACTTTATGATTTCATTACCCATTACATGCTATAACTGTTCTGGGACTGTTTATGATTTCTGCACTTTAGGGTTTCTGTTCTTCTGCCTTGTTTGCGTTCTTCGTCTTCAAGTCCACCATTTGAAACACACCATCGCTTTCTTCTAAACCTTTGTTTTCCTTCCTCTTGCCTCTCCTTTTGTTTTAGATTCGAGATGACAAGAACAAAAACTACTTCCAACCCTCCTCCCACAGTCGACTACAGAGCCCTCTACTCCTGGGTCCCCGAGGAACTCCTTGCTGAGACCTCAAAGCTCACCACCTGTGAAGACCTGAGGAAACACAGGGATGATGAGAACGAGGTCAAGGGGCGCGTCTTCGGCATGGAATGCGACGCGTATGTCTCGGTTCGACCTTGCATAGAAGGCGAACCAGTGTGTGCGGACGATCGCTCTAATGATGGAGAACCCTTCTTCTTCCTCTATGCCACCATCTTCAAGTGGGTCAAGGTCCGCTTGCCCTTCACTGGGTTCGAGAGGGCCCTCCTCACAAAACTCAACGTGGTACCTGCCCAGCTGCACCCCAACAACTGGGTCTTCGTGAGGGCCTTCTCGATTCTATGCAACCACTTGGGGTTCCCTCCTTCTGTGGACGTCTTCCTCCATTTCTTTGAAGCGAAGAGCCCCGGGAAGAGGCTTTGGGTAAGCTTCGACGGGGTGGCGGGAGAGTCCTGCTGACTCTCTTCCAGCAATCCTACAAGAGCTTCAAAGGGAAGTTCTTTAAGGTCTGTTGTAGCTCCTACGACCCCACTCTGCTCGACGAGTTTCCCCTATATTGGATTGAAAAGCTAAAGTTCAAGAAACCCCGGAGTCTTTAGGAGCTGGCCCCCTGCGACCGCGACTTGTGCCATCTTCTCTCCAGTTGGGGAGTGGTGTTTAATACTGCCCAGCTGATTAGGCATGAGTATGACGCTGAAAACCTCATCATCTACATTGGTACTTGCTTTTCTTTCTTGTCTTTAAGTTCGTTTATGTTGAGTAAGTATGTCTGTATCTCATACTTGTTGTTTGCTGCAGACATGGTTCTTGATGTTGAGAAGAAGAAGAGGCTAGTCGATCTGCTGGGTCGTCGTATGGCAGGTGGCTCAGGTCCTGCTGGGCCTTCTTCACCTGTTGCTGCTACAGCAAGCCCTATCTTTAATGAAAAACAAAAGAGGGTAGCAGCAGTGGTGATCTTTGAGGGTGAGGCGATTGATTCAGGCCTTGTCTTTAAAAGAGTCGGGGTGGGGTTTGCTGCAATGACCTCTTTTGCTACTGAGGTGCAACCCTCATCCTTTAGGGAACACCTCCCAAGCGCCTCCTCTCCTTCTGAGCAGCTCTTGGCGATTGAAGGTGGGCGAGAGAATGCTTCCAAAGATGGTCAAGTGCCTCCTACTCCTGAGCTTCCCTCCATCCTCCAACACGCCCTCAGACGCCTTCCTACTAAAGAAGCGCTGGAGGCCTTAGATGGGGGTTCACTGAGGGACCGAATGAGTCTGAGCCTTGGTGAATTCCTTGCTACCTCCAGCGTTCTGCTAAACCAGGCGGGGGCAGAGGTGGGGCTGAAGGAAGAAGTGGCCCAACTGAAGAAGGAGTTGGCCCTCCAGGTCCAAATGGCTACCAAGCGCGAGATTGCTATGAACCAGGAGCTGAGCAGTCTCTGCCAATCAGAGAAGGAGGCCAAGAAACTCCTCTTCGACAAGGGGTAGGAGGCCCTCCAGCGCGAGGCTAAGATCCTTCCCCTCCGCAACAAAGTCATCGATCTAGAAGAACAGTTGGAGGGAGCCCTAGTGAAGATGACCAAGCTGGAGGAGAGGGCCACAAACCAAGAAGTTCAGCTGGGTAAGGTGGAGGAAGAGCTTGCCCAACAAACTGAGTTGCTCAAGAAGACAGAGGCAGAGCTGACTAAAGATGCCGCTGACGCCTATTGGAAAGGGTTTGGCAATGCCATTGCTCAGGTTGCCTGCGTGCATCCTGAGATGGACCTCTCGCCTTTCTCTGTATTAATGTAGGTGGTCGACGGGAAAATAGTCCCCAGATAGGTCTCTTGAGTAGTTGTATTAAATAGCTGAACTTCTTGTAATCACCATTTTAATTCAATAATATTTGACCTTGTGCATATAACTCTCTTGTGAACAAATTGCCTTATTGAGCACTTCATGTTTTCTTTGCATGACTTGAATCTTCAATACTTGGTTGCAGCTTGACTACCTTGGCATATTTAGTTAACAACCGCTTCGATCACCCCATAGGTAGCACGCTTAACTTTGATTGATAGGTGTAATCACCACTTTAGGGTAAGAGAACCCACTGTGGGTGAACCCTTGCTGGTGGACTATGTCACTTCTTTGTCTATTTTAGGCGTTTTTACTCAAGGGAAAAGGGTTCTTCCTGACTCCCTTGCCGACCTCAAGACCTCTAACCCAATTGGATAACTGTTCACTGACCTCTCCTTGCTCAAGGCAAAGGAGGATTTAACTGACGTGAATCATTCTTGGTGTTTTCACTCGATTTTGAGACTTCTAACACAAGCAACAGGTTTTAACTGACCTCTCATCGCCCATAGGCAGAGGAGGATTTCACTAGCACATTGCTGTCCCACTTGGGTGTTCTCACTCGAGGGAAAGGTGTTCCTTGCGGACCTTCCCTTTGCCTCCTCGAGACCTCCAACATCAATTCGTACTTACTTGACCTCTCCTCGCTCAAGGCAAGGGAGGATTTAACTGGCATGAGTCGTCCTTGGCGTTCTCACTCGAAAGGGGAGGTGTTCTCTGTGAACCTTCCTTTCCCGCTTCCGAGACTTCTAACCCAAGCTGACGACCTTTAACAGACCTCTCATTGCCCGTAGGTAAAGGAGGATTTAACTGACGAACCCTTCTGTTCGACTTGGGTGTTCTCACTCAAAGGGGAGGTGTTCTATGCGAACCTGCCATCCCACTTTTGAGACCTCTAACCCCAAGTGGCAGGTTCTTAACTAACCTCTCATCGCCCGCAGGCAAGGGAGGATTTTAACTGGCGAACCCTTCTGTTCAACTTGGGTGTTCTCACTCGAAGGGGAGGTGTTCTATGCGAACCTGCCTTCCCACTTTCGAGACCTCTAACCCCAAGTGACAGGTTCTTAACTGCATTGTACAAAATATTCAAGAATACACTTCAACTGAAAATTTTATAGGGTAACCTCATTAAAAACCCTTATAAGGGAAAAAAGAGTGTCGCCTAAACTGTGTACAATGTTACAACTTAACTGAAATAAAACTTATGGTGAGTCGCATTCCATGTACGAGGAATCGACCCACCCTCTAAAGTCTCAAGTTTGTATGCCCCATTTCCCAGGGCCTCTGTCACTCTGAATGGACTAGCCCACTTGGGGGACAACTTGTTCTCCATCTAGTAGGGATGGGCTTTCCGCATCACCAAGTCGGCGACCTCGAACTGCCGAGCTCTCAACTTGGAACTGTGCTTGAGTTCCACCCTTCTCTTTAATGCTTCAGCTTTGATTCCTGCTTCTTCCCTTACTTCATCTAGGAGGTCCAGATTCACCTTTCTTTCTTCGTTGGATTCTTCAGCCATGAAATTCTGAAAGCGTGGCAAGCTCTCCTGGATCTCTACCGGGATCATAACATCTGAACCATACACCAAGCTGAAGGGTGTCTCTTTGATGGTGGACTGAGGAGTAGTGTGGTAAGCCCACACAATTCTGGGAACCTCCTCTGCCTAAGTTCCTTTGGCTTTCTCCAGCCTTCTCTTCAGTCCTCTGAGCAGGACTCGGTTGGCTAACTCGACCTGCCCATTAGTCTGAGGATGCTTGACTGATGCAAACACCTATTTGATTCCCAACTCTATACATAGTTTCGCCAACTGTTGGCTTGCAAACTGAGTGCCATTATCAGGCACCAAGCGCTTGGGTAATCCAAAGCGACACACTATGTTCTTCCACACGAAATGATGGACCTTATGGATTGTGATTTGTGCTCTGACTCAGCCTCTATCCACTTTGTGAAGTATTCTATGGCAACCACGAGGTACTTCATCTGCCGCACAGCCAAAGGGAAAGGCCCCAGAATGTCGATCCCCCATGTGTAGAATGGCCAAGGGCTATATATCGACCTAAACTCTTCTGGTGGCCCCTTGTGCCAGTCAGCGTGTAGTTGACACTGCTTGCACTGCTGTGCGTACTTCGTGCAGTCTTCCCTCATGGTTGGCCAGTAGTACCCTACGCGAATGGCCTTGGATGCCAGAGCACAACCACCGATATGGCTTCCACATATTCCTTCATGGAGCTCCGCCATTATTCACATGCACTACTCACCGTGTACACACACCAGGATGGGGTGGGTAAACCCATGTCTGTACAACTCCCCATCAATGAGTGTATACTTGGTCAAGTTCTTCTTTATTTTTCTCGCTTCCATTGACTCCATTGGTAGCATCCCATTAGCCAGGTAGCGCTTATAAGGCATCATCCACGTTTCTCCTCTCTGCACTAAGCAGACCTGTGACGATTCTTCTCCCAACGCTGGATATGCGTTGACCTTTGGCTTTTTCAAGGTTTCTTGAGTCAACGACCGATGACTCCTCTTCCCACCATCTGACTTGCTAATCTGATGGACTCCTACCAAATTGTCAGCAGTGTAGGTGCGAGGTGTCCTCAGGGTCTCCTGGATGACTATCCTCTGTCTGCCCCCCTTGCCCAAGCTAGCGAGTTTTGCTAACAAGTCGGCTCAGGCATTCTGCTCTTTGGGGACATGCACCTACTCAAATGCTGCAAATGACTTCTTCAACACCTGGACGTATTCTAGGTAGGAGGCCATATGGGGGTCTTTGGCCTGGTACTCTCCTGCCACTTGGCCTGTGACCAATAGGGAGTCACTTTTTGCTAGGAGACTCTGCGCACCCATCTCTTTGGTCAATAGCATCCCAGCGATTAAGGCCTCGTACTCTGCCTGGTTGTTGCTGGCCTTGAAAGCAAACCACAGGGCCTGCTCAATCAATAGCCCCTTTGGTCCTTCCAAGATCACGCCAGCTCTGCTGCCTTGCTCATTTAAAGACTCATCTACTGAGAGCACCCATCTGAAGTCAGACTCTTCGTGGTGGGTTTCTGCTGAGGACAGTTCGGCTATAAAATCGGCATAAACTTGGCCCTTGATAGGGCCTCTAGGCTCGTACTGTATGTCGAACTCTGACAATTCTACTGCCTAGCGTACCATCCTTCCTGCTATGTCTAGCTTCTGCAAGACCTTACAAATGGGTAGGTCTGTCATCACCACCACTGTGAAGCTCTGGAAGTAATGGCGAAGCCTTCTTACGGAGAACACCACTGCCAACGCTACCTTCTTTAGGGCTTGGTACCTCACCTCAATCCCCTGCAATACTTTGCTAACAAAGTAGATTGGCTTCTGAACCTAGTCTTGCTCTTGAACAAGAACTGAGCTCACTGCCCTCTCAGTGACTGCAAAATACAAGCACAGCGGGGTGTCGAGCTGTGGTTTGCATAACACTGGTGGGTTGGCCAGATATTCCTTCAGCTTGAGGAATGCTTCTTAACACTCCTTGGTCTACAAGAACCTACTGTTCCTCCTCAAGCACTGGAAATAGGGGTGGCCTTTATCTCCCCCAAGTGATACGAATCTAGACAGGGCGGCCATCCGCCCTGTTAACTGCTGAACCTCCTTTACTGACATCGGGCTCCTCAAAGCGAGGATCGCAGCGCATTTTTCAGGATTCGCCTATATCCCACGCTTGGTAAGTAAGAAGCCTAAAACCTTGCTTGCTTCCACCCCGAAAACACACTTCTCTGGATTCAGCTTTAGCCTGTACTTAGCTATCGTTGTGAATAACTCTTCCAAATCAGTAACGTGTTGATCTTTCACCTGCGAGGTCACCACCATATCGTCTACATAGGCTTGCACGTTGCGTCCTATCATGGGTGCAAGCACCTTGTCCATCAGCCTCTGGTAGGTTGCACTTGCATTCTTCAACCCAAAGGGCATGATTGTGTAACAATAGCAAGATAGCTCGGTCATGAACGCTGTCTTGCACTCATCCATGGGATGCATCTTGATCTGGTTGTAGCCAGAAAAAACATCTGGGAAACTGAGCAGCTTGCAGCCTGAGGCACTGTCCACCAAGGCATCAATACTTGGCAGGGGATAGGAATCCTTTGGGCATGCCTTGTTGAGGTCGGTGAAGTCTACGCACTTCCTCCACTTTCCATTGGCTTTCTTCACCAGCATCACATTCGCTAGCCACTTCGGATATTGGATCTCTCAGATATGACCAGGCCTCAACAACTTCTGCGTCTCCTCCTTGATCACCTGTCTCCTCTCCTCATTGAACTTCCTCCTTCTCTGATGGATAGGTCTGACCTGAGAGTCCATCGCAAGGCAATGACACAAGAAATCGGGGTCGATGCTTGGCATCTCTGAGCCAGACCACGCGAAAGCATCAAGGTGTCGCTCTATGACTCTTGCAATCTGGTCCTGAGCGTCTTGGCACAAAGATTTGCCGAGCTTGAACACCTTATCTCCAATCTCCCTCTCCAGGATGTCTTCAACTGGCTCAGGTCGTCTCTCTCGGGCGACCTCTGCTCGTGTGACCCCGTCTCCTCCTCTGGGCAGGTTAGTAATGGTGCGCACCCCACCTGGTGGTTGGGTGGTCACGGTGCACACTCCTTTCCTTGTTTTGAGGCTATTCTCGTAACACTTCTTTGCCTTTTTCTGATCTGACCTGATGGTGATCACTGCTCCTTCCATAGAAGACAATTTTATCTTCATATGCCTTGTCGATGCCACCGCCCCTAACCTGTTCAGGGCTGGTCTGCCCAATAATATGTTATAAGCTGAGGGGGCGTTTACGACAAGGTACCTAATAGCAACCAGTGTAAGGTCTTAACTGGTCTAGAGACAACTGCAGCTTGTTGAAGGTCGACCAAAACATTACATGGTAGAACTTCCTTGATCCACAAGCATCCGATGCACCTTCCTTTCGACAGTGACCACTGATATCACCACTGGATCGTTGTCATGAGGAACAACGTCCTGACGATCTGCCTTCGTGAAGGTGAGATCAACATTTGGGAAGTGGTCTTCCTCGTATGCCTCAACCGCCATCACTGATCGTGCATACTTCTTCCGTAGCGACGAAGTGCACCTTTCTCCCAAGAACCCTCCTGAGATGGTGTTGATCTCACCATGTATTGACACCTCGTGCCCCTGATCAGTCCTCGGGGTCACTACCACCTCTCCCCCTTGCGACTCCCGCAGGTAGTCGTTCAAGAAACCACTCTTGACCAACTCATCCAACTGGTGACCTAGGGCCAAGCAGTTGCAGATGGGATGGCAAAACACCTGATGGAACTAGCACCATGCGTTCTTATTGGGCCCCAGCCTTTTGTCTGTCTTTGGGGGCATCTTCAACCTTTTCGCTACGCTAGGAATAGCGATCAGCTCCTTCAACTCCACCAGAAAGTTATGTCTGAGAGGCACATCCTCCTTCGCGCGTGCCCTGGTCTGGGACTTCCTGGCTTCGTTGGGTTTCTGCTTATCCTGTGTCCTCTTCTCCGTTGTCGCCTCGTGCACCCACATGGGTTAAGAACGACTGGGCACCCGTGATCGTGAAGGGGCCACGCTCTCACATTTTTCAGTGAGTTCCCCCTCTGCTGCAATGTGGGCGACAGCGCGGCGCCTGATATCGCCAAAGGTCTTGGGGCGATTTTTGATGAGTGACTCACTGAAGGGTCCTGGCAGAATCCCCTTCCTGAAGGTTTGCATCACCATATCCTTGTCCTTGGTGTGCAGCCTCACCACCATTGCTCCAAACCGGTTGAGATAATCCCTCAGGGACTCTCCCTGATACTGCCTTACATCAAATAGGTCATAAGACACTGGCGGGGGAGCCCGATTGACAATGTACTGCTCCCTTAACAGCGTGGAAAACTGCGTGAAGGATGTTATGTGTCCCTTAGGCAGGATGATGAACCATTCCAACACTGTCCCTGTCAACGTGGTCATGAAGAGTTTGCAATGCACCGCATTGGAGCCTCCTAACAGCATCATTTGAGTGTGGAATGCTGTGAGATGTGCCTCTGGGTCCTCCACCCTCATAAACACGGTTTTAGGGCCCACGAAGGCGGCTGGCACCACGGTGTCCATGATCGCTTGGGAAAAGGGCATTGGGAACACCCTAGGTGGTGTAGGCGGGGCTCAATCGTCCACCACGCAATTCCCTATCTGCTGCAAATTACGCAAATTCATGCGCAATTCTTCATTTGCCCCATGCAACTCTTCATTCCTGGCCTGTGATGCGGCCAGGTCCATTTGAATACGTGCCTGATCCGCCCTAGATTCTGCCACCGTCTCCTGGAGGGCACGCATCATTTCCATGAGTTGTTGCATGGTGACGCCTTCACCCCCATTTGGTGGGACAGATCCTTGTCTGGTATTTCTCATATCGCTAGATTCTTCTCTTTCGCTTGGGAATGGGACCTTGTTTTATTTCGGCCCCACGGTGGGCGCCAAATGTTCTTGCCAGTTGACTCCCCTGTCGGTTGACTCTACGACAATCTTGCGCCTCCTTCATCTTCCTTTGGTAATAGCTTCGCTAGACGAAACAACCTGCGCCTGCAAAGATAGAAGGGGAACCCCAGAGGCCGTTTGCACTCCGATGCTCAAGTCAATACTGGGGCTAAGAAACACCAAGTGTATAGTATATCAATTTAGGTCTAAAAACTGCGTCCCTTTGTGAAGTGTTTTACTACCCTTTATATAGTCTAGGGTTTCCTTTGTGCTGCTACCCATATTTAGGGTTTCTGTAGGAATACCGCTGCGCCGCTATTACCCAGTCTTAGGGTAATCTAGCGCGTAAGGCTTCCCTTAACTGGAGTGCAAATTCTAACAGGATGGCCACTTGGGTACCCCTCGTGCACCTAATCTCTGGGGCCATCTGTCCTGGGAGTCCCCTCACTGTTCACGTGCCATGCATGTAGCTTCACTTGGAAACCCTAATCCTAACGGGCACTCAAACCCTTCAAGACTCTGCACCTAACTGTGCTTCCCTGCAACACACATGGCTGCTTCGTGACCTAGGCTCTTCCCTACCTCTGGGCATTTTACTGATAACTGGTCTTGTTCTTGGGACCCACCTTCCATGATCTAGTTCAGCTGCTCAAAACACCCAAGACCGATGTCACATTATCGTACTCTGTTGCAGAGGACTCATCACCCCGTTGCGTGACGAGGACATATCGTTCCACTCTGGTGATCGACATGCTGATGACTAATCAGCTCACTATCCCATGCTACTCATGGGACCCAGCCCACGTGGCTCTGGCCCATGCTGTGGGATCCAGATCACGTGGCTCACCATTACTAGCTGTTCTCGATGTTCGATGGCTGGTTGGTACAATCATCACTCATTCTATCACAACAACCGTTCACGTAATTTCATTAAAATTCACCTTCCTTTGGGCCGATAAATAATTACAAAATTACATATACGAAAACATCTATAATTCAAAACAAAATGATATCCACAAAAGAGGTCACTTTGGCGACATATTGATTCAATTAAATTGTTTTAATTACAGACTTACCAAAATTTAATTATAAATAATAAAACCATAAAATTAAAAGGTAAACCATATGAGAATTAAACTAATGGGATCCTTCTGCTTAATAAACCATATGACAATCACGGCAAAGTTCCACCAGTACTGATTTATAACACTAACAAATTAATAATGATTTGATAGATCCAAAGTACGTATCACAAAAATGATCAAATTTCATTAGTGATGGCCGAATGATTTAAATAATCACAATACCAACAATAGAGAATTGTTAGGTTTTAATAAAATTTATCAAAGAACAGATTATGCCATATATATCTTTTGACATGTAGATTGAATTAAAAATAAAAATCAATCAAAATAAATGCACACAAGGACCTCTGATAAAAACAAAGATAGCATTCATAACATAGCAAATGGTGTGGGTACTGATTCTGAGATCCAAATACTTGCATTAAATTCATTAAATGCTTTGAAGCATTCCGTCAAGGCTGGTCCCAGACATATAACTCCTGGCGTGAGGAAACAATGGTGTTTTTCCTCGATGAAACATTTGAAGAAATTGCATATGACATGTCAACCACAATTTCTGATGTTGCAGGTTCTTCAGACTCTCGTACTTGTCTTTTCATTTGCATATGTTCCTACTGACGTAAATATGCCTTGTAATAAAATGTTATTGAAGATTAAAAGTCAAGGTGAAATTTGAATAGATTATAAATGATTTGATTGAAAGTGATTGGAGAAAAAATTTAGTCTCTTGACAGAATTTAATCAATCTAATGAAGGTAGATCAATTTCATTCCCTTTCTATTGGTTTGGTTGCATTTAATCAAGAACTTGAAATGTGACATTAACTGTTATCTGCTGTTAGCATTTGCATGCATTTCAACTAATGTCAATGTATAGGATATATTATGGAAGATTCAAAATTACAGAATGTGAAACGTAATTTATTCAATAGAGAATCCATATGCATCTAATTTCAAACTTGTTCAATCTAAAACTTTCAGTTGTTTTACGACTTGAGCTAGGAAAAAGGTATGAATTTTTAGATGATCAGCATTACAAAAACTTTAAAACTACATTAATGTTTGCATTCAATTAGATGAATAATGCTTATGACTTTTCTATGATTTGCTTGTCCTTTTATGGAGATCATTCTAATAGATTTACTTCTGAAGTAAATAAACTAAATTGTGTATGACAATTTTTTTTATTTCTTAGGCGATTAAATTGCTAAAAGGTTGAGAATGGCACTCAATAGTTAGTTTAAGAGTTGGGTCTTGCTAATTGGTGACCACCTATATCGGCAGTGATCAACATGATATTTTTCCTTTTGAGGAAAATATAGACAAACGGAATCTCCATCACTGATCCAAGTTAGGAAATGTTCTTTATTTTCTTGGATTGTATGGTTCATAAACAAAAATGCTTATTTACATTTATATGATTTAACAGATTATTTTCATGCTTAGTTGAGCAAGGGTTTCATTTCATTTGGTGAATTTTAATTCAGATTTATCAATGAGAAGAGATTTTTTTTCAGCGGTATTCATTCATTTGTCTGATGTCACCTTAAATTGTTTAATGGATATGCTCTGCTTTTTTTTTCATCTGCCTACTGCTTTGCTGTCTTATACAAACCAGCTCACTTTTCTAACATAATCTCATTAAAATGTCATTTTGATTGTATTACATATTTAGTAGCTGCTACATTGCAGCATTCTGTTCTTAAACTTGTATCCTAACACTGTTATTCCCCAGAATTTTTCACAGTTCATTGGGACTCTAGATGATGCATCTACACATGGAGTATGGTCTTCATATAACATTGTTAGATGAAAAGGAAGCTATGATTCAGAGAAACAATGTGTCAGTGGAGACACATTGCAGCAACAACAACTGCATTTTATTTTGTAAATATTATTATTTAAATTTCAAAATTATACCTTTTTTATTTTTTATCAATTAGTTGACAGTTTATTAATGTGTGAATATGTGATCATGTGGTCAGGTGTAAATGGAATATACATTTTATTTTTGAAAAATTTAATAAAAAAGTTATATATTTTTTTACCTATGAATATATAGTCTTAAATTTTTTTTTCACAATTATCTGATTTACACTTCTAAATAACCTTTTTTTTATGTCTTCTCCTAAATGTATAAACATGAGTGAGAAGTAAGTGGTTTTGTTTTAATGAGTAATGTACTGGACATGATTGCTTGAGTGCTCGGGACCTCGGCTATTGGGTGGTCATGAGTTTGGCCTAGATAAAGATATGTGTAGTGAACCAGAACTCATAGAGAAGATCTCGGTGATTGGTCATTGGCATGTGCAGTGGACTTAAACTTGCAGAGAGGACCTCGGTGATTGGTCATCTACGTCAGGCAGCTCAGCTATTGGGCCAGGATGATGGGCCACACGTTTGGACTCAGGTATTTGCATAACAACCTGCATTCATGCATTTGGTATTGTATAAGGCCTGGTAGGTGTTGATTTCTCTCGGCAAGTATACCGAATCAACTGTAATATAGTACTACTTAAAGTATGAATGTCGAACCCACAGGGAACAATTCTAATTAAGATGCCCTATTATAAAACTCATTAAGTATAGAAAACAATTTTTAAAACTTGTTCACAACCAAATTAAAGATTTAACTCAAAGTTTAAGATTTGATTTAACAGGTAACAAAACTAACTTATCAAATATAGAGAAAGATACTTGGGATTGAATTGCGTCTATCTCAATCATCTGTATTTTGGAATAATACAATATATAATACTCAAAACTACTTATTCTTGATGCTTACTTTAAAGTCATTCACCTTGATTCCTCACAGATGAAATTCATAAGATAATTTCTTAAACACTGATTCCTCAAATATTTAACAAATCATCCAGCTTTATGAACAGAATTATGATACAATTAATAACTTGAAATCTATTCCTAGCATTACAAGTTATCAAGTATTTTCGTCTATTTCAGATCCTTAAAAGTACTTTCTATTTAAATTTAAGGATCAAAATCAAGACTCCATTGATTAGATAGAATCAAGTAATAAGCATGAAGCGAAAATACCAAGAACAAGTAGAAAAGAGAATATTATATATGTATATATATTATCAAGAATACATTTGAACAGAATAGATTACATTCAATCCCAAGTTAGAGAGCACTTAGCCACTCATAACAGCTGCTCCAATCTTCATTCTTGATCTGGATTGCATAAGAAGGGCTGATCTGAGCAACTTCTTCTCCAAGAATAGAGTTCTCCTTCTTCTTCTCTCACTAACTTCTCTCTAAAGATCTCACCTTTGTTCCACCGCTTCCTTTTCCACTTTGTTCCAAAATTTATATAATGAAATTTAGCTCAAGCGAGCCAATTTAGCTTAAGCTAGATCTTTCGGTGTTGTTTTAGCTTGAGCTAGCAATTTTAGCCTGAGCTAGATTAGTACTGCACCATTAATCAAATCTGGATAATTTTAGCCTGAGCTAAATCTTCTAGCTTGAGCGAGATGCTTTCTCTTTCAATTTCTCTTCTTTACTCCTTCTTGTGATCCAATTAAGTCTTTGCTTTCTTTCTTTTAATGCTTCATATTCATCTTAAATCTACACAAAATTGGGATTAAATTTCTTCATTTATTTCTTGGTTCAGAATATATAATTGGATTCAATAATTCTAAGATTAAGGTAATTTTCTAACATTAAGCAACAGTTAAGTTCCAAAGTGTTCAATTTTCTCAATCATAAATACTACACATTGGCACTTATCAGTAGGTCAATAAAACATACGTTAATGGACCTGGGTTGCACTTAGTACATTTTGGTCTAGCATGAGTAATACAGTCTCTGTCAGCCCACGTCCAAAGTGCGCTAGGGTTTGATAGAACAACTAGCATGATACGTAGTGGCACATGCATGATATGAAAAGGCATGTAAAAGTACTTGAAAACAGATTGGACCTTGGGAGTGGTTGCCTTAGTTGGTGCCCAGGTGGTTATTCTATTAGGGTTTGTTGCATTCCAAGGAGATAGAATTTTACGCAACTGTATTATTAAGATTACGCACATTGTAACAGAATTCTCATTATTGAATATACTCTTGTTAGAGATAAGATTCTCATGAGGGAAAGTGGTTACCAGTGGTGACCCCAATGATAATCTATAAAAGGGGCTTAAGGTCCTAGGTGAAGGTATACAATTCTGAATACGCATTTTGAATACTGAAGCTATCTGTTTCTTATTCTTTGATAAGCCCTTACTGACTTGAGCGTCGGAGTGTGACTAGCCGTAAGGGCGCCCTTTGTCTCAACAGGAACAATATCCAAACTACTAAGGAAGACAAAAATTTCATCGAGAGGCAGACGAAGCCAGAGCTTGTTGTCAGAGTCAACTGGCGGCCAAGTAAATTGGTAAGAACATTTGGCGCCCACTGTGGGACCCGCTAAAACTAGGTCCCATCCACAATCGTAATTGAAAGCTACCAGGAATCATGAGGAATACGAGGCAAGGTCCAACAGTATCTGGAGGAGGGGATGCCCCCACAATCCAGCAGCTCATGGATACCATCACAGCTCTCCAGGAGAGAGTGGCAGCATCCAGAGCCGAGCAGGCCCAGAGACAAGACCAGTTCAGAATCGAGCTGGAAGTGACGAGAACAGCCAATGAGGAGTTATGCAGGACCAATGAGGAACTGCATAGGGATTTGCAATGCATGGGGGAGCGTGCAATAGGAGAGTGGCCTCAACCCATCCGAAATAGGGCTCGTACAATGCCCTTCTCACAGGAGATCATGGACACCGTCATACCCAAGAATTTCTTGACGCCCAACATCATGTTCACAAGTGTAGAGGACCCGGAGGCTCATCTCATGACTTTTAATGCCCAGATGATGATCTCGGGGGCTACAGACGTCGTGCACTGTAAGCTGTTCAAGGGCATTTACGGGCACGACACTACAGTGGTTTTATTGGCCTACCTGACGACCACATAACTTCGTTCGATCAGTTTGCTACATTGTTCAGGGAGCAGTTCATTGTTAATCAGGCTCCACCCCCTGTCCTTTTTGACCTCTTTGGGGTGAAGCAACGGCAGGGAGAATCTTTGAAGAATTTCCTGAACCGATTTGAAGCGTTTACGGTGAGGCTCCACACGCAAGATGAAGCTTTGCTGGTGCATGCCTTCGGGCAAGGGGTGATGGCAGGCCCTTCGTTGATTCCTTCATAAGGAATCGGGCGACTACATTTGGAGAGATCAAATGGTGAGCTATTACCCACATTGCTGTTGAGGAAGCAGTAACCATGAAGCGTGGGAACCCAAGTGCAGGGCAGGCTAAGCCCCGCGAGAGTAGTCGTACCCAACCTATGAGGGTACATGAGACCGCAACAGAAAGGAAGTCGTCAGCACGATGGACACCCTATGAGTCAAAGGGGGATTAGTCGAAGTCAAA
This sequence comes from Phaseolus lunatus, assembly GCA_013389735.1. Lineage (NCBI taxonomy): Eukaryota > Viridiplantae > Streptophyta > Magnoliopsida > Fabales > Fabaceae > Phaseolus > Phaseolus lunatus. Next base: position 13,994,855 of record CM023867.1, read on the forward strand.
GGATAACCTACCTTTTCGACCTAAGTTTAAATTGTCTTATAAAAAGTTGTTTGTAATGCCAAGTATACATGAGAAGTTGAAGTTCCCTCCAAAGACCAATAAGGTTTTGGGGCCAAGAAAGAGTGTCTGGTGTGATTTCCACAAGGTCTACGAGCAAGATGTGGAGAATTGCATAGCCTTGGGTTACCAGTTGGCAGAATTGCAGAAGGAGGGCCTCTTGCAGGAGTATATATTAGGAGGTCAGGAAGGATCAAAGGACGAGATATCGACAGAAGGGCAGAGGCACGAGGTGCCTATTCACGGGGATATCAACACCATTGCTGGACGATTCTCTTGAGGGGGGTTGTATTACTTCCTAGAGGAAGAGGTATTTAAGGGAAGTGATGACAATGGAAGACCGGGGATCTGATCAGCCAACCGAGCCTGACCTCTGCTTCACTCGAGTTGATCTAAGGGACGTTGTCCCCCATGATATTTATCTGGTAGTGATTTCAGTGGTCACTGCAAGGAGAAGGGTGCACCGAGTTCTCATAGACCAGGGGAGCTCAGTAGACGTGCTGTTTTGGTCGACATTCAACACGTTGCAGCTGTCACTAGATAAGCTGAGGCCATATGACGACTGTTTGTATGGTTTTACAGGGGATCAAGTAGAAGTAAGGGGGCTTGTGGAGTTGAGGACGACCTTCACGGATGGCTCCTCATTCCGGACCATCACTATCAGGTATTTGGTTGTCAATGCTCCTTCTGCTTACAAGATTATTTTGAGCAGTGGCCTCGTCGAGGTATATGAAAATGAAGTTGCCCTCCTCGGAAGGAGGGGTGATCATGATCAAATCTAACCAGAAGGCGGCGAGGAAGTGTTAAACCAATAGCTTGAAGGTTAAGAGAGGAGTATGCACACTTACCACCCAGCCTTTGGAAGTGGAGGACACCGCTAGTGTGGAGATCACCATTAGGCAACCTGAGCCAGCAGGCAAGGTTCAGGAAAGGGAGATTGGAGGGAATAAGTTCAAGCTTGGCAAGTCTCTAAGCCAAGACTTACAGGACATGATTGTCGAGGTGATAGCGCGACATTTGAATGCCTTTGCATGGTCTGCTTTTGACATGCCAGACATTGACCCAGACTTTGTGTCATCGGCTCACGATGGACCCGAAGGTTAGGCCAGTCATCCAGAAAAGGAGAAAGTTCAATGAAGAGAGATGCCTGGTCATCAGGCAGGAAACGCAAAAGCTGTTGAATGCTGGCCATATAAGGGAAATCCAATACCCTGAGTGGTTGGCTAATGCAGTGCTGGTAAAAAAGGCTAATGGGAAGTGGAGAATGTGTGTTGACTTCACGGATCTTAACAAGGCTTGTTCTAAAGATTCGTACCCACTGTCCAGCATTGATACTTTGGTGGATAGTGCATCTGGATGCCGACTTCTTAGTTTTTTAGATGCTTTCTCGGGGTACAATCAAATTTGCATGCATCCTCGAGATGAAAGCAAAATTGCCTTTATGACGGAGCTCTCCAGTTACTATTATAAGGTGATGCCATTTGGATTGAAGAATGTTGAAGTAACCTATCAGAGGTTAATGGATAGAATTCTCGCCCCCATGATCGGGCGAAACGTGCAGGCGTACGTGGACGACATGGTCATCACCTCAGTAGAGAAGAATCAGCATGTCGCCGATTTGGAAAAGCTATTCACTATAATAACTAGGTACAATTTGAAGCTGAACCCTGAGAAGTGTGTGTTTGGGGTGGAGGCAGGAAAGTTCTTGGGATTCCTTCTCATAGAACATGGAATAGAGGCCAACCCAGAGAAGTGCACAACGATTATCGTGATGAGAAGCGCCGCTACTGTGAAGGAAGTTCAGCAGTTGACTGGATGAATGACCGCCCTGTCCCGTTTCTTGTCAGCAGGGGGAGATCAGGGCTACCCCTACTTCCAGTGTTTGAAGAGGAACAATCGCTTTGTATGGATTGATGAGTGTGAGGAGACATTCTTGAGGTTGAAGGAGTACTTGGCCAGCCCGCCGATTCTTTGCAAGCCACTGCCTAGTACTCCTCTTCGCCTTTACTTTGCAGTCACGAATGAGCCATCAGCTTGGTATTGGTGCAAGAGCAAGAGCAGGTTCAGAGGCCCATATATTTTGCGAGCAAGGTGTTGCAGGGGCCAAAGATACATTATCAGGCCATTGAAAAAATGGCCTTCGCAGTTGTATTTGAAGCTCGAAGACTCCATCACTACTTCCAGAGCTTCACGATGATAGTAATGATTGACTTGCCAATCCGCAAGATTCTACAGAAACATGATATGACAGGAAGAATGGTGCAATGGGCGGTTGAGTTGTCTGAGTTCGATGTACAATACGAGTCCAGAGGTCCTATCAAGGGACAAGTCTATGCTGACTTCGTAATGGAACTCTTCATGGGAGTTGCCCAATCAGAAAATGGAGACTTCCAGTGGATTCTCTTTGTTGATGGATCCTCCAATCAGCAAGGCAGTGGAGCTGGAATCATATTGGAAGGACCCAACGGATTGTTGATCGAGCAAGCTCTAAAATTTGCCTTCAAGGCTAGTAAGTATCAGGCAGAATACGAAGTATTGGTAGTCGAAATGTTGTTGGCTAAGGAGATGGACGTTCAGAGTCTATTTGTGAAGAGCAACTCGCTATTGGTAACTGGGCAAGTTACAAGCGGGTACCAGGCCGAGGATCCCCAAATGGCCTCATATTTGAAGTATGTGATGCTCTTGAAGGAGACTTTTCCTATGTTCGAGTTGGTACATGTCCCAAGGGAGCAGAATGCACGAGCAGACTTGTTGGCTAAGCTCACCAGCTCAGGCAAGGGAGGTCGCTAGAGGTCAGTGATTCAGGAAACTTTAAAGGCACCCAAGACTGCCACAAGCAATGTGGGAAAGGTCCAACAGGTGTGTATCGTGGATGTTGGAGGAAGAACGCACCGGTCGCTAACTCAGGAGACCATGAGGGTGCCTAAGGTAAGTGTCTACGACAGGTCAAGAAAGGAATCACGGGAGGTCTGCCTTGTTGACATAGGGGAGATCTGGATGACACCCTATAGACGTTACCTTGTAGATGGTATGCTTCCAGCAGAGCCTATGGAAGCCAAAAATATTAAGAAGAACGCAAGTAGGTATACCTTGATAGATGGAAAACTGTTCAAACATGGCTACACCCATCCTATCTTGACTTGTGTGAGTGGAGATCAATGTACATGCATCATGACAGAGCTCCATGAAGGCATCTGTGGGAGTCACATCGGGGGGTGGGCTCTCTCATCAAAAGCAGTACGAGCAGAGTATTACTGGCCAACAATGCGGGAAAATTGCATGCAGTATGGCACAACGGTGCACGCAATGCCAGAAACATGCTAACTGGCACCATGCAGCTCCAGAGGAACTGCTATCAATCCACAGCCCGTGGCCTTTCCACACGTGGGGAATTGACATTTTGGGTCCTTTCCCATTAGCAATTTGACAGATGAAGTACCTGGTGGTGGCCATTGAGTACTTCACCAAGTGGATAGAAGCTGAGCCCGTAGCGTAGATAACCGCTCACAAGGTTCAACATTTTGTATGGAAGAATATTGTATGTCGCTTTGGGGTTCCAAAGCGCTTGATATCTGATAATGAAACCCAGTTTGCAAGTCAGCAACTCAGTAAGTTGTCCATGAAACTCGGGATTAAACAAGTGTTTTCATCAATAGAGCATCCCCAAACTAATGGACAGGTCGAGGCTGCAAACAGGGTTTTACTTAGAGGTTTAAAGAGGAGGTTGGAGAAGGCCAAGGGGACCTGGGCTGACGAGGTTCCTCGAATTTTGTGGGCCTACCACACCACTCCTTAATCTACTACGAAGGAGACACCTAGTTTGGTGTACGGGGCTGATGTCATGATCCCAGTGGAGATCCAAGAGAGCTCACCTCGGTTCCAAAACTTTGTGGCTGAAGAATCCAACGAAGGGAGAAGGGTGAATCTTGACCTACTCGACGAAGTAAGAGAGCAGACGTGTATCAAAGCTGAAACTTTGAAGAGGATGGTGGAGCAGAAGCACAGGTCTAAGCTTAGACCTCGGCAGTTCCAGATCGCCGACCTGGTGATGAGGAAATCTCACCCGTATCAGCTGGAGAACAAACTATCTCCCAAATGGACCGGCCCATTCCACGTGGTGGAGGCTATCAGAAACAAAGCCTACAAGCTCGAGACTCTAGAAGGGGGAACTATACCCCGAACGTGAAATGGAGCCAATCTTAAGTTTTATTTTAGTTTATGTGTAATGATTATTCATGAACGATTAAGGGGACACTCTTTTTTCCTCACGAGGGTTTTTTAACGAGGTCATCCAATAAAAAGTATTTACAAAAGATGATTTGTTATTAACTCTTCTAATAACTTGCAAGGATATGACATGGCCGGGAGGATGTTCAGAAAGGTTCACAGGTATGCATGCTTCCCCTTGGAGAGGCTCCAAGTTTGGGGAACATGTGGGAAACATGCAACTCAGGATTGACAATCCTTTTGGAAGGATTCCGAGCATCGAGGAAAGAAACAGGCAATTCAGGTTTGAGAAGCCTCTCTGAAGGATTTCGAGCATCGGTGGTGAATGACAGCCCACCAATGTTTTGACTGGAGCATAAAAAATGTAACCTTGCCTTGGAGGGGCTCCAAGAGAGGAAAGATACGGGCAACTCAGGTTTGAGAAGCCTCTCGGAAGGATTCCGAACACAAATAGTGAATGATGGTCCGCCAATGTTTTGGTGTGAGAACGAAATATGGACTCGCTTTGGAGGATTTCCAAGCGTGGAATTTGAATATGGAATCTATAGGTACATGGCGATTTAGTTTTGAGAAGCCTCTTGCTTTGAAGGATTTCGATCACGAGCATAACTTGCCAACATTTTAGCTCGAGCTAAGAAAGATGGTTTCTGACCCAGTGTAATACTGAGCCCAGGACCTCAATCGAGACAAGTCAGGGTTAACCCCGCAGGAAGGTGAGGCACTATGAAGGTGTTCTCAGAGGAATGTGTCAAAGTTTGGACAATCAATGAAAGAAAAGTGGGAGGCCCATTACAACTATGAGGTACAAGTTATTCCATGAATAGCTCTGCCAAGACCACCCTTTGATTTGTATAGTAGTTGAATCAATTATACGAAATACATTGCAAATTGCCTTGCTTGTTTGAAATTGCTATTAGTTGATTAAGTCATAGTATCTACATTGTTTAAGTGCAAGGTAATCAAATGTAATTGGTTAAGTCATGGTAGCCGTGTCTAGTAGAAACATGCATTGTCATTGTACTAGTAGAGGCATAGTAAAGAGAAAACATGAGGGCATAAATAAATTGTTCATACATATATACAAAGTATTGGAAATAATTTTGAAGGTTATAGAAGGAAGCATAAGTGGCAACGCTTTTCAGCCGCTGATGTGGACACGTGTGCGTTTGTGATGGAGTCACCTCAAGGCTCTATGCGTGGTGCGTTATTCACAGGATACGTAGGTCGTCGTGGTCGAGCAACTTAGTCTCTTCACTAAAACAAGTTTAGCTTGAGACTGGGAGGCTTGTGTACTGGATATGATTGCTTGAGTGCTTAAAACCTCGACTATTGGGTAGGTCATGAGTTTGGCCTAGATAAAGATAACTGTAGTGGATCAGAACTCATAGAGAAGACCTCGGTGATCGATCATCGGCATGTGCAGTGGACCAGAACTCACAGAGAGGACCTCAGTGATCGGTCATCTACGTCAAGCAGCTGAGCTCGGCAATTGGGCCAGGATGATGGGCCACGCGTTTGGACTCAAGTATTTGCATAACAACCCACATTCATGCATTTGGTATAATTATTCATGTATAAGGCTTGGTAGGTCAGTAAAGCATACGTTAATGGACCTAGGGTGCACTTAGTACATTTGGGTCTAGCATGAGTAATATGGTCTCTGTCAGCCCAAGTCCAAAGTGCGCTAGGGTTTGATAGAACAGCTGACATGATACATAGCGGCACATGCATGATATGAAAAGGCATGTAAAAGTACTTGAAAATAGATTGGACCTTGGGAGTGGTTGCCTTAGTTGGTGCCCAGGTGGTTATTATGTTAGGGTTTGTTGCACTCTAAGGAGATAGAATTTTACGCAACTATGTTATTAAGATTACGCACACTGTAATAGAATTCTCGTTATTGAATATACTCTTGCTAGAGATAGGATTCTCGTGAGGGAAGGTGGTTACCAGTGACCCAATGATACTCTATAAAAGGAGCTCAAGGTCCCAGGTGAAGAAGGTACACAATTCTGAATACGCATTTTGAATACTGGAGCTATCTGTTTCTTAGTCTTTGATAAGCCCTTACTGACTTGAGCGTCAGAGTGTGACCGGCCGTAAGGGCGCCCTCTATCTCAACAGGAACAATATCCAAACAACCAAGGAAGGCACAAATTTCATCAAAAGGCAGACCGACCCAGAGCTTGTTGTCAGAGTCAACCGGCGGCCAAGTCAATCGGCAAGAACAAGTAATTACTGCTCATTAAAAATTAGCATAAAAATGACTCTTTTTTATTTCCAGTTAATAAGTCATAAATTATTTTTATTTTTAATATGAGTACTAATTTTTGCTTTTTAAAAACGCATATAAAGTTTGGGTTTTTCTATATAATTTCCAATATCAAGTGTTTGAATAAATTGTTTAATTATAAAATGATCCAACAAAGAGTGGTTGAGATGAAACACAATAGCAGCAGCATAAACATAACTAATGATAAAACCAAAACTTAATCCATTGCTTAAATAATTTAAGCATATTGTTTAGTAATCTAATTAAATATGAGTTTATGATGTTGAAACTCAGTCTACTCTTCAAATTTTTTTAATTCTTTCTATCTATTCATCTCTATTTTATTTTATAAAAATATCCTTTATAATCTTGAAACATAAGAATCTTCTTATTGGGAAAATTGTCACTAGTAATCTTTAGATTTGTTTTTTCTTATTTATGAAAATATCAGTACTATTTTATTTTTCTATAACAAAACTGTATTATGGATTTTCTCAAGATCATCATTGAAATTAAACATGCTAATATATGATCCTTCAACAATTTTTTCCCATTCATCTAATATCTGGATTTTTTCCAATATATGTATAAGATATGATCCAACAATTTTAGTTTTCTTCCTTACTAAAATCTTTTAAATGTTGTGCCATAGATATTTTCTTTTTTTTAGAGAACATATTGTTAGTCAAATGAAGACATGTTGGGTTCCTTTTGAGCCACTTACTGAGAAAAATATTTACTTTAATACCACTATTTGATTATTTTAAACCAATGGATGAACAATTTTATAAATTTATATTAGAGATTATGACAAAATTTTAAGAAAATGGATTTGTAAAACTTTTCCTTTATATGTTTTCTTCTGAATTTGAGATTTGATCTCACACTTAAATGCCTATCAATCCCATATATGTAAGGACCTAGAAACTTTAATTGGAATGAAAGTGTTATATTTAAATAATTTCAGAAGATGTTATTATTTAAAATACAAAGAGCTGGTAATAGAAGTTTCGTAGTAGTCGGACCTCGGACGTCGCCCAAGGTCTGGGGTCAGCTGGTAGAGGTCGGTCGGCTGACCATTGTATTAACCAAGTAGTCAAGTGTGATGACTTTATCGTGAGGTAATCACGTGGGTGTGCTCGAGGAAGACATGTGGGTCAACAAGAGTAAAGGAAGAAAAGTGTAGCTTAGAAGTCTACGAGATCGTCGTTGTTGAAGACGGAGGCGATCTCACTTCTCTGGCACATAATCGCCTGTCGTCTAGAGGACACATGATCGCCAATCGCCTATGGTGTACGTGATCCACGGGAGTGCACTTAGTATGTGGTCAAGATGCTGGATTAACCATAGTGGGTTCCAAAAACCACGCGTATCAAGGTGTGGGTTAAGCCTTAGATACGCTGTGCATGCGAAGCTCTATGCTTGAGCATAAGAAATCGTCCTTAGTGTTGCATGCATGGGCGCACGAGGAGTAGTGCTGATCTATTCTTGGAAATGTGAAGCTACCGACGTCACCAAGCCATCTGGAGGTGATACCTTGGATGTAACATAGTGGGATGAAGAACCTTCAGCAAGGCGTGGCGATGTGTCATCAGTCATCGCCAGGGCGAGAGACATGCGGGCATCGCCAGGGCGAGAGACATGCGGGCATCGCCAGGGCGAGAGACATGCGGGCATCGCCAGGGCGAGAGACATGCGGGCATCGCCAGGGCGAGAGACACGCGGGGATCGCCACGGCGAGAGACACATGGTCATCGCCAGGATGAGGGACGCATCGGTCGTCTTCCAGGTAGAGATATCGGTCGTCTTCCAGGTACAGACATCGGTCGTCTTCCAGGGAGAGACATCGGTCGTCTTCCAGGGAGAGACATCGGTGGAAGGTTATCGCGCGATGTCATGTTTCACACAGATAAGGTGGGACCCAGGCTCCTAGCATGAGACTTTCTGCATGCGCGACACGTAGACAGAAAGGGTGTTTCAGAATAGTTAGCGTCAGAGAGTTGATGTGCGCAAAACCCACGTGGTCATACTGTTCAAGGAAGTGTGCATGCAAGCTTTCCTGCAGAGTGGGTAGTGGCAGTGGCAATTGTGGACAAGTTGGTTTAGATTCAAAAACTCACTTCTGAGAGGCAAAGAACGTTGCAGTGGTTCAAGAGTGACAGAGTGAGTTTACCTTCATCCTTCTCTTTTCTCTCCTTCGCGCTGCGATTCAGGCATCCTCAAGCACCAGTACGACGAGCGACGACTGCCCTTGGACTCCTGGGAAACAGAGTTCGGGTATCCTTAAGTTCGGTGGGTTAGAGCTCGTAGTGAGATTCTACGCAAGTCCAGGTAAGGGAAGCTAGCCTTATTTCCAACGAAAACCTTAAGTTAGATGATTTTGATGATGGGGCGACGTGGTCGCCGGTTTTCAACTGTTATTGCATAATCCCCTGTTTTTGGATGTGATCGCCGGTTTTAATTTTGTTTTCGAACTCCCCTGTTTTAGTGTCGCTTTGAACTTGTTGAGATTGAAATGAAAAATGTATATGCTATTCGAAAACCTGAACGGTGGTATGCTTGTTTTTGGTGAGTGGGGTTGTTTAAGAAAAGATTCAAAGTATTCTGTGATGGAATTGTTCTTTATGTGTGGTATGATGTATGGAATGTGGTGAATGTGGGATCAAGGCATAGTATTTTCAGGAAAGAAAATACCGTGTAAGATCGTGTAGAGTGTGCATTGACTGGTGATTCGTTTATTATGAGATATCCTGACTCTCCTGATATAATGGAATCATATAGATGAAGTTATTCAGGCGTTGAGAGTCGAAGGAGGTTCATATGTATGGGTGAGTTGTTTGAAAGAGAATGAGCTTGACCCATTGTATGGATTAACCCTGTCATGCTAGGATAGTGATGATATTGAGATTCATTTATACGCTTGTGAATGTGTGTGATTTCACAGCGACCCTGTGAATGTGTGTGATTTCACAGTGGTGCAGTATGACAGGTGCAAATCTCTGAGTCTAGTCAATGCACGTGTCTTCCAGAAGTAGTGTCAAGTGTCTATGTGTGATGAGTCAGTGGAAGTCTGACGTGAGAAATGAGAAACATTGAAATTGATAGACACTTGATGGATTATGTGAATTGAACGACTCTTGAGGAAATTGTGAAATATGTGATTACTTGATGGTCATGTGAAGGGAATGAGAAAGTTGATGGTTTTTACGTGGGTGTCTTAAATTTGTTTTATCTTGATTTTAAGTTTCATATCTAAATTCTCTTTAAAAATATCTAGCTTACCCTGCGTTTTTGTTTTGTGGATGTTTTCTTAAACCTGTGATGATCGTGTATAATTTACACGGGAGCAGATGATGTTGCAGGGAGTAGAGCTCCTCAGTGAGTGGTCGCCGGAAGGAGATCGCCTGTCTTCTGTTTCTGTTAGGAGATCGCCTGTTTTCTATTTTGCTGTATTTTGTTTAAGTTTTGAAAACTGACTGGATATGTATTAAACTCCATGTGAGGAGAAATTTCATTATATATATATATATATATATATATATGTTCACTTCGATATTATGATTTTACCTTTATTTCATTATATAAATATGAAAAGGATTTTGACGGGATGTTACAATATATGAATCAAAGGTTTGTTGTTATTCTTATTGAGGTTTGCAGAATTTCTTTTATATATATGTGATAACAGGTATACCTAGTTTATGTACGAAGCTGCAATTACCTTTAAGTTATAGATTTTCTGATGCTAGACGTACTCTACAGTTGCAACATGATTATATTTTGGGCAATTACCCTATTGGAAGGGATGATGCCGCTCAGCTCTCTGCTCTATAAATCTTGGCTGAAATTGGTTTTCTTAGCACACCAGAATCATGCACGTAAGTGATTTTCGTAAGTGATTTTTAGTGTCCATTTGTGATAGTGTTTAGAGAGTGAAGTTGTTAAATTTTGTTTCCTATATGGGAATGGGAGTACGACATTATTTCTCGTTATCGGTTATTGACATGAGAAGACCATCTATTTATCTGTCTTTAATTTTCATCCACTTACAATTAAGACAATTGGGAATCCGAAATAATAATGATAGAATTTTATTTTTTCAAAATTATCAAGGTGAATTGCTTCATGATTCACTATCTTCAATAATCTTTCATCGGTAATGTTTAAAAAAAGTTAACTAACTTAATTTATTAAATTTATATTTTTAATTGTGATATAAACAATATTGTAGTTTTTTATCAAAAAAGTGTGCTAACAAATTCTGAACATCAAGAGGAGCATATGTGATTGTTGAAAAATATAATAATATAGAAATGATTTTTGATCTACTTTGTCCTTTGTGAATAATGTTATGTTTTCATTTGTATTACTTCATAGTACTATTCGTTTTATATTATTTCCTGGTAGTTTTAACTCATATTTTGTGTTTGTGTTTGAATTTCGATGTGCTTAATTTTGGTATATTTTTTTATCAATATTTTGATATATTTTGTCAATTGATACATTTTATATCCATTTATTTATTTTATTAAAAAAAATATTTTTTACAAAGGTTTTGAAACCCGTGATATTCTCTGAAGATTTTAAAACTCATGATATTTTACGGAGGTTTTGAAACCTATGATACTTTATAGAGGTTTTGAAACCCATGACATTTTACGAAGATCCTAAAACCCATGATATTTTACAGAGATTTTGAAACCCATGATATTTTACGAAGGTTTTGAAACATATGATATTTTTCGGAGGTTTTAAAACCCATGATATTTTATGGAGGTTTTGAAACCTATGATACTTTCAGAGGTTTTGAAACCATGACATTTTATGTAGGTCCTAAAACCCATGATATTTTATAGAGGTTTTGAAACCCATGATATTTTACGAAGGTTTTGAAACCCATGGTATTTTACGGAGGTCTTGAAACCCATGGTATTTTATGGAGGTTTTGAAACCCATAGTATTTTACGAAGGTTTTTAAACTAATGGTACTTAACAAGGGCTCTGAAAGGATGGGTTTATTCAGGAAACACGTTATCTAGAGATAATTTAGTGAGGGAAACTACAACCCTGGATAAATGACTTAATGGAGGTTTTAATCCTGAGTAATGTAAAAATAAACTCCTGTTAAAACATTTTTTTTAATGATAATTAGTTAAATATGATTTTCTAAATATATTTAGATATATGTATACATTTTTAGTATCTTTGAAATTTATTATCATTATTTTAGTAATGATCTATATAAGTATACTTTATTTTTACGTTAACATCGATAATACATGACTTTTGAAACTTTTAAATATTGTGTTATCATTATTTTTACTTTGTAATTAATTCTCATAGTTATTATTATTTTGAAAATAAAGATGATTTATTTAAATTTCTTTACCATGTATAAATAAATGTTTTTTCCGGTTGAATCCAATATTCACAGTTAGATAATGTTATAATATATATATATATATATATATATATATATATATTATATATTCTATATATATATATATATTATTATATATATATATATATTATATTATATATATATATATATATTATATTATATATATATATATATATATATATTATATTATATATATATATAGAATATATAATATATATATATATATATATATATATTTATACTAGTTACATTCAGACAATAATTACTTGTTTAATATTATATTTAAGATAAATAAATCAGACTATAAATCGGTTATATGTTAATATTATAAAGTTCATTTATATATAAATCTGTTATATATTACTATTATAAAATCTATTTATATCTTATGATAATCATTCAATGCTTTTCTTAATGGTCCGAGTCCAACAAGACGTATAAATAGGTGATGACTCTCTCAGTAAAGATACACTAAACTCTATTATATACTCTTACTCTTAGCTCTTTGTTAAGAATTTATCATCATCTTTATACTCCTACAGGCTTAAGCATCGGAGAGTCTTTTATAGGTGGACCTCCCTCTTTCATCGAAGACAAACTGAAAGCTCATTCCCCGAGGAACACGCAGTCCTCACCGAGTTGCACTCCCCAAGTTCATTTTCGGTAGGAACAATTGGTGCTCACTGTGGGCGATACAAACCAAATCGACAAGCAGATGACTAAGGAAACCATAGATTCTTCACAACTAGGTTAGTCATCTCAACATACAAGATAAGACCCCACCAAATTTTAGAAGAGCCTCAGCAGAGGGAGGACCGGACATAAACCAAAATATCAACTGCTCTTCCTTCTAGTCTTCTTACAAGACAAGTTAAGTAAATAAATTGGACTCACTTTGAGCTTCAATTAAAAAAATAAGCTAGAAGGGGTTGTACTTAGTAAATTGGGCCTGTGCCAAAGCCCATCCTAACCTAGCTTCTAGAAACTCACCCATATGCTCACCTTTGACCTAAAGATGGAGTTGGCCCAATCTGGAGAAATACTTGGGGACCTCAGATCTTGAGGTACATGTTAAAGCCTATATGACCCAGACTCAACTATTCTCGAAGGACATGGACATGCACTGCAGGCTGTTTCCTACGACTTTGGCTAGGGTGGCCTTAGAATGATACTAATCTCTACCCAGAAATTCGATAGACTCATTTGACACGTTTTGTGGCAAGTTCCTCGCCTAGTTTGCAGATTACAAGCCTGTGACTGTCACCTCGGCATCCTTGCACAATGTCATGCAAGGGGAGACAAAAGGCTTGAGACAATGCATGGCCTAGTGCGCCTGAGCTACTATGAACTTACCTAACTTGCACCCGGGGATCTCCATGCAAGCCCTGCTGATGGGACTATGTCCAGGGAAATTCTTGGACACCCTATATGCGAAACCCCCCAAGAACATGGATAAACTATGGGTCAGGGTAACAAGATATATGAGCATTGAGGAGAACGTGGACGCCTGAAGAAGGGCAACAAAGGCACCAACCTCAGCTGGTGAGAGTTGATTTTAGATTGACACATTTTAAAGTTTGCACTTTTGTTTATGATTTTTGAGATTACAATTATGGTGAGAAGCCTAAGAAGATTCTCACTGGACACGAACTTAACCAAGTGGTTAAGTAAATATGAAAGTGCACTTCGGAAGGGCAAAGAGAAAAAGACCATTATATGGTGACAATGATGATGACAATAAGAGGTGGAAATGGAGAGAACAAGACAAAGAGAACCAACAATTAAAATACAAACATAAAAGTATACACAGGAAAGGAATGAAATGTGCCAAAAGGAAAATAAATGAGGAAGGGATGAAGAGAGATTATGGAGAAAGAAAGATGTCACGCCACATGGAGAAGAGAGGACTCTAAGATGACTGGTGCAAAGAGCCGCCACTTGAGATGTTACCCACCCAAGATAAGACCCAAAATGAGAGCTCACAAGTCTCACAAAAACACTCCTGCAGAGTTTCCTTACTATATTCAAATTCAATGTCTAAATACATGAGACAAGACACCCTATTTATAGGTAGGGGTGCTTGGCAAGGGAGAGGGGCGGACTTGGGTGTTGACTAGGGTCAAAGTCGCCCCTTAGGCACATCTTCTAAAAGGTAGGTTAAAAATCCTAATTTTAGGTGCCTTGTCTTGAAAAAGTGGGCTTGGCACAAGCCCATTTCGCTAAGTACACTCCCATTTATGCTATGTGAACCTATTCTTCTATTTGGACCCCCAAAGTGAGCCCAATTTATTTACAACACCTTTGTCTTGTAAGAAGACTAGAAAAAAGAACATTTGATATTCTGGTCTATGCCCAATTCTTCTTCTGTTAAGGTCCTTCTGATATTTGGTGGGGCCTTGTCTTGAATGTTGAGATGACTGATCACAATGTGAATTATCTCTTGAGTCCTTGGTCATTTGCTTAGCTACTTGGATTGTATCATGCCCCCCAAGTTGGAGAGAATTCAACCTCGAATTTAGAACTCTTGCAAATATCATAGTTAGTTTGTTCACATATAAGATATTGCGAGGTGTGGAATGTGAAGTAAACTTATGTTTAATTAGCTTTGGGAGTTCATATGGGTAAGTTCTAGATACAACCCATGTTTGGAAAGAATATTTGCGGATGAAATGACTTTTTGGTGAGAATCCTCTTAGAAGGTGAGAACCTTTAGGAGGTGTTTGAATTTCATCCCAAAACTTCTTTGTCCAAGATGTCAAGTATTTAGAATTATTAGGTAATGAAAAAGAGAAGGAGCATGTATACCTAGGAGGCGCAATTAGTTTTGTATGGGTCAACATTATTGTTTTGATTGCGTGAGATGAGATGTTGAGACTCGTTTTACTTTCCTCTCTTTTTTCATTTTCTCTTTTGGTTTTCATTTTTATTTGGTCCTCATGAACTTCTTTAGGAGAGAGGGGTTTTAAGATAACCTTATGCCCTTAGAAGTTGAAAGACATTTTATTGGTAATGACCATCATGTAAACCTTTCCTAGAGAGTTCTCCATAAATGACTAATAAATTTTGGATCTCTATCTGAAACTATAGTCTTAGGTAGTCCATAAGTCGAACCACTTCTCTAAAGAAGAGCTTGGAGATGTTGTTAGCATCATCCACTTTATGATAGGGTATAAAATGTTTCATCTTGCTAAATTTATCCACCACCACAAAGATGGAATAAAAACCTCTTTGTGTCTTAGGAAGCCCTAAAATAAAATTCTTGTTGATGTCTTCCTACGAGGCACAAGCAAGAGGTAGAGGAGTATAGAGTCCATGAGGCGATGTCTTAGACTTAACTTTTAAACATAAAATACATCTATGACAATGTCTTTGGACATCTTTTCTCATATGGTTCCAAAAGAATTTTTCTTTAAGAAGATCTAGAGTTTTATCTAGTCCAAAATGGTGCATGAGACCTCCTTCATGTGACTCTTTAACAAGGAATTTTCTATATGTTCTATGAGGTATACAAATTTTTCCTTATCTAAACAAATACCCCTAAGAAATATAGCAACCTCCTTGTGCCCTATGTTTACAACTAGCAAAGGTGAATTCAAAATCTTGATCATGCTCATAAAGCTCAGATATGTTTTCAAATCCAAGAATTTGGGCTCCAAGTGATGGAGGACCATCCAAAAGGAAACATATTGGGCCTTTAACTAGGGCCATGGCTAGAAGAATGGAAGAAGAAGAATAAGGACATCAAAAAAACTCTATTTTTATGGAGAATTAATTTGTAACTTTGCTTCCAAATTTCCTAGTCTTATAAAATTGTACAAAGTAGTATAGGTTTTATTTTGGGCTTGTATTTAGGCCATTGTCTTAAGCTATGTTTTTGGGCCAATTTTCATGGGCCATGTATTAGGCCAATTAGAGTAGGGTGTAAATAGAAAAAGAAAGAGTCTAGCTAGAGTTACAATTGGGCCCTTGGACCCAATGCAACTCTAGACCATCTAGGATGCACAAATAAATTACTAGAGTGCAAACAGAAAGCATGGAGTGGCAAGAAAGGCATGAAGGTCCACATGTCATCTCCTTAATGGAGAGGATTCCCACCAATGACAAAAGGACATTTGTCTTTGTGGGAATGGAGAGGATTCTCTCCAATTAGAGGAGGACACTTGTCAACCTCTATTTTGAGAGGATTTGCTCCAATTAGAAAGAGTCACTTATCCTTCTATGAGTGGGGAGCTTTTTAGGGTTAAAGCTTACACCTTGGCTGCCCATAGCACTATAAATACAAGTGCTAGCCCCCTTGTAAATTATCTTAAAATTGATTAAAGAATTGGTGCCCAAATTTGTGCACATCTTGTCTTCTTTGCTCACTTTTTGCTAACACTAGTTTGTCTAGCTTAGAACTTCTTAGGAGTTAGCCTAACCTCTCTTAAGCTTCATTATCATTCTCCATACACCAATACTTCACAATTTATTTCACTCAATTTAGCCACCCAATCCCACCAAATTCCGCATCCCAAAATACAAAACAAAAGACTCATAGCAATGCAAGCTAGGATTGCATCACCAAGTTTAGAAAATAAGGTATGTCTCCGAGATAGAGCATCTGTCACAATGTTTGTGATCCGGTCGGTCATCGGTAGTCGATGATGTCAGTAGCAGATGACAACGTGGACCACTCACAGGATGACACGTGGAATAAGATAGCAGGTGAATCAGGTGGAGATCATTCAGAGCTGTGATCGGTGGTCAGTTGCTGAGTGACCACCGCCACCAGATCAGTGCCTAGAGGAGCGCCTGGAAGGAGAGCGCGACAAAGTAAAGAAGCGCCGATCAATCATCGGTTCCTGGTCATCGGGTTTCTTGCTAACACGTGTTAAGCTGGGACACAGGCTCCCAGTGAAAGCGTTACGCAGGCACCTCGCAGGATTCCAAACCAGAAGAAGAAGAGCTGCTCGCCAGTAGGGTCGTGCATGAGGATGGTATAAGAGAGCTTGTAAACTGGTCAGTGATCACTGACTCTCTTAGACCCATTACGTGCATGGCATTGCGCGTTGAGACCATGCAGGCAGGATGCACCTGGTGAGTGTGCTTAGACTAGCCACACCTGGTGCTTCCCTTGGAGCATGCAACTTACTCAGAGGAAAGAAACGCGATAAGTTACTCCGCAAGGGAATAACTACGCGCACAGGGAAAAACGCAGAAGCCCTTCAGGTGTGACACGTGTACGAGTAGATGCAAGTTGCATGCCTCCACGTGTCACCATCTGAGAGAGAGGCGTGACACAGTTTTTACAGTTAGAGAGATCACACATTCTCTGAGTAATTGTGGGGACGTTTATACACGTTGCCCAGTGGTAACAGACTTCAGTTACTGTGGTGGCCAGAGACATCGGTCATCGGTCAAGGAGACACATCGATCATCGGTCAGGATGAGACATCGATCATCGGTCAGGATGAGACATCGATTATCGGTCAGGATGAGAGATACCTCGGTCATCGGTGTGTGGCGAGGTGACATCGGCGACGGCGATGTGAACAACGCGATCGGTGATCAGTAAAGCGCCCAGAGGCAGGGAATGGCCTTAGTCACGAAACGACCATGCATGAGGCTGGGAAGGCACAGTTAGGTGCAGAATCCTGTTGGGACGAGAACCCATCAAGGTTAGAGTTCCCAGTGAGGTTGCATGCATGGCATGTGGACCGTGAAGGTGTTCCCAGAGACTAGGTAGGGCAGGCGGCCCTAGAGATTGAGTGCGTACAGAGGCGCCCACGTGGCCATCTTGCCAGACTTTCCACTCAAGTAGAGGAAACTTGCACGCAAGATTGCCCTGAGAGTAGGTAATGGCAGTGCAGAGTAATCAAGTGACCCTAGAGGTAGCCAGTAGAGAGGAGATGCTGAGATTATATGAGAGGCAGAGGAACACTCAGGGAGGTACGCAATACGTAACCCAGAACACTCAGTTTTCGAACTCAAGAACATTGAGGGCACACACGAGTCTCACAGAGAGATTCAAAGAGAGTTTTTGGTGTTCCTGTTGCCTAACTTGAGCATTGGAGCTACAACGGCTGCTAGAGGCACCGTCTGTGTGTTTTGCAGGCTTCGTTTGGAGTTCCGACGAAGGTTCTTGGAGCGTTCTTGCAGAACGCGCAGTTGCAGAAGGCTAGACGAAGGAGTGACGAGGCATATCCTCCACGTTCGAGTCAGCGGCAGGATCAGTTTGTATTGCCCTTCTTGTATTTGATAACACTGCACTTTTGCCTACTCCTGATGCATCACACTCTAGCTCAAAAGTTTTTGAAAAGTTTAGAAGTGCTATAATGGGTGCATTGGTGAGTTGAACTTTCAACCTTTGAAATGATTACTCATGTTTCTCTGTCCAATAGAACGAAGTTTCTTTCTTCACCAACTCATTGAGAGGTGAAGCTAAATTAGAGAAGTTGGAAACAAAACGTCTATAAAATATTGTTAAAGCATGAAAGCTCTTGATATCTCCTACATTTTGTGGTGTTGGCCAGTCTTGGATGACTTTGATTTTCTCAAGATGAACATGTACTCCATTTTTATTAACTATAAAGCCTAGAAATAGTACACTATCAACACACAAAGTGAACTTTTCTACATTAGCCGACAAATGATTATTTCTAAGAACTAATAAAACTTTCCTAAGATGAACTAAACATAATTCTAGACTATGACTATAAACTAGAATATCATCAAAATAAAAAACTACATATTTACCTATACAATCCCTAAGAGCATAATTCATAAGTCTCATGAATGTGTTAGGGGCATTAGTAAGACCAAAAGGCATTATTAACCACCCATATAGTCCAAATTTGGTCTTAAAAGTAGTTTTCCACTCATCATCCTATTTGATTCTAATTTGGTGATAACAACCTTTTAGATCAATTTTAGAAAATCTAGTGGATCAATGCAATTCATCAAGCATATCATCAAGTATAGGAATTGGATGCTTGTATTTGATGGTGATATTATTGATGACTCTACAATCACAACACATTCTCCATTTGCCATCTTTCTTAGGCACCTACAAACCAGGTACAACACAACGACTTAGACTTTTTTGTACCCAACCCTTCTCCAACAATTCCTGAATCTAGGATTCTATCTCCTTGGTTTCTTCTAGATTAGTTTTGTATCCTGGTCTATTTGGTAGACTAGCTCCAGACACTAAATGTATTTGATGTTTTATGCCCCTGAAAGGTGGAAGTCCAATTGGTCCTTCCTTAGGGAACACATCATCAAATTCTTCTAAAAGGTTTTTAACTCCAGGAGGTAAAACATTGGGTTCTGAAAGTGTGGCAGTGCATGTAAGTACTCCTTTACAAAGAAGGAAGCTTGGAGGTTGTCCAGATAGAAGAATTTTTTCAATCTCTTTTTTTAATAAATTTGTTTCTATTTGAATGACCTCGTGAAAAGGAGAACTCTTCTCTCACACCTTAGTATTGTCCCTAAGAACTACTCTTTGATTTTCGAGATTTTTTTTTTTCACTATCTTTTTATTGTAGAACTAACAAGATGAAACAAAACATTTTTTATTTATTTTATATATCATACTCTAACTAAATATTACATGCAATTAACAAAAGTGGGTCCAATCTCATTATATATGGACAATTAAACAAAAGGCACACAATTTATAATTTATTAATATCACAATTTAATCGTATAATAATATATTGTAAATAATATAATTAAAATAAACAAGACATAAGTTTATTTTCTGTCATAGTCAATATTTTATTTAATAAAATATTAAGAAAATCATATCTAAAATAAAAAATAAAAAAACTTATTTAAAGTGTTCAAACTTTCAGTTTTTCTTTTCCTCATTCAATTTCCAATGGTTGTTGTGAAGTTTTTTTTTTTTTTTAATTTAAAAACCATTTATTTAGATAAAAAAATATTAATGTGAAATTACTTAACTTGAAAGAAAAAATAAAGTCGTTATTTTAGTGGTTTAGTTGAACAGATTTTCCTTCAATATAAGTAATCCAAAGGAATGTGTCCCAATTTTAGTGAATCCACGATTAGAACGGTCGAGATCACTATTAAAAGCAATAAGTTTACATAAAAAAAAAAAAATCCATTAATATTGCTCAAATTGCTCACATAATTAAACAACCCTAACAAAAAGTAAAATTAAAAAATAAGAAGATATATAAAAGAGAATTAAAGTAAAGGTGAGATGAAAAAGAAATTGAATGTATCAGCATAAGATCTACATGCTTCTTCATGCATTGGTTGAAAATCATGAAAATTTCATAAATACATTTTTAATTACATATTATCTTAGTAGCTTATAGAGGATATGTGCAATTTGTGATGGACAACCACCATGATGAGCACGATATACAAATCAAATTACTCCTTCTCAAATTCTCATTATCACCGCTATAGTTACAACTACTATACTTGGTGGGAGTGATACAATTCAATTAGTCAAGCAGATGACCAAAGACACAAGAGATACTTTACAAATTGATCAGTCATCTCAGCATACAAAATACAATTTCATCAATTTTTAGAAGGACCTCAGCAAAAAAATAACTGGACATAGATCAGAGTATCAGATTATCAAATTTTATTTTCTAAAAATAATGTCAAAAACTAATTTTAGATAAATAATTATATATTTCTTACTATTTATTATATATAATTTAACATTATTGTATAGTTACTATTGGATTACATTTACTATTATTATGTTAATATTGTTTTATAAGATTGTATATTGACTCCATTGTTGAATTTCTTTTGAAAAATGAAATCAAATGCTTCTTACCACACAACTTCTCTATTATCGATACTATATATAATTGGAGGGAGGACAAATGGAAATTCTTGACACGTGTCACTCACATAATTTTCGGATAAAAAATTTATAAAAACCATTTTACTAAAATAAGAAAATGAACACGTGACAAAAATGAAACACGGTACGTGGCAGGCTGTATTGAACTCATCTGTCCAGCAGGTTTGTTCAATGTAAACAGAACTTTGGATGGTTCGTTTCTCACACAATCAAAAATTGGAAGGCTAAAAAATCTACAACGATGGATAGAAAAGCACTGAGCTAAACAAGGTAATGTATTTTGTATTTTCGATTTTAAATTTTTTTTATCGATAATAAAAAATTAATAAATAAGAACTACTTCAAGGACGGTTCTATATATATATATATATATATATATATATATATATATATAAACACTAAACCTCCTTTATCCAAAACCAAACGGCTCCACTAAAATAAGTCACTTGACTGGACTTAGAGAACCCATCCAAAAGAACAAATCTCTGAAAAAATAAAAAACATCAACAAACCATCCTCATATAGACCAAAGAGTCAAAATACCAGTCAGAAAAGGAAAAAAACGTAGAATGAGACTTGGCAGTGATCCAAGACCAAACCTTTAATTGAACCAAGACAAAAACTTCTGAAACATCAGCTACACCCCTATTAAAAATTATATTATTCCTATGCTTCCATAACTCGCTTACTAATGCAATCCAAACATTCCCCACACATCAATTTTGAATCTTGAAATCTGATTTCAAGCTGTTTTGTTTATTCTTTTCTCACACAAGCAAAGCACACAACCATTCTTTTCCCACAGGCTTGCAAATTTCACGTTTTAGCGAAAAATGAGATGTTGAGGAATCTGCATCTTTGGACAGAGAGAGCATTAATTTAAAGGAGGAAAGTATATTGAAATTTAAAATTTTATATTTTCAAATTTGAATTTTGAAATCTCTTATTTTCCGACGAAGCTTGGAGATAAGAGTTGTATATTGCTTTTTAACAACCATTTTTTTTGTTGCTTTTTCTCATCATGATTTTCTCCCTCTGTCCAAAAAGCAGAGTTCTTCATATTCTTTCAGTCCTTCATCAGAGAAAATGTGGACCATGCATTCTACCTTTCCAAAATATGTTGTTTCTCTTTACATCCTATGGTTGGATCTCTGCTTTTAATGGGTAGTTGTGGATTGCTTTATAATAGGTGTTTCGATAGCTGTGGGTAATTTTTGGGCCTGCATAAATATTAAAACAGTTTCTAAGTCATATATAGGAATATGTATATCTTTCCTATTTGGAAAGATTTGATTCAAATTTATGGAAGGGATTCAAATTTTTTTCGTGTATTTTTGGAGATGATGTGATTGCATGTGCATTGCAATTTTAAAGAGTTTCCTATATAGAGATGATGTTAAAATAAGCATACAGGTCCAATCTATCTTAACCTAAAACTCATATATATAAGTGAGATATTATGGAAATAATAAAAAAAAGAAGAAAAATTTATAGTTAATCCTAGTTTAGTAGTCTTAGTATTCTGTAAGCATAGACTTAGTTAATCATGGAATAGGTAGCAGAGTTCTTACTGTTCTATCATTGGTGCTTTCATTACTCTTACCATACCTCCCAAAACCCAATCAAAAGACCGAAAAAAAATATTAAACTCCATCCAAGAGTGTTTATCAGCTATTGAAGAAATCCTACACTACCTGCGCCTCAACCGTCGCGCCGCCCAGCATCGCAAGCCTCCGCGCACAATAGATCGCACACTGTAACATCGCCCACGCCCCAACCGTCGTGCCGCCTAGTGCCATCAACCTCCACGCACACCAGGCTCCATTCCGCAACACCGCTACCGGCATCTAAATCCGTTCAACTACTAGCACCCTAGCCGTCATCGCGCCGCCCAATGTCGCCTACAACTACACCGCCCGCATCCACTCCAATTTTTACGTCCACCTCCTTCATCTCCTTTAGAGCACCACAGATTGTTTCTCCCATTCTAAAAACAAAAAATAGCATTTTGTAAGGACCTAGAAACTTTAATTGGAATGAAAGTGTTATATTTAAATAATTTCAGAAGCTGTTATTATTTAAAATACAAAGAGCTGGTAATAGAAGTTTCGTAGTAGTCGGACCTCGGACGTCGCCCAAGGTCTGGGGTCAGCGGGTAGAGGTCGGTCGGCTGACCATTGTATTAACCAAGTAGTCAGGTGCGATGACTTTATCGTGAGGTAATCACGTGGGTGTGCTCGAGGAAGACATGTGGATCAAGAAGAGTAAAGGAAGAAAAGCATAGCTTAGAAGTCTACGACATCGCCGTTGTTGAAGATGGAGGCGATCTCCGACTTCTCTGGCACATGATCGCCAATCGCCTATGGTGTACATGATCGCCGAAAGTGCACTTAGTATGTGGTCAAGGTGCTGGATCAACTATAGTGGGTTCCAAAAACCACGCGTATCAAGGTGTGGGTTAAGCCTCAGATACGCTGTGCATGCGAAGCTCTATGCTTGAGCATAAGAAATCGTCCTTAGTGTTGCATGCATGGGCGCAGGAGGAGTATTGCTGATCTATTCTTGGAAATGTGAAGCTACCGACGTCACCAAGCCATGTGGAGGTGATACCTTGGACGTAACATAGTGGGATGAAGAACCTCCAGCAAGGGGTGGCGATGTGTAATCATTCATCGCCGGGGCGAGAGGCATGCGGGCATCGCCAGGGCGAGAGACATGCGGGATCGCCAGGGCGAGAGACACGCGTTCATCGCCAGGGAGAGACATCGGTCGTCTTCCAGAGAGAGACATCGGTCGTCTTCCAGAGAGAGAGACATCGGTCGTCTTCCAGGGAGAGACATCGGTCGTCCTCCAGGATGAGTCATCGGTGGAAGGTTATCGTGCGATGTCATGTTTCACACAGATAAGGTGGGACCCAGGCTTCCAGCATGAGACGTCCTGCACGCGCGACACGTAGACAAAAAGGGTGTTTCAAAATAGTTAGCATCAGAGAGTTGGTATGCGCAGAAACCTACGTGGTCATACTGTTCAAGGAAGTGTGCACGCAAGCTTTCCTGCAGAGTGGGCAGGGGGCAACGGCATTTCTGGGCAAGTTGGCTTAGTTTTAAAAACTCACTCCTGAGAGGCAGTGAACGTTGCTGTGGTTTGAGAGTGATTGAGTGAGTTAGCCTTGGTTCCCTGTTTCTTTCCTCTCCTTCTCCCTGCGTTCAGACGTCCTAGCGAACCAGTTGGAGATCGGCGTCTACCCTGGATTCCTGACGTTGTGCTCTGCAAGTTCTCTCGTCAGGACGCTAGAACAGAGTTAAGGCATCTTTAAGCTTCGGTGGGTTTTGGAGCTCTTAGTGATTTTGCGCAAGTTCAGGTAAGGGAAGCTAGCTTTAATTCCAATAAAAACCTTAGGCTAGAAGGTTCTGAAGTGAGGGCGACGTGGTCGCCGGTTTCATATTCTTTTTCACGATGCTCTGTTTTTATGTGTGGGGCGACGTGATCGCCGGTTTTAATGTTGTTTTCGAAATCCCCTGTTTTAGTGTCGCTTTGAACTTGTTTGAGATTGATATGTGAAATGCATGTGATATTGGAAAATCTGAACCTTGATACGATTGTTGTTGTGGTTGGAATCGTTCATTTAAGTGTTGTATGGTGCTTTGGGTGAATTGATGATCTTTAGCTGTCCTGTGTGCACTTCTTTAGCTGTCTTGTGTGGACTTCATTAGCTGTCCTGTGTGGACTTCACGAGCTGTCCTGTGTGGACTTCAGTAGCTGTCCTGTGTGGACTTCACGAGCTGTCCTGTGTGGACTTCATTAGCTGTCCTGTGTGGACTTCACGAGCTGTCCTGTGTGGACTTCAGTAGCTGTCCTGTGTGGACTTCACGAGCTGTCCTGTGTGGACTTCATTAGCTGTCCTGTGTGGACTTCACGAGCTGTCCTGTGTGGACTTTATTAGCTGTCCTGTGTGGACTTCACGAGCTGTCCTGTGTGGACTTCAGTAGCTGTCCTGTGTTGACTTCACGAGCTGTCCTGTGTGGACTTCATTAGCTGTCCTGTGTGGACTTCATGAGTTGTCCTGTGTGGACTTCAGTAGCTGTCCTGTGTGGACTTCACGAGCTGTCCTGTGTGGACTTTACAGTGGTGTGGTATGTGTCTATGTGTGGTGAGTTAATGGAAGTCTAACGTGAGAAAGAGAAACATTGAAATTTGATAGACACTTGATGGTTTATGTGAAACAAATAACACTTGATGAAATTGTGAAGTGTGTGAAATGAATGGGAAAATTGATGGATTTTACGTGAGTGTTTTAAAATTGTTTTATCTTGATTTTAAAGTTTCATATCCAAATTCTCTTTAAAATATTTAGCTTACCCTGTGTTTTTGTTTTGTGGATGTTTTCTTAAACCTGTGATGATCGTGTATAATTTACACGGGAGCAGATGATGTTACAGGAAGTAGAGCTCCTCAGTGAGTGGTCGCCGGAAGGAGATCGCCTGTTTCTGTTTCTGTTAGGCGATCGCCTGTTTTTCTGTTTCTGATAGGAGATCGCCTGTTTTCTGTTAGGAGATCGCCTGTTTTTCTATTTTGCTGTATTTTGTTTAAGTTTGGAAAACTGATTGGATATGTATTAAACTCCCTGTGAGGAGAAATTTCATTATACATATATATATACATATGTTCACTTCGATATTATTGTTTTACCTTTATTTCATTTTATAAATATGAAAAGAATTTGGCGGGATGTTACATTAATGGTATCAGAGCAGTTCGTCCTTAGGATGACCTGAGGAGAGTGGGTTCATTGTGTTTCTTCTGCTTTGGGAGTCTTAATAAAAGCTATAGTGAAAAGTTTTGAAGGTTTTCTTATTGAAATTTTGTGTTTGCTGTAGTGAATATATGCTCTAACGGAAAATTTTAGTATTAAGAATGAAAGGATCTTGATAAAGTAATGAGGGTGCACACTCATAATTGGATCGAGATGATTCTCAATCTTAATTCTAAAGGTTTGATGTTTAGCATATATTGAATTCTGGTGTGAATTATTTCATTTTATTGAGTGTTTTTGGTAATTGATTTAAAGTGGTTGTTTGGATTGATGGTTTTATATACCAGTGGCTGTTCTGGTGTTATGCTTGATGTTATAAGTATCATGATCGGCTGATAAACTCAAATTCTTAATGACTTTGAGATGCTGACCTTTGTAAGGTCTAGAATGTTACCTCCTGAATGAATTGATTTCTTATCGATCTCATTCTTGTAGTTGTAGGGAATATAGAACCCTATAGTTTCAAAATCTGAAACGAAGAAAGATGGCACGTAGACCTCCTACCCCTCCCCAACCTTCTTCGGAAATGAGCCAAATTGCCAAGGCTATTGAGATGATGGCAACTGCCATCCAACAACAGAATGCAGCAATGACTCAGAATCATCAGGCTGCAATGCACCATTGGGAAACTGCTCGGTCGGCTGAAACAGCTTCCCACGTCGGTCAGCCTCAGGAACAGATGGGACTGACCGAGTTCATAAGGCACAACCCACCCAAGTTCAGTGGGAATGCTACCCCTGATCAAGTAGATCAGTGGGTCAGGGAGTTGGAGAAAATCTTTAGGGCGACCTCCTGCCCTGAAGAGAAGAAATTGGTATTCGCCACCTATCTGCTATCTGGAGAAGCCGAGTTCTGGTGGATGGGAGCTCAGTAGATGATGGAAGCCAGAGCTGATGTTTTAGACTGGGAGAGCTTCAGGGTGAGATTTCTGGAAAAATACTTCCCAAATAGTGCGAGGTTTGCGAAGGAAGCAGGATTCCTCAGATTGGAGCAGGGGGAGATGTCAGTGAATGCTTATGCTGCTCGGTTTGAGTACCTCGCCCGATTCTATACCCAGGCGACCTCTGAGGCTTGGAGGTGTAGGAAATTTGAAGAAGGACTGAAGCATGAGCTGAAGAGGACCATAGCACCTATGTGCATAAGAGAATTTCACGCCTTAGTGGAGAAGGCGATGATGGTGGAGACACTGGAGAAGAGTGACTCTCGGGTGATCAGGTCACACCCAGGGGGTTCTTCCAGTGGGAAGGCCAAGGTGCAGCAACAGCAAAATAAGCCTTATGCGAGACCTCCACAGCATAGGGCAGAAGCAGCACCGCCCTAGTTTCAGCAGCAACAGCCCTGGAAACTCAGATGTTTCCATTGTGGTGGACCACACACATCCAATGTGTGCCCCAAGAGAAATTCAGAGAGAAGATGCTACATCTGCCGAAAGACGGGACACCTTGCTAGAGAGTGTCCTAACGGGAATAGGGCGACTCAACCTAGTGGTTCCCAGCAGTTGAGGAACGAAGGCAGCAGACCTCAGGCAGCAGGGAGAGTGTTTGCCATGTCTGGAGCGGAGGCATCTCAGTCAGGTAACCTAGTACAAGGTGCTTGTTTATAGCTGGTAGATACGTTAGAGTTTTGTTTGATTCTGGAGCGACACACTCTTTTGTGTCAAATCGGTGTGCAATCGAACTGGGCCTTCTAGTGAAGGAGCTTCCATTTGAACGGCTGGTCTCTACACCTGCATCAGGACAGGTTTTGACCTCCCCAGTTTGCTCTGAATGTCCAGTGATAGTAGAGGGACGCAGGTTCAAAGTGAATTTGATCTGTCTACCTCTTCAGCATCTGGATGTTATCCTGGGAATGGATTGGCTATCTGCCAATCACATTCTCATAGATTGCAGTAGGCAGAAAGTGGTGTTTCCAGATCTCCAAGAGTCAGATATGATATCTGCTCAGCGTGTATGGTCGGAGTTGAAAGAAGGGGCGACGTGCCTTGTGATCCTAGCTCAAGGGGAGTGAAGAATGATGAAGATATGGGCTGTATACATGTGGTGAAGGATTTCATGGATGTATTTCCAGAAGAAATACCTGGACTACCTCCTAAGAGAGAGATGGAATTCTCTATTGTTTTGGTACCTGGAGCTGGACCAGTGTCAATGGCTCCCTACAGAATGGCTCCAGCTGAGTTGATGGAATTAAAGAAGCAAGTGTAAGTTAGATTTAGTTGTACCAAGGTTTAGTTTTAGCTACATATAAGTTATGGAGAGTAAATAAGCAGTATGTTGAGGGTTTAAAGACTTAAGCATGAGTATCCATGGGAAGTACCAGAGTTAAGTTCCAAGAATGAAAGAATGAATTTTCTTTTATTTGAAGCTTGGAAGATGTTTATGTCGATGAAACAGCATGAGATGGCTCTAGCTTAACCACAAGCTTAAAAGGAAAGATGAGATATTGTATTTATGTCTAAAGTCCAATTAGACAGAGAAATTTGCTGGAAAAAAAAAAGTATACTAGGTAGAGAAGTTACTGGGATAAGAGAGAAAGCTTCACGCAGAATGGATGCTGTTTTGTTGATCGTGATTTGAAAGATGAGTATGGAAATGGTGGGTTGAGATTAAAGGCTCCTGATGCCGTAAGTCTCCTGAGCTTGGAAAATGAGGATGCAGTTCTGCCGGTGAATGTAGAAGGGAAGGAGGAAATGGCTATGGATAAGAATAAGGGTAAGCCGTGTTATGATGATGTTGAGTTCTTCTAGCGATGTTAGTAAATTGCAGAAAGTTGGATGTGGAAGCAGAACTTTCCGTGCCTTGTGTTTCTAATGGGATGGGATTTGCAGCTAATCCTTTAAATAGGCAGTTGTGGTGGTCAGCGTTTCGTTTCTGATCCTAGAAACAATGCTGCATTGTCAGCTGTGGCAACAAGTCCTCACCTTGAACACAGTGAGGGATTTATGATCTGCGTGTTGAATACTGAGCACCCTGAGATCCCATGCAATGCTAATATGGATGTATCCATTGGAATTCCTGAGTCAGCAGCTCTGAAATCCCAACCATCTGCTAAAGGGGTGGGTTTTTCCTGATCTGCTATTAGTAATAAATAAAGAAATGAACCAGAGGGGCGCCTGAAGAAAGAAACCGTGCTCCCTCAAGCTTTTGCTGCTTCACCATCGGTTTGACAAGAAACGGTGCCTAATGTGAAGTCAAGCTACAAACCGGTTGTTTCTGAACTGAAAAATGAAAATCCTGGAAGAAACTCCATCTCTGCAGTTTCTAGACAGAAAAATAATGTTGATGTCAACCCAAGTCATTGCAGATTAGTTCATGCCAATGAAGGACATCTAAAACAAGAGGAATTAGAAGTTTTAAGGATCAAGTATTTGAGAAAGGTTTTCTGGTCTGCAAGTCTCTACTCCAACCAATGAAATGATAGATCAGAGGATTCAACTTGGGAGTTAGAAGAAACCATGAGAGAAGCCTATCCCTACCTCTTTTCCTTGTAATCCCATTTTCGAGGACGAAAATTTTCTTGTTGGGGAGAATGTAAGGACCTAGAAACTTTAATTGGAATGAAAGTGTTATATTTAAATAATTTCAGAAGATGTTATTATTTAAAATACAAAGAGCTGGTAATAGAAGTTTCGTAGTAGTCGGACCTCGGACGTCGCCCAAGGTCTGGGGTCAGCGGGTAGAGGTCGGTCGGCTGACCATTGTATTAACCAAGTAGTCAGGTGCGATGACTTTATCGTGAGGTAATCACGTGGGTGTGCTCGAGGAAGACATGTGGATCAAGAAGAGTAAAGCAAGAAAAGCGTAGCTTAGAAGTCTACGAGATCGCCGTTGTTGAAGACGGAGGCGATCTCCGACTTCTCTGGCACATGATCGCCAATCGCCTATGGTGTACATGATCGCCGAAAGTGCACTTAGTATGTGGTCAAGGTGCTGGATCAACTATAGTGGGTTCCAAAAACCACGCGTATCAAGGTGTGGGTTAAGCCTCAGATACGCTGTGCATGCGAAGCTCTATGCTTGAGCATAAGAAATCGTCCTTAGTGTTGCATGCATGGGCGCAGGAGGAGTATTGCTGATCTATTCTTGGAAATGTGAAGCTACCGACGTCACCAAGCCATGTGGAGGTGATACCTTGGACGTAACATAGTGGGATGAAGAACCTCCAGCAAGGCGTGGCGATGTGTAATCAGTCATCGCCGGGGCGAGAGGCATGCGGGCATCGCCAGGGCGAGAGACATGCGGGATCGCCAGGGCGAGAGACACGCAGTCATCGCCAGGGAGAGACATCGGTCGTCTTCGAGAGAGAGACATCGGTCGTCTTCCAGAGAGAGACATCGGTCGTCTTCCAGAGAGAGACATCGGTCGTCTTCTAGAGAGAGACATCGGTCGTCTTCCAGAGAGAGAGACATCGGTCGTCTTCCAGGGAGAGACATCGGTCGTCCTCCAGGATGAGTCATCGGTGGAAGGTTATCGCGCGATGTCATGTTTCACACAGATAAGGTGGGACCCAGGCTCCCAGCATGAGACGTCCTGCACGCGTGACACGTAGACAAAAAGGGTGTTTCAGAATAGTTAGCATCAGAGAGTTGGTATGCGCAGAAACCCACGTGGTCATACTGTTCAAGGAAGTGTGCACGCAAGCTTTCCTGCAGAGTGGGCAGGGGGCAGCGACATTTCTGGGCAAGTTGGCTTAGTTTTAAAAACTCACTCCTGAGAGGCAGTGAACGTTGTTGTGGTTTGAGAGTGATTGAGTGAGTTAGCCTTGGTTCCCTATTTCTTTCCTCTCCTTCTCCCTGCATTCAGACGTCCTAGCGAACCAGTTGGAGATCGGCGTCTACCCTGGATTCCTGACGTTTTGCTCTGCAAGTTCTCCCGTCAGGACGCTAGAACAGAGTTAAGGCATCTTTAAGCTTCGATGGGTTTTGGAGCTCTTAGTGATTTTGCGCAAGTTCAGTTAAGGGAAGCTAGCTTTAATTCCAATAAAAACCTTAGGCTAGAAGGTTCTGAAGTGAGGGCGACGTGGTCGCCGGTTTCATATTCTTTTTCACGATGCTCTGTTTTTATATGTGGGGCGACGTGATCGCCAGTTTAAATGTTGTTTTCGAAATCCCCTGTTTTAGTGTCGCTTTGAACTTGTTTGAGATTGATATGTGAAATGCATGTGATATTGGAAAATCTGAACCTTGATACGATTGTTGCTGTGGTTGGAATCGTTCATTTAAGTGTTGTATGGTGCTTTGGGTGAACTGATGATCTTTAGCTGTCCTGTGTAGACTTCTTTAGCTGTCCTGTGTGGACTTCATTTGCTGTCCTGTGTGGACTTCACGAGCTGTCCTGTGTGGACTTTACAGTGGTGTGGTATGTGTCTATGTGTGGTGAGTTAGTGGAAGTCTAACATGAGAAAGAGAAACATTGAAATTTGATAGACACTTGATGGTTTATGTGAAACAAATAACACTTGATGAAATTGTGAAGTGTGTGAAATGAATGGGAAAATTGATGGATTTTACGTGAGTGTTTTAAAATTGTTTTATCTTGATTTTAAAGTTTCATATCCAAATTCTCTTTAAAATATCTAGCTTACCCTGCGTTTTTGTTTTGTGGATGTTTTCTTAAACCTGTGATGATCGTGTATAATTTACACGGGAGCAGATGATGTTGCAGGAAGTAGAGCTCCTCAGTGAGTGGTCGCCGGAAGGAGATCGCCTGTTTCTGTTTCTGTTAGGCGATCGCCTGTTTTTCTGTTTTTGATAGGAGATCGCCTGTTTTCTGTTAGGAGATCGCCTGTTTTTCTATTTTGCTATATTTTGTTTAAGTTTGGAAAACTGACTGGATATGTATTAAACTCCCTGTGAGGAGAAATTTCATTATACATATATATATACATATGTTCACTTCGATATTATTGTTTTACCTTTATTTCATTTTATAAATATGAAAAGAATTTGGCGGGATGTTACACATTCCACTGCAAACCCTGTAAGGACCTAGAAAATTTTATTGGAATGAAAGTGATATATTTTAAGTAAATTCTAAGTATGTTTTTATTTAAAATATAATGGAAGGAAAGTGTAGCTTAGAAGTCTATGAGATCGCCGTTGTTGAAGACGGAGGCGATCTCCGACTTCTCTGGTACATAATCGCCTGTCGCCTAGAGTACACATGATCGCCAATCGCCTATGGTGTACCTGATCGCCAAAAGTGCACTTAGTATGTGGTCAAGATACTGGATCAACCATAGTGGGTTCCAAAAACCACGCGTATCAAGGTGTGGGTTAAGCCTTAGATACGCTGTGCATGCGAAGCTCTATGCTTGAGCATAAGAAATCGTCCTTAGTGTTGCATGCATGGGCGCACGAGGAGTAGTGCTGATCTATTCTTGGAAATGTGAAGCTACCGACGTCACCAAGTCATGTGGAGGTGATACCTTGGACGTAACATAGTGGGATGAAGAACCTTCAGCAAGGCGTGGCGACGTGTCATCAGTCATCGCCAGGGCGAGAGACATGCGGGCATCGCTAGGGCGAGAGACATGCGGTCATCGCCAGGGATAGACATCGGTCGTCTTCCAGAGAGAGACATCGGTCGTCTTCCAGAGAGAGACATCGGTCGTCTTCCAGAGAGAGACATCGGTCGTCTTCCAGAGAGAGACATCGGTCGTCTTCCAGAGAGAGACATCGGTCGTCTTCCAGAGAGAGACATCGGTCGTCTTCCAGAGAGAGACATCGGTCGTCCGCCAGGATGAGTCATCGGTGGAAGGTTATCGCGCGATGTCATGTTTCACACAGATAAGGTGGGACCCAGGCTCCCAGCACGAGACGTCCTGCACGCGCGACACGTAGGCAGAAAAGGGTGTTTCAAAATAGTTGGCATCAGAGAGTTGGTATGCGTAGAGACACACGTGGCCATACTGTTCAAGGAAGTGTGCACGCAAGCTTTCCTGCAGAGTGGGTAGTGGCAGCGGCATTTGTGGACAAGTTGGTTTAGATTCAAAAACTCACTTCTGAGAGGCAAAGAACGTTGCTTTGGTTCAAGAGTGACAGAGTGAGTTTACCTTCATCCTTCTCTTTTCTCTCCTTCGCGCTGCGATTCAGGCATCCTCAAGCACCAGTACGACGAGCGACGACTGCCCTTGGACTCCTGGAAAGTTCTCTGCAAGTTCTCCAAACCAGACGCTAAAACAGAGTAAGTTGTTTCGCTCTGTTCTTCGAGTCGATCCTGCACTTGAGAGGGTTGCCTCTGCATAGGCGTTGCATGTAGCTCTCTTGGCTTCAGGAATCGTCTCTGTTAACGTAGAAATGAGTGGTATAGCTAGTTTTGTGACTAAGGCTCCATGGTGCAGGTTAAGGCATCTTTAAGCTTCGGTGGGTTTTGGAGCTCTTGGTGTTTTTGCACAAGTTCAGGTAAGGGAAGCTAGCATTTTCGTTTATAAAAACTTTAGGCGAGTAGGTTCTGAAGTGAGGGCGACGTGGTCGCCAATTTCATATTCTTTTTCACGATGCTCTGTTTTTATGTGTGGGGCGACGTGATCGCCGGTTTTAATGTTGATTTCGAACTTCCCTGTTTTAGTGTCGTTTGAAACTGTTTGAGATTGAAATGTGAAATGCATGTGATATTCGAAAATTTGAACCGTGGAATGATTGTTGCTGTGATTGGAATCGTTCATTTAAGTGTTGTATGATGTGTTGAATGTTGTGAATGTGGAATCAAGGCATAGTATTTTCAGGAAAGAAAATACCGTGTAAGATTGTTGTAGAATGTGCATTGATCAGTGATTTCTATAATGAGATATCCTGACTCTCCTGATATAATGGAATCATATAGATGAAGTTATTTAGGCGTTAAGAGTCGATGGAGGTTCATATGTATGGGTAAGTGGTTTGAAAAATAACCACTTGACCTGTTGTATGGATTCACCCTGTCATACTAGGAGAGTGATGAGATTGAGATTGAGATTATGTTGATGCGCATAGCTGTGGGAACTTTACAGCAATGTAGTATGACAGGTGCAGATCTCTGAGTCTAGTCAATGCACGTGTCTTCCGGAAGTAGTGTCAAGTGTCTATGTGTGATGAGTCAGTGGAAGTCTGACGTGAGAAATGAGAAACATTGAAATTGATAGACACTTGATGGAATTATGTGAATTGAACGACTCTTGAGGAAATTGTGAAATATGTGATTACTTGATGGTCATGTGAAGGGAATGAGAAAGTTGATGGTTTTTACGTGGGTGTCTTAAATTTGTTTTATCTTGATTTTTAAGTTTCATATCTAAATTCTCTTTAAAAATATCTAGCTTACCCTGCGTTTTTGTTTTGTGGATGTTTTCTTAAACCTGTGATGATCGTGTATAATTTACACGGGAGCAGATGATGTTGCAGGAAGTAGAGCTCCTCAGTGAGTGGTCGCCGGAAGGAGATCGTCTGTTTTCTGTTTCTGTTAGGAGATCGCCTGTTTTATATAAATATGAAAAGGATTTGGCGGGATGTTACAAACCCTAATCAACCAGCGGCGCACCAAAATTCTAACACTCAAGAGCAGTGGTGCCCTAAACCAACCCTAGCAAGTCCAAAACGCCCCTGCGATCTAATTGCCTGCTGCACCCCAAGTCACTACCAAACCACTCTATCCCACAACCAAACACATGTTCAAGTAGTCCAATTCTAGCCCAATTACTCTCCAATGGTCCAATTAGACTCAAGACTCCACTTTGAGGACAAAGTGTTTTCTGGAGCGGATAGTAATGTTAGGATAGGCCCAATCTACTGGTTCACTCTTACACCAAGAGCTACATCCAGTCCCCAGAAACCACTGGGTATTCCACTATGCAATCAATCATAGATTACAAAACACAATAAGAATGTTGATCTTGAACCCCTCAAAAACACACAACACTTCTTAGCAACAACCACACCAAGAGCTTTGATCTTGAACCCCTTAAGAACACACAACACTTGATGGGTTGTTCTTCATGAACAATGTTCTTCTTGAATAAATGAGGTGAAAAAGGTGGTGGAAGCTATAGATGATATGGGTCAAGGATGGCTCATATAGAGCTATGGGTTCCTTGTAGGTGCATGAAAGGTATGAAGAGTGATAGGTTGGGCCAAATCACTTGGAGGAAGGTTAAGGTGAAGATGAAAGTGTCTAACCTAGAGAGACTAGACAAGAGTAAAAGCTTGCAAAAATTTGACAGCACTTACTCATTAAAATTGATTTTACAAAACGTGAGGCAATCACCCTTATTTATAGGTGCAAGTGCCTTGGAGGACAAGAGAGAGAGGATGGAAGGAAACCCCAAAGAGAGGGGTGGTTAGGGCATTGACTAAGGTCAATGCAGCCCCCTAGCATGCTTCTAGAAGGTAGGGCTACATTCCTACCCTAAAAGGCCTAGGTACAAGCTAAATTGTTAAATACACCCCCTATTGTACTAAATGAAACCTACTCTACTGAAATTACAAATAAACTGAAATTAATTGATGCTCAGCTCCTATGGCTTGGGCTCTACTCCTTGTGGTCCTCTGAGAGGTCTTTGAACATGTAGAGAAAAGTCTCTGCCATCAGTATCAGAGTCAGACTTTTCTTGAATCCTCTTTGCCATGGACCTAGTTGTTGGGCCTGAGCTTGGGCCTTTTCCATCATCCCCTCTCTCTTGAAGAGGATTTGTCCTCAAATCACATGCTTCTACCTCTTCATTTTCACTACCTGGAAAAGGTGTTAGATCCATAACATTGAAGGTAGTATGTACTCCATATTCCTCAGGTAGGTCAATTTGATACGCATTATTATTGATTCTTTTGAGAACTTGGAAAGGACCATCACCCCGCGGACTAAGTTTAGACTTCCTCTGATTAGGGAATCTATCTTTTCTAAGGAGAAGCCAAACCCAGTCCCCCTCCTAAAAAATCATCTCTCTCTTCCCTTTATTGCTATGTTTCATGTATTTCTTTGTTTGTTGTTGTACTTGGTTCTTAATTCTCTCATGCATTTTCTTTACAAATTCATCCTTTGTTACTCCTTCCTTATGCACAAAATCCAAAGGAGTAAGAGGATTGATCCCATACACAGCCTCAAATGGAGAAATGTTAGTAGTTTTATGAACTACTCTACTATATGCAAACTCAATATGAGGAAGGTACTCATCCCAAGATTTGTGGTTTCCCTTCATGATTGACTTAAGCATAGTGGAAAGATATCTATTTACAACTTCATTTTGTCCATCTGCTTGAGGATGACAAGAAGTTGAGAAGTTCAACTTAGTTCCTAGCCTTTCCCAAAGAGTTCTTCAGAAATGGCCAACAAATTTAGGATCTCTATCCGACACTATGGTCTTAGGTAAACCGTTTAGTCTTACCACTTCTCTAAAGAAGAGCTTAGAGATGTTGCTAGCATCATCCACTTTATGGTAGGGTATAAAATGAGCCATCTTGCTAAACCTATCCACTACCACAAAGATGGAATCAAAACCTCTTTGTGTCCTAGGGATTCGTAATATGAAATCCATGCTTATATCTTCCCAAGGAGCACTTGCAAAAGGTAAAGGAGTGTAGAGTCCATGAGGCATTGTCTTAGATTTAGCTTTTAAACATGAAATGTATCTATGACAATGTCTTTGGACATCTTTCTTCATGTGTGGCCAAAAGAATTTTCCTTTCAAAAGCTCAATAGTTTTATCAACTCCAAAATGGCCCATGAGTCCTCCTTCATGTGATTCTTTTACAAGGAGTTTTCTATGTGTTCCTTAGGGTATGTAAAGTTTTCCTTCTTTAAATAAGTACTCCTTAGAAACATAAAATCCTCCTTATGCTCTATGTTGACACTCAGCAAAAGTGGGTGCCATGTTTAGAAAGTTCAGGTATGTTTTCAAATCCAAGAATTTAGGCTCCATGTTTAGAAAAGAGGGCATGTCTCCTTGAGAGAGCATCAACCACAATGTTTGTACTGTCCTTCTTGTATTTGATAACATATGGAAATTGCTCAAGAAATTTCATCCACTTTGCATGTCTTTTGTTCAACTTGTGTTGACCCCTCGGATATTTCAAAGACTCACGATCACTATGTATGACAAATTCTTTTGAAATTATATAATGCTCCCAAGTTTGCTGGGCCCTCACAAGTGCACAGAGCTCTTTGTCATAGGTGGGGTAGTTGAGGGTGGCACCGTGAAGTTTTTCACTAAAATATGCAATTGGGTGCCCACCTTGCAATAACACAACACCTATTCCTACTCCTGATGCATCACACTCTAGCTTAAATTTTTTTGAAAAGTTTGGCAAAGCTAGAATGGGTGCATTAGTGAGTTGAGCTTTCAACCTTTGAAAGGCTTGCTCATGCTTCTCCGTCCAAAAAAATGGAGTGTCTTTCTTCACTAACTCATTGAGTAGTGAAGCTAGACTTGAGAAGTTAGAAAGCTCTAGATACCAAATGATGGGTTGTTCTTCATGACCAATGTTCTTCTTGAATAAATGAGGTGAAAAAGGTGGCGGAAGCTATGGATGATATGGGTCAAGGATTACTCATATAGAGCTATGGGTTCCTTGTAGGTGCATGAAAGTGCATGAAAGGTATGGAGAGTGATAGGTTGGGCCAAATCACTTGGAGGAAGGTGAAGGTGAAGATCAAAGTGTCTAACCTAGAGATACTAGACAAGAGTAGAAACTTGCAAAAATTTGGTAGCATTTACTCATTAAAATTGATCTTACAAAACATGAGCCAAGCACCCTTATTTATGTTGAACAAGATGCTTCGATGTCTCCAAATCCAAGAGGAAAGCTTGGAGACCTTGCTGCTAGGTGTGTGTGTTGTCTAGTTGTTTGAAACTTGTTAATTCACTCCTTAAGATGATCCAAGTTCATTTGAATCTTTAACCTTTTGAAAAGATGGGTTTTCTAAAAAGTTGTTGAAATTTCAACAGGTTCAAATTTCGAAACAACAGGTTGTTTTACCTTAGTAGTTTTTGAAAAGGTTTTGAAAAGCTTGACTTTGCTGTTAAGTCAATTCAACTGATTGTTTCGATAAAACAACCGATTGTTTTTTTGAAAACCTTAACAAAATTCTGTTAAGTGGTTTTAATATGTTTTAAATGATTCTAACTACCTTGACTCCTTTATTAAATGTTTTTGACCACTTGGTTGGTCCATATAAAGGTGATTTTGTGCTTCTAATCTTGGAGTAAGAAAAAAAGTTTATCAAAACAGTTTTTCCAAGATTTGAAAGAGCTTTGGATCATTCTTAAGTGTATAGAATAGGATTGGGTTGTACTCCTGAACTTTAAGCTTTGTAATACCCAGGTGTATTCTATTTCCTTCTTCCTTGATTACTGTATTTCTGTATTCCATAACATTGAAGGTAGTATGTACTCCAAATTCCTTAGGTAAGTCAATTGATATGCATTATTATTGATTCTTTTGAGAACTTGGACCTAGTTGTTAGGCCTAAGCTTGGGCCTCTTCCATCAAGACTCATTGGCCAAAACCACAAATATAGAAATACAATGATCAAGGAAGAAGGGAAAAGAATATACCTGGGTATTACAAAGCTTAAAGTTCAGAAGTACAACCCAATCCTATTCCACACACTTAAGAATGATCCAAAGCTCTTCCAAATCTTGGAAAAACTATTTTTGATAATCTCTCTTTCTTACTTCAAGATTAGGAGCGTAAAATCACATTTATATAGACCAACCAAGTGGTCAAAAACATTTAATAAAGGAGCCAAGGTAGTTAGGATCATTTTACAAAATGGGGTTGAGAAGGGAACGATTGTGGTGAGGGTGAGAGGAAGGGTTTAAGAAATGGGGCTGAGAAGGGAAGGATTACGGTGAGGGTGAGAGGAAGGGTTTACGAAATGGGGCTGAGAAGGTTTAGAGGAACGTGAAGACTAAAAGAGGAAGAGGGTGAGAGTGAAGGCTTAGAGGTTGAGTGAAAGAGATACATTTCCGAGAGTCAAAGGTATATTTTTGAAGAGTGAAAGAGGGAAAAAAAAAACTTTGGGAAAGATGAAGGCTATGGAGGGAACGAAAAGCGGCAGAAATTTTATTTTGAAGGCTAATTATGACGGTTCTAAATGTCACATTTTGAAGGAACATTATGGCGTTTACGAAACTGTCGTATTATACAGCTAATTGTGACTGTCATATTATAATCATCACCACATACACATTTTTTGTAGTGATTTAAAAAATAGGCAACAGTTTGGAAAGAGAGTGTTGGACATTTGTTAAAAATAAAACAATGAAAGAGAAGCTCCTTATCTGCAAACAAAAAGATGAAGATTAAAACATTACCTCCCAGATTTCATATTTCCTCCCCTTTCTTGTCTTTTTCTCCTTTCTCTCCCCTATTCATTGTCTCCTTTTTTTTTTCTCTGTGCCCACTCTTACTCAACATGTTATTTTTCTAGTTTTAAAATATTTGTAAAAAGTAATTTTATTATTTTAAACAAAGTTATTCTCTCTTTTTTATTATTTTTTAAAGCTTTTTTATTTTTATTTTATCATTTTCTCTCAAATCAATGTTCCATTATTCATTCTTTTTATTAATTGAACAATTTTTAAAAAATTTTTTTTTTTTAATTAAGGGGACGAAATTGGGTATTGAGGTATGTCAAATGAAACAAATGGTGTGTTTAGATTAGGGAGATGATTCCTCAACTGAATAGGCAACGATCCCTTTGGTGGTACATTTGAATTTTGAAATCACGAAAATTTATATTCATTCATTTTTTTCACTATATATTGGTTAGTTCTTTGTCGTTTTCATTCATTCATATCGTTGTGCATTTTGACATTTCATTTTGTTATCTAGAGAGTGTATGTGAGAATGTCTCACTCACATTATTTTTGTAACGCCCCTCAAAATATAGTTCATTTTTATATAATGAAAATAAAGGTGACACAATAATATCAAAAATTTAACATAGATATATACATAATAAAAATTCATCCATTAATACAAATGTGCCTCAAGATAATATCCCTTTTCGAGGAAGTTTTAATACATCTCCATACAGGAGTTTTCAAACTAAGACAAAACAACAGCATTCAAAAACCGGCGATCTCCTCCTCCAGAAATGCTCACTGAGGAGCTCTACTACCTGCAATCTCATCTGCTCCCGTGCAAATATACACGATCATCACAGGTTTAAGAAAAACAACCACGATACAAAACAAAAGGGTAAGCTAGATATTTTAAAAACTTTAAATATGAAACTTTATATCAAAAGAAAGAATAAATCTTCACACCATTCATAATCTATAACAATTTCAGCCATCAATATCCCCATATTCCACAAACTCGTCAAGTGTCTATTCAATACATTCAATACTCCTGGTTCACACGTCAGACTTTCCACTGACTCATAACATATAGACACATGACTCTACTTCCGGAAGACTCGTGCGTTGAACTTAGCATCCAGAGGCCTACACCTGTCATACGAAATTGCTGTAAAGTTTCCACAGCCATGCGCATAAACATAATCCCGAGCTCAATCTCAATCTCAATATCCTCACTCTCTCAGTATGACAGGGTTAATCCATATAATAGGTCAAGTCAGTTATCTTTCAAACGACTTACCCATACATATGGACCTCCTTCAACTCTCACCAACTGAATGACTTCATCTATGTGATTCCATCATATCAGCAGAGTCAGGATCGCCTCATTCACAGGATACTCACTGATCAATACACCTCATAACCAATCTCAACACGGTATTTCCTTTCCTGAAAATACTATGTCTTGATCCCACATTCACAACATTCAACACATCATATAACACTTAAATGAACGATTCCAATCACAGCAACAATCATTCCAAGGTTCAGATTTTCGAATATCACACGCATTTCACATTTCAATCTCAAACAGTTTCAAACGACACTAAAACAGGGGAGTTCGAAATCAACATTAAAACCGGCGATCACGTCGCCCCACACATAAAAATAGAGCATCGTGAAAAGGAATATGAAAACCGGCGACCACGTCGCCCTCACTTCAGAACCTACTCGCTTAACGTTTTTATAAACGAAAATGCTAGCTTCCCTTACCTGGACTAGCGTAAACTTCTCTAAGAGCTCCAACCCAACGAGATTCAAGGATGCCTTAACTCTGTTTTAGCGTCCGGTTTGGAGAACTTGCAGAGAACCTCCCAGGTGCTCTATGGTAGTCGCCGATAGCCAACTGGTGCGCTAGGACATCTGAACGTATGGAGAAGGAGAGGGAAGAAACAGGGAACCAAAGTTAACTCACTCAATCACTCTCGAACCACAGCAACGTTTACTGCCTCTCAGGAGTGAGTTTTGAATCTAAGCCAACTTGCCCAGAAATGCCGCTGCCACCAC
Organism: Phaseolus lunatus; assembly: GCA_013389735.1. NCBI lineage: Eukaryota > Viridiplantae > Streptophyta > Magnoliopsida > Fabales > Fabaceae > Phaseolus > Phaseolus lunatus. The sequence continues at coordinate 14,035,797 of CM023867.1, forward strand.
CCACTCTGCAGGAAAGCTTGCGTGCACACTTCCTTGAACAGTATGACCACGTGGGTCTCTGCGCATACCAACTCTCTGATGCTACTATTCTGAAACACTCCTAATGTCTATGTGTCGCGCATGCAGAACGTTCATGCTGGGAGCCTGGGTCCCCTTATCTGTGTGAGACACTACCTCGCGCGATGACCATCCACCGATGACTGCTCGCACGACAACCATGCCTCCCATACTGGTGATGACCGATTCCTCACTCTGGCAGACAACCGATGTCTCACCCTGGAGGACCACCGATGTCCCATCCTAGCAGACAACCGATGTCTCACCCCTAGCAGACCACCGATGTCTCACCCTGGCAGACCACCGATGTCTCACCCTGGCAGACCATCGATGTCTCACCCTGGCAGACCACCGATGTCTCACCCTGGCAGACCACCGATGTCTCACCCTGGCAGACCACCGATGTCTCACCCTGGCAGACCACCGATGTCTCACCCTGGCAGACCACCGATGTTCACCTTGGCAGACCACCGATGTCTCACCCTGGCAAACCACCGATGTCTCACCCTGGTAGACCACCGATGTGCCACCCGGCAGACAACCGATGTCTCACCCTGGCAGACCACCGATGTGTCTCCCGTCCTGGTTGATGACCGATGCTCCTCTCATCCTGTTGGCGATCTCTTGTCGCCCTTGTGTGTGACGAGAACACATCGCCTTACTCTGGTCACCGATGTCACATCGTCACACCTTGCTGAAGGTTCATCCTCCCATTATGTTACGTCCAAGGTATCACCTCCAGATGGCTTGGTGACGTCGATAGCTTCACATTTCCAAGAATAGATCAGCACTACTCCTCGTGCGCCCATGCATGCCACACTAAGGACGATTTCTTATGCTCAAGCATAGAGCTTCGCATGCCCAGCGTATCTAAGGCTTAACCCACACCATGATACGCGTGGTTTTTGGAACCCACTATGGTTAATCCAGCATCTTGACCACATACTAAGTGCACTCCCGTCGATCACGTACACCATAGGCGATTGGCGATCATGTGTACTCTAGGCGACAGGCGATTATGTGCCAGAGAAGTCGGAGATCGCCTCCGCCTTCGACAACGGCGATCTCGTAGACTTCTAAGCTACACTTTTCTTCGTTTACTCTTCTTGATCCACATGTCTTCCTCGAGCACACCCACGTGATTACCTCACGATAAAGTCATCGCACCTGACTACTTGGTTAATACAATGGTCAGCCGACTGACCTCTACCAGCTGACCCCAGAACTTGGGCGACGTCCGAGGTCCGACTACTACGGAACTTCTATTACCAGCTCTTTGTATTTTAAATAATAACATCTTCTGAAATTATTTAAATATAACACTTTCATTCCAATTAAAGTTTCTAGGTCCTTACAATTTTCTCACACAAGGAAGCACAAATGCATTCTTTTCTCAGGCAAGTGTGCATATTTTCTTTTTTATTCAATCAATTTGTGATATATGCTCATTTCTGTTGTTGAATCCATGTGGTATTTAATACTATGAGCAAACTCTAATCTTTTGTTCATTATTTTCTCACATAAGAAAACAGAGATCCACTCTTTTCTCATAGGTAATTGTGCAACTCTTTTGATTCTTTTCCATTTTATTCTTATGTTCTTTACTTGCAACCTATTTGTCATAATGCTTCTTAGTCGGTTCCTGTTTCTTATAGTGATGATTTATGAAAATTATTATAAGGTTTAATTAATCACTTTCTCTTGAACTATTTGAAAATTTTTAATCAAAATCTTAAACACTAAATCTGTGCGCAAACATCGATCTTTTGTTCATTATTTTCTCACACAAGGAAGCACAGATGCACTCTTTTCTCACAGGCAAGTATGCATATTTTATTTTTTTATCCAATCCATTTGTGATATATGTTCATTTTTGTTGCTGAATCCATGTGGAATTTAATATTATGAGCAAACTTTGATCTTTTGTTCATTATTTTTCTCACACAAGGAAGAAGAAATCCACTCTTTTCTTACATGTACAAATTTCTTTTTTTTTTTTTATCCAATTTCACTTTTGTTTTGAATCCATATGGTATTTAATATTGTGAGCAAACACTAATCTTTTGTTTATTATTTTCTCACACAAGCAAATAAAGATCCACTATTTTCTCGATTTCCAAAATTTTCTATAGTTTTTATTTTTAAATTGAAATATTTCCTTCAGATTGTTATTATGAATTTAATTCTTATGAGCATTTTAGTACGAATTTGCTTCGATATTATTTTGGATTAAGCATGAAGAACAAGTTTCTCTCACTCTCATGGTTTTCACTCTTCTAATTCTTTTCCATTTTATATTTTTATGTTCTTTACCTGTAACATGTTTGTCATAATGCTTTTTGTTAATCGATACCTATTTTTATAGTGATTATCAATGAAAATTATTAGTTCTGCATATCCTTGGGCTAAGAAAGAACTCTTAAAAGAGATCTCTTACTACACCAACCGTTTACGTATTAAGGAGTTGAGGGGAGGTGGGTATGTTCTGAGTAAAAAACATGAGGGTTTTGTTAAGGTAGTAGAGTGTAAGGAAGGGGAACCTATATGTTGTGACGAGTCATCGGACCCCGAGGGTCCATTCTATTTTTTCTATGCCACATTCTTTAAAAAGGTCTTACTCTGTCTATCCTTATCCATATTTGAAAAGGAGTTATTGATCGAGATAAATGTAGCTCCTATCGAGCTACATCCAAATAGTTGGGCATTTATCCGTGCTTTTATAATCCTGTGTTCATAGCTCGACATTTCGCCGACTGTAGAAGTCTTCTTGTACTTTTTGAGGCCAAGCACCCAGATCGCCAATTGTGGGTTTCCCTAAATGGTGCCCTTGGGAGAGGTTTACTTACCCTCTTCCAGTCGTCTTACAAGAATTTCAAAGACCGATTTCTCAATATCTGAGCTTCAATAGGAGATTCGTCCCTACTAGACGACTTTTCCTTGTATTGGATGCCTGAACCTAGATTCCAGAGTGCACGAAGCATAGAAGATCTGTCTCCAAAGGACCAAGTAATTTGTGAATTTTTGACAAGTTTGAAGGTTGTCTTTGATACCTCAATGTTGTTGAATAAGGAATACCTCCTAGGTGCCCTAAAGCCTAAACCGGTACTCCTCCTTTCCTACCTTTGAAGGAAGAACTTATATTAATGCCACTAATACTTTCTTCGCTTTAGTAGATATAATGCTCTCCAACATCAGCAAGGCAGAGCTGGCCGAGCTTACCAGGAAGATGAGGGCGGCCGCTAGCTTGCCTAAGGAGTCTTTGGCACAAAAAAGGAAAGCTCTTATTGTGATTACCCAAATTCCAACTGACCCGGACGAGCAGACTACTTTTGGGCTCGTCTTCAAAAGGAGAAGACCAACGACCATTCCCCCTACCGAGCATTCACATTCAGACAACCGAGCTCCGTACCAAAAGGTCGTCAACATTCCAGAGTGCGAAGCCGAGAGCTCGAGGGGAAAAAGTCTGTGGGACCATAAATTTGATGTCCCAGCTCATGGTGAAGCCTTCTTCTTGCCCAACGACGATAGAGCTAGGCTCGTGGTTCATGACGAAGATCACCTTCCCCATGATACCTTGAAGTTATTTGGATAGGCATTTGTTATGGCTTGCTTGGTCGATGCCAAGGCGAAAGATCGAAAATCAGCCAAGGATCAAAGGATTAAGGAGAACATGGAGCTCCACAAGGAGGTAGAACGCCTCCAGGCTGAGATCAATCACTTGAGTGGTCTACACCAAGAAGCCGAGCGACTCCAAACAGAGAAGACCCAAGAGGCGTCAAGCTTAACGAAGAGAGGAACAAGTTTTTATCTGAAATTGAAGAGCTGAAGAAGGAGGTGAGCTGCAAAGGGGAAGACCTCATCAAGGCCACCGATTCCTTCAAGCAAGATGTTGCTCAGTCTTACCTCGTAGGATTTGAGGTTGCCTTGGAACAAGCAGTAGCCATACACCCCACCATGGATCTTTCAGAACTCAACCTGGGTAAAAATGTGGTCGACGACCAACTAATAGAGGAATAACTTAAACTTTTTATGGATTGTAATCTCTATGTATTTTCAACTATTAAACTCTCTTAACGCTTTAAACGAACCTTTGAAACACTGTAAACATTGAACCCTTTCAACGATTTAACCCTTTGCCGATTTCCTTTCAATTCTTTTAAACTCTTGGATGCATGTTATTTTGCAATTTAGGAGGATTTACTTAAATTGCTTACGAATGCATTTACTTACATCACAATGGATGTTGTTACTTATATCATCACAAAAGCATTCGCACATGTTTTACCACTTAATTTAACCTACCTTTCCCGCCCTGAACATAGCATAATTAGCATAACCAAGTCTTGCTAACTTAGGTGCAGCTAAACATGGAAAACTATGAAACTTCCTATTAATGGGGAGACTAAAATTTTGATGAATGACATCCTCATGGTCATAACAAACCTCCACTTCATCTTTGACTTGTATTCTCTATTTGACAACACAATTTTATCTCAAGAGTCTGGCAAAGGGCCTGATATCGTGAATTCTTTGGATCATTTTAAACTCGAACCCGATCGAGCTATCATGGCCTCCAAACTGGGTTGTCTTATAGCGTGAGTACTAGATCTATTTTATGATATCTTACCTCGCAGAGGGCCCACTCGGATAGATGCGCTTACTCTGAGCTTGATCGTCTTATCATGCACTATGAATGATTCCCTTGTTTAATTAACACTTACTGTCGGGTGCCTATACTCGGGTAGTTGTGCTTACATGAGTTAGGTCGTCTTAGCTTGGGCCACATCAAATAATTCATCAAATCAGTCCCTCTCACAAGGTGCTTATACTCGGATAACTGAATTCATTACAGATTAGGTCATCTTAACCTGCACATATTCGGATAATTCATCTATTTACATTTATTCATCTCACAGAGCGCCTAGACTTGGATAATCGTTCGTACACCGAGTTAGCCCGACTTACTGTAACATCCCGCCAATTTCATTGCATAATTATAAAATGAAGTAGAGATAAAATAAAAAAATGTTGAAGTGAACATAATTATATATATATATGTAATGAAGTTTTCTCCTCGTAGGGAGTTTAATACATAATCTGCCGGTTTCCAAAAACGTAAACTAAATACAACAAAATACATAAAAACAGGCGATTCCCCAACAGGATAGGCGATCTCCCATCAGGAAAGGGCGATCTCCTATCAGAAAAGGGCGATCTCCCATCAGACAACATAAAAAGGGGTGATCGCCTAACAGAAATATATATGGGTGATCTCCTCCCGGCGACCACTCACTGAGGAGCTCTACCACCTGCAACCTCGTCTGCTCCCGTGCAAAATACACGATCATCACAGTTTAAGAGAAAACAGCCACAGAGCAATACAAAAGAAAGGGGTAAGCTAGATGTTTTAAAAGCTTTTAAATCAATAGTAAACATAAAACTTCACACCATTCATGATCCATATCAATTACAACCATCAACATTGCCATATTCCACATACTCGTCAAGTGTCCATTTGCTACTTTCAGTATTCAAGATTCACACGTCAGACTTTCCACTGACTCACAATGCATAGACACATGACACTACTTCCGGATTGACTCGTGCGTTGACTCAGGCTCAGAGATCTGCACTTGTCATACCATACCACTGTGAAATCCACACACGGTCGTTGTGAAATCCACACAGCCATGCGCATATATAATCTCAATGTCATTAACTCTCCCGGTATGACAGGGTTAATTCATATAACAGGCCGAGCTCGTTCTTTTTCACACGACTCACCCATTCATATGAACCTCCTCCGACTCTCCACAACTGAATAACTTCATCTATGTGATTCCATTATATCAGCAGAGTCAGGATATCTCCTTCTAGACAAGCCCCTAGTCAATACACCTACACACGATCTTACACGGTATTTCCTTTCCTGAAAATACTATGCCTTGATCCCACATTCACAACATTCAAAACATCATACCACTCAAATGAATAATTCAAATCACAGCAACAATCATTTCAAAGGTTCAGATTTTCGAGTATCACATGCATTCCACCTTTAAATCTCAAACAGCTTCTAATAACACAAAAACAGGGGAGCTCGAAATCTGTATTTAAAACCGGCGATCCCGTCGCCCAAACACATAACAACAGAATATCCTGAAAAAAGGGGTTTAAAACCGGCGACCACGTCGCCCAACCACATAGAACAGAGCATTGCGAAAAGAAACATGAAACCGGCGACCACGTCGCCCTCACTTCAGAAACAGCTAATCTATGGCTTGTATTGAAAATGAAGGCTAGCTTCCCTTACCTGGACTTGCGCAAAACACCAAGAACTCCAAAACCCAACGAAGCTTAAAAGATGCTTTCACTCTGTTTTTGCGTCTGGTTTGTTGGACTTGCAGAGAACTTCCCAGGTGCTCTAATGGTAGCCGTCGCTCGTCGTACTTTTGGGTGAAGGTGCCTGAATCGCAGTGCGAAGGAGAGAAAAGGAGAGGAAGGGAGGCAAACACACTCTTTCGCTCTTGAACCACTGCAACGTTCCTTTCTCTCAGAAGTGGGTTTTTGCATCTTAAACTAACTTGTCCACAAAGGCCGTTGCCACCACCCACTCTGCAGGGAAGTTTGCGTGTACGCTGCACTAAATAGTACGACTAAGCGTGCCTCTGCGCAGGCTAACACTCTGAGGTCACTATTCTGAACCACCCTTTTTGTCTACGTGGCGCGCGTGCAGGACGTTTCATGCTGGGAGTCTGGGTCCCACCTTCTCTGTGTGCAACTCGACATCGCGCGATAACCTTTCACTGATGACCACTGGCGCGAAGACTATCCACCGATGACCTCTCGCGCGAAGGCTATCCACCGATGACCTCTCGCGCGAAGACTATCCACCGATGACCTCTCGCGCGAAGGCTATCCACCGATGACCTCTCGCGCGAAGACTATCCACCGATGACCTCTCGCGCGAAGACTATCCCCGCATGCCTCGCGCCCTGGCGATGCCCGCATGCCTCGCGCCCTGGCGATCATGTGTAGTCTAGGCGACCGGCGATTTTGTACTAACAAGGAAATCTTATAGTCTTCTAAGCTACACTTTCTTTCCTTTTTATTTTAAAGAAAAACATACTTAGAATTCATTCAAAATATACCCTTTTATTCCAATTTAATTTTACAGGTCCTTACATTCTCCCCATCAAGAAAAATTTTCGTCCCCGAAAATTGAATTACAAGGAAAAGAGGTATGGATAAGCTTCTCTCATGGGTTCTTCTAACTCCCAAGTTGAATCCCCCGATCTCTCATCCCACACCACTTTCACCATGTCGATGGTCTTGCCTCTGAGTTGTTTACTTTGCCGATCATCAATCCTGACTGGTTTTGCTTCAAAGGACAAGTCATCCCTGATCTGCACATCGTCCACTTCCAGCACATGACTAGGGTCTGCCATGTACTTCCTCAGCAGTGATACGTGAAAGACATTGTGCAGATTCGCTAAATGGGGAGGTAGGGCGATCTCATAAGCCACTGGACCAATCCTTCTTAAGATCTGGTATGGTCCCACGAACTTAGGGGACAACTTCTTTGATCTGATCGCCCGTCCCACACCCTTGGTTAGTGTCACTTTCATGAACACATGGTCTCCAGCAGCAAACTCCAAAGGCTTTCTCCTCTGGTCCGCATATGACTTCTGCCTACTTTGAGAAGCTTTCATTCTGCTTTGTATCTGTTGCACCTTCTCGGTCGTTTGCTGAATCAACTCTGGCCCAACCAAGACTGCTTCGCCCTCCTGGTACCAACATAAGGGAGTTCTGCATTTCCTCCCATACAGGGCTTCATATGGTGCCATCCCAATACTAGCGTGATAACTGTTATTATAGGTAAACTCTACCAGTGGCAACACCTCGTCCCAATTCCCCAATTGATCCAAGACACACGTCCTCAGCAGATCTTCCAAGGACTGGATCGTTCTCTCTGACTGACCATTTGTTTGGGGATGATATGCAGAGCTCATCCTCAACTTAGTTCCCAAGCAATTTTGTAAGGTCTGCCAAAACCGTGAAGTGAACCTGGGATCTCTATCTGAAACGATGCTGGAAGGCACTCCATGCAACCTTACTATTTCTTTGATGTATAACTGTGTCAGCTTGGCCATAGGCATCTTCATATTCACTGGAAGAAAGTGGGCACTCTTCGTCAGCCTATCAATGATGACCCAGATTGCATCATGACCCTTTACCGATCTGGGTAAATGGGTGACAAAATTTCCACTTAGGGATATCCAGTTGCTGCAACAACCCGCCAGGTCTTTGATGCTCTACCTTCGCCTTCTGACACGTTAAGCAGGTTGCAACATACTGGGCGATGTCTCTCTTCATGCCCGACCACCAAAATGACTCCTTCAAGTCATGGTACATCTTGTTCATGCCTGGATGTAGGTTAAGGCGACTCTTGTGACCTTCATCTAGGATCATCTTCTTCAATTCTCCATTTGCAGGGATGCAAATCCTGCCATTAAATCTCAAGATCCCATCATCGCCCATCACAAAGTCTCTAGCCTGATCTGTCCCTAGTGACTCCACAGTACGCTTCAGGCTAGGGTCCTTCAACTGCTTATCCCTTAACCTCCCAAGGAAGTCATTGGTTATAGCCAGCCTACTACAACTAATGTGATTTACATGAAATTCTACCCCAAGGTTTAAGTCTCTAAACTGCTCGATCAGTTTCTGTTCTTCCATCATCATGGTGGCTACTTGTATTGATTTTCTACTCAAAGCATCTGCCACTACATTGGCCTTCCCTGGATGATACATGAGTTGAAAATCGTAGTCCTTTAGAAACACCATCCACCTTCTTTGTCTCATGTTTAGTTCCTTCTGATCGAACAGGTATTTCAGGCTCTTATGGTCACTGAACACCTGGAACCGAGCTCCATATAAATAGTGCCTCCAGATCTTCAAGGCAAATACCACAGCCGCCAACTCCAAATCATGCGTAGGGTAGTTTCTCTCATGAACCTTGAGTTGCCTTGAAGCATATGCAACCACTCTTTTCTCTTGCATTAAAACACATCCCAGACCCTGATGTGAAGCGTCACAGTAGACATCAAAAGGTCTTCCTACCTCAGGGATCACCAGCACTGGAGCACTAGTCAACCTCTCCTTTAGTTCCATGAAGCTCTGCTCACATCGGTCGGTCCAAGCAAAAGGTTGATCCTTGCGGGTCAGCTGTGTTAAAGGAGCCACTACCTTGGAAAAGTCCTCAATAAACCTCCGATAGTAGCCCGCCAAACCCACAAAGCTCCTTATCTCAGTGACGGTCTTAGGACGTTCCCACTGCAGCACTGCCTCTACCTTGGCTGGATCCACTGAGATCCCCCGAGCAGATATCACGTGTCCCAAGAAGTTGACTTCCTTTAGCCAAAACTCACACTTAGAGAACTTGGCATAGAGTTGCTTCTCCCTCAGTATTTCCAATACTGTCCTCAGGTGTTCTTCATGTTCTTCCTCGGTCCTTGAATAAATGAGTATGTCGTCAATGAAGACCACCACAAACTTATCCAAGAAAGGGCGAAAAATCCTATTCATGTAGTCCATGAACAGAGCTGGAGCATTGGTTACTCCAAACGGCATCACCACATACTCATAGTGCCTATACCGAGACCTAAAAGCTGTCTTTTGAACATCTTCAGCTTTTACCAAAATTTGGTGGTACCCCGATCTCAGATCAATCTTGGAGAACACCGAGGCCCCATGTATTTGATCCATCAAATCGTCAATTCTGGGTAGGGGGTACTTGTTCTTGATGGTCAACTTGTTCAACTGCCTGTAATCTATACACAGCCGAGACCCTCCATCCTTCTTCTTAACTAGGAGTACTGGAGCCCCCCATGGAGATACACTGGGTCTGATGAATTGTTTCTCCAGCAACTCTTCCACTTGCTTCTTTAATTCTACCAACTCGGCTGGTGCCATCCTGTAGGGCGCCATTGACACTGGTCCAGCCCCAGGTACCAAATCGATAGAGAATTCCACTTCTCTCTTAGGGGGTAACCCAGGTACTTCTTCTGGAAATACATCCGTGAAGTCTTTCACCACGTGTATTCTGCTTACGTCCCCTTCATTCTTCACTTCCAACCGAGCTAGCATCACGAAGCACCTCGCCCCTTCTTCCAACTCCGACTGCCCTTGCTGAGCAGATATCACATCTGATCCTTGGAGGTCTGGAAACGCTATCTTCTGACTACCGCAGTCAATGAGAACGTGATTGGCAGCTAGCCAATCCATTCCCAGGATAACATCCAGGTCCTGAAGAGGTAGGCAGATCAAGTTCACTTTGAATCTGCGTCTCTCTACTATCACTAGACATTCGGGGCAAACTGTAGAGGTCAACACCTGTCCTGACGCAGGTGTAGAGACCATCAGTTTGAAGGGTAACTCTTCCACTAGAAGGCCCAACTCGGCTACACACAGGCTTGACACAAAGGAGTGTGTCGCTCCAGAATCAAACAAAGCTTTTACACCCCTACCAGCTATAAAACAAACACCTTGCATGAGGTTACCTGACTGAGATGCTTCTGCTCCAGACATGGCAAACACTCTCCCTGTTGCCTGAGGTCTGCTGCCTTCGTTTCTCATCTGCTGAGAGCCACTGGGTTGGGTCGCCCCATTTCGGTTAGGGCACTCTCTAGCAACGTGCCCCGTCTTCTGGCAGGTGTAGCACCTTTTCTCTGAACTCCTCTTGAAGCACGCGTTAGAGATGTGTGGTCCACCACAATGGAAACACTTGGGTTTCCAAGGTTGCTGCTGCTGAAACTGGGATGACGTTGTTCCTGCCCGATGTGGTGGAGGTCTCGTATAGGGCTTGCTTTGTGAGTGCTGCACCTTGGCCTTCCCACCGGAAGAACCTCCTGGGTGTGACCTGATCACCCGAGAATCACCTTTTTCCAGAGTCTCCACCATCTTCGCCTTCTCTACTAAGGCGTGAAATTCCCTGATGCACATCGGGGCTATGGTCCTCTTCAGCCCATGCTTCAGCCCCTCTTCGAACTTCCTACACCTCCAGGCCTCGGAGGTCGCCTGGGTGTAGAATCGGGCGAGGTACTCAAACCGAGCAGCATAAGCATTCACTGACATCTCCCCCTGCTCCAATCTGAGGAATTCAGCTTTCCTCGCAAACCTTGTGCTATCTGGGAAATATTTTTCCAAAAACCCCACCCTGAAGCTCTCCCAGTCTAACACTTCAGCTCTGGCCTCCATCATCTGCTGAGCTCCCATCCACCAGAACTCAGCTTCTCCAGACAGCAGATAAGTGGCGAACACCAACTTCTTCTCTTCAGGGCAGGAGGTCGCCCTAAAGATTTTCTCCAACTCTCTGACCCACTGATCTGCCTGATCAGGGGTAGCATTCCCACTAAACTTGGGTGGGTTGTGCCTCATGAACTCAGTCAGTCCCATCTGTTCTTGAGGCTGACCGACGTGGGAATTTGTTTCAGCAGACCGAGCAGTTTCCCAGTGGTGCATTGTAGCTTGATGGTTCTGAGCCATCGCCGCATTCTGTTGTTGGATGGCAGTTGCCATCATCTCGATAGCCTTGGCAATCTGGCTCATCTCCGAATAAGGTTGGGGAGGGGTAGGAGGTCTACGTGCCATCTTCTTCGTTTCAGATTTCGAAACTATGGTTGTCTATACTCCCTACAGCTACAAGAATGAGATCGATAAGAAATCAATTCATTCAGGAGGTAACATCTAGACCTTACAAAGGTCAGCATCTCAAAGTCATTAAGAATTTGAGTTTATCAACAGAATCCTAATACTTATAACCTCAAGCAAAATACCAGAACAGCTACTGGTATACAACCATCAACCCAAACAACCACTTTCAATTAATTACAAAAACACTCAATAAAATGACATAAATCACACCAGAATTCAATGTATGCTAAACATCAAACCTTTGGAATTAAGATTGAGAATCATCTCGATCCAGTTATGAGTGTGCACCCTCACCACTTTATCAAGACCCTCTCATTCTTAATACTAAGATTTTCAGTCAGGGCATATATTCACTAAAGCACACACAAAATTTCAATACAAAAACGTTTGAAAACCTTTCACTATAGTTGTTATTTACAACTCAAATAAATTTTATAAGCAGAAGAAACACAATGGATCCACAGCCCTCAGGTCATCCTAAGGACGAACTGCTCTGATACCATTAATGTAACATCCCGCCAATTTCATTGCATAATTATAAAATGAAGTAGAGATAAAATAAAAAAATGTTGAAGTGAACATAATTATATATATATGTAATGAAGTTTTCTCCTCGTAGGGAGTTTAATACATAATCTGTCGGTTTCCAAAAACGTAAACTAAATACAACAAAATACATAAAAACAGGCGATTCCCCAACAGGATAGGCGATCTCCCATCACGAAAGGGCGATCTCCTATCAGAAAAGGGCGATCTCCCATCAGACAACATAAAAAGGGGTGATCGCCTAACAGAAATATATATGGGTGATCTCCTCCCGGCGACCACTCACTGAGGAGCTCTACCACCTGCAACCTCGTCTGCTCCCGTGCAAAATACACGATCATCACAGTTTAAGAGAAAACAGCCACAGAGCAATACAAAAGAAAGGGGTAAGCTAGATGTTTTAAAAGCTTTTAAATCAATAGTAAACATAAAACTTCACACCATTCATGATCCATATCAATTACAACCATCAACATTGCCATATTCCACATACTCGTCAAGTGTCCATTTGCTACTTTCAGTATTCAAGATTCACACGTCAGACTTTCCACTGACTCACAATGCATAGACACATGACACTACTTCCGGATTGACTCGTGCGTTGACTCAGGCTCAGAGATCTGCACCTGTCATACCATACCACTGTGAAATCCACACAGGGTCGCTGTGAAATCCACACAGCGATGCGCATATATAATCTCAATGTCATTAACTCTCCCGGTATGACAGGGTTAATTCATATAACAGGCCGAGCTCGTTCTTTTTCACACGACTCACCCATTCATATGAACCTCCTCCGACTCTCCACAACTGAATAACTTCATCTCTGTGATTCCATTATATCAGCAGAGTCAGGATATCTCCTTCTAGACAAGCCCCTAGTCAATACACCTACACACGATCTTACACGGTATTTCCTTTCCTAAAAATACTATGCCTTGATCCCACATTCACAACATTCAAAACATCATACCACTCAAATGAATGATTCAAATCACATCAACAATCATTTCAAAGGTTCAGATTTTCGAGTATCACATGCATTCCACCTTTAAATCTCAAACAGCTTCTAATAACACAAAAATAGGGGAGTTCGAAATCTGTATTTAAAACCGGCGATCCCGTCGCCCAAACACATAACAACAGAATATCCTGAAAAAAGGGGTTTAAAACCGGCGGCCACGTCGCCCAACCACATAGAACAGAGCATTGCGAAAAGAAACATGAAACCGGCGACCACGTCGCCCTCACTTCAGAAACAGCTAATCTATGGCTTGTATTGAAAATGAAGGCTAGCTTCCCTTACCTGGACTTGCGCAAAACACCAAGAACTCCAAAACCCAACGAAGCTTAAAAGATGCTTTCACTCTGTTTTTGCGTCTGGTTTGTAGGACTTGCAGAGAACTTCCCAGGTGCTCTAATGGTAGCCGTCGCTCGTCGTACTTTTGGGTGAAGGTGCCTGAATCGCAGTGCGAAGGAGAGAAAAGGAGAGGAAGGGAGGCAAACACACTCTTTCACTCTTGAACCACTGCAACGTTCCTTTCTCTCAGAAGTGGGTTTTTGCATCTTAAACTAACTTGTCCACAAAGGCCGCTGCCACCACCCACTCTGCAGGGAAGTTTGCGTGTACGCTGCACTAAACAGTACGACTAAGCGTGCCTCTGCGCAGGCTAACACTCTGAGGTCACTATTCTGAACCACCCTTTTTGTCTACGTGGCGTGCGTGCAGGACGTTTCATGCTGGGAGTCTGGGTCCCACCTTCTCTGTGTGCAACTCGACATCGCGCGATAACCTTTCACTGATGACCACTGGCGCGAAGACTATCCACCGATGACCTCTCGCGCGAAGGCTATCCACCGATGACCTCTCGCGCGAAGACTATCCACCGATGACCTCTCGCGCGAAGGCTATCCACCGATGACCTCTCGCGCGAAGACTATCCCCGCATACCTCGCGCCCTGGCGATGCCCGCATGCCTCGTGCCCTGGCGATGGCCGCATGCCTCGCGCCCTGGCGATCACGTGTAGTCTAGGCGACCGACGATTTTGTACTAACAAGGAAATCTTATAGTCTTCTAAGCTACACTTTCTTTCCTTTTTATTTTAAAGAAAAACATACTTAGAATTCATTCAAAATATACCCTTTTATTCCAATTTAATTTTACAGGTCCTTACACTTACCATGTGCATAGTTGGATAATTCATCTACCTACATTTATTCATCTCATAGAGCGCCTGTACTCGGATAATCGTTCGTATACCGAGTTAGCCCGACTTACCATGTGCATAGTCGGATAATTCATCTATTTAAGTTAACTTATTTCACACATTTTTCTAAAGAACAGGTTTATTACTGGCAACCTCATTAAAAAACTCCTTATAAGGGAAAAAAAGTGTCACCTCAAACAAAAGCACAGTATTCAAAGGAAAAAAATGGCAACATATGCACCTCAACTGAAATAGAACTTGAGACTTGTCGCATTCCACGTTCTTGGGATGGCTCCACCCTCCAGGGTTTCCAACTTATACGCACCGTTTTCTAGTGCCTCGACTACGCAGAATGGGCCAGTCCACTTTGGAGACAGCTTGTTCTCAATCTGGTAGGGGTGGGCCTTTCGCATCACCAAGTCGCCAACCTTGAATTGCTGAGGTTTCATCTTGGTCTTGTGCTTTAGTTCCACCCTTCTCTTTAAGGCTTCCGAGTTTATACGGGCATGATCAGTACCTCGTCCAGCAAGTCTAGATTCATATTTCTTCCTTCGTTGGATTCTTCAACAAAAAAACTTTTGAACCTAGGAGAATTCTCTTGTATTTCTATTGGTATCATGGCATCTGACCCATATACCAAACTGAATGGCGTCTCCTTTGTCGTTGATTGTGGGGTGGTATGATAAGACCACAAAATTCTTGGAATTTCTTTTGGCCAATTTCCTTTTGCTTTTTCCAATCTCCTCTTTAGTCCTCTTAGTAGGACCCTATTGGCCGACTCGGCTGCCCATTCGTTTGTGGGTGTTCTACCGAGGCGAATATCTGCTTTAATCCAAGTTCTGTACATAGTCTTCCCAATTGTTGGCTAGCAAATTGGGTTCCATTGTCGGATATTAAGTGCTTCAGAATCCCAAATCGGCACAAAATACTCTTTCATACAAAATGTTGGACTTTGTGAGCCATGATTTGTATGGCTAGCTCAGCTTCAATCCACCTAACAAAATACTCAATGGCGACAATGAGGTACTTCATCTAGCATATAGCCAAAGGGAAAGGGCCCAAAATATCTATTCCCCATGTATGAAAAGGCCATGGGTTGTATATTGATTGTAGTTCCTCGGCTGGCGCATGGTGCCAGTCGCGTGCCTTTGACATTGCTCACATTGCAGGACATACTTCCTGCAATCTTCCTTCATCGTTGGTCAATAGTAACCTGCTCGAATGACTTTCAACGAGAGAGCTTGTCCACCGATGCCGCTGCCACAAACACCCTCGTGAAGCTCGAACATTATCCGCGTGCACTGGTCTCCACTTACACAGGTGAGGAGTAGGTGAGTATAACCATAACGGAATAGGGCCTCATCTATCAAAGTATACCTCCCCGAGTTTCTCTTGACAATTTTGGCCTTTGCAGGCTCAGAGGGGAGGTAATCCATCAACGAGGTATCGTTTATAAGGTATCAACAAGGTCTCCTTAGTTCTAACCTGCATAACCTCATAATGGTCCTCTTCAAGGGATTCGCAGATAGTTATTCAAAGGACCTTCAGTGTTTCCTGAACCATCGAAAGATGTCTAGTCCCTTGTTCCGGGTTGATTTGCAAAATCTCTAGGTGATCCACCCTTGACAACTCCTCTGTAGTTGTCCTGGGCGACTTCAAGGTCTCTTGGATTACTGACCTTTGTCGACCTCCTTTTCCCGAATTGGCCAACTTGGACTGTAAGTTTGCTCGAGATTTTTGTTCTTTGGGGACATGAAGGAGGTCAAACGCAGAGAAATCCGCTTTTAAGATCTATACGTACCTGAGGTATGAGGCTAGTTGCAGGTTCTTGGCCTGATACTCGCATGGGACTTACCCAGTTACAAGCAATGAGTCACTTTTCACCAACAAGCTCTGAGCTCCCAATTCCTTGGCCAGCAACATCCTCGCTATCAAGGCCTCACGCTCAGCTTGATTGTTGCTCGCCTTAAACGCAAACTTGAGGGCTTGTTGATTAAGAGCCCATGGGATGAGGAAACTCATAGAGCCCTCCCCCATTCTCAAAGGCTAACAAGCTGCCGACTAGCCCACCTCAGCCACCACCGTCCCACTGACCACACCACCACCACGCACCAGTCGCACTAGAGCAGACAAAAGGTGGCAACTTTTATTATGTGAAATGCCTTGACACCACCACAAGCAGCACTCGCTCACGTTTCTTTATAAAAATCTTGACTTTAACACAAATCAGATTTGTCTACATGAAAAAGGATGCAACTTTTTTTTTTGTATGCAATGCCTTGACACCCCCGCCAATAACACCGACACGCGTTTCTTGATAAAAAAAAACTTGATTTTATCACAAATGTTAATAAAAATCGTGACTTTACCACAAATTTTGATAAAAATCGTGACTTTACCACAAATTTTGATAAAAATCTTGACTTTACCACAAATTAGAACTGGCTACATGAAAAAGGTGGCAACTTTAGTTGTGTGCAATAGAATTTCCAAGAAGAAATCTAAGGAAAGAATACACCTTGGATGCAGACGTAGAGAGCTGCTGCGCCACCACCAGCGTCCTGGCAGACTGTCGCGCCGCCACCGATCAACACCCACAACCCCTGCGCCACCACCGTCCACCACCAAGCTGGAGAATGAACAACAACCCATACAAACCCTAGACGCACCAAAACCCTCTGGGGTAGAGAGAACAGAGCAAAAATCTTATCTCCAAAGAGATTTGTTAATTTCTATTTAATTATTTGTGTCATGGTTTTTAATTATTATTATTGATCTCGTCGCGGACTCGAGCGTGGGGAGAACGCCTCGTCACTCCTTCGTTTGACTTTTTAACTGCTGCGCGTTCTACAAGGAGACTCCAGGAACCTTTGACGGGACTCCGAACGGTGCCTGCAAAACACACAGACGGCGCCTCTAGCGGCCGTTGTAGCTCCGACGCTCAAGTCAGGCAACGGGAACACCAAAAAGTCTCTCTCAGATCTCTCTGTGTGAGACCCGTGCCCTCAGTTCTCTTTGATTCGAAAACTGAGTGCCCTTGGTTTTGTGTTGTGTGTTCTGAGGTAAAGATTGCATACCTGGTTTGGTGTTCTTCTTCCTCATATAAACCCGCGTAACCCCTACAGGCTACCTCTAGGGCCACTTAATTACTCTGCACTGTCGTTTCCACTCCCCAGGGCTACCTTGCGTGCCAGCCTTCTTCACTTGAGTGCCAAGTCTGACAGGGGAGGCCGCGTGGGTACCTCTGCACCCCTCGACTTCTGTGCCTATCTGCCCTACCTATTCTCTGGGAACATCTTCACCATCCACGTGGCAGACATGCAACCCCACTGGGAGACTCTAACCTTGATGGGTTCTCGTCCCAGCAGGATTCTGCACTTAACTGCGTCTTCTCATCTTCATGCGTGGTCGTCTCGCGACTAAGGCCATTCCCTGCCTCTGGGCGCTTTACTGATCATCGATTGCGTTGTTCACACCGCGCGGCCGATGTCACCTCAACACACACCGATGACCGATGTGCTTCTTCACGTCCTCGTGCTCTGCTTATGGAATCAGGCGAGGTCCTTGAGTAACGTTCTCGCTGGGAGCCTGGGTCCCAGTTTAACACGTGTTGACAAGGAACCCCCGACGACTGATCACTCTGCATGCACCGATGACTGATCACTCTGCACGCACTGATGACTGATCGGTGCTTCGTCACTTCTCGCGTTCTGCTTCCAGGCGCTCAAGTAGGAACCGATCTTCTGGTGGTGGTCACTCGGTAGCTGACCACTAATCGCCGTTCTTGAACGATCTTGATGGAGATCAAGTAGAAGAGGATTTTACTAATGGAGGAAGAGGTCATCCACCCAAGCATTTAAAATTCTTCTTACTAGTCTTCTTAAAAAGTAGAACAGTTTGGGTTCTCTTGAAAATTCAAAAGATAGTAGTATAAATAAATCTTTGTAAATACTCTTGTATAAATTTGTAAATAATATAGAAATATCCTTAGGAGTATGCCAAAGAGGAAAACCAAAAGAAACCTCTAAATGTAAGGCATTTTAGGCACTTTCTTTAGGAAAAAGTGGAAAAAGTGACTTTTCTACTCCTTTCTCTCTTAGGCACTAGAAGGAGCTAGAAGAGTGACTCTTCCCACTCCTTCCCCTTTGTAACATGTCCAGCCCTCCTTATTATAAATAGGAGTGCTTGGTCCTTAATAAAAAAAACAAGTTGAAAGTTAGAAGAAAAGAAACTATCTTGAAATTGAGAGAGAGTGAGTTTGTGAGACTTGTCTCTTCTTCTCCTTCATGTCTTATCTTGTGAGCTTTGGAGACTCTCAAGTGGCGGCACCACCCACTCATCTTGGAAGAACCACCCTCCAAGTGGCGTGAATCACATCTCCAAAAGGCTACAACCACAGAAGTCATTTCTATTCATCTTCTAAAAATACCCATTTATGTTTTCTTGTAGTTTTTCCATTTTTAATCGGTTCAATCTTTTCCATGAGTTGTTTCCTTTCATTTGCTGCCATTGTTCTGCACTTTGTTTGGTTTATTTCCTTGTTTTCTTGCTGTTTTAATTTCGTCCAAACCATGGGTTTCCATATACATGTGTTGTTCTTGTTTTCCATCCATGGGTTTTTTTGTTCTTTGATGAGTTTCTTGTGATTTTCTAATTCCTATTGAATTTCAATCAGTATTTTCACTTCTTCTTGGTGTTCTTATGATGTTCTTGTGTTTCCTTTGAAGTTTGGTATTGTTCTTGAATTACCCATTCATATTCCATTGTTATCTTACACTACAAGTTACCTATTCATGTGTTTTTAGTATGAACCTTTGTTTTCTTGAGTAGAAACTCTATTAATTGCTCTTTAGAATTTTGATCCTAATTCTTGAAAGTGTCATGAATACAATGAAACCTATATCAACTCAACCCAAACCAAGAAAGGTTCATAAGAGACTCACATCAGATCTCCACCCTGGTTCATCTGCTTTCTCGTGCCACGCGTCACTCTGTGACTGACCCACGTCGTCATCAGCTACTGACTACCGATGACCGACCGGATCAATTATTATTATTACTGATTTATGATTTGTGTGCTTATTAAAAATTGAAAAGTTTCATCCATTGTTAAATGATAATTTACTTAAGTTACCAAAATTTCAAATATGTTCACTCTCTTTCAATCATTGATATTTGTTCAAATAATTGAATTTAAAAACAATAATTTGTTTTGAAATATTTTTCATTAATTACCCTTTTAC
Source organism: Phaseolus lunatus (assembly GCA_013389735.1). Classification (NCBI taxonomy): domain Eukaryota; kingdom Viridiplantae; phylum Streptophyta; class Magnoliopsida; order Fabales; family Fabaceae; genus Phaseolus; species Phaseolus lunatus. The sequence continues at coordinate 14,055,563 of CM023867.1, forward strand.
AGTATTTAATTTTTTTATTATATTGTGTTTTTTTCATTATTATAATTATTACTCATTTACAAATTGTGTGTTTGGTTTTATTGAAAAGTGAAAAGTTTCGTACAATGTTAAATGCTAATTTATTGAGTTACTAAAAAGTCAAATTTGTTCACTCTCTTTCAATTGTTGAGATTTGTTCCAATATTTGAATTTTGTACCGACCAGTCCTCGGACACCGAGAACAGGTAGTAAAGGGCGAACCACGTCAGCTGGGTCCCACAGCATGGGCCAAAACCACGTGGAGTGGACCCCGCAGGCAGCTTGGAGAGAAGGGTGATCAGTCATCGGTGTGTCCCCTGAGAGAAGGGTGAGTCATCAGCATGTTCCCACAGAGAAGGGTGATTAGTCATCAGACCACCAGGATGGGCTGAGGTGTCATCGCCACTCAGAGTATGGCGAGGTGACATCGGCCTCGGGTGGAGACGAGGTGACATCGGCCTTGGGGGAAGACCAGCTATTAGTAAACATGCCCAGAGGTAAGGAGAGGCCTGGATCACGAAGTGCCTATGCGGGTAGCAGGGAGAGCACAGCTGGGTGTAGAGTCCTGAGGGGACGAGTACTCACCAGAGCTAAGGTTTTCCCAGTGAAGCTACATGCATGGTACATAAACAGTGAAGGCACTCCCAAAACAGGTGGCCCCAGAGACTAGGTGCACAAGGAGGCATCCAGGTGGTCACCCTGTTAAAGTTTGCACTCTAGAGAAGGAAACCTTATGTGCTAGATTACCCTAAGATTGGGTGATAGCGGCGCAAGGGTATTCCAGTAAACCCTAAATATGTCTAGCAGCGCAGTAAACCCTAATTAGGGCTAGCGGCGCTAAGACTATATAAGGGACAGTAAAATACTTCACAAAGGTACGCAGTTTTGAGACTATCACTATTTTACTATACACTTGGTGTTTTTTGCCCTAATTTTGACTTGAGCGCCGGAGTGCAAACGGCCGTGAGGGCGCCTATCTTTCTTTCTTTGCAGGCAAGCTATTCTACAGCGAAGGAGGAAGAAGAAGGTACTGACGATCGTAGAGTTTGACCGACAGCGAGTCAACCGGCAAGAACATTTGGCGCCCACCGTGGGGCCGGAGTAAAACGAAGGTCCCATACACAAGAACGAGAGTAGAAATCGCAGAGAATGAGGAATACCAGACATGGATCTGTTCCGCCGAATGGAGGCGACAACGTTACCATGCAACAGTTGATGGAAACGATGCGCGCCCTCCAGGAGACGGTGGCAGAGTCCAGGGCGCAACAGGCGCGGATGCAGGAGGACCTGGCCGCCTCTCAGGCTAGGAATGAGGAGTTGCGCAAGGCAAATGAGGAGATGCGCTCGAGTCTGCACCACATGCAGCAAGCTGGGGGTCGCGTGGGAGAGGATCAGGCTCCACTGACGCCCTCAAGGGCCTTCCCTATGCCTTTCTCTCCTGAGATCATGAACACAGTGGTGCCTCCCAACCTGGTGGGAGTGAAGGCATCGTTCACGGGGAAGGAAGATCCAGAAGCGCACCTGATAGCCTTCCACACCCAAATGATGTTGTCTGGAGGCTCAGACGCTGTGTACTGCAAGGTGTTTATGAGTACGCTGAGTGGAGAGGTAGGTTCGTAGAGAACACCTCCACTTCGAGTGAGAACTTCCAATGTGAAAGAAGGGTTCGTCCAGAGAAATCCTCCTCGCCTGTGAGCGATGTGAGATCAGTTAGAACCTGTCACTTGGGGTTAGAGGTCTCGTGAGTGGAGAGGTAGGTTCGTAGAGAACACCTCCATTCCAAGTGAGAACTTCCAACGTGAACAGAAGGGTTCGCCCAGATAAATCCTCCTCGCCTATGAGCGATGTGAGGTCAGTTAAGTCCTCCCTCGCCTGTGAGCGATGCGAGGCAAGATCGAACCTGTCACTTGGGGGTTAGAGGTCTCGCAAGCGGGAAGGTAGGTTCGTCAAGAACACCTCCCCTTTGAGTGAGAACACCCAACGTGAACAGCAAGGTTCACCAGATAAGAAAGTCCTCACCTCGACTTTGTACAGTGAGGCTGGGGCGAGATAAGAAAGTCCTCACCCTCGACTTTGTACAGCGAGGCTGAGGCGAGATAAGAAAGTCCTCACCTCGACTTTGTACAGCGAGGCTGGGGCGAGATAAGAAAGACCTCACCCTCGACTTTGTACAGCGAGGCTGAGGCGAGATCAGAAAGACCTCCCCTCGACTTTGTACAGCGAGGCTGAGGTGAGAGGAGAAAGACCTCACCTCGACTTCTGACAGCGAGGCTGACACAAGAAAGGTCATCGAGAAGCACTTTTCTTCCCCAAAACACAAGTATCATCTTTGGCGTTCAGGCCCTCTATGTGCTTAGCGCTGGAGTAACAGAGAAGTAAAGCAGAGCATGAAGCGCGATGACTGATCGGTGGTGCACCAACATGCTAGTCGGTGGTCGGTGGTAGAAGCAAGTTCTGCTGCGAGAAGCCGAAGCATTTAGGCCCTTCAAGTCAGTCGTCCAGCATGAAGTTATGCATAAAGTTGTTAAAGACAATGCTGAGTCACATGCAGAGAGTTAAAAATGGAGAAGGACATGCAGCTGGAGCAAAGATTTCATTCATATTGAAGTCAATGCAGTGAGCCTTTACAGCTAAAAGGTTTATACAAGTTATGAAGCAGAAAGAGAAATTACACAGAAAAGAAGAAGTTGCAAAGGGAGAAGCTCAAGGAGGAGGAATGATCTTGCATTCGACCACTTAGTCTCTTCGCTGAAACAAGTTAGCAGCTTGAGACTGGGGGGCTTGTGTACCGACCAGTCCTCGGACACCGAGAACAGGTAGTAAAGGGCGAACCACGTCAGCTGGGTCCCACAGCATGGGCCAAAACCACGTGGAGTGGACCCCGCAGGCAGCTTGGAGAGAAGGGTGATCAGTCATCGGTGTGTCCCCTGAGAGAAGGGTGAGTCATCAGCATGTTCCCACAGAGAAGGGTGATTAGTCATCAGACCACCAGGATGGGCTGAGGTGTCATCGCCACTCAGAGTATGGCGAGGTGACATCGGTCTTGGGTGAGGACGAGGTGACATCGGCCTCGGGTGGAGACGAGGTGACATCAGCCTTGGGGGAAGACCAGCTATTAGTAAACATGCCCAGAGGTAAGGAGAGGCCTGGATCACGAAGTGCCTATGCGGGTAGCAGGGAGAGCACAGCTGGGTGTAGAGTCCTGAGGGGACGAGTACTCACCAGAGCTAAGGTTTTCCCAGTGAAGCTACATGCATGGTACGTAAACAGTGAAGGCACTCCCAAAACAGGTGGCCCCAGAGACTAGGTGCACAAGGAGGCATCCAGGTGGTCACCCTGTTAAAGTTTGCACTCTAGAGAAGGAAACCTTATGTGCTAGATTACCCTAAGATTGGGTGATAGCGGCGCAAGGGTATTCCAGTAAACCCTAAATATGGCTAGCAGCGCAGTAAACCCTAATTAGGGCTAGCGGCGCTAAGACTATATAAGGGACAGTAAAATACTTCACAAAGGTACGCAGTTTTGAGACTATCACTATTTTACTATACACTTGGTGTTTTTTGCCCTAGTTTTGACTTGAGCGTCGGAGTGCAAACGGCCGTGAGGGCGCCTATCTTTCTTTCTTTGCAGGCAAGCTATTCTACAGTGAAGGAGGAAGAAGAAGGTGCTGACGATCGTAGAGTTTGACCGACAGCGAGTCAACCGGCAAGAACAAATTTTTAAAAAAAAATTAATTTTTTACATCAATTACTCTTTTATAATATTTAATCATTTTATTGTATTGTATTTTTTTAATTATTATTATTATTATTGTACTGAACCAGAACTCGTAGCGCACAGAACTTGCTGGTCGGACCTCAGCACTTTCTCACAGGCAAGTCAACTCGACACATGGGCCTCACTTACCATGTGACTGGGCTTCAGGTATGTGTATATATTAAACTCTCATGCATGTATATGGTATAATCTTCCACGAATAAGATTACTTACTAAAGTAACAAAACGTAATGGACTTAGGGGCGCACACAACGTATCCAAGTCTATGATAATTAAAGTATTAACTGTAAGGCCCGAGCCCGTTAACGCTAAGGGAACCCAAGTAAAGCTATATGCATGACACGAAATAAGGTATGAATGGGTGTGTATTAGCATGGACATACGAGCGAATGATTATGGGTGGGACCTTGGGCCAAGGTTACGAGGCTGACCCAATCTGCTTAATGGGCTCGAAACGTGTAACAAAGTTGCCATGTGCTAATAATCAATGGCATACACTTAAAGATAAAGATGCTTAGAGATAAAGATATATATATATATATATATGGTTATTCATATGTTTGTTACAAATACATATAGATATGTTTGTTAATATCACGTAAGATTTTCCTGTTATGCGTATATGTTTGTTGCACATGAAATACCCTTTAATAGTGTTAACCCTGAAAAGATAGGGATGCGCGCGTACATATAACAGAAGGAACACTTGCAGTCTAGGACCTGAAGATTATTGGTGCCTGTGGTAGGGGGTTTTCTGTTAGGGATATAAGATAATGTGTTTATTTTCAGTTAATATTTGTTTATCTCAAATGCAACAGGAACATGGTATGCTATAAAAAGGGGCTTAAGGTCCCAGGTGAAGGTATGCAATTCCAAATACACTTTTAGATACTGAAACTACTTGTTTCCTATTCGTTCACAATGCCCTTACTGACTTGAGCGTCGGAGCGTGACCAGCCGTGAGGGCACCCTTTGTCTCTACAGGTAAAGCATCCAACAACCAAGGGAGGTGCAGATTCCAGGGGAGACAAGCGGAGCCTGAACCAATCATCAAAGTCAACCGGCGACCAGTCAACCGGCCAGAACAATTATTATTATTACTCATCTACAAATTGTGTGCTTGATTTTATTGGAAACTTTCCTGAGAAGTTTCATCCAATGTTAAATGATAATTTGCTTAGTTACCAAAAGTTAAAATATTTTCACTCTCTTTCAATTATCGTTGTCCCAATATTTCAATTTAAAAATGAAATATTTTGAAACATCTATTCGTAATGATAAGGAGTTTTTATAAATATGGGATGAATTGATATTTAGGAGACTCTCATAATATTTTTGTATCGATATGAATGATTTTTATATAGACATCAATAAAAGATCAAAGATGAAATATTATATGCTTTTCAAAATACAAAAGAGTGAGAAGGATGAAGCTCAGTTCCAATTTTCCCAATTGACTCATACAAGTTTTTTACTTTTATTTTATTTAATTTTTATACAAACTATTGTCAATATCAAATCACATCACTATACATATTTTTATACTTCGTGAACACTATTATTAGGATTTTAAATAAGTGTTCCTTGTGGGTTCAATATTCGTCCTTAGAGACAAATTATTACTTTTGACTCAGTACACTTGCCATAAAAAGAGTCATCAAATTACTCAAACTTTTGAGTTCACTTGGAAAACTATGATGAAAAGGTAATACTTAAAGAAGAATAGAAAAATAAAATCTTTAAAAAAGGAGTTTTCTTTAAACTTTGAAACTTTCTTATACTCACAAATTTGTAATTTTGGATACTCTAAGATTTGATCATAGTTAGTTTGTAATTTAATTTTATTATTCTTCATCTTTGTATAGTGAGTATGATGGGTTGTTCCTCATGACCAGTGTTCTTCTTGAGGAAATGAGATGAAAAACATGGCGGAAGCAATGGAGGTGATGGATCAAGGATGGCTCATATAGAGGTATGGGTTCCTTGTAGGTGCAAGAAAGGTATGGAGAGTGATAGGTTAGGCCAAATCACTTGGAGGAAGGTGAAGATGAAGATCAAAGTGTCTAAGCTAGAGAGACTAGACAAATAGTAGAAGCTAATATAATTTTGGCACCATTTACTCATATAAATTGATCTTAAAAAAACATGAGCCAAAGCACCCTATTTCTAGGAGATGGTGCCTTGGAGAGCAAGGAGCAAGGGTAAGATGGGGAATACACAAAAGAGGGTGGCCTTTAGGGTTTGACTAAGTCAAACCCACACCTAGGCTTGTTCTTCTAGAAACTAGGTCAAATTTCCTTCCTAATGGGCTAAATACAAGCTAAAATGATAACTACACCCCTATTATGATATAGGCACCTTATTCTAGCTTTTCTTTGCTATTTTGGACCCCCAAAGTGAGCCATACTCTACTGAAAATACAAATAAACTGAAATTACAAATAAAGAAACTGGCTTCCATGGCTTGGGCTTTACTTCTTGTGGTCCTCTGAGGAATCTTTGAACATATAAAGAAAAGTTTCTCTACCATCAGTAGCAGAGTCCCAATCTTCTTGAATCCTCTTTGCCATGGACCTAGTTGTTGGGCCTGAACTTGGGCCAGAGCTTGGGCCTCTTCCATCATCCCCTCCTTCTTGAAAGGATTTGTCCTCAGATCTACAGGGTTTATCTCGAACAGTAGCCTTATCCTGCTTTGAAAACTATGCTCGTCCTCCAAGATCAAATATTAACCTATAGTAAACATCAAAGAAAAGTGAGATAAGAAAATTAAGACTAGTGTATTCAAATAAAGTAGTAAGGAAATAAGGCCCTTTGCTATTTTTATGAAAGTTTTGTTGAAAAGAAATAGGGCCTTTTTGAAAAATATTTTTGCGTCCTTTGTGTTCATTGCCCAAGATAAGCAACAACATCACAAAGTGTTGTTTTTGTGATTTTTGAGAATAAGAGTAAGCATCATGATTCAAAGGAAAAGGAGAGTTCAAAGTATTGCAATCCCCCTTTAAGGATTCTTTGCCCACTATGCTTGTAGGAGGTGTTGTAAGATACTCTTCATTCTTTCTAGATTCCTCTTCTTCTTTTTCAAAGAACCCCTCACTTGGCTTTTCTGTGGAGGAAAGGTTTATATCTGTATCTGGTTCAGCTTCAGACACAAATTTTTCTTCAAGCATATTTTCACAAGGGTTTTCTATGGAAAAAGAATTTAAGTCAATGTCTAGTTCAACTCCAAACAAAGGATTTTTTGTACTTTCCTTTTCTATCATCACTTTTTCTCTCTTTTCTTTCTCTTCTCTATCTTTCCTTTCATTCTCCTCTCTTTCTCTTTTGTCTTTCTCATTTTCTCTCTTTATTTTCATTTGTACTTGGTCCTTTAGCACTTGTGAAGGTGTTAAAGGATAGAGTGCAAACTTTTTCTCCCTATGGGTAAAAGTTATCTCGTTGGTAAGACCATTATGCATAGTTTTCTTGTGAAATTGCCATGGTCTTCCCAATAAGATGTGGCAAGCTTCCATGGGTACTACATCACATAAAATCTCATCTTTATAGTTTCCCACGGAAAGACTGACTTTTACCCGCTTATCTACAGTTAATTCCCCATCTTCATTTATCCACTGAAGTTTGTAAGGTTTTGGATGAGGTATTAATTGTAGATTAAGCTTTTCAACCATCCTAGTGCTACAAAAATTGCAGCAAGAGCCACTATCCACAATGAGAGAACAAATGTTTTCTAAAACTTTACATCTTGTATGAAAGATGTTTTCTCTCTGTGTTTCATGGTTCACACTAGGTTGATTGTTGAGGGTTCTTCTGATCATCATTAATTCTCCCTCACAAGGATATGCCCCCTCACTACTTTCCTTCTCTTCTTCCCCACTAGACTCTTCATCTTGGCTACTATACTCATCCCTCCCTCTTAAGATCATGGTTCTCCTATTTGGGCACTAGGATGCTATATAGCCTCTACCAAGACACTTGAAGCACTGAATGTCTCTGTTGCGGGGTTGTGAGGTAGACACATCTTTTCCTACACTTTTGGGAGTTTCTTTGGGTTTGTCTTTTGCAAGGCTATCCTCCCTTTCTCTTCTATACTCTTTCTTAGGATAAGAGTTAGAGTAAGAACTCTCCTTGTGACTTGATCCTTTCCTCAAATTTTGTTGTTCAACTTTTATACAAAGTTGGATCAAGTCATTCAAGTCCCGATAGGGCAAAAGTTCCACTTTATCCCTTATCTCAAGATTGAGACCACTCAGGAACCTAGCTATGGTGGTGGTGGCTTTTTCCCTAATAGAGGCTCTCATCATGTAGAGCTCCATCTTTTGCCTATACTCTTCTACACTCATGTTTTTTTGTTGGAGTCTTTGGAGATTGTCCATTAACTCTCTATCATAGTATGAAGGAATATGGCAGCATCTCAGGGCTCCCCTAAGGTCATTCCAATATTCCATGGGACGGTCCTGTGGGGGCGCCTATCTCTCTCTAGGGCTGTCCACCAACACATAGCATGTCCTTGAAAGCTTAAAGTGGCTAAGGGTACCTTCCTTTCCTCACTAACATGATGGCAAGAAAAAAGTTGTTCTACTTTCATTTCCCAATCTAGGTATATTTCAACATTTTCCTTTCCATAAAAATGAGGTAAGTCTACCCTAGTCTCTTTTGGGTGGCTTTCTCTCCTAGTTCTTCTAGGTGGAGGTTGATAATAATCATTTACTCTTAGACTCCCCTCAACATATGAGTCACTTGACCTAGAACTAGATGCATGTGATTTTTTAAATTTTCGAATGTATTCATCTTTTTCTCTAACAATCCTCAACTCCTCTTCCAAAATTGTAACATGGGCATCTCTTTCTTTTTTATCTTCCAAAAGTTTAGCCTCATGTTGCAATTGTCTTAGTGATAGTGATTGAAAATCTCTAGCCAATTGTTTCAAAAGAGATTTTGTGGATTTTCTATCACTTTCACTATGACTTGAAGAATGAGTAGACATGTTTAGGGTTTGTGATAAAAGTAATTTTCAAAAAGAAAGATAGGTTGATTGAAGTAGGTAATTTCCCAGGAAAGGGAGGTGGATCACTAGGATCTCTTAAGTACCAAACCTTTCCTTAGCCAGATACTATCCCACAACACTTTCACAAACCTTTCTCTAAGCAATTTACTTAGAGCACAATCAAAGATACAAATAAAATTTTTATGCAAGAAAAAACTATATAAAGCAATAAAACACAAATGAAAATTTCTATCTAGAAAGCTTTTAAAACTAGTCGAATCTTAAGGTGAGGCTTCTTGGCACTTTGGAACCTTGTAGACATACTCACCATCTAAGACGTATTAATCCATTAATTAATCAATGTCCTTGCAAACTACAACTCAAAGAAATACAAAGAAATTAGGTCAACAAATTTTGATGCTAAAAAATTTAAAGTCCTATTCTATGACTCCTTCACTTGTAGCTCCTTTGTGTATATTTGTGTATTTTTCAATGAGGTTGTTGTTGTCCCTTGCTTTGTCTCCTTAGGTTATTTAACCTTAAATCTTTAATCCAGCTCCTCTTTAGTGATATGGCTTTCACTAAAACAAAATTTTAGCTACACACTCACAAAAGCACTTTTTAGGTCAAATCCACCAAAGAGAGGTCAAACAAGTTTTAAAGCAACAAAATTCAAATTTAAAATCAAGGACTACTGCAAATGGAGTTGATATTTGACAAGACTTGAAAGAGTATTCAATAAAATTTGACAAGCAAAAAAATTAAGGCACACAAGAAAAGGTAGCACACAAAGTGGAATCCAGTGAATGGAACTAGAATAGATGAATAAAACCAAAACAGCACAAAAGAATTTTTTTGTGTAAATTTTTCACAACTTCCAAAATTTATGCTGGACAAAATACTTCAAATTTGAGCTTGAAATTTTAACCACAGAAACTTCAATGTTTTAGCTCAAAATAGGAGATGTAATTTCACCAAAACAGTGAGCCAAATAATTGTAATAATTTTTCCAAAATCACTGCCGCGTCAACGTTTTTTCAGAGTCAAAATTTTTGCATTCTGTTCGTACTTCATTTATCATTATTATTTTTTGTATTTTTAATTTTGATGTGATTATTTTTTTCACTTTTTCTTAACACATCAAACTACTAAAATCCAGAATTTCATAATTTTTAACCAACAAATGTAATTTCTGGGAACGATTCTAGCCAGCACAATAGCAGTGAAAACAGAGAAATCCTAATTTGGAATTAGAAAACGGTAAAGAAACTTCAAAAACACAATGGAAATTATTGGAAACGAACATGTATGGAACTAACACACAAGTATGAACTCAAATATGAAAATATAAAAGGGCACCAAAGCTTCAAAAAAAAAAATATAAACTGCACTCAAAACAAAATCAAGCAACCAAATCTACAATAAAAGGCACCACTTGGAATTTATGACATTGTAGGATGAACATGACTTTGACAAAACTTGTATGGATTAAAAAATCAAAATGACTCAAGCACAAACACTTTGCACAGATTAAAAACATCAATAAGACTCAAATAAAATAAAAATAGAAGAGCCAACACAAAATGGAACCTAAAAACAGTTTGGAAGCTTAAGAACAATTTGAACCAAAATAATAAAACCGTACAACACTTTTAAAATAGTACTATGAACTAAAAACAAGATTAAAACAGCAAGACAACTCAAAAACAAGATGACAACACGGAAATGAAGAAGACTAAAAAAAAAAGAAAATGAAGAGAATACTTATCTCTTGAAGAACCAAAGCTCTAGATACCAAATGATGGGTTGTTCTTCATGACCAATGTTCTTCTTGAGGAAATGAGGTGAAAAAGGTGGCGGAAGCAATGGAGGTAATGGATCAAGGATGGCTCATATAGAGCTATGGGTTCCTTGTAGGTGCATGAAAGGTATGGAGAGTGATAGGTTAGGCCAAATCACATGGAGGAATGATGTGAGTTGAATTCATCTTTGTTTATTTTGTAACACTTAATGAAGAATTGGATCAAGATTCTTATGGCAATTATGGTGAGTCACCTAGAGAAAATACCCATTGGACATTAACTTAGCAATTGATAAGTAGATGTGAAGGTTCATTTCTAAAGGTCCAAAGTAAAAACACATGTTTAAGTCTCCTTTATGAGTTTTATGGATTAAAACCGTTTGGTTATATCAAGAACAACAAGGAATATGTATGAACAACACAAGAACAGTTCAAGAACACAAGATTAAAAGTAGAATCAAAATAAGAATTGAAACTACAAAAGAATTATATCAAGAACACAACTTACTATTAGAATTTTAAGAAAATAACATGAACATGGCTATTCTATGGAAGTCGAACCAAAACAGGTTGCTACAACATAATTGAACCGTTCAAAATGGAAGAACAACACATCAAATGAAAGAGGACATCATAAGGAAGAGAATGAACCGATTGAAATTGCAAACAAGCAAGTAGAACAAAAATGGGTATTTTTAGAAGATGAATAGAAATGACTTATGTGATTGTAGTCTTTTTGGAGATGTTCTCACGCCACTTGGAAGATGGCTCTTCCAAGATGAGTGGGTGGTGCCGCCACTTGAGAGTCTCCAAAGTTCACAAGATAAGATATGGATGGAGGAGGAAGAGACTGTAAGGATCTAGATAATTATTTGGAATAGAAGAAGTATAATTTTAATGAATTCTGAATATGTTATTACTTAAAACGAAAAGAGCGTGTAATGGAAATTTCATGGTGGTCAGACCTCGGATGTCGCCCAAGGTCTGAGGGCGGCGTGGTAGAGGTCGGTCGGTGGACCATAGTGGTTTCCAGAAATCACATGTAGGGAGGTGTGATTTGAACCCTAGGAGCGCCATGCATGCAGAATAACTACGGGACTTTGCGCTTGGACATAAGGGATTTACCTTAGTGTTGCATGCTTAGGCACGTAAGGATTGAGTACTGAGCTGCCCTCGGGCAGGAGAAGCTACCGACGTCACCGAGCCATGTGGGGGTGATAACACAGGCGTGGAGTAGTGGTAGGACGAGCCCTCAACAGGGTGTGACGATGTGGCATCAGTCAACAGAAGCAAGGCGATGTGTCCTCGCCACATCAAGGACGATGAGAGATCACCAGGGCGAGAGACACGCGGGGATCGCCAGGGCGAGAGACACGCGGGCATCGCCAGGGCGAGAGACAGACATTCATCGCCAGGATGAGGGACACATCGGTCGACTTCCAAAGGGAGACATCGGTCGTCTTCCAGGGAGAGACATCAGTCATCTTCTAGGGAGAGACATCGGTCGTCTTCCAGGGAGAGACATCGTTCGTCCGCCAGGATGAGACATCGGTGGATGGTCATCGCGTGAGGTCGTGTTCCACACAGATGAGGTGGGGCCCAGGCTCCCAACATGAGCGTCTTGCATGCGCGACACGTAGTCAGTGAGAGTGCTTCAGAATAGTGGCTCCAGAGAGTTGGTATGGAAAGTGACACAGAGTTGGTGTGCGCGGAGACCCACGTGGCCATACTATTAGAGGAAACCCACACGCAAGGTTGCTCAGAGAGTGGGTAATGGCAGTGAAGGCTAAAGAGCCGTTCGACCTTAAGAGCTGAGGGAATCAGCTCATTTAGTTCCCCTTTCTCCTTTCTCCTCCACTCAAAGACGCAGCTATCCTCACGTACCAGTGCTACGATCGGTGACTGCCATTGTCCTTCTGGGAAGTCTCTGCAAGTTCTCCCGTCAGGACGCTAGAACAGAGTTAGGACATCTTTAAGCTTCGGTGGGTGATGGAAGAGGCCCAAGCCCAAGCCTAAGCCCAAGCTCAGGCCCAACAACTAGGTCCATGGAAAAGAGTATTTAAGAAGATTGGGACTCTGCTAGTGATGGCAGAGAAACTTTTCTTTACATATTCAAAGACCCCTCAGAGGACCACAAGGAGTAGAGCCCAAGCCATGGGAGCTGAGCATCAATTATTTTCAGTTTATTTGTAATTTCAGTAGAGTAAGGTTCATTTAACACAATAGGGGGTGTATTTAACAATTTAGCTTGTACCTATAGGCCTTTTAGGGTAGGAATGTAGCCCTACCTTCTAGAAGCATGCTAAGGGGCTGCATTGACCTTTAGTCAACACCCTAGCAGCCCCCTCTTTTATGTATTCCCCATCCTACCCTTGCTCCTTACTCTCCAAGGCACCATCTCCTATAAATAGGGTGCTTTGGCTCATGTTTTTTTAAGATCAATTTATATGAGTAAATGCTGCCAAAATTATGCTAGCTTCTACTCTTTGTCTAGTCTCTCTAGGTTAGACACTTTGATCTTCATCTTCACCTTTCTCCAAGTGATTTGGCCTAACCTATCACTCTCCATACCTTTCATGCACCTACAAGGAACCCATAGCTCTATATGAGTCATCCTTGACCCATATCATCCATAGCTTCCACCACCTTTTTACCTCATATTTCAAGAAGAACAAATGGTCATGAAGAACAACCCATCAGTGGGTTTTGGAGCTCTTAGTGATTTTGCGCAAGTTCAGGTAAGGGAAGCTAGCATTTTCGTTTATAAAAACTTTAGGCGAGTAGGTTCTGAAGTGAGGGCGACGCGGTCGCCGGTTTCATATTCTATTTCACGATGCTCTGTTTTTATGTGTGGGACGACGTGATCGCCGATTTTAGTGCAAATTTAGAAATCCTCTATTTTAGTGTCTTTTTGAAATTGTTTGAGATTGAAAGGTGAAATGCATATGATATTCGAAAATCTGAACTTTGGTACGATTGTTTCTGTGATTGGGATTGTTTAAGAAAAGATTCAAAATATTATATGATGGAATTGTGCTTTTACGTGTGGTATGATGTACTGGATGAATGTGAAAGAGTGATCAAAGCATAGTATTTTCAGGAAAGAAAATACCGTGTGGAGATTTTATGAGGGTGTATTGATTTGTGAGTATCTTGTGAATGAGGCGATCCTAACTCTGCTGATATGATGGAATCACATAGATGAAGTCATTCAGTTGGTGAGAGTCGAAGGAGGTCCATATGTATGGGTAAGTCGTTTGAAAGATAACTGACTTGACCTGTTATATGGATTAACCCTGTCATATTGAGAGAGTGATGATATTGAGATTGAGATCGAGATTATGTTTATGCGCATAGCTGTGGGAACTTTACAGCAATGTAGTATGACAGGTGCAGGTCTCTGGATGCTAAGTTCAACGCACGAGTCTTCCGGAAGTAGAGTCATGTGTCTATGTGTTATGAGTCAGTGGAAAGTCTGACATGTGAACCATGAGTATTGAATGTATTGAATAGACACTTGACGAGTTTGTGGAATATGGGGATATTGATGGTTGAAATTGATATAGATTATGAATGGTGTGAAGATTTATGCTTTCTATTGATATAAAGTTTCATATTTAAAGTTTTTAAAAATATCTAGCTTACCCTTTGTTTTGTATCGTGGTTGTTTTTCTTAAACCTGTGATGATCGTGTATATTTGCACGGGAGCAGATGAGGTTGCAGGTGGTAGAGCTCCTCAGTGAGCATTTCTGGAGGAGGAGATCGCCGGTTTTTGAATGCTGTTGTTTTGTTTTATTTTGAAAACTCTTGTATGGAGATGTATTAAAACTTCCTCGAAAAGGGATATTATTTTGAGGCACATTTGTATTAATGGATGAATTATATTATGTATATATCTATGTTAAATTTTGATATTATTGTTTTACCTTTATTTTATTATATAAAAAATGAACAATATTTTGAGGGGCGTTACAGAGACAAAGCTCACAACTCTCTCTCACAACAACTCAAGATAGTTTCTTTACTTCTAAATTTCAACTTGTATTATTATGAACCAAAGCCCCCTATTTATAGCAAGGGTGATTGGTTTGGGTTACAAGGGAAGGAGTTGGAAAAGGCACTTCTAGCTCCTTCTATGTAGCACCTAAATCTAGAAGGAGTTGGAAGAGTCATTTTCCACTCTTTTGTAAAAATTGTCCAAACAATGCCTTTACATTTAGAGGTTTCTTTGGTTTTCCTCTTTGGCATACTCCTAAGGCTAATTCTATATTTATTTACAAATATTTAAAAATGTTTATACATGGGTAATTACAAAAAGAGAAAACAATTGATGTTCTTTACCCAACTCTCTAGCCTTGCTCCTTGTGATCCTTTGAGGTATGAAGGATTTTGAGCTATCTTGTCCTTGAGGTTCTTGGCTTTTCTCCTCACTTTCCTCTTCTATTTGATCTCCATCAAGGAAGGTGAAGATGAAGATCAAAGTGTCTAACCTAGAGAGACTAGACAAAGAGTAGAAGCTAGCATAATTTTGGCAGCATTTACTGATATAAATTGATCTTAAAAAAACATGAGCCAAAACACCCTATTTATAGGAGATGGTGCCTTGGAGAGCACAGAGCAAGGGTAAGATGGGGAATACACAAAAGAGGGTGGCCTTTAGGGTTTGACTAAGTCAAACCCGCACCTAGGCTTGTTCTTCTAGAAACTAGGCCAAATTTCCTTCCTAATGGGCTAGAAACAAGCTAAAATGATAACTACACCCCCCTATTATGATATAGGCACCTTATTATAGCCTTTCTTTGCTATTTGGACCCCCAAAGTGAGCCCTACTCTACTGAAAATACAAATAAATTGAAATTACAAATAAAGAAACTAGCTCCCATGGCTTGGGCTTTACTTCTTGTGGTCCTCTGAGGAATCTTTGAACATATAAAGAAAATTTTCTCTATCATCAGTAGCAGAGTCCCAATCTTCTTGAATCCTCTTTGCCATGGACCTAGTTGTTGGGCCTAAACTTGAGTCGGAGCTTGGGCCTCTTCCATCAGAGTATCAATCACAAGTAAATGTAGAGCTATAAACTTCTATCAAAGTACTTCTTGTAGCCTTGCTTACTTCTTGAAACTCCTTTTGTAAACATAATAATGTGTTAATATATTTTTGTAACTCAATCATAATTACTGTAATTTTAATGAGTAATGAAATCTATTATTGACCTATAGAGTAGTTCACAAATTTAGATATTAAATTAATCTTGATTTTTAAAATATCATTCTTTTAGTGTAGCCTCTTGGCATATTTTAACAATGATTAATTGTCTTCCTAATCAAGTTTTCATATATTTATGAAGTAAGAGAGTAAGTTATATTTAAAGAATAGTACTACTAAATTTTACACTATTTCTTTTTAATTTTTACCCTAAAGAATATCTCTTTCTCGTTTAAGTAAGTGCTATGAGTATTATTTTTGAAATATTTCTCTCATTATTTCCCTTTCTTGTTAGTTAGTAAAGAAATAATATGTATGACTTATTTTTCATTGAGAAAATCGTGTTAATGTATTATAGCAACAAAACAAAAATTTTCCAATGAAAGATCATGAACAAATTTTGTGTGAACAAAATTTGTTTTTATAGAATATTTTAGCATTTGTCACCCAAACAAGAAAATGAGAAAGGTGTTAAATATTTTACTACAATTTTTTTGTGGTATGTATGGTAATATGTCGATCAAATAGTTAAATATTAATGTAAGGATCAACAACATCAATGATCAATAAGCTTTGACTGCAAAACTCATTACAAGAAAAAAAATATTTTTAACGGAGGTTATATTTAGCATTTTTTTATGGTTTTAACCTCTACTAAGTGCATTACCCACGATTTTATTTTTCTCTAGAAGATCCAACGTCATTAACGGATTATCGGTAGTTTCTGAGTAACCCCTGGAAGATCAATTATTTTCCAGCGGTTTTGTAAACTCCTATTACTTACAAGGGTTTCCTGAACCCCATTACTTCCAAGGTTTTCCAAACCCCCATTATTTCCAGAAAATTTTCAAACCCTCGTTAATTTCATTTTTTGTGTTTTTTTTTTAATTTAAAAACTATTTATTTAGATAAACAAATATTAGTGTGAAATGACTTAACTTGAACGAAAAAATAAAATCGTTATTTTAGTGGTTTAATTGAACAAATTTTCCTTCAATGTAAGAAATCGAAAGGCATGTGCCCCAATTTTAGTGAGTCCATGATTACAACGGTCATAGACCAATAAAGCAATAAGTTTAAATAAAAAAATATCCATTAGTATTGCTCAAATAATAAGCAACAAAAATATTTATTGCTCAAATTGACCCTTCCTATCCTCATTCACATATATAATCAAAGCAGAGTTTGAGAAGAAGTGTTTACACTGTTTTTCTATTTTTGGTAAAAATAGCTTTTAGGATCCCTTTTCTCTCAAGACTGTATATTCAAAATTTGTCACATAGGGTGTAGCCTTCATAACACACGCATCATCACTACAACAAGTAAAACTTCAAAACCTTTACTTCTTAGATGATTTACATTACTAAAGAAAAAATTTTAAAAATCATATCAAAGCTTTTACAAATCAATTTATACATAAATTAAAAAACCTAATTTTATTATTCAAATATATAAAAATAAATAAACAACCCTAACAAAAAGAAAAAATGACAAATAAGAAAATATATAAAAGAGAATTAAAGTAAAGGTGATACGAAAAGGAAATTGGATGTATCAACTTAAGAACTACATGCTTCTTCATGCATTGGTTGGAAATCATGAGAAGTTCAGAAATACATTTTTAAGTACAGAATATTAGGGTACATTTTATCTTTTTTTTTTTTGTTAGTACATTTCAAGAGTTGTAACCTTAGTCCCTTCAAAAACTTCTCTCACTGTTTCCATTTTTTAAACTGTAAATTTCGATTTCTTTAAAAAATATTATACTACTAATTTTGTAGGAGCAAGAGATACTTAATCAAGTAGAAGCAAGATGTTTCAGATGGTTAGGAAATCATACCTCAATGAATAGAGTTGATGCTTCACATGGTTCCAACTTCTGAACTACCTCTGCAGCTACTTCCTACAAGAATCAACAACCATTCACAGGGTAAACAATTTACATTGCATTCATTCATGCAATCTTCTAATCCTGACCTATGCATCAATGATCCAACAAGGCAGGATTAAAAAGGTGGAAGATAAATACTAGGTCTACAACTCTAAGGTGATGGAGCTAGTCACAATACAGTTGAAGTCATTGTTATTCGTCAGGAAAAAATGGCTACATATCTCAATGTTGTAGTAGTGAGAAAAGGGTAATGAAAGGTGACAAAATATTATATTTAATTTGTTGATTATAATATACATATATAGTCGAAACTTGACAGTATATAATCCTACAATTAATACCCAGTATCATGACACTTACAACAAATAAGGTAACAATCAATGCTTATAACCATTGATTGATAATTACAAGGATTGACACAATTAAAGGCAATAATTGGAATCCACATATTAATGGATCTTGTCTCTAATTCCCCCTTTCAAACTGATGGGTGGGGGAGTCACCCCAAGTTTGTCTCTGAGTTGACTAAATCGTGTATGAGTTAAGGCTTTAGTGAGACAGTCAGCTATTTGATCAGCTGATGAAACATAGGCTACAACAATCTCATTTTGCATTACTTGGTCTCTGATGTAGTGCACATCAATTTCAATGTGTTTGGATCGAGTATGCATAACTAGATTTGAAGCTAGTGCCTTAGCACTCAAGTTATCACACCATAATGTTGGTTTTCTTGGCAAAGAGAGTTTCAATTCATCAAGAAGTGAACGGGTCCATGCTATTTCAGCAGCTAAGTCAGTCAATGCTCTATATTTTGACTCTGTACTAGATCTTGATACTACCTTTTGCTTCCTCGAAGACCAAGAAACAAGTGTTTCACCAAGGAAGACACATTGAACAGCCATGGATTTTCTATCATCCACACTTGTTGCCCAGTCTGCATATGAGAATCCTACTAATTCCAAGTCAATTGATGGTTTGATGTGTAGGCAATGTTGAATGGTACCTTGAAGATATCTCAATATTCTTTTTATGCCTTGCCAGTGACCTATAGTGGGAGAGCTCATGAATTGGCTAAGTTTGTTAACTGAGAATGCTATATCGATTGTGTTTGTTAAGTATTGCAAAGCTCCTATAGCTTGTCTGAACATGGTTGGGTCTTGTAATTTCTCCCCTTCACTGTAAACTACTTGCCGGTTATCATAGGTGTTGGACAAGATGCAGTATTTTTCATTTTGAATTTCTCAAGATGTCTCCTATGTATTTTGATTGCTTCAAGTACATGCCAGATGCATCTCTTTGAACTTCTATGCCTAAGAAGTAGTGCAGTGGACCAAGATCCTTAAGTGAAAACACATTGATCCGGTCGGTCATCGGTAGTCGATGACATCAGCAGCAGTTGACCACGTGGACCATTCACAGAGTAACACGTGGTAGAGGAAAGTAGGCGAAGCAGAGAGGCGATCACTCAGAATGATAATCGCCTGTCGACTGTGATGTTGAGTAATCGCCTATCGCCTTGAGGTGAGTAATCGCCTGTCGGCTGAGGATGAGTAATCGGTCGTCGCCGGTATGGATGAGTAATCGCCCAGATTGCACATGATCGCCATGTGTTAAGGTTAGGAGATCAGGTGGTCAGCAAGTCGCCGAAAGAGCACATCGCCGGGCGTTTGAGAAGACTTGGCAAGCACTGGTTGTATGGTCTAAGTACAGAGGATAAATGGCATATCTGCCACCATGTGTAGTGCGAGCTGCAATGCCCAGAGTAGCCTGCGTACTAAGCTACTCCCTGTGTGGATAACTTAGTCGCAGGGGCACAGTGGAAGTAACGTTTCAGCTGTAGACACTCCAGATGATGACACGTGTACGACCAGACGTTATCCACGTGTCAGGAGGAATAACCGTCAGGAGAGAGAAAGACTCAGGTATATATACAAACTCTTAACGAATTAGAGGGGGGTTTTTTTACAGATTCTCACTGCTCACACATCTGAGAGTTTCAGTCACACACGGGTCTCACAGAGAGATTTAGATATAGTTTTAGTGTTCCTGTTGCCTGACTTGAGCGCCGGAGCTACAACGGCCGCTAGAGGTGCCGTCTGTGTGTTTTGCAGGCAGCGTTTGGAGTTCCGGCGGTGGTTCTTGGAGCGTTCCTGCAGAACAGAGGGCTAGACGAAGGAGTGACGAGGTAGTCCTCCACGTTCGAGTCAAGCGGCCGGAACACACATCATTGAGTTGTTTGATGAAGGATTCCAAGAACTTGGTGTTGTTCCCTGCGACAATTATATCATCCACATATATAAGTAAGAAGGTAATGTGATATGTACCTCTTAGAGTGAATAGTGAGGAATCACTTTTTGTGTTCTTGAAACCCCAGCTAACTAAGGCATTTTTTAGGCTGTCAAACCAAGCTCTTGGGACCTATTTCAATCCATAAATTGCCTTGGATAACTTGCAACCTTGTTCAAATTTAGTTGAGTCTACAAATCCTTCTGGTTGATGCATTAACACAGTTTCTTTGAGAAAGCCATTAAGAAATGCATTGTTTATGTTCAACATTTTCACCTCCCAATTGAGGTGCACTGCAATTGAGAGTATGATCCAAACTGTACTGGCCTTGACAATTGGATTGAAGGTCTCTTCATAGTCCAATCCAGTTGTTTGTTGAAATCCTTTTGCTACTAGTCTTGCCTTTCTCCTTTCAATTGTCCTATCTGCTTTGTACTTGGTCTTGAAGACCCATTTAGAATAAATGATGTTTTCTTGGCCTTGATATGGTACCAAGAGTCAAGTTTGATTTGACATGAGTGCCTGATACTCTTTTTCCATAGCTTCTTTCCACTGTGGTCCTGTGAGTGCTTCTGTGACATTTTCTGGTTCCTTCTCATTTGTGGTAGTTTCAACAAACCCAACATATGGCTTCTTTGGCTTATGAATTCTAGCTTTGCTCCTGGTCCAATGAGTATTGATGTTTGGTTCTCAAGATCTTGATGATCTTCACCGGCTATTTTTGTGAGATCAGGAATTTGAATGTTGCTTGGTGAGATATTTTCAGGAATTGGACTGCTCCTTGTTGAATTATTTGCAGCCTAATCTCTACTAAAATTAACTGCAACACTCTCAGTTGGATTGGTTGGTTCTTGTTCATCACCAAGATTGTTATCATCTGGAAGTGTGGCTGCTCCAATATGTGGGTTACCTGCAGTAGGCAAAGAAAAAGGGAGAGATGAACTCTCAGTTAGTGTTTTCAAGGGACTTCTTGTATTTTTGTATTGCGAAACCCATCATGGAATTGAAAATGTTCTTCGTTGAAAACAACATGTCTTGAATTGAATATTTTTCCATGAGAATTAATGCATTTGTATCCTTTGTGAGAATTACTATACCCTAAGAACACACATCTTGTTGTGTGGAATTGTAGTTTATACTGATTATAGGGTTTAAGACAGGGATAGCAAGCACACCCAAAGGGTTTTAAGGAATTGTAGTCAGGTTCCTTTTGAAAAAGCAATGAGTAAGGGCTTTCATTTTGAGTGACTAGAGAGGGCAATCTGTTTATGAGATAAACTACTGTAGAGAAAACTTCATAAAAAAATGTAAGGGCATTTTGGCTTGTGCTAGCAATGTCAAGCCAAATTCAGTAATGTGCTTGTGTTTTCTCTCAGCCTTACCATTTTTTTGTGATGTGTAAGGGCATGACATTCTGAATTGTATCCCTGCTTCTATTGCAAGGTTTTGCACAACTTTGTATTCACCACAACCATTACATTGGATTGTCTTAATTCTCTTGTTAAACAAATTTTTTGCCATGTTTTTAAACTGAATAAAGGCTTGTACAATATTTGATTTCTGTTTCAGAGGATAAATCCAAGTAAATCTACTAAAATCATCAATGAAGTGAACATAATATTTGAAACCAGAAGAAGATATTATTGGTGCAGGACCCCAGACATCAGTATGAACTAATTCAAGGATTTCCTTAGCATGAGAGGAAGATGTTTTGAAGGGTAAAAAATGCATTTTGCCATATTGACAAGCCTCACAAAAGTTAAAATGATCTCTAGGTGATAGTTTCACATTACAACTTTTCAAGACTCTATCTAGGACTGTATTATTTGGATGACCAAACCTTCTATGCCAACTTTCCTTGACAGATACATAAGCACACGAGTCTTTTTCAGTCCTTGAAAGCTGATACAAGCCATCTTTAAATGTCCTTTTTAGAATTGTCTTCCCTGTTAACTTGTCCTTCACAAAGCAACAATTGGCATCAAACTCAAAAAGAATGTTATTGTCAATAGTTAATTTTGACACACTTAATAGATTTTTGGTAATGTTGGGCACATATAAGACATCATGTAAGTTGAGTGATTTTAATTTTGAGGAACCTATGACAACAATCTGCAATTTCTCACCACTTCCA
The DNA here is from genome assembly GCA_013389735.1 of Phaseolus lunatus. Lineage (NCBI taxonomy): Eukaryota > Viridiplantae > Streptophyta > Magnoliopsida > Fabales > Fabaceae > Phaseolus > Phaseolus lunatus. Next base: position 14,077,656 of record CM023867.1, read on the forward strand.
ACTATTAACGAGTTCTTACCATGATGTTCTGCTAGATCCTTAAATTTTTCAGTTTGGTGTGTCACATGATTGCTTGCACCACTGTTAAAGTACCAATCATAATCTTGAGCAGTGCTTTGTGAGGCTAGGAAGGCATTGTGTGCTCCTTGTTTGTCACTATCTGCTAAATAATTTGAATAAGACTTATCAAACCTGTACCAACAGTTTACAGCTGTGTGCCCAACCTTGTTGCAAACTTGGCATGTTGGTTTAGATATTCTTCCTCTTCCTCTGCCTCCTCTCCAACTTCTGAAGTTACAGTCTCTCCAGTTGTTGTTTGTGTTGAATTTGTTACCTTTGTAATCAATTTTATTAGCAACATTAGCAACCTTTGATCAAGTCTACTCTCAAAGGTCAATAATTGGGCCTGCAGATCAACCCAGGTGAGACTAGTTTAATCAGATAGTTTGACCACCACAGGGTTGTATTCGGAATCTAAACCATTTAGGGTTTGAATGATTAGATCTGAGTTGGAAATGGGACTCCCTGCAAGTTTAAGTCTGTCAACGAGATTCTTCATCTTCATTTCTCCTTTCCTAATGCTGTGAAACTCACATTTAAGATAGGTGATTCAAGATCTTGTGTGTGCACTGGCTAAGCTTTGGGCTTCATCCCAAAGTTTTTTTGAGGTTTCACAGTGCAGCAATTGTGTTGCTATTTCAATAGTCATTTAATTCATTAACCATCTAAGGATATGTGAATCATGAGCTTGGCAATCTCCAAATGCGAGATTTGGTTTCTTGCTTGAATTTGCAGAAACTATGAATTCTTCAGGACACTCCTTTATCCCTAGCATGTGGCCATCAAGCCTGCAACCTTTGACTATAGAAATCACCAAGGATTTCCATAATGGATAGTTGTCTCTGTCCAACTTCATAGATACAGTGAATGGAAGACAACTTTGGGATTTTGAATCTGCAGCGAATGCCATGATTTGAATTGGATAAAAAAAGCCTTCAGAGCTTTACAACTCTGATACTAAGTGATAAAAGGGTAATAAAAGGTGAAAGAATATTATATTTAATTTTTTGATTACAATATACATATATAGTCAAAACCTGACAGTATATAATCCTACAATTCATATCCAATATCACGACACTTAATACCCAATCAAATGGCTTTTGCTTACAACTGCTATACTTGGTGGGAGGAAGCACCCTCTCTGATGTGATTCCACTAGCCACAATAGCATGATTCTTTGATATTCTATGGAATCAACTTGAGTTGGCAAAGGTTAGGCACTTTTATAGAAGAGGATCAAAGTTCTATATTTCAAGAACTCACCAAATCTTGCACCACAAACCAAACTCACATGGAAGCTCCATTTACTATCAATTGAACCGAATAAAAGTGCTGGAAAATAGATTTGAACCGTTCAAAAACAGAGAAGAAGAAGAACAGCTGCTGGAAACATGAAATAACTGAACCTAAACTCAAGAACATAAGCTCAAACATGAACAACTAAAGAGAAGAAAGGAAGGAGAGTAGAAAGCTTATGAAGATGGATGTATGGTTGAATCATCACGCCACTAGAAGGATGGTTGCTCCTAGATGAGTGTGCTGCCGCCACTTGAGGACACCATGGATCCTTCAAGATAAGACTAGAGAAGAAGGCTCGAAAGCTCTCCAATGCTCACTCAAAAATTGAGTATAGTTTCTTTAGTATAAAATCCAATCTGAAAAATACAAAGAGAGCACCTCTATTTATAGCCTAAGGTGCTGAAATGCAAGCTGCACAAATTCAAAAATCTGCCTCCTAAAAGGTTCTAGAATTGGTGCCAAAAACAAAGCATGAGGAAGGTGTGATCCTTCTCTTACTTTGGCACCTCCTTATTTACTTCTACACCTATCTACTAATACACCCCCCCTAAGACTCCTAACTAACGACTAAAAGATGCTATAACAATAGAGGTTTCTAATGTTTCCCTCTAAGCACCTTCAACCAAAGAAACTACAAAAAGAGAGAATAATTGTCCCCTAGCTCCTAAAGCTTTGAACATGCTTCTTGTAAGCCTTTGAGGTGGGCTTTGACCTCTGATCCCGCCGCTGACTCGATCGTGGAGGATATGCCTCGTTACTCCTTCGTCTAGCCTTCTGCAACCGTGTGCTCTGCAAGAACGCTCCAAGGATCCCCTCTGGAACTCCAAATGATGCCTGCAAAGCAACACAGACGGCGCCTCTAGCGGCCGTTGTAGCTCCAACGCTCAAGTCAGGCAACCGGAACACCAAATCACTGTGTAATTTCTAGAGTTTGAAAACTGAGTATTGTGTTTTGTGTTTCGTAGCAAGTTCTGCGTACCTGGTTCAGTGCTTCTCTGTCCCTCATATAGTCTTAAGGTTTACAGGCTACGTCTAGGTTCACTTGATCGTTGTTGCACTGCCATCACCTACTCTTAGGGCAATCTTGCGTGCAGGTTTCTTCTACTTGAGTGCATAGTCTGACAGGATGGCCACATGGGCACCTCTGTGCGCACTCAAGCTCTGGGGCCACCTGTCCTACCTAATCTCTGGCGCCAACTGCTCTAGGAACACCTTCACGGTCTACGTGCCATGCATGCTACCTCTCTGGGAAACCCTAACTCTGATGGGTTCTCATCCCAACAGGGCTCTGCATCTAACTGTGCCTTCCCAGCCTCACGCATAGATGTTTCGTGACTAAGGCCGCTCCCTGGATCTTGGCACCGATGACCGATGTGTCTCCCATCCTGACCGATGTCACATAATCACACCCTGTTGGCAATCTCTCATCGCCCTTGTTTGTGATGAGGACTCGTCGCCTCGCTCTCGTGATCGACCCCTCTAAGGGCTCATCGACCTCTCTTGTGCCGACCTCTCAGCTCTTGGCCGACGTCTGAGGTCTGGCCACTGAAGTCTGAGGTCTGGCCACTACAACTCCCTTGCGGAGTAACTTAGCGCGTTTCTTCTCCCAGAGTGAGTTACATGCTCCCAGGAGAGCACCAGGTGTGGTTGGTCTAAACGCACTCACCAGGCGTTGTATCCTGCCTGCATGGTTTCACCGCACAGTGCCATGCACGTAATGGGTTAAGAGAGTCATTGATGACTGACCAGCTTACTAGCTCTCTTATGCCATCCTCATGCACGACCCTACCGGCGAGCAGCTCTTCTTCTTCTGGTTTGGAATCATGCGAGGTGCATGCGTAACGCTCTCGCTGGGAGCCTGGGTCCCAGCTTAACTGCGTGTTAACCAGAAACCCCGATGACCATGCACTGATGACGGATCGGTGCTTCATTACTTCTCGTGCTCTGCTTCCAGGCGCTCATCTGAGCACTGATATGCGGGTGGTGGTCATTTAGCAACTGACCACCGATCACTGTTCTCCCTGATGCACCTGCTGTCTTATTCCACGTGTCACCCTGTGAATGGTCCACGTGGTCATCTGCTGTTGACGTCATCGACTACCGATGACCGACCGGATCACAAGCCCCCCAGTCTCGAGCTGCGAACTTGTTCTCAGGGAAGAGACTAAGTGGTCGATGGCAAGCTCATTTCTCCTCCTTGAGCTTCTTCCTTTGCGACTTCTCCTTTTGTGTAATTTCTCTTTCTACTACAAAACTTGTGTTTAAACATTTTTTGCATAAATTCATGTTGGATGACTGACCTGACGGGGCCTAAATGCTTCAACTGATCGTACAAAAACTTGCTTGGGAAAGCTTTCATACTCAGAGCTTTACCACCGACCACCGACTAGCATGTTAGTGCACCACCGATCAGTCATCGCGCTTCAGGCTTTGCTTTACTTCTCTGTCACTCCAGCGCTAAGTGCATAGAGGGCCTGATCGCTAAAGATGATGCCTGTGTTTTGGGGAAGAAGAGTGCTTCTCGATGACCCCTCTTGCCTCAGCCTCGCTGTAAGAAGTCGAGGGTGAGGTCTTGCTTCTCTCGCCTCAGCCTCGTTGTACAAAGTCAAGGTGAGGTCTTTTTTCTCTTGCCTCTGCCTCGCTGTACAAAGTCGAGGGAGAGGGCTTTCTTATCTTGCCTCAGCCTCGCTGTACAAAGTCGAGGTGAGGACTTTTTTCTCTTGCCTCTGCCTCGCTGTACAAAGTCGAGGGAGAGGACTTTTCTCTCGCCTCTGCCTCGCTGTACAAAGTCGAGGGAGAGGACTTTCTTATCTCGCCTCAGCCTCGCTGTACAAAGTCGAGGTGAGGATTTTTTTCCTCTTGCCTCTGCCTCGCTGTACAAAGTCGAGGGAGAGGACTTTTCTCTCGCTTCTGCCTCGCTGTACAAAGTTGAGGGAGAGGACTTTCTTATCTCGCCTCAGCCTCGCTGTACAAAGTCGAGGTGAGGTCTTTTTCCTCTTGCCTCTGCCTCGCTGTACAAATTCGAGGGAGAGGACTTTTCTCTCGCCTCTGCCTCGCTGTACAAAGTCGAGGGAGAGGACTTTCTTATCTCGCCTCAGCCTCGCTGTACAAAGTCGAGATGAGGTCTTTTTCCTCTTGCCTCTGCCTTGCTGTACAAAGTCGAGGGAGAGGACTTTCTTATCTCGCCTCAGCCTCGCTGTACAAAGTCGAGGTGAGGTCTTTTTCCTCTTGCCTCTGCCTCGCTGTACAAAGTCGAGGGTGAGCACTTTTTCTCTTAGTGGGTGCATGCTCCTAAGAGAGCACCAGGTCTGGCTATCTAAGCGCACTCACCAGGTGCATCCTGCCTGCATGGTCTCACCGCACGCCCTTTGAGTGGGCAACTCTTCTTCTTCTGGTTTGGAATTATGCGAGGTGCATGCGTAACGCTCTCGCTGGGAGCCTGGGTCCCAGCTTAACACGTGTTAGCAAGACCCCGATGACCATGCACCGACCGAGTGCTCACGCTCTACATGCACTAACGGCTAATCACGGTCTGCATGCACCGACGGCTGATCGCGGTCTGCATGCACCGATGACTGATCGCGCTCTACATCCAGGCGCTCCTCTAGGCACTGATCTTTGGGTGGTGGCCACTCGGTAACTGACCACCGATCACCTGCACTTGCGCCTGGGGCAAGGAGAACTTTAAACTGGGAAACACTTGCACACTTTATGTACTGAAATCTTTTTTATTGGGTGGCCTTGTTAAAAAGGTGCCCCCTTACCTGCTCAACTGTTTGCAGTAGATATATTGAGTGTGTGTACAGCGCGAGAACGCATCTACTTTACAACTTAACTGAAGTAGAAACTTAAGTGTGTAGCGTTCCACATCCTGGGGATAGCTGCTCCATTCTCCAACGCCTCAACCACTCTGTATGGACCCCTTCCTTTCATAGGCGATGACCGCCCTGGCGACGCCTGATTCACGAGGAGCTTCCTCCTGAGCTACTTGGGAGCCCCCCAGCGTTGCATCCTCCATCACCTCACGTCCCCATGCACAGGGATTTCGTGTTGCTGATCACCTGTTTAAGACCCCGAAGCGCGATCACCTTGCGCCTCCCACAGGTAATCGGTCAGGAATCCTGTCTTCACCAACTCAGCAAGTTGATGCCTCAACGCTAGGCAGGTGCGGAGCGTGTGTCCATAAGCCTGATGGAACTCACACCACTCGTCCTTCCTCCCTCCAAGTACCTTGTCAGTTTTCTCTGGTACTCGGAGTCTTGCAGCCACGGCAGGCATGGTGATCAGCTTCGCCAACTCTATCATGAAATCATACCTAGGGGGTGCGTTGTTCTCCCTTGCACGCCCCCTGGCTTGGTCCTTCCTGGGTGCATAGGGACGAGGCCTTCCCTACGCCTTCTTCCCTTCCTTGGCCTCATACACCTGCGCGTGCTGCTGCTGCTTCCCTTGACCCCCGCGTGGCTTCGACGGTGCAATACTGCCTCTCTTCTCAGAGACCTCTGTCTCTGCTACTATGTGCGCCACCGCGCGTCGCCGAATCTCAGCGAAGGTGGCAGGGTGGCTTCTGATGAGCGATTCACTGAAAGGACCAGGTAGCACGCCTTTCTTGAATGCATGCACCAGCATGTTCTCATCCTTGCTGGGCAATCTCACCACCTGCGCACCAAAGCGGTTGAGAAAGTCCTTCAGCGACTCCCCCTGGTATTGGCGCACGTCAAACAGATCGTAAGACACCACCGGTGGCGCTCTGTTGACGATATACTGCTCCGTGAACAGCTTTGAAAACTGATGGAAGGAGGTGATGCGGCCCTCTGGCAGGCTCACGAACCACTCCATGGCTATTCCGCTCAGTGTACTCATAAACATTTTGCAGTACACAGCGTCTGAGCCTCCAGACAGCATCATCTGAGTGTGGAAGGATGTCAAATGTGCTTCTGGATCTTCCACCCCCGTGAACGACGCCTTCACTCCCACTAGGTTGGGAGGCAACACCGTGTTCATGATTTCGGGGGAGAAGGGCATGGGAAAGGCCCTTGGGGGCGTTGGTGGAGCCTGATCCTCTCCCACGCGATCCCCAACTTGTTGCATGCGGCGCAGATTCAAGCGTAGCTCTCCATTGGCCTTGTGCAGCTCCTCATTTCTGGCCTGGGAAGCGGTCAAGTCCGCCTGCATGCGCTCCTGGTGCGCCCTGGACTCTGCCACCGTTTCTTGGAACGCGAGCATCGTTTCCATGAGTTATTGCATGGTAACGCCTTCGCCTCCGTTTGAAGGAGCAGATCCTTGTCTGGGATTCCTCATCTCTGTGGTTACTACTCTCGTTCTTGTGTGGGACCTTCATTTTACTCCGGCCCCACGATGGGCGCCAAATGATCCCGCCGCTGACTCGATCGTGGAGGATATGCCTCGTCACTCCTTCGTCTAGCCTTCTGCAACCGCGTGCTCTGCAAGAACGCTCCAAGGATCCCCTCTGGAACTCCAAACGATGCCTGCAAAGCAACACAGATGGCGCCTCTAGCGGCCGTTGTAGCTCCGACGCTCAAGTCAGGCAACCGGAACACCAAATCTCTCTATGTAATTTCTAGAGTTTGAAAACTGAGTATTGTGTTTTGTGTTTCGTAGCAAGTTCTGCGTACCTGGTTCAGTGCTTCTCTGTCCCTCACATAGTCTTGATGTTTACTAGCTACATCTAGGCTCACTTGATCGCTGCTGCACTGCCATCATCTACTCTTAGGGCAATCTTGCGTGCAGGTTTCTTCTACTTGAGTGCATAGTCTGACAGGATGGCCACGTGGGCACCTTTGTGCGCACTCAAGCTCTGGGGCCACCTGTCCTACCTAATCTCTGGCGCCAACTGCTCTGGGAACACCTTCACGATCTACGTGCCATGCATGCTACCTCTCTGGGAAACCCTAACTCTGATGGGTTCTCATCCCAACAGGGTTCTGCATCTAACTGTGCCTTCCCAACCTCACGCATAGACGTTTCGTGACTAAGGCCGCTCCCTGGCTCTTGGCACCGATGACCGATGTGTCTCCCATCCTGACCGATGTCACATCGTCACACCCTGTTAGCGATCTCTCATCGCCCTTGTTTATGACGAGGACTCGTCGCCTCGCTCTCGTGATCGACCCCTCTGAGGGCTCATCGACCTTTCTTGTGCCCACCTCTCAGCTCTTGGCCGACGTCCGAGGTCTGGCCACTGAAATCCGAGGTCTGGCCACTACAACTCCCTTGCGGAGTAACTTAGCGCATTTCTTCTCCCAGAGTGAGTTGCATGCTCCCAGGAGAGCACCAGGTGTGGTTGGTCTAAACGCACTCACAGGCGCTGTATCCTGCCTGCATGGTTTCACCGCACAGTGCCATGCACGTAATGGATTAAGAGAGTCACTGATGACTGACCAGCTTACTAGCTCTCTTATGCCATCCTCATGCACGACCCTATCGGCGAGCAGCTCTTCTTCTTCTGGTTTGGAATCATGCGAGGTGCATGCGTAACGCTCTCGCTGGGAGCTTGGGTCCCAGCTTAACTGCATGTTAACCAGAAATCCCGATGACCATGCACCGATGACGGATCGGTCCTTCATTACTTCTCGCGCTCTGCTTCCAGGCGCTCATCTGAGCACTAATATGCGGGTGGTGGTCATTTAGCAACTGACTACCGATCACCGTTCTCCCTGATGCACCTGCTGTCTTATTCCACGTGTCACCCTGTGAATGGTCCACATGGTCATCTGCTGCTGACGTCATCGACTACCGATGACCAACTAGATCAACCTCCATGGGCGTCCTCTATTTGCGCCTCTACCTCTTCTTAATCTTGTTGATTGGCCTCCATGTCCACTAGAGCTTGATCTCCATCACTCTCCAAGGCAATTAATAAAGGGTGCTTAGGCTCACACTTTCAAGTTTTACACTTAATTAGAAGAGCTCAACCAATTGAAGACTGTTTTGTATGAATCATTTCAATTATCTCCATTAAACGTTGATGCTTTATACTAAGTTCCCTAGAATCAACCACTTCAAATGAAGTTTTCAACTTTTTATTTTCATATAGAATTTTTAGGTACAACAAAGAACGTGTGAATATGCTTATGTGTGTTGCATATGTTGTGTGTGAGAGAGAGGGGGAGAGATAGAGAAAAGAGAGAGTTTGAGAGAAAGAAAAATTTTTGTGCTTACTTCAAGCCAAGCAACTCTGCAGTTGCCCTTGACACCAAGGGCACCAGAGCTGGTCTCATCCTCTTCCCACCAGCACTAAATATTTGCTTAGCTACAGACGTTAAAATTGGATTTTCTGCTTCTACAGTCTATCAAAGCATATTTATCAGAATGAAAATGATGAGGACTTCACATAAATGGACTAGATAAACATTCTTACAAAACAAAAAAAGATATAACAAGTAGTAACTTATGCTACAATACAATCAATTCAAAATGGTCTAAAAAGTTATCAAAACTCAATAAATAAATAAAATTGAATATCATTAATCCCAAAACATTGCAATTTGTAAATTGGTATCAAGATACAAAGAAACATGTCAATACCAAACAAAGTCGAAATAATGAATTCAATAAAGGTTAACAAGAACAAAATCCTGGAACAAGTATAGAACTTCATTTAAACGCCTATGCCTTTGTTGCCTTCCTTCAAAAGTTCTACACTTTTCTGATCTGTTGAAGTCACCCTCACTCACAATATATAGAACAACAACAAAATACTTCATAAGATGGCACAATAACTATTCCTGCCAGTTGACCTGGTCGCCAATAGACTTCTGCAGGCGAGTTCTGGACTTCGTGCTTCCTTGGTTGCCTGGATGTTGTTCCTATTGAGATAGAGGGCGCCCTAACAGCCGATCGCACTCTGAAAATCAAGTCAATACAGGACTTATAATAAACAAGAAGTATCTAGTTTACAGCTTAGAAAAGGCATACCTTCACCTGGGACCTCTAATCCCTTTTATAGAGTCCCACTAGGCTACCTCTTGTTGTAACAACTTCTCCTGAGAATCTTATCTCGAAAAAATGCATATTCAATAACATATTCAATGGGAGATAATCCCGCTACAGTGTGTGTAATCTTAATAGCACAGCTACGCAGAATCTTATCTCCTTGGAGTGCATCAAATCTTAACCGAATAACCACTTGGATACCGACTCGGGTACCGACTTCCGGGGTCAAGTCTGTTTTCAAATACATTTACATGCTTTGCGCATCACTGTACCATCCATATGCCATTATGTATCCTCTATGCAAATATTCTATCAAGCTCTAACGCACTTGGGCTAAAGCTGATAGAGTATGTTTTACTTATACTAGACCCAAATGCACTTTATGAACCCCTAGGCCCATTTAACACACTTTTACTGACCTACCAAGCCTTATATGTGAAAAATTATACCAATGCATGAATGAGAGATAATATGCACATACTTGAGCCCAGTCACGTAATTCTCACCTCCGATGGCCGAGCTGACCTGCCAGTTTGCAGGCGCCAATGTCCGATCTCTTGAGAACTGAGCTCTACACGCTCTAGTCCAATACACAAGCACCCTAGTCTCGAGCTGAACTTGTTTCAGCGAAGAGAATAAATTGCTCGCCGACAGCGACTTACGTATCTTGTGGGTTGCGCGTCGTGCACAGTGCCTCGAGGTGACGTCTCATGATACTCCATCACGAGTGTACACGTGGCCATATCAATAGCTAGAACGCATTGCCGCTTACGCTTCTTTCATACGTTAATACCCAAAACCCTTCTTGACTGTTTCATTACACATCCAAAAACTTTGTGCCTCTTCTTGCACGCTATGCCTCCTCTCCTCTAACTCAAACAAAACTCCTCGCCCTACCTTGTCAAACGAATCAAGGTACGACCTTTAACCTGTAAATGCTTATCCATTTCAATTAGATGTTATTAATTCATTCATATCAACTGCGTTGGGACTGTTTGGATTGCTTAGTGTGATTGGCTTATTGTCTCTATTTTTTCGTTTCGTCATTCTCTTCCTTTTCGAATTGCATGCATTTCTGGTTTTGAACATCTGCATGTGTTTGCTTGTTTGATTTTCTTGTCTTTAGATTCTCTGTATGATGGATTATCCAAACCTATACCCCTAGGCCCCTGCTAATCTGTTAGCTGAAACCTCTGAGTATACCTCTAGTGAGAAGATAGTACTATATACGAAGAGTGAACACCCTAAGAAAAATTGTCTCTTCGGTAGGGAGCATGACAAATACGTGCGAGTAGTGCCCTGTAGGCCTGATGAACCAGTGTGTTGCGATGAGTCATTGGACCCAGAGGGTCCTTTTTGTTTCTTCTATTCAACTGTATTTAAGAAAGTGCTCCTACGCCTTCCCTTATATCACTTTGAAAAAGCCCTTCTTACTGAGATCAACACCGCCCTCGCCCAGCTACATCCTAACAACTGGGCATTTGTTCTGGGCTTCTCCATCCTGTGTAACCATTTTGGCCATCTGCCATCAGTGAAAGTCTTTCTATACTTTTTTAGGCCAAACGCTTAGGTCGCCAATTGTGGGTCAGCTTCAATGGAGTTGCTAGGAGAGCCTTGTTGTCCCTTTTCCAATAATCCTACAAGGGTTTCAGAGAAAAACTCTTCAAAGTTAGATGCAGCAAGAGGGACCTAACCCTTCTGGATGGGTTTCCTTTGTACTGGACTGAGAAACCCACATTTCAAACACCCAAGCAAATAGAAGACATGCCCAAGCGAGAATGAGAGATGTGTCTCTTCCTTTCCAACTTCAAGGTGGTTTTTGACACCGCCACCTTGATAAAGAACGAGTTCTCCTCAACAGGACTCAAAGCATACATTGGTATCCATCCTTTCCTTTACTTTTCTTAAAGATGTCTTGTATGTATCTCTGAATCCTTTTCTTCATTCCCATGTAGATAGTATGTTGGACGCTCAAAAAAGAAAGAACATAGCTTCTCTGGCCAAGCAAAAGAAAGTAGCCCAAGCCATTTTTGAAAAGGACCAGAAGCTGAAGCCACCCCTTCCGAAGATGAAGAAACCTACTCTAGACTCGTCTTCAAAAGGAGACAAACGGTTGTTGTAGCAACTTCGGCCCACTCTGCCACGGACGGCCGAGCTCCCTTGTACTGGGACCTTCCACCTAGTCGTTCCCCTCCTCATGATATTGCAGTGCAGGAGGGCAGGGGGGAAAGTGCCTCAGAGGGAGGTTAGTGGGATCCTTCCTCAGACCCACCTTCCTTCCTTCAAAGAATGTTCTCTCCTCTAAAGTCAAAGGAAGGTTGGAAAACCTGGAGGAAGATCCATTGATGGAGCACACCACACGGTAGTTGGGGGAAGCCCTGGTTGCAAACTACCTTCTGCTCTCCAAGCTGCGGAAAGCGAAGGACGAAGAGGCCCTCCAAGTTGCAGGACTCAAATGACAAGTCAACGGACTCACGTTGGTGGTGGAGGAGCTTCGAAAAGTTTGCCAAGAAACCAAGGCTCTCCTATTTGGGAAGTCCCAAAAGGCCTTGGGGCTATATGCTAGGAACAACGATCTCCGTACTGAGGTGGAGAAGTTGAAGGAAGAGCTGGCTGGGAGGGATGAGGAGGTGGCTAGGCAGAAGGAGGAGCTGGCATAGAAGGATGAGCTCTTATAGAAAACCAAGGAAGACTTGATGAGTGATGTTGTTGAATCCTACACGACAGGCTTTGAGGATGTTGTTGCCCAAGCCACATGCATCTACCCCGAGTCAGACTTCTCCCAACTTGGAGTGGGCAAGATCGTGGTAGATGGTCGATTAGTAGATGAAGAGGAGGAACATCCGTAGGTTTCCTTGTAATCAATCTCCTTCTGTAGCCTTCAAAACAATTTCCAATTCTTTGTATATATGTATGCACAATTTATTTATGTCATTATGCCTTCCTTTTACATAGCTCAACTAGCACATTGATGATGCATGCTTTCTAATAGACACGACTACCATGGCTTAACCAGCTAATGATAAAACACTTCGTGCTTAAGTATTACGGATATCATGATTAAATCTAATGATAAATCTTACCATGACAAAGGTGATTTGCGATGCATTTCAAGTAATGGACATAACCAACCATCTTTAACAAGATAATTATTCTAATTCAATGTAACTAATTACCGTGCACATTCATCCTCTGGACGACCTGTACCTGATGGTTGTAGTGGGCGTTTCCACTTCACCTTTCCTTTACACATCCCTTCTCGAGGATAAGGGTGGCTGACTTAGGCGTTGATTCTCTCCGCCAGTCCCTGCGAGACATTTTCGGTGCCGATGTGGGTTGCTCTACACCCCTTACTTATACTCCTGGGGCGTGGGGTCTTTACCAAGACAGGCCAACGTCCCCGGTTCAAACAACTTCAGTTATAAATTTCTTTGATACTCCTGAGCTCAGAGTACCTACAATGCCGGGGTGTGGAGTCCTTACCAAGACAGGCCGACGTCCCCGGTTTAAACAATTTCAGTCTCAAATTCCTCTGACACGCCTGAGCTCAAAGTTTCACTGAGACAGAATCACTCTTCTTTTCCAGGCTCAAGCCAAACCAAGGCGAGCTACTATTCAGGGGTACCCCACACATCCCTCTTTAAGGATGAGGATGGCTGACTAGGATGTTGATTCTCCCCTCAAGTCCATTCCCAGCATTTCCTGTGCCGAGCTGGGTTACTCTATACCCATTACCTGCATTCCCAAGGCGTGGAGTCTTACCAAGACAAGCCGCTGTCCCTAGTTTAAACAATTTCAGTTACAAATACCTTTGATATGCCTAAGCTCAGAGTTTCATTGAGATAAGGTCACTTCATGCTCCAACCAAATGATGGCGAGCTGACTAGAATGTTGATTCTCCCCTCAAATCCATATTCCTTGTGTCGGGGTAGGTTACTTTATACCCCCTACCTACAGTCCCAAGGCGTGGAGTCTTTATCAAGACAAGCCGACATCCCTAGTTTAAACAATTTCAATTACAAATTCCTTTGACACACCTGAGCTTAGAGTCTCACTTAGACAGATTCATTTTCTGTTCCAGGCTCAAACCAAAACAATGGCGAGTTGCGATCAGGGGTACCCATGCCCAGAATTTCACTGAGTGGGAGGTCTGTGCGCCTGAGTCGCGATACATATACATGTTCCCCTTCTTGGAACCTTTCCAAGAGGGCCATTTTCTTTTTCGGCTCAAACCAGACCCCTGGCGAGCTACGATCAGGGGTACCCATGCCCAGAATTTCACTGAGCAGGAGGTCTGCACGCCTAAGTCACAATACTTATACATGTCCCCCTTCTTGGAATCTTTCGAAGAGGGCCATTTTCTTTTTGCGATCAGGGGTACCCATGCCCAGAATTTCACTGAACGGGAGGTCATAGCGCCTGAGTCGCAATACATATCCATGTTTCCAAACTTGGAGTGTCTCCAAGAGGAAAATACCGTTGCTCATTCGAGCACACAAGGCGCTTTCATGGATATCATTCCGCTCAAGTCGTCAACCAGTATGTTAGCATAGTACAATGACAAGTCATATTCCACAAATCATTTTTTATTTGGTGACCTTGTTAAAAAACCTTTGTGAGGTTAAAAGAGTGTCCCCTTAATCGTTTACAAACGATGTTATACATCATCTGAAATAAAATCAGATTGCCTATCAGCGGCAGTCTCCACACGAGAGTCTTCTACAATTTCTTGGGGTTAAGCGGGGACCACACACACTCCTCTTTTGTTCTTTAAATTGTTTTCATAGCACTTGCACACCGCCTTTTGGTCAGACTTGATTATAATTACCCCCTCCTTCGGGAGAAGGCAATTTCATCTTCATATGCCTCGATGAGGCCACAACACCTAACTTGTTCACGGCAGGTCTACTCAGAAGGATGTTGTATGTCGACGTGGCATTTACAACCAAGTACCTTATGTTGATGGTACGAGAGGAGGTTCCATTAGTGAAGGTTGTCCTTAACTCCACATGCCCTCTCACCTCTACTTAATCTCCTACAAAACCATATAGGCAGCCATCATATGGCCTCAGTTGATCTGGTGACAACTGTAGTTTGTTGAATGTCGACCAGAACATCACGTCTGCTGAGCTCCCTTGGTTAATGAGAACCCGGTGTACCCTTCTCCCTGCGGTGACCACCAAAATACCACCGGATCATTATCATGGGGACCACGTCCCTCAAATCAGCATGGGTGAAGCAAAGGTCGGGCTCGACGAGTTGGTCAGACGCCCAGGCCTTTACTGTCATTACCTCCCTCGCATATTTCTTCCGCTGGGAAGCAGTGCAATCTCCTCCAGAAAATCCTCCAGAGATAATGTTGATTTCACCATGAATAGGCACCTCGTGCCTCTACTCTTCCGATGGCGACTTCGACTTGGATCCTTCCTAATTTCCCACCAGATAATCTTGTAGGAGGCCTTCCTTTACCAGTCCCCACAACTGGTACCCAAGGACTATGAAATTTTCCAACTCGTGCCCAAAGGCCTTGTGGAATTCACACCAAGTGTTTTTGCTCGACCCCAAAATCTTATCAGTCGTTGGGGGGAGCTTCAACTTGCTCACTATACCTGGCATGGCGAGCAACTCCTTGTATGACACTTTGAACCTAGGTCGAAAAGGCAGGTCATCCTTTGCCCTTGATTTGGACTGGTTCTTTTTCGACTCATAAGATGCATGTCGTGCCAACGTCTTCTTCTCCATCGCAGTCTCGTGCACCCTCATGGGTTAAGCACGACTGCTCTCGTGAAGCTTGGATTGCCCAACACCCGCATTCCCGCGCCTCACAGTCACAACTTCCTCAGCAGCGATGTGGGCGATAGCTCGTCGCCTGATCTCACCGAAAGTCTTCGCCCGATTCCTTATCAAGAAATCGCTAAATGGCCCCAATAAAATCCCGTGTCCAAAGGCGTGGACCATCAGAGCCTCATCCTGTCCTTCTGTGGTGTGTTCTCCCAAACGTTGCAGGTCTCTGCACAGTTCCTCATTGGCCCTGCACAACTCATCGTTGGCCGTTCGCGACACGTCCAGCTCAATCCTGAATTGTTCTTGTCTGAGAGCTTGTTTGGCCCGAACCTCAGCTAAGAGCTTCTCCTGATAAACCTTGGACGTCACCACTGCCTCTTGGAGAGCTGTGAAGTTCTCCATTAGTTGTTGCATAGTGAGGTTATCACCTCCTTTTGATCCTACGGGACTTTGCCTAATAGTCCTCATATTGTTCAGTAGCTTCAATCATGAATGTGGATGGGACCTAGTTTTATCGGGTCCCACAATGGGTGCTAAATGTTCCTGTCTGTTGACCAGGTCGCTGGTAGACTTCTGCGGGCGAGTTCTAGCTCCGTCTACCTTTACCAGACTTCGTGCTTCCTTTGTTGCCTAGATGTTGTTCCTGCTGAGACAGAGGGCACCTTAACGGTCGATCGCACTTCGACGATCAACTCAGTACAGGGCTTATAATAAACAAGAAGTATTTAATTTAGGGCTTAGAAAAAGCGTACCTTCACCTGGGACCTCTGGTCCTTTTTATAGGGTGCCACTAGGCTACCTCTTGTGTTAAAACCTTCTCCTAAGTATCTTATCTCGAACAAATGCATATTCAATAACATATTCAATGGGAGACAATCCCGCTACAGTGTGTGTAATCTTAACAGTACAACTGCATAGAATCTTATCTCCTTGAAGTGCATCAAATCTTAACAGAATAACCACTTGGATACCGACTCGGGTACCGACTTTCGGGGTCGAGTCTATTTTCAAGTACATTTACATGCTTTGCGCATTACTGTACCGTGCATATGCCATTCAATATCCATTATGCAAATATTCTATCAAGCCCTAGCGCACTTGGGCTTAAGCTAATAGAATACGCTTTACTTATACTAGACCCAAATGCACTATATGCACCCCTAGGCCCATTTAACACACTTTCACTGACCTACCAGGCCTTATACGTGAAAGATTATACCAATGCATGAATGAGAGTTAATATGCACATACTTGAGCCTAGTCAGGTAATTCTCACCCCTGACGGCCGAGCTAAGATGCCAGTTCGCAGGCGTCGATGTCCGATCTCCGAAAACTAAGCTCTACGCGCTCTGGTCCAATACAATAACAATCATAAATCTTTCATACTAAATAAAACACTAGAAAACATCCATCCCAAAAGCATTACGTACCGATTAAATATTTTTATTGAGAGTTAGTAAATCATCAGCAACCACTTTAATGTGAGTTCATTTTAAGATTTCACATTTTATAGGTTGCAATTTTTTTGTGGTTTTTGAATTAGCAATTATGGTGATAAGCTCAAAAAATATTGTCACTGGACACAAACTTAACCAAGTTGTTAACTAAGTACGAAGGTTCTCTTCTAGAGAGCAAAAGAAAAAACACAAGTGTAGAGTGAAAATCATGATGACTTTCGGAATTAAATGAACAAGAGATGAATAAGGCAATGTAAAGACCAAAAGCTAAAGAGTAGCATAAGAACACAAAAGCAATGGAAGTTGGTGCAAAGGAAGAAGGAAAAAAAGAAAGGATTAGAAAGCTTAGGGAGGAAGTTAGTGATCACGCCACTTGGAATGGTGGAAGCCTCAAAGATGAGTGGTGAAGAGCCACCACTTGAAGTAGATTCTACCCATGATAAGACCCAAAAATAGAGCACTCAAGACTCACTAAACACTCTGGCAGAGTTTCTTTTCTATTCAAAATTCAAGGTCCAAATACATGAGGCAAGACACTTTATTTATAGGAAAGGATGCCTTGGTGGGTAAGAGTGAATGGAATGGGCGGCCAAGGCAAGGAAGGTCCTAGAAACTAGGTTAACCTGGGAATGTCGCACCAAATGGAAGGATTCTAGAAGGTAGGGTTACATTAGTGCAAATGGGGCGGTCCATGAGTGTATTTGGGTTTGGTACAAGCCCAAATTATACTAAGTACACCCTTATCTAGCTTATTCTTCTATTTGGACCCCAAAGTGTGCCCAATTTATTTACTTAAACTTGTCTTGTAAAAAGACTAAAAGGAAGAACAACTAGTATTCTGGTACATGTCTAGCTCTCCCTCTGTTGAGGTTCTTTTGAGGTTTAGTGGGACCTTGTCTTTTATATTGAGATGACTGACCTAGATATGAAGAGTTTGTGATGTCCTTGGTCATCTGTTTGTCGAGTTGGATTGTATCATGCCCCCCAAGTTGGAAAGAATTCGACCACGAATTTAGAACTCCTGCAAATAACATAGTTTGTTCACAAGAAAGATAGAAACATTTATAGAGATGGTAGTTGAAGCAAACTTATGTTCATTAAGCTTTAGAAGTTCGTATGGATGAGTTTCATATACAAGCAAAGTTTGTAAAGAAATTTTTGGGAGGAAATGATTTGTTTGTGAAAATCCTTTTAAAAGGTGAGAATCTTTAGGATGTTTTTGAACATTATCCCTAATTTTCTTTATCAAATATGTCAAGTATTTAGAATGATTAGGAAATGAAAAAGATAAGGAAGAAGTATACCTAGGAGAGGCAATTTGTAGTCTTGTATGGGTCAACATTATTGTTTTTACTGTGTGAGGTGAGATGATGATACCCATTTTGTCTTTTCTTTCTTCATCTTTTTCATTTTCTCTTTTGGTTTTCATTTTTACTTGATCCTCCTTAACTTCTGTTCCGGCCGCTTGACTCGAACGTGGAGGATTGCCTCGTCACTCCTTCGTCTAGCCCTCTGTTCTGCAAGAACGCTCCAAGAACCTCCGCCGGAACTCCAAACGCTGCCTGCAAAACACACAGACGGCGCCTCTAGCGGCCGTTGTAGCTCCGACGCTCAAGTCAGGCAACAGGAACACCAAAACTATATCTGAATCTCTCTGTGAGACCCGTGTGTGACTGAAACTCTCAAATGTGTAAGCTGTAAGAATCTGTAAAAACCCCCCTCTAATTTCGTTAAGAGTTTGTATATATACCTGAGTCTTTCTCTCTCCTGACGGTTATTCCTCCTGACACGTGGATAACATCTGGTCGTACACGTGTCACCATCTGGAGTATCTGCAGCTGAAACGTTACTTCCACTGTGCCCCTGCGACTAAGTTATCCACACAGGGAGTAGCTTAGTACGCAGGCTACTCTGGGCGCAACCTTAACATGGCGAGCTGGTTAACCCTGGGCATTGCAGCTCACACTATACATGGTGGCAGATATGCCACTTATCCTCTGTACTTAGACCATACAACAAGTGCATGCCAAGTCTTCTCAAACACCCGGCGATGTGCTCTTTCGGCGACTTACGGACCACCTGATCTCCCAACCTTAACACACGGCGATCATGTGCAATCTGGGCGATTACTGATCCATACCGGCGATGACCGACTACTCATCCTCAAGGCGATAGGCGATTACTCACCTCAAGGCGATAGGCGATTACCATTCTGAGTGATCGCCTCCCTGACTCGCCTGCTATCCTCTACCACGTGTTACCCTATGAATGGTCCACGTGGTCAACTGCTGCTGATGTCATCGACTACCGATGACCGACCGGATCAACTTCTTTGGGAGAGAGAGGTTTTAATACAATCTTATACCCTTGGAAGGTGAAAGAAATCCTATTGGTATGGCTTGGCCATCATGTAAAATCTTTCTATCATATTGCCAAGGCCTTCTTGATAGAACATGTGTTGCTTCCATTGGCACAACATCACATAAAATTTCATCTTTATATTTTCCCATGGCAAAAGTTATGAGAACTTGTTTATTAACCATTATTTCTCCTTCTTCACTAAGCTATTATAATTATAGGGCTTTGTATGAGAGATAATGGGTAATCCAAGTTACTCCATTACTCTTGTACTTGCCACATTAGCACAACTATCCCCATCTATGATCATGGAACATAACTTGTTGATAAGGCATCGGGTGTGAAAAATATTTTCTCTTTGAGTTTCATCAAAAGGTTTTGAATAGTACCCAACATTCACCTTACCACCAATAAGTCATCTTCACAAGGTATCCCACATTCATCTTCACTAGGGGTTTTTGAAGGGGTAGGGGAGTTAGACCTAGAAGATTGATCACTATGATCACTGACTTCTATCCCCCCTTTTACCATCATGGTTCTTTTGTTAGGACAATTTGCAGCGATATGGCCGAAACCTAAACATTTGAAACATTTCTTATTTGAGGTTTTAGTTGGTGTAAATGAGTAATAATAATAATAATAATAATAATAATAATAATAATTCAAAAAACATCATACAATATAACAATTAAATATTATAAAAAGGTCATTGATGTAAAATATACAAAAAATAAATTTATTGGTTTTTAAGTTCAAATATTGGAACAAACCTCGATCGTTAAAAGAGAGCAAACACATTTCACCGTTTGATAATTCAACAAATTATCATTTAACACTGGTATAAACTTTTTCACTTTCCAACAAAACCAAACACACAATCTGTGAATGAGTAATGATAACAACAACAATAATAATAATAATAATAATTAAAAAGCTCGATAAAGTAAAATAATTAAAATTTTTATAAAGGTAATTAATGCAAAATATTTCAAAATAACTTATTGTTTTTTAAATTCAAATATTGGTATAGGTTTTGGTCTAGTCCCCTTATATTTTTGTATTTTCTTTATTTTTTCTTCTTTTAATAATACTTTTTCATGTGATGGCAAATGATTGTTGTTACTTGAGGTGTCAGCCTAGCTGAGATATCAAGTTGCATAGTGATGCCTAACATAAAAGCTTTATAAAAAAAATTCAAATATTGGAAAAAAACTCAATGATTGAAAGGGAGTAAATAGTAGAATCCCTATATACGCTCCTGATATAGTACACACTCCTTCTAAACTCTCACTTGTACATGTTTGAGTTTACAGAGGTAGGATTTGTGCTTTAAATGCTAGGATATGTGTTGTACATGCTCTGATGTAGACGCTCTCCCGTAAGCGCTTCCTTTAGACACTCAATATAGGTGCAACTATTGGCTTGGGTGGTGGTTGTAGGAGAAGGAGAAGGAGAACATAATTTTTACTATATAATAAAATATTTAATAATATTATTAAAAAAATAAACAATAAAAGTTAAAAATAATAATTTAGGGTTTTGAAAAAATTGTTCGCACTAAAAGACAACCAGGGAGGCCACCTAAAGGGACTGGTAAGTCCAAAAAAAAAAACTGCTAAGGCAGTTCTCTCTACACCGTCACAATGAAGGTTTCTTCATTTTTCTGGAATGTTAGAGGATTGAGAAACCTTAAAACTGTGGAGATGTTGATTAGTTTACTTAAACTACATAAACCCCTCCTTGTTTTTCTTGCTGAACCTATGATGTCGTACACTGATGCTTTCGATGTCCTTTTCAAATTTTTTAATATGCATTTGGTGGCTGCGTCTCCTATTGTTAATAAAGCTACTAAGCATTGGTGTTTTTCGGTTCCAAATCTTGTCCAAAATTTCTTGGTCAATGATCAATTTATTTTTGTAACTTACCTTCTGCATGATAAATGCTTTAGCTTTGGAGGTGTTTATGGTGCTAACACATACCTGGTTAGACGGTTTTTGTGGAGGGATCTTATTTTCTTCACATGGCCTTGGTGTATTCTGGGAGATTTTGATGTTGTGCCCTCGGTGGATGACTGCAAATGCGGAGTGGCTCCTAATCAGGTTTCTTGTAATGAATTCCTTGATTGGATTAATACTAATGATCTTTCTTGTATGTCTTTTATTGGACCTTGTTATACTTAGTGTAATGGAAGGAGAGGGTTGCATAGAATTCATATAAGACTGGATACGGCTTTATGTAATGGAGTGTGTTTGGATGAATGAGATTCTTATACTCATCAAGTTCTTCTTAAAAAATGTTCAGACCATGCCCCTACTCTTGCTAGTCATGCTAGTAATTCTTTAAGGAAGGTTAGCAATTTTCATTTCTTTTCTATGTGGCTTCAGGACACTTCATGTATGAAGCTTATTCATGATTCTTGGGCTAATAAGGTTGTTGGTTGTCCTTTGTTTATTTTGCCACATAAGTTAAAAATGTTGAAAATTAAGCTCCAAGATTGGAATAAAAACTCTTTTGGTAATGTTCACAATGCAGTTCTTCTTAAGTAGGGTCTCCTCTTTAGTATTCAACAAAACTTAGAGACTGCCAGTATGTCTGATATTGATGACCTTCTCTGTCAAGAAAATATTGCTAAGGAGGAGCTTAATCATGCTCTTCACTGTCAATATTTGGTTTGGAAAGAAGGGGCTAAGATGTTTTGGTTTAAGTGCAGTTATTGAGGATCCTAAACTCATTGAGGATCATATTTTGTACTTTTATAAAAAAGTTTATGCTGAGTCTATTTCTAATGTTCAGGATACAGACAATATGGAAGATTTTATTGGTACTTATATTCCTGAGCTGGTTTCCTCTGAGGAGAATATGATGTTGATTAAATGTCCTGATTTTTTGGAAATTAAGAATGTTATTTTTAATCTTAATGGTAATAGTGCTCCTGGTCCTGATGGTTTCGGTGGTGTTTTCTATCATTCTTGTTAGGAAATTATTAGCATAGATGTTTGCAATGTTGTTCAAAAGTTTTTTAAACAAAACTGGGTTCTCCCTAGAATGAACAGTAATGTGGTACAGGCCTTGGTCTTTTCTCCTGAAAGCCAGGATTCTTAAATCAACTATACTTGATAATACTTCTTGGACTGCTGGTACATGTACTTTTATTAATTTCTAGATTGATAAATGGTGTTCTACTACTTCTTTAGCAAATATTGCAGGGTTATCTAATGGTGCTAACATTCCAGATACATTCTCTCAGTTTTGATTGGTTGTGATTGGAATATTCCCTTGTCTTTACAGCAGATGCCTCATTTTTTTAATCATTTCATGGTTAAGGAGGAACAAGATATTCCTAATTGGATTCTAGACGAGTCTCGTCATTTCACTTCTAAATCGGCTAGGACTTTTTTCTTGAAACTAGGAGTGTTTGTGGTTGGGGTATATTCATTTTATCTTCATATATTCCGCCTTCCAAAACTCTTGTACTTCGGAAAGGTTTTCATGGGCGGCTTCCTATAGATCAGCATATTTAGAATAAAGGTTTGCGTATATGTTTTATGTGTACGCTTTGTGAAAAGCACGAGGAATCTATTCAGCATTTAATTTTTGAATGTTCTAATGCTTTGAATATTTGGAGTTGGGTTCGGTAGATTTTTCTTACTTCTCATTTCTCTAATAAGTATGATCTTCTTTCTTTTATTAAGAGTGATGGTAGTCCTTTGGTTAAATTGATTAAGCTTGCTGTGATAAATTTTTCTATTTGGATGATATGGCATATGAGGAATTATGTTAGATTTCAGGATAAGATTAATGTTTCTAGGGCTATTTCGGTAATTAAAGATTTAACTTGTCTAGTGGGAAATTTGTCTAAAGCTTCAATGAAGAATGATATGTCGGATTTGTTAGAATTAATGGCCTTACCAAGAGGGGGGGTGAATTGTTAACTGAAAGATTTTCGCAAATATTGGCTAAGAATGAAGATCTTTAAAGAATCACAGAAAGAGCAATCAGAGAAGCCAAGAAAACAAAGTTGTTAAAATTGTTTGTAGAAAAACAATCGGTTGTTATTTCGATATAACCGGTTGTTTATAGCACAGAGATAAGAGCAAGTATTAAGAAATTGAAAAGCAAGAATATCAACCGGTTGAAAATACAAAATAACTAATTGTTTATATCAACAGTTTATAAAAACAAAGATAAAGCAGTTTAAAGAGTGTAAGGATAGAGAAATTCACACACAATGTTTATACTGGTTCACTCTTACACCAAGAGCTACATCCAGTCCCCAAAAATCACTGGGTATTCCACTATGTAATCAACCACAAATTACAACCACACACTCACCAAAGAAGTGATCTTGAACCCCTCAAGAACACACACATTTCTTTGGCAAAAACACAACACATATCAGAACACCCTCTGACTCTGTGTAACACCAGTTCTTTACAGAAATACAAATCAAAGAAAGGAATAGAATACACCTGATACAATCACGGATTGGATTGAAAGAATACACAACAGTCGTATTCCACCCTTGGAAAGAATCCATAGCCTTAAGCAATCTTGGAAACTTGAAAAACTTTCTTAATCTTTTGGTAATCTGATCTCTTTTCCTTCAAAGATGTAAACACAGGATATATAGCCTCAAAAATAGTCGTTAAAGACTTTTAATCAAAGACCAAAACAGTTTGAAAAAAGGAAAAAAAGTTTTACCAAACTTAACAAATTTTGTTAAGGATTTTCAAAAAACAATCGGTTGATTTTTCGAAATAACCGGTTAAAATGGTTTGACAACAAAGGCAAAGGCAAAGCTTTTCAAAACATTTTAAAATCCACTAAGTGTCAAACAACCTGTTGTTTCGAAATTTCAACTTGTTGAAATTTCAACAGCTTTTAAGAAAACTCATTATTTCAAAAGGTTAAAGATTCAAATAACCTTGGATCAATTCTATGAGTGGATTATAAATTCAAACTACCCAAAACACACCTAGAAACCCATCATCAAAGCCTTCAAGCAATCCACATAGATTTGGAGACATCAAAGCCAATGTTCAACAGGATTTCCACGTGATTAAGTTTTTTTATATTAATACTTGTCCTGGTAAAGTTCTTCATCCTCTTCTTGTTAGATGGGAGTTTCCTTCACCAGGCTGGGTTAAAATTAACACTGATGGGGTTGCTAGGAGATATTCTGGTCTTGCTACTTGTGAAGGTATTTTCTGTGGGAGTATGGGGGAGTTTATTGGTGCTTTCTCTACGTTACTTAAAGTTCAGACTGCTATAATAGGCTTCCATCTAGTTTGTTCTTAGAATTCTTTATGAATAGGTATAGTGTACTTATGTATCGATTTTGTAAACATGAGTTTTGGTCTAATCCCCCCATTTTTTTTCTTTTGTATTTTCTTTCTTTTTTCTTTTTTTAATAATACTTTTTTCATGTGATGACAGATGATTGTTGTTACTTGAGGTGTCAGTCTAGCTGAGATGTCAAGTTGCATAATAATACTTAACATGAAAATTTTTATATAAAAAATTTAGGTTTTGAATAATTTAGAAAACTTATTAATTTTAGATTTTTATTTAGATAGCACATTAAATACTTTCTTCCTTTTTTATTTATTTAGGATTTGAAATAATTTATAAATTTTATTTATTCCAAATTTTTATTCAAGAACAATATTAAATAATTTAGGATTTGTATTTATTTAAAATTTTAAATAATTCAGATATTTTACTTATTTCATAATTTTATTCAAATAATATACTAAATAATTTAGAATTTGTATGCAGGATTTTGAATAATGATACTGACAATTAAATACGCAATAAATTCTAGCAAGAACCTAATTTCAATTTTTTTCTAATTTTTCTCATTAATATCTTGTTTGAGATTTCAGATTTTTTTTTATATTACATGAATTCGATTTTGTAAATTTCACACAAAATTTGGATTTTTACTAGCAAATAAGTTAAACATAAACGAGGGAGAATTTTATACATAAAAATTTGAAAAAGAATAACTATCCTTTTTGATTTATCATTTCAACGTCTATTTTTTTCTTTTATTATTATTATTATTATTATTATTATTATTATTATTATTATTATTATTATTATTATTATTATTATTATCCACTGTTCCATTCTATGGTAAACACTGAATAATATAAAAAATTCTGATTAATTTAATGTATGGTGCTTTTCCAAAAATAAAAAATTGATTAATTTAATGTATTGTATGATTTCCCAAAAGACTGTCTAATTATCCACTATTTGACATAAAGAGAAGGAAAAAAATGTAAAAATATAAACAATAATATAATCCTGATAAAGTAAAGATGGTATAGAGTGGTTTTGCTTTTATTTTTCAAATGCAATTTTATATTATTTTTGGATGTAGTTTTTCAAAGAAAATTAATTTTTATTTATGTATTTTTTTTAAATAAAAGTCATCATGTCAAACATTTTATTAAAACTGACATCCCAGTTACCAGTTAGGTTGATATTTTCATCCTCAATGAATATTCAAATATGTACAAATATTATATCACAATTATTCTATATTATATTATTTTATTTACTTCAATACGTTTTTTGTCTTTATTTTGATATTTTTATAATTATGAATCGTGATAATGATTTAGCGTGTAGGATGGTTTATATATGGAGAGTGCATGTCATAAAACAATATGTTAAATAAGTTGTAAAGAGAAATTAAAAAAAAAATTCAAAATTTGGTACAGAACCAAATCAAATATGCAATAAATCTATTTTGCATGCTTTTGTTAATTTCTCTTTCACTCTTTCATTCACTGATTTTTCTGTCACCTATATTTCTCTATTCATTGTTGGGTATGAAACCAAGATCAATTGGGTTGGGCTGAGTAGACACTATGTTTTAGTGGTTGGGCTTAATCATTGTGTCCCCTTTATTACTCTATTTATCTCTATTTAAAGAGATCATTGTACTTGTAATTGTGTGCAACAGGAAAGAAATGAAAACCTAATAGTTGCCCGTGTGGATGTAGGTTGCAGTTGGCGACCGAACCACGTTAAATCCTATGTCGCTTATTTTCTTGCATTGATTCGTGATGATGTGTGTTGCTTCCGCGTGCGTGCATGCGCGTGTGCATTTTCCCCATCAAGTGGCATCAGAGCCAGGTTCGTTTTCACACTAGAGATCCGATCAGCAGAAATTATTCGACGAGACGTGAAAATTGCGGCTAGGGTTTCGCAGAGGCGGCAGCGGCATACCAAAGTTAGGGTTTTGCAGGGGCTGCAGCGGCGTCCCAAAGCTAAGGTTTTGTAGGGGCTGCAGTGGTGTCCCAAAGCTAGGGTTTTGCAGGGGCTGCAGTGGCGTCCCAAAGCTAGGGTTTTGCAGGGGCTGTAGTGGTGTCCCAAAGCTAGGGTTTTGCAGGGGCTGCAGTGGCGTCCCAAAGCTAGGGTTTTGCAAGGGCTGCAGCGGCGTCCCAAAACTAGGGTTTTGCAGAGGCTGCAGTGGCATCCCAAAGCTAGGGTTTTGCAGGGGTAGCAACGGCATCCCAAAGTTAGGGTTTTGCAGGGGCGGCGGCAGGTCGCGTTTTCACGGTGAATAGGTGCAGGTGCTTGCGGTGAGCGAGACGGCACGGAGGTGCAGTGCGATGGCAGTGACAGAAGACACAGGGTGGCGCATGCATTTTTCTGCTAGTGCAGCAGTGACGGTGCGGTACTAGGCGCGGGGTGTGGCTGTCTCTCGCTACGGCATGGAGGAAGACAGTCCAGTTACTGAGCATATTAACAATATGAATTCGATCTTAGCCATACTTACGTCAGTGGGCATTAAGTTCGATGATGAAGTTCAAGCTTTACTACTGCTATCGTCTTTGCCTGACAGTTGGTCCGGAACGGTTACAGCGGTTACCAGTTCAGCAGGGCCTGATGGATTCACTTTTGAGAAGATTCGTGATCTCGTTCTTGGCGAAGATGTCAGAAGAAGGACTTCCGGGGAATCTTTGGGTGACTCGCTAAATGTCATCAGAGGTAGAAAAAATAGCAGAGGTAGTGGGAGCAAGAACAGAAGGAGTCAGTCAAAGACTCGAGATTGCTCGAAGGAAACATGTTGGAACTGCAAGGAGTTGGGGCATTTCAGGAATCAATGCCCAAACGAAAAGCAAGTCAACATTGCACAATACTCCGCGGACGAGGACCTCTTAGTCTGTTGCGCGGATAGCAGTGTGGATTCCTGGGTCATGGATTCTGGTTCTTCATTTCATGCTACCCACAGCAGTGAAGCATTGCAGAATCTGATTATTGGAGACTTTGGAAAGGTAAGATTAGCAGACGATAGAACTCTTGATGTTATGGGCATGGGTGACATAGTGTTGAAGACGCCAGTCGGTTTCTGGACTTTGAAGGATGTCAGAGTTGTTCCAAGCTTGATGAAAAGTTTGATTTCTGTTAGGCAGTTGGACGAACAGGGACATAATGTGAAGTTAGGAAATGGGCAGTGGAAGGTTGTCAAGGGAAATCTTGTCATGGCTCGCGAAAGAAAGAGAGGTTCATTGTATATGGTCGAATTACCGTCTGAGGGAGGGACCGTACCAATTCAGAAGATAAACAAAGTCTGGTTCACAAAATCTCGTGGGCAGAAGAGGGTTGTCTTTGCAAGGAAGAAATCCAGAGCCACAGGTCAGATTCAGGATGAACGAGCATGGAGAGGTTCAGGTAGACCAGTCAGAGGTACTTGTGGCAGTGGGAGCACGGGTAGTGCTTCAGCTAAGGTCCCCAGAAGATAGTGGGTTAGGAGAACCAATATTCCAGCTGTTGAAACATCTCCAGAAAATTTCTTGTTGAGTATGGAGAGTGTTTGTTCTCAGGATGTTCCAGGATCTGGCAGTTCGTGTAAGTGGGAGCCGGTAGGAACAGAGGACGGGTTAGTGGCAGTTTCAGCCATGACTAACGTATTGAAACTCAAGGGAGTTTCTGTGAAGCCTTCAAGATGATCAAGAAGGCTGGTGGCAACTAGTGGTGGAACATTGAGTTTCGGTGATAAATTACAGAAGTACATGTACACAGTTGAAGCGTAGGTGAACATTGTTCCGTGACTTCAAGTGGGAGATTGTTGGGTGATCCCGCCGCGGACTCGAGCGTGGGGAAAGTGCCTCGTCACTCCTTCGTCTAGCCTTCTAACTGCTGCGCGTTCTGCAAGGAGGCTCCAGGAACCTTCGCCGGAACTCCAAATGATGCCTGCAAAACACACAGACGGCGCCTCTAGCGGCCGTTGTAGCTCCGACGCTCAAGTCAGGCAACGGGAACACCAAAACTCTCTCTCGGATCTATCTGTGTGAGACTTGTGTTGTGTATTGTGTGTTCTATGGCAAAGATTGCGTACCTGGTGTAGTGTTTCTTCTTCCTCATATAATCCCGCGTCGCCCCCTACTGGCTATCTCTAGGCCTCACTTGAGTACCCCTGCACTGCCATCACCCATTCTCTGCGGTATCTTGAGTGCAAGTTTCCTCTACTTGAGTGGAAAGTCTGACAGAACGGCCACGTGGGTGCCTCTGCACGCACTCACTCTCTGGGAACATCTTCACGGTGCACGTGCCAGGAATGCAGCCTCACTGGGAACTCTAACCTTGATGGGTTTTCGTCCCAACAGGATTCTGCACCTAACTGTGCCTCCACCGCCTCATGCATGGTCGTTCCGTGACTAAGGCCACTCCCTGGCTCTGGGCACCGATGACCGATGTTCCCCCTGTTGGCGATCTCTCATCGCCCTTGTTCTTGGTGATCAACACTTCTGAGGGCTCATCGATCTCTCAGCCCTTGGCTGACGTCTGAGGTCTGGCCACTACAATTCCTTTGCGGGGTAACTTAGCGCGTTATTCACATCGCTGTGGCCGACGTCACTCGACACACACCGATGACCGAGGTGTCTCTCATCCTAACCGATGGCCAATATCTCGTCCTGGCCGGTGATCGATGTGTCACCCTGACCGATGACCGATGGCGCTTCTTTACGTTGTCGTGCTCTGCTTATGGAATCAGGCGAGGTCCTTGGATAACGTTCTCGCTGGGAGCCTGGGTCCCAGTTTAACACGCGTTGACAAGGAACCCCCGATGACTGATCGCTCTACATGCACCGATGACTGATCGGTGCTTCATCACTTCTCGCGCTCTGCTTCCAAGCGCTCATGTAGGAACTGATCTGCTGATGGTGGTCACTCGGTAACTGACCACTGATCGCCATTCTTGAACGATCTCCACCCTGGTTCATCTGCTATCTCCTGCCATGCGTCACTCTGTGACTGGCCCACGTGGTCATCTGCTGCTGACGTCATCGACTACCGATGACCGACCGGATCATTGGGTATGAAGCCAGGATCAATTGGGTTGGGCTGAGTAGACACTATGTTTTAGTGGTTGGGCTTAATCATTGTGTCCCCTTTATTATCTCTATTTATCTCTATTTAAAGAGATCATTGTACTTGTAATTGTGTACAACAGGAAAGAAATGAAAACCTAATAGTTGCCCGTGTGGATGTAGGTTGCAGTTGGCGACCGAACCACGTTAAATCCTGTGTCGTTTATTTTCTTGCATTGATTCGTGATGTTGTGTGTTGCTTCCGCGTGCGTACATGTGCGTGCGTTTTTCCCATCATTCATCTCCCATTCTTATTTTCTCCATTTTCTCAACCAAAACCACAGCTCTAGAAAAACTCATATATAACAAATATTTTCATAAACATAGATATAATAAAAAGTCAAAATATTTTAGTTATCACTTTAAAAATTAAACATAATAATGAGATAAAATATAATCAATATTTTTTAGTGACCAAATATAAGATATTTAATAAATACAACAATTATGTTTTCTTCATATGGCAATATCCTAAGCTGACGGCATGGTCCACATTTTCTCTGATGAAGGACTGGCAGAATATGAAGAACTCTGTTTTTTGGGCAAAGGGAGAAAATAATGATGAGAAAAAGCAAAAAAGAATGTTGTTAAAAAGCAGTATACAACTCACATACAGATGGAGGAAATATTGCTTTCAATTTTTCACATCCCATTATTTGTTTTGACTTGAGATGTTAGAGGATAAAAGAATTATTGGTAACAAAGCTAATATAAGTCATCTGACCTAGATTTATCAAGTGCAAATCTTGTATCTTTAATCTCAATTTTGGTCCATTGAGACAAAAAAACATCTTTTACTTCGAGATTTCTCACACATAGAGTTTGTAGGGTGAGAAAATGGTTCTGAATCCCTGGTGCATCCTGCAAGGCACTAATGGATAGAGAGTTGGTATCACAAATGCTAACTAAATTTGATAGATTAAGAAGCTGAAGCACTTCCAATGTTCAAGAATACATATTAGTCTCCTTCAAATGAAAAGGGTATTCCCCAATGATTAAAGACACTGGGATAATATGTTGCAGTAACTCACATTGACTAATAGTTAGCATTTTCACAGATAGGAAAATTATTAAAAGATGATGAGTTTGAAAGTCATGAGTTACTATGTGCTTTCAAATCATGGCAGTCTTCTATGATCAATTTTTTCAATGAAGTCATGCTCTTAGCTACAGATGTTGGAAACACTGAGCCTAACCTTGGACAACAAAATATCCTAATCATTTCAAGGCTCGAAACAGTAAATGATCCTGAAAAGAAATTATAAATAATAAATATTAATTATAAATGCTATGTCCACAAAATACATTCTTATTTTTTATACAAACAATTTTCTTGTGCCGACTATATATTTTGACCACCCCTTTTCTTTTCATAACTTTAAATTTTATCACTCGTTTGATTTCTATATTTACAAAAACTTCATCTCAATTTTAGTTTCTATTCTCTAAACTAGTATCTCTTTTTAATCTATATAGATACCATAAGTAGTTTATTTCAGTCATTAAAATAATATATAAAAACTAAAAGATATTGAAAGTATATGGTACTTTTATGGCCGGATTGCTTCCACTGACCGGTTGAAGTGTGGATTGACGAGCAGGTTAATTAGTTATTTGGTTCCACTGGTTTGAGGGTGACGGTGAGAATGTGTGAGTGGGTGGAATACATATTCGTTTCTTCTCTCATATAGAAGGATTAACATTGATTATAAATAGGACCAATACTATTTTACGTCCATATCCTCCCTAACACGCCCACTGCATGAGGAAGAGCAAGCTGGAAGACACAAGGTAAAATCGATTTTACATACAATGTATAGAACATGAAAATCGATTTTATGTGAACATTGGATGTTTGAACTTACCCTGATCCTTTCTATTGGATTCGCTAATAATCTTTGGATCAGGTGTTAGTCTCTGGTGGGGCATACTTAAAGAGTCTTCTGGAAGATGAAGTGGGATTGAAATGAAATTCAATGATTGTGATTGAAAATATATCCATGTGTGGTCTATGTGAATGATGGAATTGGTATTGAAATTTTATATGACAACATTTAAAGAAATGTTTATAAATGATTAGTTTGATTGGTTCTTTTTCCCTAAATTAAAAATGCTATGGAATTTCTTTTCATTAGCTTACCCTTACTTTTCTTGTTGTGTTTGAACTGCAATAATTGTACTATGTATACAAGCAGATGATCATACAGGTGTCGGAGGGTTTAGAGGGCTTTGGGGATGTAGTTTTGAATCTTATATTATTAATATTTGTATTTCTATAAGTCATAATTTTGTAATAGAAATCGGTAGGACCTGTATTGTAATAGTTAGATGTATTTTTTTAGGGTGTTATATCTCCTCCCCACAAATTCCCACCTCAATCCAAACACAACATGAGAGATTAAAAAAAAATGTTCATAACTATATAGACTAAAACAGAAAATTTAGTAAGTACAGAGTTATGATCAAATGAGTAAATAAGTTATAATTTATATGGAAAGAAATTTAAATTTCAAATCTATTTATCTATTTTTTACTATGAGACAAATAGCGTATATAATTTTTAAATTTAATCTCGTCATATTTTTCGTATATCACAATAGATTCACAATTTTATTGTAATAATCCCAAAACACATCTCACAAGTTTTAACGAACCAATCACTTTTAAAAAGTTAATTCACCCTGCACCTGATCAATTGGTGACCTGCATCAGATCAATCGGTGACCTGCAACCAACATCCTTTTTAAAATCTCGATTTGTCCTTGTCATTTTTATTAAAAAAAACAAAAACCCTGCAGAGGGGTTCATTTGTTGTGATTGAGGTGTTTTGAGTGAAGGTGGTGGTGATTTAGTCGTTTATTATGGTGGTGGATGCAGTAGTAATAGTGCAAAAAGTTTTTTTCAAATATTGATATCCGGAAAGTGGCTTACAGATGTAGATATCCAAAAACATTTAATGTAGATTCTAAATATTCATATCTAGAAGTTATTATTGAGTATCTTAATAAGACTATGAATGAAAATCTCCAGAAGTCACTTATCCAAAATGTAATATTTATATTACGAACATAAATATCTAAAATATTAATGGCAAAATAGTTAATTCTTTTACAGGTGTTGAGTATAGGTTAGAAGTGATGTGATGGTGTTGAGTATAGATTAGAAGTGATATGATGCAGGAAGAATTAACCTTTGAAAATATAAGTGTTAAGATATACATTTCAAACAAAAATCTAGATTTAGTTATTAAGGAATGGTCCCAGATTTAATTTGTTAATAATTTAAGGAAATCAGTTGATAAAATTAAAATCATGAAAGACTATTATCAAATATTTGATATTAAGAAAAGGTGATAAATATATACATAAATTTTATTGATATAATATATTTTAAATTATTTAGATGAATAATAACTTATATATTTATTTCTAAGATTTTATACAAAAATTTTACCATTTTATCTTTCAAGTAACCATTTTTAAAAGTTAAAATAACTACTTACAAAATAAATAAAAAATTATCTAAAATAAAATTATAAAAACTATTTATATTTTTTAATAATTATTATAACTATATATTTTTTATATTATTGTAGTGGACAGACCTCGGACGTCGGCACATGAGTAAGAAGTCGGCACAAGAGAGGTCGGCATGGTAGGGCCCGCAGAGGGGTCCACAGAATTACGCGTGTCAAGGCACGAAACCAGATTCACTGATACGCCATGCATGCAGGATGTGTTCAAGACATAAGGCTTTGACACGATCCTTAGCATGGGACGCACGTGAAGGTTTTGAGGCACGTGAGATATTAAGTTATTAGAAAAGTTTGGGCTGGCGGCGCTAGGATAGGCACTGAAACCCTAGTGGCCACATCTTAAGTGACACACTCCAGAAAAAAGATAGGCCCACGAGAGTTGCACTCTAAGAAAGGAAGATTGTCACGGGATTATAGGGGAATTGTATCCTAGAATCTCGGAAAAGGTAACCCTAAATTCACTAGAGGCAGCGCTTGGGCAGGGGCACGTATGCGGCAGGTAACCTAAAAACAGTTATATAATGGGGTAACGCCCAAGGTAAACACAGGTTCACACACCAACACAATTCTTTGCAAGCTTAGAGTTCTCATACACTCTCGGCTTGAGATATCTTAGTTATTTGATGTTTTTTTCCCTATACTGACTTGAGCGTCGGAGTGCAATTACAGGTAGGGCCCCTCTGCTTCAACAGAACCATCAACCCACTGCAAGGTAGAAAGGAGTCACTACCTATCTCAAAGTCAACGACAACCGAGTCAATCGGCAAGAACATTTGGCGCCCACCGTGGGGCCCATAAAACTAGGTCCCATCCGCAATCGTGATCAGTAGAACAAATCAACATGAGGAGTACAAGGCAAGGTGGCACTGGAAGAGATGAGGGTGACCAAACCGCAACCATCCAAGAACTCATGCAGACGATCCACAACCTTCAGCAGGCATTTGCAGCGTCCACCACCGACCAAGATCAATTTAGGACTGACATAAACGCATCATTGGCAGCAAACGAAGAACTACGCAGGGCCAATGAAGAGTTGAGGAGAGGGATAGGAGAACATGCGGTGGCGGATTCAGGGGTGCCACCTCCAGCTAGGGTTCGCCCCATGCCTTTCTCTCCAGAGATCATGGAGAGGGTCATACCAGCGTCCTTCACTGGAGTCGAGGATCTAAAGGCCCATATCACGGCTTTCCACACCCAGATGATGATCTCTAGAGGAACGGACGCTACGCACTGTAAGCTATTTAAGGGTACTTTTGTAGGTACGGCCTTGAACTGGTTCATTGGGCTCCCAGATGGACACATCACGTCTTTTGGCCAGTTCACGGAGTTGTTCAAGAAACAGTTCATTGTCAACTGCGCACGCCCACCTATCACGTTCGATCTCTTTGAAGTAAGGCAGTTCCAAGAAAAACCACTAAAAGACTTCCTAAACCGATTTGCGACACTCGTGGTCAGACTACAGACGAAAGATGAGGTCATGATCATGCATGCATTTGAAAGAGGGATCCTCTCGGGACCCTTTAGTGACGCGTTGATAAGGTGTCCACCCAGGACGTTTGAGGAGATTCAGTGCTGCGCTGTGGCACATATCACAGCAGAAGGGCGCTTGGCGGAGAAGCGTGCTAGGGTGGAACCACCCAAATCCTGTTTACCAGGGCGCACTCAGCCCTTGAGGGTACATGAGGCCACCACGGGGAAGAAGGCCAAGGCAACACCGTATGAGCCCAAAAAGCCTAAGCCCACGAGGCACAGCTTCAAAATAGAGCTCAAGGAATTGATAGCCATTCTCGAGGTGGCAAATAGGTTGAAATTTCCCCCGAAGTCTGACAAGAAGCTAGGCCCACACAAAAACAAGTGGTGTGACTTCCATCAAGCGCATGGCCATACTCTAAGCAATTGTCTCTCCTTGGGGTATCAGATAGACGACCTGGTAAGGAGCGGTTTTCTGACAAATTATTTGCAGGAACCTCGGGGAAACTTTGCGTTGACGGCTCCTACGGCAGATCAGGGGCATGAGGTACCCATCCATGGAGAAATCAACACTATCTCCGGGGGTTTCTCGGGCGGAGGGTGTACCGCCTCCCAGCGAAGGAAGTACACCAAAGAGGTAATGACTGTTGGGGAAGTAGACCCCGACCGGTTCCCCGAGCCTGACCTCACTTTTACAAAGGCAGATAGGGCAGATGTGGTCCCACATGACAATGAACCTATAGTAATCGCGGTCGTGACCGTGGGAAGGAGGGTGCATCAAGTCCTACTCAATCAGGGAAACTCGGCGGATGTGATGTTTTGGCTGACCTTCAACAAACTACAGTTATCTCCCAACCAATTTGAGGCCCTATGACGGATGTTTGTATGGATTTGCAGGAGACCAGGTTGAGGTCAGAGGATACATTGAGTTGAGAACCACGTTCACAGACGACAAAGTGTCTTGCACAGTTAACATCAAGTACCTTATAGTCAATGCACCATCCACTTATAACATTCTTTTGGGTAGACCTGCTTTGAATAGGTTGGGAGCAGTACCTTCGTCGAGACACATGAAGTTAAAGCTCCCCTCTCTTGATGGTACGGTGATTACTATGAGGTCAGACCAGAAGACAACTAGAAAGTTCTACGAAGGCAGCCTCAAAACCAAAAAAGGCGTATGTGTTGTGATCGTCGGGCCGCCTAGGGACAAGGAGGACATCCGTATAGAGGTCGCCCCAGACAGGCGTGCCGAGACTGCGAAGGAAGTCGTGGAATGAGAGGTCGGGGGTAAGCCCTTCAAGCTTGGCAAGTCACTGAGTTAGGAGGCACAGGACCAAGTTGCCAGGGTCTTGGCCGACATCTGGATGCCTTTGCGTGGACTGCCTCACACATTCCAGGAATAGACCCTAATTTTTTGTGCCACTGTCTCACCATGGACCTCCAGGTAAAACCTGTCTGCCAAAGACGGCGGAAATTTAATGAAGAAAGGCGGCAGGTCATCAAGTTGGAGACCCAGAAGCTGTTGGAGCCCGGTCACATAAGGGAGATCCAGTACCCTAAGTGGCTGGCCAACGTGGTGTTAGTAAAAAAGACTAATGGCAAGTGGAGAATGTGCGTCGACTTCACTGATTTGAACAAAGCCTTCCCCAAGGATTCATACCCTCTTCCCAGCATCGACGCCTTGGTAGACAGCGCCTCAGAGTGTAAACTCCTTAGTTTTTTGTATGCGTTTTCTGGGTACAACCAGATACGGATGCACCCAAAGGACGAGTGCAAGACAGTGTTCATGACAAAGCACTCCAGTTACTGTTACAAGGTGATGCCTTTTGGTCTGAAAAATGCAGGAGCAACGTACCAAAGGTTGATGGATAGAATACTCGCCCCTATGATTGGGCGAAACGTGTAGGCATATGCGGATGACATGGTCGTCACCTCCCAGGAGAAAGACCGGCATGTGGATGACCTAGAGGAGCTCTTCAGTACTATCTCAAGGTATAATCTCAAGTTGAACCTTGAAAAATGTGTGTTTGGGGTGGAAGCGGGAAAAATCATGGGATTCTTGCTGACTGAACGAGGAATAGAGGCCAACCCAGAGAAATGCGCAGCCATAGCAAAGATGAGGAGTTCGGTATTTGTGAAGGAGGTACAGCAGCTAACAGGTCGGTTAGCCGCCCGTCGCGTTTCGTTTCCGCAGGAGGCGAAAGGGGTTACCCTTTTTTCCAATGTCTGAAAAGGAACAATAGGTTTGTGTGGACTGATGAGGGTGAAAAATCCTTCCTCAAATTAAAAGAGTATTTGGCCAGTCCTCCAGTGTTGCGTAAGTCGCGCCCAGGTCTACCACTTCGCTTGTACTTCGTCATCACTGAAAGGGCGATCAGTTCGGTTCTTGTTTGGGAACAGGACCAAGCACAGAGACCGATATATTTTGTTAGCAAGGTCTTACAGGGACCAGAGGTAAGATATCAGGTCATTGAGAAGGCGGCCTTAGCCGCGGTTTTCTCCTCGAGAAGGCTTCGTCATTATTTTCATAGCCTCACAATCATTGTAATGACGGACCTCCCCATCCAAAAGGTCCTACAGAAACCAGTTGTTGCAAGGAGAATAGTTCGTTGGGCAGTAAAATTATCTGAATTTGATGTGCAGTATGAACCACGAGGGCTCATCAAGGGTCAGGTATATGCAGATTTTGTATCAGAACTCTCCGTAGAGGCCACTCAGCAGGAAGAGGCAGGTTTCAGGTGGGTCCTCTCAGTCGATGGGTCGTCAAACCAGCAGGGTAGTGGAGCTGGGGAGATCTTGGAAGGACCAGGAGGAGTCCTTATAGAGCAGGCTCTGCGTTTCGCCTTTAAAGCAAGTAACAACCAAGCGGAATACAAGGCTTTGATTGCAGGGATGCTGCTAGTAAAGGAGATAGGTGCAGAATGTTTACTAGCAAAGAGTGATTCGCTGTTAGTCGTGGGGCAGGTAACAGGTGAATACCAGGCCAAAGATCCGCAGATGGCCGCCTACCTCGAGTACGTTGAACTCTTGAAAAGGAAATTTGTGGAGTTCGAATTGCTACATGTTCTTCGTGAACAGAATGCCAGAGCTGACTTGTTAGCAAAACTCGCCAGCTCCGGCAAGGGGGGCAGATAGAGGATAGTCATTCAAGAAACTCTAAGAGCACCTCGAACAACTACAGAAGGTGATATTGATATGTAGATGATAAATATCTTAGGTACAGGAATAAGGAGTCATAAGTCTCTTACTCAGGAGACGTTGAGGACGCCCCGCATAAGCTCGTATGGTCCACCAGGGGAGAGGGTGTCACAGGTTTATTTGGTCGAAGAAGGGGAAACATGGATAATGCCCTACATACGATATCTTGTTCAAGGAACACTCCCCATAGACACAGCAGAGGCCAAAACCGTAAAGAGAAATGCAGCCAGCTACACTTTGATTGACGGTAAGCTGTTTAGGCATGGTTACACCCATCCTATCCTGACCTGTGTAAGTGGAGCGTAGTGTACCCGAATCATCACTGAACTCCACGAAGGCATATGTGGGAGTCACATCTGCGACCGAGCTCTGTCGGCTAAGGTCATTCGGGCAGGGTATTATTGGCCAACGATGAGGGAAGATTGCATAAGATACGCACAACGGTGCAAGAAGTGCCAACAGCATGCAGATTGGCATAACGCATCCTTAGAAGAATTGAGATCCCTCCACAGTCCATGGCCTTTCCACACTTAGGGAATCGACATTCTGGGACTATTTCCTTTGGCAATCAGGCAGATGAAGTACCTTGTGGTGGCCATTGAATATTTCACTAAATGGATCGAGGTTGAACCAGTAGCACAGATCACGACGCACAAGGTCTAGCACTTTGTGTGGAAGAATATAGTGTGTCATTTTGGAAAGCGTCTAGTATCGGATAATGGTACCCAGTTTGCAAGCCAGCAGCTGAAAGGCCCATCCATATCAGTTGGAAAATAAGTTTTCTCCCAAGTGGACTGGACCATTTCGTGTAACCGAGGCCCTTGGGAATGGAGCATACAGGGTGGAGACCCTAGAAGGTGGGACAATCCCACGAACATGGAACGCTGCCAACCTCAAGTTTTATTTTAGTTAATTACTTTATGATTTTATTTCAGTTAATTACTTGGTGATTTTATGTCAATTAATTACTTTGTATTGAACACAGTTGTATTATTCAGTGAAGGGGACACTCTTTTTCCCTACGGGGTTTTTTAACGAGGTCACCCAATAAAAGAAAAGAATTGAGAAAGATATATTTTTGTTGAACAGTGAAGGGAAGTCCTCCATGGCTTGAAAGCCGAGGTCGAGGCATGTAAGCGAACCTCTCCTACCTTGTTAAAGAAAATAGGAGAATAGTATGGTTCCAAGGGAAGTCCTCCATGGCTTGAAAGCCGAGGTCGAGGTAGTAACGTCTTCCTTGACTTATCAGTCGAGGTCGACCAAGATTAGGTCTTCCTTGATGTATCAGTTGAGGTTGATCAAGATGAGGTCTTCCTTGACATATCAGTCGAGGTCGACCAAGATGAGGTCTTCCTTGACTTATCAGTCGAGGTCGATCAAGATGAGGTCTTCCTTGACATATCAGTTGAGATCGACCAAGACGAGGTCTTCCTTGACTTATCAGTTAAGGTCGACCAAGATGAGGTCTTCCTTGGCATATCAATTAAGGTCGACCAAGATGAGATCTTCCTTGACGTATCAATTAAGGTCGACCAAGATGAGGTCTTCTTTGGCTACCAACCAAGGTCGACCAATAGGAGGTTTTCTTTAACTTATCCACCAAGGATGACCAAGGACGATCGGGTTTGTCGAACAAGCCAAGAGCCATGCCAGGAAATCCTCTTCTGAAACTCACGTGAAGGACCAGAGACACAGGTTAACAAGTACCGCATGGTCGAGGTTGTTTAGAGAGGTTACTTGGGATGCAGATATTGAAGTAAAGAGATGTAGGTCAGACAGGTACAGGCTTGTGAGATCGTTAAGGCATATTACAAGTTAAGAAATAAAATATGCAGAAAAAGGGACAACAACAGTATTAAGAAAGAGCCATAACAGCTAAGTGGTATTCAGAGTAGAAGGAAAATTATTAACACGAAAGCGTTAAGCAGAAAGTTAAGTGCATTAAATAAAATGTACAAGTATTTACAGTTTATAGAGTACAGACAAAATGACAGCCTAATGAATTACAAGAGGGGAGAGGGGGTTCTAATCTTCGGGAGCGTCCACCAGTTGGCCATCAACGATAATCTTCTTTACACCCATTTGGGAGAGGTCCACCATGGGATGCGCGCAGGCAACCTGGGCGAGGGCGTCACCAAATCCGGCACCGTAGGCTTCAGTTGCCTCGTCGGTGAGTTCTTCCTTGGCCTTCTAGTAGAGCTCCTCACTACGAGCCATTTTCATCCTCATCTCCGCAGAGGATTCAGCCGTTTCCCTCTTCGGCTGATCCAACTCTTGCTTCATTTGAGCCATCTTTGCCTCTCGCCGCGTCAAGTCATCGACACGACAAGCCAGCTCCTCCTTGAGGTCTACAGCATCTTCCTCTTTGCGCTGCAGCTCACCCTTGAGGTTTTCCACCACCAGGCGGAAGTTGTTGCATTTGGAGTGGAGGTGGAGGGCCTCCTGAGACTTTGAGAACATGAGGTCCCTCACCTTCTTATCAAATTTTTGCAACTCAGCAACCTCAAAGGTGAGGCTGGTCAGGCGGCGCTCTGACCCCACTGAGGCAGCTGCCCGGTGCTCGGTGTCCAGCTGCACCTTTCGCATTTTCTTGAAGAGAATGTTGGATCCACCGAGCGCTTTTCCGAAGCTTTGAGTCACCTGCTCCATCAGAGGCCCCACTTCCATGTCTTCCATATCTTCGATTTCTTGGGAAGACTTCATAGTGCGTTGAAAGAAGGGGGCCAGACAAGCGGGGGGGCTCGACCGCATCTCTTCAGGTGCGCTTTCTCCCCGTCCTTCAGGTTTTGTGGCGTGCGGGGGAGAAGAAGCGCTTGGAGGGTTATCCCTTAAGGAAGGGACACCCTCATCTTCAGAGTCGGAGAATACTTGGATAGCCTTTCTTTTCCTCTTGAAGACCAACCCTGAGTGGGTGCCCTCGTCGTCTGATGGGGGAGGCCTGGCCGCCACCAGTGCATTTTAAGTTTGGGGGGCAGGGGTCGCAGCAGCAAGGGGAGAGGTGACGAGGGCGGCAGTGTCGGGGTCGCCACCGGTGGAAGGGTTGGCTTGGACTGATTGGGAGGTGCCCGCTGCACCCTTCTTGGCAGCACGAGCAGCTAGTTGTTTCCTCCTCTCAACGCCGATAGTCATTTCTGCCACAGATGGGAAACAGAAACATACCAAGTTAGCAGCAGATCAACATGCGAAATAAATAAGAACAAATGCAAGCAGGCAAGCAAAAACAAAGAGAACCACAGATACCTATATATCCCCGTAGGGTTTTGGGGTGATACTCGTTTTTTATGACCTCGACGCTGCTGAACACTGCTTCGTGGCCAGACAAGAACTCACACACCTCTTTGTCCTAAGGGCGCAAGTCTGTCAAA
Source organism: Phaseolus lunatus (assembly GCA_013389735.1). Classification (NCBI taxonomy): domain Eukaryota; kingdom Viridiplantae; phylum Streptophyta; class Magnoliopsida; order Fabales; family Fabaceae; genus Phaseolus; species Phaseolus lunatus. The sequence goes on from CM023867.1 coordinate 14,118,529, forward strand.
GCCCGGGATTTGGCCAAGTTGGGGGTTTCCACCCAGTAAAGGGGAAACCCATCCAAGAGGGTAGGGTCGGTGGCGCGACAGCAAACCTTGAAGAACTTGCCCTTGAACCCTTTATAGGATTGCTGGAAAAGGGTTAGCAGCGCTCTCCCAGCAACCCCGTTGAGGCTGATCCAGAAGTTTTTCCCTGGACTCTTGGCCTCGAAGAAGTAAAGGAAGGAGTCTACTAAAGGTAGGCGCCCAAAGTAATTGCAGAGGATGGCGAAGGCCCAGCCATTTGGATGAAGTTGAGCGGGAGCGACATTCATTTCAGTTAGCAGTGCCCGCTCGAAGCAGCTGAAAGGGAGTCGTAGGCAAACCCTCTGGAAGATGGTTGAGTAAATGAAGCAGAAGGGTGCCTCCTGAACTGAAGCCTCGTCACAGCAAACAGGCTCACCCACCTTACAGGGGACCACCCCCACGAACTTGTCATCCTCCTTTTCGAATGGCTGGCTTTGTTTCTCACCTCCTTTTCCTATAATCGACTATGGCTTTGGAGGTGGTGAACTCAGACACTTCCTTCAAGAGTCCCTCAGGGGCCCAAGGATACAGTGACTGATAGAAGTCAGAGTGGAGCCCTAGGACTACTTGGCGAGCGGGGGGGCTGAGAGGAAGCTGAATCAACTCCGGAGTGGGAAGAGGTAGAGTGATCCATTTGAGAGTAGTGAATGCTAAAACAAGAAAAGAAAAAAAAAAAGACAGGCTCAAAGGGGGGATGAAATAAACGTATATCACGATGAGAAAATAGGGCACGATGAGATGAGTTGAGCAGAAAACAAAAACAGTCTCAGGCAGTTATAAATGCATGGAGGGGAATCACAATATCAAAAGAAAGCCATAAATGATTAAAAGAACATACCTTTAGCAGATTGCGAGTGAAGTTGATGAGGGGTCGAGAGAGAAGAAAAGAGTGCTCGAAGAAGTAAGGAGTTTTGAAAAGATGAAGTGAGGAGTGTAGGAAGCAAAGGGTTAACGTATAGGGGAAGCGCAAATCGACAACGCACCCTAGCCATTGAGATTGCCACATGTACGCTCCAGGGAAAGTATGGTGAGATGTCACCTCGAAGCACTGTGCGCGTCCCGTCACTCAATCTTACCGCAGTGCCACGTAGGTCGACAAGTCGATCAGTTAGGCTTCTCGCTTAAACAAGTTCCAGCTCGAGCCTGGGGGGCTTGTGTAATGGCCAGACCTCGGACGTCGGCACATGAGTGAGAGGTTGGTACAGGAGAGGTCAGCATGGTAGGGAACGCAGAGGGGTCCACAGAATTACGCGTGTCAAGGCACAAAACCAGATTCATAGATACGCCATGCATGCAAGATGTGTTCAAGACGTAAGGCTCTGACACGATCCTTAGAAACTCATGGGAGGCATGTGAAGGTTTTGAGGCACGTGAGATATGAAGTTATTAGATAAGTTTGGGCTGGCGGTGCTAGGGTAGGCACTGAAATCCTAGCGGCCACATCTTAAGTGATGCACTCCAGGGAAGAGATAGGCCCACGAGAGTTGCACTCTAAGAAAGGAAGATTGCCACGGGATTATAGGGGAATTGTATCCTAGAATCTCGAAAAAGGTAACCCTAAATTCACTAGAGGCAGCGCTTGGGCAGGGACACGTCTACGGCAGGTAACCTAAAAACAGCTATATAATGGGGTAACACCCAAGGTAAACACAGGTTCACACACCAACACAATTTTTTGCAAGCTTAGAGTTCTCATACACTCTCGGCTTGAGATATCTTAGTTATTTGATGTTTCTTGCCCTGTACTGACTTGAGTGTCGGAGTGCGATTACAGATAGGCCTCTCTGCTTCAACAGAGCCATCAACCCACTACAAGGTAGAAAGGAGTCACTACCTATCTCAGAGTCAATGACAACCGAGTCAACAGGCAAGAACAATTATATTGTTTTGAATTGTATAATATTATATTATGTTGTTTTTTCATTATATTATATTATTTTATTTCACATTATATTTATATTTTTATATTTTTCTTTTAGAGCTTAAAAATGAGGTAAATTATTCAAAGTTAATAACTTTTTAAAAATAAATTCTACAAATACTCCTTGAAGTTTTCTCCAAGTACACTAACAATCTTTTTGTTTTTAAATTCTACCGAAACCGTTTACTTGTTTAAAATATATTATAATTCTCTTAATTTTAAAAGTATTATGCTCATATTCCTAATAAGGAAGACTATTCACCTACTAAAGAATTAGTAAATATAAAAACTAAAAGAAATATGTATAAAAACTAAAATGAAATTATCTTAATTATATGCATTAAAATTAAAATTGTAACAACAACGATCAAATGAGTAAATAATTCATAATTTTACATGGAAAAAAATTAAAATTAAAATATATTTCTGTTATTTTTCATATATAATGTTTTAACAATAAATCTAGTTATATTTTTCATATATGGTAATATATTCAAAATTTTAATGCAAATAAACCCAAACGCATCTCACAAATTTTAACTAACCAATTACATTAAAAATTCATCTTTAAGATAAGAAACACACTTATTGGTTAAATTTCAAACAAAAATCTAGATTATGTCTTTAAGAATGGAGCCCGTTTCAATTTGTTAATAGCTTAAGGGGAAAATGGATAAAATTAAAATTATAAAGGGCTATTGTTAAATATTTGATATTGAGAAAGTTATCTAAGACCTTTTTGGCGTAATAAAAATATATACATAATTTTTTTAATGTAGTGTAGTATATGTTATCTTGTTTTGTTTTGTTATATTATATTGTATCCTTTTTTATTATATCATGTTTTCTTTTAGACCATAGTTTTTTTTTAATCAGCAAAAAAACAAATTAATAAATAAGAAGTATTTTAGGGATACCTCAACCTGTATACAGAGACCTACTTTGCTCTCCTAAAATAGGCGCATATGTTTAAGAGTTAGAATTCCTAGACAACTTAATAGTCCTCATGCAAACCATTGGCTCGAGACACCAATCTGAGAAAGAAAAATATACACCTTGCACATTGAACACTACCCATGACCAAGCCTTCAACTATGACAGAGCGAAGATTTCAATGGGATCAATCCTGCCACCTTTGAAGACCCTCCTGTTCCTATGTTTCCACAGTTCCCCTACCACTACTATCCAAACCCCTGTCCAAACCTGATTTACACTTTTCGTGCCCCCGCTCATCCGATAACTTAAGAAATGGTTTTTTGGCTCCTTATGGTCCGTCAAAGCCATCCCTACCCACTCGTAGCACTTAGACCACACTTGCCAGGCAACTCTACACGAACAGAAAAGGTGAGACGTAGTTTCCTCCTCCTCCCCACACAGGTTGTAGATATTGGTAGACAATCCTATCCCCCTCCTTGCCAGATTTGCTTTGGTCTCTATTTTGTCTTCCAAAACCCTCCACGCCGTAAGCTGTGTAGATGGTTGTGCCTTTGACCTCCAAAAACCCACATACATATCCCTGCGTGACGTCATCGAGGATATTGTATGCAAATTTAACGGTATACACTGATGTGACTCTATCCTTCCACACCCAAGAATCCTCATTGTCCATCGTTACCCTCTGATCCTCCAGTAATTGCATTAGTTGATGTTCTTGAATCCGTTCCCATTCAAACAAGTTTCTTCTCCACTCGATCTTCCATGTCCACCCAGAAGTCTCTGATCTATCCCTTACCTGCCATATAAAGGAATCCTTGTTCGAGCATATGGAATAGAGTCTTGGAAATAATTCCTTTAAGGTTGTACTGCCCACCCATCTATCTTCCCAAAACATGATCTCCCTCCCGTTTCCTACCTACCAAGAAAAGTTATCCTCAAACTTGTCTTTCCACGTGTCAAAAGACCATACCTCCTTCAAATCCCTCCACTAGAGAGAATCCGAGCATCTGATTCTTTGTCTCCGTAAATCTTGCCAACCTCCATATTTTGAGTCCACCACTTCTTTCCACAAATCCTGTTTTTCATAGCCTAAGCGCCATATCCATTTTCCTAATAGAGCAAGATTCAACCGCCTTAAGTCAAACACTCTAAGCCCCCCCTTCCTTTGGCTTGCACACTTTTTCCCACGATGCTCACGCCATTTTCCTACCGACCGAGCCCCATCCCCATAGGAAGTTCCTCTACAACCTTACGATTTCCTTCATCACCATAGCCGGCATTTTGTACAAAGACAAATAGAACAAGGGGAGAGTAGATAAAACTGACTTGATCAGACAAAGTCTCCCAGCCATCGAGATAAACTTGCCTTTCCATCTGCTTAGCCTATTTCACACTCTTTCCACCACCTCTTCCCAGAACTTGCTTCTTTTGTGACATCCACCTACAGACATACCCAGATATTTAAACGGAGTCTTCATCGTAACACAATTCAAAACAGCCGCAAAGCTTTGAAGCGTAAACTGGCTGCATCCTACTGCTCCGACGCTACTCTTCTAAAAATTGACCTTTAAATCTGATGCTAATTCAAAGCAATTAAGAATGGCCTTAATGACAAACACACTCTAAGCTTTCGCTTTGCAAAAAAAAAAAGCTTGTCATCTGCATACTGGAGCATATTAACCTTTATACACTTGCCTCCAATCTCCACACTTTCTAATAAACCTTTGTCAACCGCCTTCCTTACTACCCTGGCCAAACCTTCTGCCACAATAAGGAAAAGAAATGAAGTCAAAGGATCTCCTTGTCTCAACCCCTTCGTAGGCTTGAATTCCTGAGTAAGGCTCCCATTCACAAGCACTGACACAGATGAGGACTCGAGACACGCTCTAATCCATCCAATCCATTTCCCACAAAAACCAAGCCTCTCCATCATGTAGTACAGAAAGCCCCAGTCAACTGAGTCATACACTTTTTCATAATCAACCTTGAAGAAAATGCAACTGTTCTTCTTCCTCTTGGTTTCTTCCGGGACTTCGTTTGCTACTAAGACATTATCCATAATCCCCCTGCCTTCTAGAAATGTCGATTGCCTAACATCTATGACCTTGTACAACACTTTCTTCAACCGCATAGACAAGATTTTTGCCACAATTTTATATAAAAACCCAACCAGAGAGATGGGTCTAAACTCGTTCAAGCTTTGTGGATTTTCAACTTTAGGAATTAGAGATATAAAAGAAGCGTTTGTCCCCCTTGGCCATCTTCCTTCCTCCTCAAAATTATGAACAGCTCTTATGATGTCTTCCTTAATATCTTCCTAGCGCTGCTTAATGAACCCGAAGTTGAATCCATCTGGACCCGAACTTTTATCAATGCCACAATTCCACACCGCATGCTTTACTTCCTCTTCCGAGATCCTACCTATTAGTAAACCATTGTCTTCTTCAGTTATCCTGATGAACCTTGCATTGTCTAGCATGACACTTTGACTGGCTTCTGCCGAGAACCTTTCTTTAAAGTACTCTCTGACCTTGTCCTTCATTGCGCCCTCCTTGTCGTACCACTGACCCTTGTCTCTCAACCCAGTAAAACCATTCCTTACTCTTCTCCATTTAATAGACAAATGGAAATACTTTGTATTTAAGTCCCCCTGCTTCAACCATTTGATGCGAGCATTCTACTAAAGGATGGCCTCTTGACTAATATTATTCGTCTCTGCTTTGATAGTAACCACTTTCTCTCTTCCCTTCCCACCACATCCAACTCACTCTCATCATCCTTAGCATCCAGCTCTTGTATTCTCTTCTGAATATCCTCCCCCTGCTGAAAAACATTGCCAAAAACCTCTCTATTCCATTCTTTTAAATTCGTCTTCAACTTCTTCAGCTTCTCTTTGAAAACAAAAATCCCACTTCCTTGAACCTCATAATTTCGCCATTTGTTACGAACAAACTCCCTGAATCTGCTATCTTTAAGCCAGACATTTAAACTCCCAAACGGTTTCGGCCCCTAATCCATGGTAGCCGTATTTAACACCAATGCGCAATGATCCGATAGCGATCTATCAAGCACCTAGTATTTGTTGTCCGGCCACCAATCCAACCATTCCTTCGACACTAGAATTTTGTCTATTCTACTCTTTATCAAACCGTTAGGTTTATACCACGTGTATTTTCTTCCCGTCATCGGTTTATCTAAAAATTCAGAACTTTCAATAATAATCATTAAACCTTCTCATCTCCCTTCTGTGGTCGACATCGCAACCAACATTCCTCCTTTCACCCAGACTCCTGATGGAATTGAAGTCTCCTACCACACACCACGCCTTTGTATTAATCAACCTTCTCTTGTCACAAACCTCCTCCCAAACTACTTTCTTCTTTGATAGAGAACCAGAGTTATACATGTTCACTACCACAATTTGTGCGACTTGCCCAATCCTCCACTCCCCTTCTAAGATGTTGTAATTATTACCACTGGTTGCTTTGGTAAGAGAAAAATAGTTCCTTCTCCACATCGTAATTACTCATCCAACACTATTCTCATTCCCGTTCTCTATCCATTCTACCTCATTGGAACCCCATATCTTGAAGATGACCTCCATCGCCACCTCCTTACATTTTATCTCCTGTAAGCACATTAAATCTGGCTGTTACTTCTGAATCAACTCCCACAAATACTTCTTTTTTTGGAGTCTCCTATTCCCTTTACATTCATATTAATTATCTTCATCATCAGACAAATTATTCTCCACCCTACTTGTGCTTTCCTTCGTGACTCCTGATTTATCTCGAATCTCCATAGCTTGGATGTGACTTATGACAACATCGTCCTCTGCCGGAAAAGAAAACCCCAATTCCTTTCCAATGCTCATTGTTTATCCAAAACAACCTGTTGCAATTTCTGAGAGCACCGTCTGATAAGTTACTAACGCTCTCAGAGACTAACCTTGTTTCACGAAGGTTGGACAAAGGAGCCGGCAAAGGAATGGCCGCCGGTAATCTTCTCCCTCCTGCCTCACAGGTCGTGAGTCCTCCCTTTCCAATGTGGCCGTCGGAGATGCTCGCGACGCTCTTCTCCGTGATAGGCGCGCCTTCACCAGTCTTCTCCTCCTCCACCATCGGATCGCCTTCACTTGGTTTTGCTGCTGCCGCCTTCGTCCTCGCCCTGGTGCATATTTAGTACGCTTGAACGGATGAACCAGACGGAGGGGCTTCATTGCACCGTTCAGAGCATCTTGTCACCGGTGTGCCTACTCCCACAACGTCGTTTGCGCTCAGAGAAGGCGTTGCAACCCTTGATTTGTCTCTTCGTACGTCTACCGTGGAGAACCGCCGCCCATAATGTTGCCTGTCGCCTCCCCCGCTCACCTCACCGGTGGCGTCGCGAACCCATACCTCCGCTGCGCCGTCAAACTCGCCCTGAGAAATGCGTGCTAGTGACGCCCCCCGCCTGCTCATCTTCCATTTGTTTTGGGCTCAGTCCCAAGAAAACACTAAACTCACTCCCCGCAAGTTCTTGGGCCTTAGCTGGCCCATCTTCAATTAGGTCAAACTTCTTCTCTCTCCCACTATCTGTTGGCAATCCCTTAAACCCCGTATCCTCTCTCTGCTCTGACTTATCCTCTGCATGCATCCTGACATCTCCTGCTTTACCCAAGCAGCCAAGTTGTTCCCCCAAAAACGGAAATCCTCTTTCACACCTAGAACCCATCTCCTTCCTTGAGCTGCCGATATCGGCACCACCGTTTTGGCCCGCCACCTCCTCCATTACATCTGCCGGGAATCTCACTGAATTCTCATCACCACCATGCGCTTCCTCTTAAGAATGACTTCAACAAGATTAAATGGTTTCAAAAATTGAATTTATTTATTTCTTTTAATAATTTACTATAATTTGCATACCTTTCTAACAAAACTTTTCTCCTCTCCACGATTTTTTTTACTTAATAATGAGGCTAAATTATTCAAAGTTAATGATATTTTTTGACTAAATTATACCAATACTTGATGAATTTTTCTCCAATTACACTAACAATCTAATTACTTTTTAAGATTTTACACAAACCTTCTTTATTTTAAAAGCATCGCATTGTCTTTTTTACATTGCACATGCATCCCTGTAAATATTAAAAATATCACACTTACATCCTTAATAAGAAAGACCATTGTAATAATGAAAAAAATATATATAAATATAATTTGAGAAAACCTAAAAAAGTATATGAAATAAGGAATCTATTAAATAATAAAAGTAAAAGAAAAATAATGAAATTAAAGATAAAATAGATGAAGATTTTAAGAGAAAGAGTAAGAGGAATAGGTAATATTGGGACCTTTTTTTTACAGATAATGTTAACTAAACTTTTATCCTTTAATTAACTTCAAACTGTTGAATACTAAAACCCGCATATCTATAATTTAAAATATTCACCTAAATAAAAATATTTTATAATATGAATTTTTCTTAAAAAAAATTAGGTATTTACCCAAACAAAGTGTGAGTGTCTGTCTAATTTTATTTAATTCTCTCACCATAAAATAATAAAATGTTGAAATGTGAGTTAAAGATGGTTATGAGATGTAAATGAAAAAAAAATACCTGCGTTACGATTCACACTTGTTGGTGATGGAATTGAAGTGGTTAGATTCAAAATGTTGATGCTTATCCTCCTCAATAATTTCATCTCTTTCTCCTTTTTCATCAACAACACCAATTATTTAATTTAGCCTATCGCATCTGTTATATATAAAGCGTTTTCAATTGAGATAGGTCTCCTAAACTACTTGCTGAGAATACATGATTTAATTTTCCACATCTTTCTATTATCACTTTTTGAAGATTTTGGAAAATTTTGGAATGCACAGAATGCCCAACTACATAGTCACCTGTAGCAATGACATATGTGAAGAGAGATGTCAACTCTGGACAATCTGTTAACCGTAGTGTCTCTAATTTTTCAAAAGACCCATTTCCATGTATACAACCATGCCATAAAGCTCTTAGATGTTTCATATGGTGGATGCTCAAGAAATGCAACTTGGAGAAGAGATTTCCCACCTTACTCAAATCATTGCTAGTGTCAACCAAATACTCTATCTCTTCAGAATTAATTATCGCCAACTCATTCAACTCATTCATACCCCCTTCAATTTCAAATATATCAAGCATCATATTTTTTGCACCTCCTTCAATACTTTCTACAACGAGCACCTTTGCTTTTTTTGCCAAACCCATAATAACCTCATTTGATATGTTAAAACAATCAAGCCATAAAGTTCTTTGACAAGAGAAAAATTCTGATGGTATATAAAAAACAGGAAAATCTTGTCCTAAGACAATTCCATACCTTTGTAGTGTTTGGACAAGACTAAACAAGTTAAAGCATTCAATGAACTTTCTATCATTATACATGAATCTCGTTTCAATGATATATAATTCTTCTAAAAGTGGGATGTTTTTTATCTCTTCAAGATTCTTCATTTCCATGTCACATTTATTAAACTCTAACAGTGTCAAGTTTTTAAGTTGTGTAAATGCAACATCAATTTGCAAATCAAGGAATGATGAAGGCCATGAAAACCATGCAATGAAAGATTTTGAAGTCTCTTCATATCTCTTACAAATGAGATGTCGCTCAATTTCCAATATTGAAGGATTATACAATGAAGATTTGTTAACGTTTTGAAAGACCTTGTTGACAACGATGACCTGTCGTATTTTTCTGGATTAGTAATAATCAAAACTCTAAGCTTCCCCATTCTTCCAAAAGTTTCATCGGATACTTCCAATTTTGCTTGTATGCATAAAAACTCAAGATCGGAACAATCCATATCATCTGGAAATTTGCTCCAAAGTTACATCATTTTCCATTTCACACTTGACGATGTTATTCTCATTCTTTGCTATATTGGGCTACATCGCGAACCAAGTCATGCATTTTGACACTTTCATACTTTGCATCCGATATCATATAAGAACTTACAAGCTTAATTTTGGCTGCCGTCACTTCACTCCTTGCATTTTCATAGGAGTTAACTTCTCCAGCCACACCTAACCCAATTGCACATCTTATTAAAAATTTGACTAGAATCTCATAATCTTTGGGGAATACAGAACACAACAGGAAAAGTGATTTAGCTTCTTCAGTATCTAGATTATCATAACTCAACTGTAAACACTTATAGGGATCTTGCAAACCTTTTTCAATATTGATTGGCTTAGAACTTCTCAATCTATTCAACGCAATACTCCATATCACCTCTTCCTTGCCCTTCAAACTACTAGTAACAACTACAATGGCAACAGACAATCCTTTACATTCATTTGAAATTGGTTTTGCTAAATGCTTGATGGCTTTAGGGATCTCTTCAAATATAAGTGCTTCTTTTTGAAACTCAATTCAATTTTAGTTATCATATATAACAAATATTTGATATACGGAAAAACTCATTTATAACAAACATTTTCATAAACATAGATATAATAAAAAGCCAAAATATTTTAGTTATCACTTTAAAAATTAAACATAATAATGATATAAAATATAATCAATATTTTTTAGTGACTAAATATAAGATATTTAAGAAATACAATTAATTATGTTTTCTTCACATGAGAGTATTTTAATAAATTGAATTTTAATAAGATAAAGAAACTTAAATTTAATAGATTAAGTTAAAATGAAGCCACGTGTCCGTTTACTTATTTTGGTGAAATGTTTTTTTGAACTTTTTTTCCAAAAATTATGTGAAAGACACGTGTGAGAAATTTTCATTTGTGTTCCCTCCAATTGTATATAGTATAGATAGATAGATATAGATAGATAATAGATAGAGATGTTGTATGGTAAGAAACATTTGATTTCAATCAAAAGAAATTCAACAATGAAGTCAATATACAATCTTATAAAACAATATTAACATAATATTAAATAATATAATGTGAAACATTGTAAAACACTACTTACACTACTAGAAAATTATTAAATAGAAACTAATTTTAGAGACTAAAAATAATTAGTTACTATATTGACTAAATTATATACTATTTTAGAGACTAAAAAAATTTTTAATTTCTAAATTAGTTTCTATTATTGATAAATAGTTTTTATTGGTATCTAATTCGCTACCAAAGTTTTAACTAATATTATTTTTATGTTCTTTTCTCTTGTTGCCTCTATAAATAGACTTTTTGCTTTTGTCTATTAACTGAATATAACAAAAAATAAAAATTCAAAAACTTTCTTTTGTTTTAGTACTTGATCCGGTCGGTCATCAGTAGTTGATGACGTCAGCAGTAGTTGACCACGTGGACCGTGAAGAGGGTGGCACGTGGTAGAAAGAGCAAGTGAATCAGGGAGGAGATTACCTAGAACGGTGATCGGTAGTCAGATACCAAGTGGTCACCATCCCCAGAGCGGTGCCTAGATAAGCGCCTGGAAGCACCGCACGGACGTCGGTGGATAGTCATGAGTCATCGGTGGAAAGGCATGAAGCACCGCCCAGTCATCGGGGGAAAGTTATGATGCACCAGAGGGCGATCGGTCGTAAGTGCATGCAGGGGGCGATCGGTCGTAAGTGTGTACAGAGGGCGATCGGTCATCGGGGTTCTTGCCAACGCGTGTTAAGCTGGGACCGAGGTCTCAGCGAGAGCGTTACGCATGCACCTCGCATGATGCCCACTCAGAGGACGTGCGGCGAGGCCATGCAGGCAGGATGCGCCTGGCGAGTGAGTTTAGACCAGCCACACCTGGCGCTCTCCTGGGAGCATGTGGCCCGCACAGAGAGAAGCGCAGAAGCCCTTCAGGTGTGACGCATGTACGGTAGATGCCAGCTGCATGCCTCCACGTGTCACCATCTAGGAGAGAGGCGCGGCCCAGGTATAAAGCACTCCACGTCATGTAAGGTAAGGGAGTTCTTTTCATTTTACAAACTTACACAATCTTACACATAGTTTTCTCGGAGTCACTGTGGGAGCGTTCTTACACATTGCACAGTGATAACAGAAAATGGTTATAGAGAGAGAAAGTGGATCTGAGAGCATACACGAGTCTCACAGAGAGATTCAGTGAGAGTTTTTGGTGTTCCTGTTGCCTGACTGGAGCATCGGAGTGCACACAGCCGCTAGAGGCACCGTCTGTGTGTTTTGCAAGCAGCGTTTGGAGTTCCGGTGGTGGTTCTTGGAGCGTTCTTGCAGAACAGAAGGCCAGACGAAGGAGTGACGAGGCAATCCTCCACGTTCGAGTCAAGCGGCAGGATCATTTGGCGCCCACCGTGGGGCCCATGTGAATTTTGTTCCCATCCACGTCGCAGTTCTTGAAGTTTCTTGAGGTTTCTTGAAGTTTCTTGGAGCTTCTTGATCATTTCGTCGAAGTGAAGTTACGTCGAAGTGTAGAGGAGATGAGTAGAAGAACCAGGCAAACCTCACCTGGGCCATCTGCTGAAGAAGGAGCTGTTACCATGGCGTAGGTAGTGGAGATGATGCGCGCGCTACAAGATAGCATCGCGGAATCGAGAGCTGAGCAAGAGAAAATGCATGCAGAGCTGACTGCATCGCAGAGAAGAAATGAAGAGTTGAACCGTATGAATGAAGAGCTGCGTAGGGAATTGCAGGCGCAGAAGGAGCGCACAGTTGAAGAGAGGACGTCGACGCCACCGTCGCCTCCGAGAGCATTCCCTATGCCTTTCTCCCCCGAAATCATGAACACGGTGGTGCCTCCCAATCTGGTGGGACTGAAAGCGTCGTTCACGGGGGTGGAAGATCCAGAAGCACACCTGACATCCTTCCACACTCAGATGATGCTGACTGGAGGTTCAGATGCTGTGTACTGCAAGATGTTCATGAGTACGCTGAGCGGAGTGGCTATGGAGTGGTTCGTGAGCCTGCCAGAGGGCCACGTCACTTCCTTCCATCAGTTTGCGAAGCTGTTCACGGAGCAGTACATCATCAACCGACCGGCGCCAGTGGTGTCCTACGACCTGTTTGACGTGCGGTGCATGCGTGTGGGGCGCAGGTGTTGAGATTGCCCGTCAAGGACGAGGACATGCTGGTGCATGCGTTCAAGAGAGGTGTCCTCCCTGGTCCTTTCAGTGAATCGCTCATCAGGAGCCACCCTGCCACCTTCACCGAGATACGGCGATGCGCGGTGGCACACATAGTAGCAGAGACAGAGGTCTCTGAGAAGAGAGGAAGTGCTGCACCGTCGAAGCCACGTGGAGGTCAGGGGAATCAGCAGCACCAGGCGCGGGTGAATGAGATCAAGGAAGGGAGGAAGGAGCAGGGAAGGTCTCGCCCTTATGCACCCAGGAAGGACCAGACCAGGGGGCGTGCAAGCAACGCACCCCCCAGGTATGATTTCATGATAAGTTTGGCGGAGCTGATCGCCATCCCTGCTGTGGCAGCAAGACTCCATGTGCCAGAGAAAACCGACAGGGTACTTGGAGGGAGGAAGCATGAGTGGTGTGAATTCCATCAAGCTTATGGACATACACTCCGTACCTGCCTGGCGTTGGGGCGTCAGCTTGCTGAGTTGGTGAAGACAGGGTTCCTGACCGATTACCTGCAGAAGACACAAGGTGATCGCGCTTCGGGGTCCCAAGCAGGCGACCAGCAGCATGAACTCCCTGTGTTTGGGGAGGTGAGGTGATGGAAGAGGCTACACTGGGGGGGCTCCCAGAGCTGAAGCAGAAGGCATGATCGCCCCACGTGTGTGCATCGCCAGGGCGGTCATCGCCAGTTAAAGGAGACCCCATCCAGAGTGGTTGAGAAGTTGGAGAATGGAGCTTGTCGGCTGGAGACTCTGGATGGAACGGCTATTCCCAGAACCCAGGACGCTACACGCTTGTTTCTTACTTTGGTTAAGTTGTAAAGTAGATGCGCTATCGCGCTGTACACACACTTAGTGTATTAAACAGTTGAGCAGATCAGGGGGCACTCTTTTTAATGATGCCATCCAATAAAAGATTTTCAGTACATAAAGTGTGCAAGTAATTCCCAGTTCAAAGCTCTCCTTGCCCCAGGTGCAAGTACAGGTGATCGGTGGTCAGTTACCGAGTGGCCACCACCCACAGATCAGCCCTTAGACGAGTGCCTGGGTGTAGCGCGATCAGCCGTCGGGGCATGCAGAGCGCCCATCGGCACATGGTCATCGGGGTCTTGCCAACACGTGTTAAACTAGGACCCAGGCTCCCAGCAAGAGCTTTACGCATACACCTCGTATGATGTCAAACCAGAAAAAGAAGAGCTCCTCGCCGGTGGGAACGTGCACAGAGGACGCGCGATGAGGCCATGCAGGCAGGATGTGCCTGGCGAGTGCGCTCAGACCAGCCATGCCAGGTGCTCTCCTGGGAGCATGCACTCACTCAGAGAAGTGTGGTGAGACCATGCAGGCAGGGTGCGCCTGGTGAGTGCGCTTAGACAGCCACGCCTGGCGCCCCCCTGGGAGCGTGCACCCACGAGAAAGTCCTCTTCCTCTACTTTATACAGCAAGGTTGGGGCAAGAGAAGAAAGTCCTCCCTCGACTTTGTACAGCGAGGTGCAGGCGAGAGAAAGTCCTCTTCCTCTGCTTTATACAGCAAGGTTGGGGCAAGAGAAGAAAGTCCTCCCTCGACTTTGTACAGCGAGGTGCAGGCGAGAGAAAGTCCTTTTCCTCTACTTTATACAACAAGGTTGGGGCAAGAGAGAAAGTCCTCCCTCGACTTTGTACAGCGAGGTGCAGGCGAGTGAAAGTCCTCTTCCTCTGCTTTATACAACAAGGTTGGGACAAGAGCGAAAGTCCTCTTCCTCTGCTTTTTACAGCAAGGTTGAGGCAACAGAGGAAGTCCTCCTTGCCTTTGAGCAAGTGCAGGCGAGAAAGAGGAAGACCTCCTTGCCTTTGAGCAAGTGTAGGCAACAGAGGAAGTCCTCCTTGCCCTTGAGCAAGTGCAGGCGAGAAAGAGGAAGACCTCCTTGCCTTTGAGCAAGTGTAGGCAACAGAGGAAGTCCTCCTTGCCCTTGAGCAAGTGCAGGCGAGAAAGAGGAAGACCTCCTTGCCTTTGAGCAAGTGTAGGCAACAGAGGAAGTCCTCCTTGCCTTTGAGCAAGTGCAGGCGAGAACAGAGGAAGACCTCCTTGCCTTTGAGCAAGTGTAGGCAATAGAGGAAAGTCCTCCCTCGACTTTGTACAACGAGGTGCAGGCGAGTGAAAGTCCTCTCCCTCGACTTTGTACAGCGAGGCAGAGGCGAGAAAGTCCTCACCCTCGGCTTTGTACAGCGAGGCTGAGGCAAGAGAAAGTCCTCACCTCGGCTTTCTACAGCGAGGCTGAGGCGAGAGAAAGTCCTCACCTCGACTTTGTACAGCGAGGCTGAGGCATGAGGAAAAGTCCTCTTCCTCTGCTTTTTATAGCAAGGTTGAGGCGAGAGGAAAGTCCTTTTCCTCTGCTTTTTACAACAAGGTTGAGGCAAGAGAAAAGTCCTTTTCCTCTGCTTCTTACAGCAAGGTTGAGGCAAGAGAACTAAGTCCTCACCTCGACTTTGTACAGCGAGGCTGAGGTGAGGGAAGCAAGACCTCACCCACGACTTCTTACAGCGAGGTTGAGGCAAGAGGGGTCACCGAGAAGCACTTCTCTCCCCCAAAACACAGGCGTCATAGTTGGTGTTCAGGCCCTCTATGCACTCAGCGCTGGTGTGGCAGAGAAGTGTAGCGAAGCCAGAAGCGCGATGACTGATCGGTGGCGCACTAACATGCTAGTCGGTGGTCGGTGGTAGAAGCAAGTTCTGCTGCGTGAAGCTGAAGCGTTTAGGCCCCGTTAAGTCAGTCATCCAGCATGAAGTTATGTTGAAGGCAATGCTAAGGTAACAGTTAGTCGCAGTCAAGTCAGAAGCCAAGTTTGAGGGGTTGCAGTGAGATCGCGCTAAAGCCTAAGCTAGTTAACAGTTAGTCACATGCAGAGAGTTAAAGAGGAGAAACGCAGCGAACCCTAGCGCGGTTGAGAAGAAGAAAACAGAAAAGGTGAATCTCTAGATGATCCAGAGGGATGCGCACGCTTCTGTTGAATGAAGGAAACGGTAGCGACACTCAGTGGGGGCCATTAATGCGTCCATGTGTCGAGAGATAAAGTATGGAAGTCGTGACGCCGAGGAGCAGATACGTGAGCAGCACGTGGCATGGCCCCACCTGCCACGTGGACCGAAGGCGCGACCACTTAGTCTCTTCGCTGAGAACAAGTTCACAGCTCGAGACTGGGGGGCTTGTGATCTGGTCGGTCATCACTAGTTGATGACGTCAGCAGTAGTTGACCACGTGGACCGTGCACAGGGTGGCACGTGGTAGAAAGAGCAAGTGAATCAGGGAGGAGATTACCTAGAACGGTGATTGGTAGTCAGATACCAAGTGGTCACCACCCCCAAAGCGGTGCCTAGATAAGCGCTTGGAAGCACCGCACGGACGTCGGTGGATAGTCATGAGTCATCGGTGGAAAGGCATGAAGCACCGCCCGGTCATCGGGGGAATGTTATGATGCACCAGAGGGCGATCGGTCGTAAGTGCATGCAGGGGGCGATCGGTCGTACGTGTGTACAAAGGGCGATCGGTCATCGGGGTTCTTGCCAACGCGTGTTAAGCTGGGACCTCGGTCCCAGCGAGAACGTTACGCATGCACCTCGCATGATGCCCACTCAGAGGACGTGCGGCGAGGCCATGCAGGCAGGATGCGCCTGGCGAGTGAGTTTAGACCAGCCACACCTGGCGCTCTCCTGGGAGCATGTGGCCCGCACAGAGAGAAGCGCAGAAGCCCTCCAGGTGTGACGCGTGTACGGTAGATGCCAGCTGCATGCCTCCACGTGTCACCATCTGGGAGAGAGGCGCGGCCCAGGTATAAAGCACTCCACGTCATGTAAGGTAAGGGAGTTCTTTTCATTTTACAAACTTACACAGTCTTACACATAGTTTTCTCGGAGTCACTGTGGGAGCGTTCTTACACATTGCACAGTGATAACAGAAAATGGTTATAGAGAGAGAAAGTGGATCTGAGAGCACACACGAGTCTCATAGAGAGATTCAGTGAGAGTTTTTGGTGTTCCTGTTGCCTGACTTGAG
Organism: Phaseolus lunatus; assembly: GCA_013389735.1. Taxonomy (NCBI): domain Eukaryota; kingdom Viridiplantae; phylum Streptophyta; class Magnoliopsida; order Fabales; family Fabaceae; genus Phaseolus; species Phaseolus lunatus. The sequence continues at coordinate 14,135,518 of CM023867.1, forward strand.
CGTCGGAGTGCACACGGCCGCTAGAGGCGCCGTCTGTGTGTTTTGCAGGCAGCGTTTGGAGTTCCGATGGTGGTTCTTGGAGCGTTCTTGCAGAACAGAAGGCCAGACGAAGGAGTGATGAGGCAATCCTCCACGTTCGAGTCAAGCGGCAGGATCAGTACTTATATTGACTTTACATGTTCCCTTTAATTCTTCTTGTTAGCTCACATCTCTCTCTATATTCCATTGCAATTGCAACTTGCTGAATATAGCAACATACAAATACAAACTATGACCACAGAACTCCAATATCTAAAGTAGATGGAGAATATTTTTGGGTATATGCCATTTTTGTTTTTTTCTTTTATTGTTGGAATCATGTCTACCTCATTTTATGTGAATTTTCTCATCTCACTCATACACTAATCAATCATAGAAGTTAAAGTATATGTGTTTAAAAAATGACCACCATATAATCTTGTACCTCAAACATTGTGAGTACTACAATCCAATTTATTTAGATTATTTGGATCCATAGCAGTACCAATTTGATATTCAAGTCTAGATAAATCATTGACTATCTGATCCCTGTGTGATGGTTACTTGTGAAGTTTTCTAATTTGAGGTATCAAATCATCACCAAGCAATTTAGCATTAGCAGATGGACACCCCAGAACCAACAACATTTGACTCATTATATGAACACAACTGCCTAAAATTTTAAATAGTATTTTTATCATTATATTTACTCTGTAATTTAGTTGTATTATTATTTTGAAAATATAGATGATCCATTTAAATTTCTTGACCATGTAGAAATAAATTATTTTACCATTCAGTCCAATATTCACATTCAGTCCTATTCACACTGTCATGTTCCAATATACATAATAATTAATTTTATTATGATATGCACTATATTAAAATATAACATGAAAACACTATATTGAAATAAAAAAGTAAAAATATACGATATGAAATTTTGACCATTAGATAAATTTTAAATATATACTAATAGTAGCATCCGTTATGTATATCTGAATAAAAATAATATAATAATATTATTTATATTGAATTTGTAATAAATTCTTTAAAATAGTATTAAAATTCAAAGAAAGTAAGTGATATTATTATGTTGAAAACTAAACCGTTATTGATATAAAATCATTATTAAAAACATAAAATAATCAAATTTACTATTGATTTTCTTTTATATATATTGTTTAAATAATAATGTTTGGTCTTCTAAGTCATATTTTTCTTTCTATTCTTATTTTCTTCTTTCATTTTCTACTCAACAATAGGAGAATTAGAACAATCTTGAAAGAAAATGATCATACAAATTTATTCTCCATGTCCTCAAAAGTGTGAAGGTGTCTGTGAATGGAAGGATAAGAAGGGTTACACAAAAGCAATAAGGGTTAATACAAAATATCCATTGGAATCTGGTGCCAGAAATCAAGAAATTAGGTACAAGGAGTGTGATAAGAGAAAGAAGAAAGAAAGATTGCGCATGGAGTGCAAGAATTGGGAGAAGCATGCAACAATGGCAATGGATAGACACAAAAAGATGTAATGTTGGGCAATGTTGAAGCGTTTAATGGTAGGAAGAGATGCATGGATTTTCAAAAAAAATGATTTTGGTGACCATAAGAACATGAAAAAGAACAAGACAATGAGTTTACAGGATATTGAGTCAAAGCTAAAAATATTGGAGTACTCAAAAGTTGATGAGTTTGCGGATGACATGATGAGTGTCTTCTCTTATCCCTTGGGTTATCCTCCAATAAGTGAGATACACAAAATTGCAAAAAGGATAATTAAAACTTTTGAGTTCGCTTGGAAAACCATGAAGAAGAGGTGAATAGTTGAAGAAAATCTTTAATTAGAAAAGATTTTTGTAGAAACTTTGAAACTTTGTTATACTTTGTAATTTTGGTTACTCAAGATTTGATTGTTGTTAATATGTAATTCGATTTTAGTGATCTTATTATTCTTTATCTTTGTGTTTTTAGTCAATTTCAATCAAAAGTAAATACAAAGTTATAAAGTTCTATCAAAATATTTCTTGTAGGGTTGTTTACTTCTTGAAAATCCCCTTGCAAATATAATAATTTGTTAATCTATTTTTCTAACTCAAAATCAGAAACACTATAATTTTTATAATCACCCTTTTCATTGACCAGTTTAAATCTTTAACTTCATAACAAAAGAAACTTAAGAGACATTATCTAAAGAAAATGGTATGAGTAGCATCACACAACAATCTTTAAAACAATAAATATGCAAGCACCAATGATAAGTACAACAAATCAGTGATAGAACCATAAACAAAACTTGAGACAATTTAAAAAATATGCAACAGTTTGAAAAGAGAGTGTTGAACATTTGTTAAAAATAAAACAATGAAAGAGAAGCTCCTTATCTGTAAACACAAAGATGAAGATTAAAACATTACCTCCCAGATTTCATATTTCCTCCCCTCTCTTGTTACCCTTCTCTTGTCTTTTTCTCCTTTCTCTCCCCCATTTAGTGTCTCTTTATTTTTTTTCTCTGTGCCCACTCTTACTCAACATGTTATTTGATGCGGACATCCAAGTCCAAGGGCGGTTAATCTTTTGGAGGTCCAATTGTTGAATGACCCACAGTTTAAAAAGACTAAGTTGATTACATGCACAACATGCTTGGAGTATTAAAATAAAATATTATTATTATTTTTCTTGGATTTAGGATTTGAACCCAAGACCTATAACTCAATTTGTATTTATACACTTTTAAAAATCAGAATGAGGAGTGAATATTTTGGCAAGTTTAAGAGAGAATATTTCTCTGCTAGGGTTTTTCCCTACATCTTGCGATCTTATCAAGAATCCACCAATTCTTGTGATGATCATTCTTAGGCTTATCAAACTTTGTTTGTGGCGCCTTCCTTTATCTAGGTTTTCATTGCTTTTACTCCTAAATCCCCAATTCTACTCTTAGTTTTATTTAGAACCATATCATTTGGTATTCAGAGCAAAGGTTTGAGTGATAATACATTGTGTATCCTGTTTTTTTTTTTCCTCATTGTTCCGCATTGTTCACACGGTACTGTTCATGGTGGTATTGTTCACATCACTGTGTTCACAGTATTGTTTATCTTTTTTTTCTTTTTTATTCTAAAAAAAAGAAGAAGAAAATAGAAAAAGAAAAAGGAAAAAAAGAAGAGGAAAACAGAAAAAGAAAAAAAAAAGAAAGAAGAGGAAAACAGGAAAAAAAAAGAGGAAAATAGAAAAAAAAAAGAACTAAGAGGAAAACAGAGATAAGAAAATAGCAATTATCCAGTGCATATTTCCTGTTTGTTAAAAGTCTTAGTTTCTAGTGTCCTGTCTACATATTTTATTTTATTTTATTTCTCTATATATTATAATTGTCTAGCTTGTTTGTTGGTAGTGAAATTGTTCTTCACTATTTTTTTTCCATTACTTCCTGTTTGTTAAAAGTCCTAAGTTTCAAGTGTCCTATTTACATATTTTTTTCTCTATATATTATAGTTGTCTTGCTTGTTTGTTGGTAGTGAAATTGTTCTTCACTATTTTTTTTCCATTACTTCTTGTTTGTTAAAAGTCCTAAGTTTCAAGTGTCCTGTTTACATATTTTTTTCTCTATATATTATAATTGTCTTGCTTGTTTGTTGGTAGTGAAATTGTTCTTCACTATTTTTTTTTTATTTTTTTCCCCATTGATGTTAAAATATCAAAATTTTATTTTAAGCTTTTGAATTGCTACTTTTGAAAGTGATTCTTGATTATTGATTGCTTGATTCTTGTAAGAACCTTAAGTTAGAGAACGAGTGGTAAAAGCCAGTGTGATCATTACAACAAAAAAAGAAAACCTTATTGTGTGAAACACGAGTGTTGAGTGTAAACACATGAGAAAGTGGTGTGAGGCCTACACTTATTATTATTTTTAATCTGTTTACTTGAGCATGGCAGAGGAAACGTCAAATAGTGGACTTTTACAAATACAAATGCAAGCCTTAACACAACATTTGGAGGAATTAATGAAACAACAAAGTGATGTACTCTATGAGAGGTTGGATCGAATGGAGCAGGCACAACAAGAAAATCATGAAAATAGAGGGGGAGATAGGAGGAGGAGAAGAGAGAATGAAGGACAATAAAGACAACTGAGATTTTATAGGATAAAATTAAATATTCCCACATTCAAAGGGAAGAGTGATCTTGAAGCTTACTTAGAATGGGAGATTAAAGTAGAGCATGTGTTTGCTTGCAATGAGTATAATGAGGAGTAAAATATGAAGTTGGCAGCAGCTGAATTTACAAATTATGCCTTAACTTGGTGGAATAAATATCAAAGGGAGAGAATTAGATATGAGGAATCCATGGTGGACTCTTGGAGTGAAATGAAAAGGATTATGAGAAAGAGATATATTCCAGCAAGCTACCAAAGGGAGTTGCAACTCCAACTTCAAAGAATGACTCAAGGGAATAGAAGTGTGGAAGAATACTTTAAAGAGATAAAGGTGACCATGATTAGAGCTGGAAAGAATGAAGAAAACGAAGAAACCATGGCTATGTTTTTGAATGGATTGAACCATGATATTAGGGATGTTGTGGAGCTGCAAGAGTATGTTGACATGGAGGATTTCTTGCACAAGGCTAACCAAGTAGAACAACAACTAAAGAGGAAGGGAATAATGAGGAGGAGTTCTAACAATAATAAAAATTCCAATTGGAAGGATAAGGTTATGAAGGATAAAGGGGTTCCCTCAAGTTCAGCCACGTCTTCAAGTGGGAAGTCACCTAATAGATATAATAATTTACCACCTAAAAGGAAGACAAGTGAGGTAAAATGTTTCAAATGCTTGGGAAGAGGACATTATGCTTTAGAATGTCCAACAAAAAAGAATAGGGTCATTTTATCAAATGCACAAATAGTCAGTGAATCTTCAAGTGAAGAAGAGAAGGAAGAGGTAACGGTGCAATTGGATGCATTGGAGGGTGATTTGTTGATGATTCGGAGGCTTAAGGGAAGCAAAATGCAAGTTTTAGACCAAACCCAAAGGGAAAATATTTTCCATACTAGATGCTCCATTCAAGGGAAAATATGTTCACTCATAGTTGATGGAGGAAGTTGCACCAATGTAGCTAGCTCAAGACTAGTTACCAAATTGAATTTGGAGACAAAAACTGCACCCAAGGCCATACAAGCTTCAATGGCTTAGTGAAAATGGAGAGATAACAGTGAGCAAGCAAGTGGAGGTGAACCTATCCATAAGATAATATAATGACAATGTCTTGTGTGATGTGGTTCCAATGGAGGCAACTCACATTTTGTTAGGGAGGCCATGACAGTTTGACACCAAAGCTATTCATGATGGTTTCACCAATAAAATCTCTTTCATGCAGAATAACAAGAAAATCATTCTCAAACCCTTATCTCCTTGAGAGGTGTGTGAGGATCAAATCAAATTGAGAGAAAAGAAAATCCAAGAGAAAAGAGAGATGAGTGAAACACCTAAACAAAGCAAAACTGAAACACCTAAAACGAGAGAAAGACATGAGAGAACAAGAGTGGATTACTGCAAGTGAAGGAAGTGAAGAAGTTGCTACTTTCTACCAAACCTCTTTATTATTGCAAAAACAACACTTTTAACCAAATTAATTTTCTTCCTAGTGTTGATTCTCTTTTGCAGGAATTTAAGGATGTGTTTCCAAGTGAAATTCCTAGAGGACTCCCACCTATAAGGGGAATTGAACACCACATTGACCTTCTTCCAGGAGCATCTTTGTCTAATAGGCCAGCTTACAGAAGCAACCCTCAAGAGACAAAGGAGATCCAAACTCAAGTTGAAGAATTGATGAACAAATGATGGGTACAAGAGAGCATGAGCCCATGTGTGTTTCCAGTCATTTTCGGGCCTAAAAAGGATAATTTTTGGAGGACGTGCACAGACTGTAGAGCACTAAATAATATTAACCATCAAGTATAGACACCCTATTCCCAGGTTAGATGATTTATTGGATAAATGGAAAACTGCCTTTAAAACAATTTATGGATTGTATGAGTGGCGTGTGATGCCATTTGGGCTAACAAATTCCCCAAGCACTTTTATGAGATTGATGAACCATGTTTTGAGAGAATTTTCGAACAAATTTGTTGTGGTGTATTTTGATGACATCTTCATTTATAGCTCTAGTTTGGAATTACATGTGGAACATTTGTGTGTTGTTTTGAATGTTCTTTGAAAAGAAAAGTTGTATGCTAATCATGATAAATATTCATTTTACTGAACAAATTGCATTCTTGGGTTTTGTGGTAAGTGCCAAAGGAGTTCAGATAGATTATGAAAAATTAAAGGCTATCCAAGAATTATGTTTACCTGATATTGAGCTTGCTTACAATAGGGTTGTTCATAGCACAACAAATTGTTATCCATTTGAAATTGTGTATGAATTAAATCCTTTAATTCCATTGGACTTGTTACCTATGCGTAACATTTCTGTTTTAAAGCATAAAGATGCACAGGCTAAGGTTGACTATGTGAGAAAGCTACATGAAAAGGTTAAAGCAAAAATTGAAAAAAAAGTTGAAGGATATTTAAAACAAGCTAACAAAGGACGAAAGAAAGTAATCTTTGATCCTGGAGATCGGGTCTGGGTACACATGAGGAAAGCAAGGTTCCCTGAACAAAGAAAATCCAAACTCCAACCTAGAGGGAATGAACCTTTTCAAGTGTTAGAAAAGATTAATGACAATGCCTACTAGATTGATCTTCCAAGTACGTACAATGTGAGTAACACTTTTAATGTGTCTGATTTGTCTCCTTTTACTGTAGATGATGAAGCTTTGGACTTAACTTCAACTCTTTCTCAAGAGGGAGGGAATGATGCGGACATCCAAGGTCATTCTCAAGAAGGAGGGAGTGATGCGGACATCCAAGCCCAAGGGTGGCTAATCTTTTGGAGGTCCAATTGTTGAATGACCCACAGTTTAAAAAGACTAAGTTGATTACATGCACAACATGCTTGGAGTATTAAAATAAAATAATATTATTATTTTTCAAATAATATTATTATTTTTCTTGGAGTTAGGATTTGAACCTAAGACCTATAACTCAATTTGTATTTATACACTTTTGGAAATCAGAATGAGGATGAATATTTTGGCAATTTTAAGAGAGAATATTTCTCTGCTAGAGTTTTTCCCTACATCTTGCGATCTTATCAAGAATCCACCAATTCTTGTGGTGATCATCCTTAGGCTTATCAAACTTTGTTTGTGGCATCTTTCTTTATCCAGGTTTTCATTGTTTTTATTCCTAAATCCCCAATTCTACTCTTAATTTTATTTAGAATCATATCATTATTTTTGTAGTTTTAAAATATCTGTAAAAAATAATTTTATTATTTTAAACAAAGTTATTCTCTTTTTTTTTAATCTCTTTTCTAGTTTTTTGTAAAACTTTTTTATTTTTATTTTATCATTTTCTCTCAAATCAATGTTCCATTATTCATTCTTTTTATTAATTGAACAATTTTTTTAAAATATGTTTTGTCATTGATCCTGCCGCTTGACTCGAACGTGGAGGATTGCCTCGTCACTCCTTCGTCTAGCCTTCTGTTCTGCAGGAACGCTCCAAGTACCACCACCAGAACTCCAAACGCTGCCTGCAAAACACACAGATGGCGCTCTGGCGGCCGTTGTAGCTCCGACGCTCAAGTCAGGCAACAGGAACACCAAAACTATCACTGAATCTCTCTATGAGACTCGTGTGTGCTCTCAGATCCACTTTCTCTCTCTATAACCGTTTTCTGTTATCACTGTGCAACGTGTAAGAACGCTCTCACAATGACTCAGAAACTCAGTGTAGTGAGCGTGTGTAAACTTGTAATCTGGAAAGAATCCCCCTACCTTACATGACGTGGAGTGCTTTATACCTGAGTCGTGCCTCTCTCCCAGATGGTGACACGTGGAGGCACACAGCTGGCATCTACCGTACACGCGTCACACCTGGAGGGCCTCTACGCTTCAGAAGACCAGAAAGCCTACTTTGAGATTACTCAAGCCAGGTTCCAGCATCTAAATTATCAACTCGAGGGAGTACAGGAACAACTGGCTGAGCTTTACTACAGGGAATAGTTTTCTTTCTTCCCAATATTGTCTGCTTATATCTGTTGAACATTATCCTTTTATTTCTGTGTTTTGGTGCCTGTTTCTGGACATTATATTTTTATCTCTATTCTGGAATGTATTCCCCTCTTAAGGACTTTATGAACTATCATGTATGGCTATTATATACTTCTGTTCTTATTTGCTCCCATGCTGTTTGATGAATCCAAAGGGGGAGAAAAATAGCTGATCTTATAAGCTGCAGTGGTATAGGGAGGTATATATATATTCTCTACTCTTCTCTTGTTCAATATTCACTTTAAATCTGTGTATTGTGGAATCAAGCTTTGTACAGGTATTGATCTTTCTTCAAAGCAACCGAGCTATACGGATTTGTCTCCATCAAAAAGGGGGAGATTGTTGAAGCTGAAGGAAGCTTCTTCTCAACCTTGGCTTAAAGTGTGTTTGATGAAGAAAATTGCTTCGGTGCTTTATAGTTTTGTAATAGGTCTTAAGTGAATTTTGGTTTAGGCTTAGGATATGAGGAGAAGTGATGAGGAACCAATCGGTCGTCGGTCATTGGGGAAGTATGAGGAACCAATCGGTCGTCGGTCATTGGGGAAGTATGAGGAACCGATCGGTCATGATCATTGGAGGAAGTGACGAGGAACCGATCGGTCATCGGTCATTGAGGAAATAATGTGGCACGATCGGTAATCGGTCACTGGGGAAGTAATGAGGTACGATCGGTCATCGGTCTTTTAGGAAGTAATGTGATCAGTCATCGGTCATTCTGTTCCAGCTGCCTAAGCAAGCTTAAACCAAGCACATGGAGTGTTTAAAGTTTTCAAAATGCTGTTTAAAGTTTTCTCAAAAAGTCTGAATACTAGACAAAAATAAATCTATTCCCTGGATAATAAATAGATTTATTTTTTGGTTCTGTTATTCTTAACTGTTTTTCAAACTGTTTTTTGAAAAGTGGTTAGAAACTGTTTTCTTTAAATATAGAAGACTTCTCTCACACAAAAAAAAAAGCGAGTGCAATCACGTTTCAATCAGTTTCTGAGTGAGAAGAAGAATTCAAAGGCTTTTGTGAAAGGTTTTCAAAAGGAATTTCAAGTGTGCTTGTTCTAGGAAAACCTTGTGCTTTGTGAAGGTGCTGGAGCAGTTTCTGCAGCAGATTGAACTACTGGTTTGAGTTCTTGCATCTTCTTTTCAGGTGTAATTTTTCCTTTCTCATTTGTTGTAAAGGTGTAAGTGTTAGTCACTCCTTGATAGGGTTTCTTGGAGTGCAAGGTGTGCTGAAATAGGTGTTTTTCAGCCTTGTATGTGAGTGTTCTTGTAGGTTTCAAGAACTGTTGTATATGCTGTAATTGTTGTATGTGTTTAGTGGATTCCACCTTGGTGTAAGGTGAACTGGATGTAGCTCTTGATGAGTGAACCAGTATAAAAACTTGTGTGCAATCTTCTTTCCTTTCTTGCACTTATTTCTGGAATTTGAATTGATAACTGTCCAAAATAAATTTGTTCATTTGAAATTGAATCTGTTAATTTTGGGTTTAATAAGAACTGTTCTTCTCTTGGTTGAAACCTTCTTGCAAATATCTGAACAAGTGTGTTCTGCTGTTCCTTCTAATTGAGTAAAATCTTGTTTGATTAAGTTCTGATTGTACGAAGGTGATTTGGAAAAATAAATCTGTTTTGTTTGAAATCAATCTGTTCTTTTAATCTCTGTTAAACAGAAGTCAGTTCCTGTTGCAAAAATTTTAAAAGATCAATTCACCCCTCCCCTCTTGATCTTCAGACCCTGCCTAACTCTAACAATTGGTATCAAGAGCAAGGGCTTGTAGGTTACTCAAGTTGTGCAGATATGTCTGAATTCAAGATGCCTTTTGCTGAGGGAGCATCCATCAATAGGCCTTCTATGTTCGGTGGAGTCAACTATGCCTTCTGGAAAATCAGGATGAAGATTTTCATGGAGTCCATTGATATGGGCATCTGGGATGCTGTAGTGAGCGGACCTTTCATACCTATGAAGGAAGTTAAAGAAGAAACTGTGAAGAAGCCTTGGTCTGAATGGAGTGAAGCTGAAAGGAAGAAGGCTCAATATGATTCTCTGGCCAAGAACATCATCACATCTGCTCTGAATATGGACGAATTCTTCAGGGTATCTCAATGCAGCTCAACCAAGGAGATGTGGGAGATACTGGAGGTAACTCATGAAGGCACAGAAGATGTTAAACGGGCTAGGAAGCACTCATTGATCCAGGAATATGAGTTGTTCAGAATGCAATCTGGTGAGAGCATTGCAGATGTACAGAAACGATTTACACACATTGTAAATCATCTCACGGGTCTTGGCAAGGTTTTTGATAAGGAAGAGCTCAACATAAAGGTATTGAAATGCCTTGATAGGAGTTGGCAGCCAAAGGTAACAGCAATTTCATAATCAAGGGATCTTTCCAAGATGTCCACTGCAGCACTCTTTGGAAAGCTGATGGAACATGAATTGGAGCTGAAAAGATTGAAAGACCAAGAAACTGTGGAGAAGAAAGCCAAAGGAATTGCCTTAAAGACCACCATGGAGCATGACACAAGTGAAACAGAAGAAGAGAATCCTGAACAAGATGAAACCTTAAGTTTGCTCACTAGAAAATTCAGCAAATTTCTTAAAAGGAAGACTAGAGACAGAACACAGCAAAGAAAAAGGTATTCAAAACAGAATGATTCTAATTCTTCTACTTACACCTGTTTTGGATGTGGCAAACCAGGTCATATAAAAGCTGATTGTCCAAACAATCCACATAAAGAAAAATCAGCAAACAAGAAGAATGAAAAAGGCAAGGGAAAAAGGGCTTACATATCTTGGGAGGATAATGATGTATCTTCAACAAGTGAATCCTCAAAAGAGAGTGAAGAAGCAAATCTGTGCTTCATGGCAAATGATGAAGGTTCAACTTCAGACTCAGTAAGTAATTACTCAACTGATTCTGAAAATTATGATCAGCTTTTAATTGCATTTAAGGAAACTCATGATGAAGCTAATAGACTTGCTGTCATGTGTAATAAGCTTACCAGAATTAATAAAGTTCTTGAACCTAAGGTAAAGGCTCTTGAAGAAGAACTAAACAAAGCTAAAACTGAGTTAATTAGTCTTGAATTAACCTGCCTGCATGCATCCATCAAAACATGTGAAAATTGTAAGAAATTGGAAAAATAGGTTGAATATCTTCTAAAGACTTTATCAAATTTCACAAAAGGAAGAGAAAATCTTGAAACATTGCTGGGTTCACAAAATGCTGTCTTTAATAAAAATGGTTTAGGATATAATCCTGGAATAAAGCAAAATGTTAAAAAGCTGTCCAGTTTTTTTGTTCCTGCCAAAACAGGTTTTTCTTCTTTTAACAGATTAAATGCAGTACATACTGCATCTTGTTTCTACTGCATGAAATCTGGTCATACATCAAGAACATGTAGGGCTAGAAAATTTCTTGTTCCTAAAGGCTTAGCCAAATGGCTTCCTAAGGAAAGGTATTAATCATGCTGGACCCTATACTAAGAGGGGTACCATATGTGTAATCTGTTTTGCAGAAAAACAGCAGAAAAAATAAGTGGTACCTTGATAGCGGCTGCTCAAAACATATGACTGGTGATTTGGCCCAGTTCATAAGTTTGAAACTCAAAGCTGAAGGTTATGTCACATATGGGGACAACAATAGAGGAAAAATTCTTGGAAGAGGAGATGTTGGCACTAAAGACTCAACTATAATTGAGAATGTCCTGTATGTTGAAGGCTTAAAGCATAATCTTCTCAGTATTAGTCAGCTTTGTGATAAGGGATATATGATTAATTTTGAAGCCAACACATGTACAATTTCAAATCAGAACTCTGGTAAGGTGCTGTTCACAGGGAAAAGGGTAAACAACATCTATCTCCTAGACATTGTTAATAACAATTCTGAAAATGAATGCTTGCTGTCAAAAAGTGATGAGTCTTGGCTATGGCACAGGAGATTGGCTCATATCCATACAGATCACTTGAATAAATTGTTGTCAAAGGAATATGTTTTAAAAATAACAGGTTGTGTGATGCATGTGTAAAAGGAAAACAGATTAGAACCTCTTTTAAATCTAAAGATATAGTTTCTACAAATAAAATTCTGGATGTATTGCATATGAATTTATTTGGACCATCTAGGACTGCTAGCCTTGCTGGAAATTATTATGCTTTGGTGATTGTTGATGACTTCTCTAGATATACTTGGACTCTATTCATTGCTTCTAAAAATGATACATACAAAGCTTTCAAGAAATTCGCAAAGGTTTTGAACAATGAAAATGAGAACTGCATAAAACAGATTCGTAGTGATCATGGGGGAGAATTTCAAAATGCAAAATTTGATAAGTTTTGTGAAAAACATGGCATAACACATAGCTATTCTGCTCCTAGGACACCTCAACAAAACGGAGTGGTTGAAAGAAAGAATAGATCTTTGGAAGAATTAGCAAGAACTATGTTAAATGAATCAAATTTACCAAAGTATTTCTGGGCTGATGCTGTTTATACTGCTTTCTATGTGCTTAACAGAATATTAATAAGACCTATCCTTAAGAAAACCCCTTATGAACTGTACAAAGGAAGAAAGCCTAGCATTAGCCATCTTAGAGTATTTGGGTGCAAATGTTTTATTCTAAATAATGGTAAAGATAATCTTGGGAAATTTGACCCTAAATCTGATGAAGGTATACACCTTGGTTATGCTATAAATGGACATGCTTATAGAGTCTATAACAAAAGATTGCTTGCTGTAGAAGAGTCTATGCATGTGGTGTTTGATGAAACAGATTGTTCTATACCAAAATCTGTTTTGGATGAATCTGGTGTGGATGATTTAAGAATAATTCTGCAGAAAAATCAATCCACTGAATTTGATACAACTAATCCAAATGCTGTCAAAGAGTCTGTTGTGAATGCAGGGTTGCCTAAGGAATGGAAGACTCCCAAGGATCTTACTCTTGACAATGTAATTGGAAAACTAGAGAAAGGAGTCTCAACCAGAAATTCTCTCAACAATTTCTGCAGAACAGTAGCTTTTGTGTCACAGATTGAGCCTAAAAGCCTAGAAGAAGCACTGCAAGACAGCAATTGGATAATAGCAATGCAGGAAGAACTGAACCAGTTTGAATACAATGAAGTGTGGACCTTGGTTCCAAGAAAGCATGAGATGAATATCATAGGAACCAAGTGGGTGTACAGGAACAAGCTGGATGAACATGGAGCTATCACTAGAAACAAAGCAAGGCTGGTTGCTAAAGGATACAACCAAGAAGAAGGTATTGATTTTGGTGAAACCTATGCACCAGTAGCACGTCTTGAAGTTGTCAGATTACTTCTAGCATTTTCCAGCATCAAAGGCTTTAAATTGTTTCAAATGGATGTTAAAAGTGCATTCCTAAATGGGTACATAAATGAGGAGGTGTTTGTTTCCCAGCCCCCAGGCTTTGAAGATTACAAAAATCCAGAACATGTGTACAAGCTTAAGAAGGCCCTATATGGACTAAAACAAGCACCAAGGCAATGGTATGAAAGGTTAAGTGAATTTTTGCTTTCTCAAGGCTATAACCGTGGTAATTCTGACAAGACTCTATTCATTAAGAAGAAAAGGGAAGATATTATTCTGGTACAAGTGTATGTAGATGATATAATCTTTGGGTCAACCAATGAGGAAATGTGTGAAGCTTTTGTAAATACAATGATGAGAGAGTTTGAGATGTCAATGTTGGGGGAAATGAACTTCTTCCTTGGCCTGCAAGTGAAACAGCTCAAGGATGGAATCTTCATTAGTCAAGAAAAATACTGCAAAGAGCTGCTGAAAAAGTTTGATATGGATCAATGTAAGGCAATCAACACTCCTATTTCAACAAGCTGTCAACTAGACCAAGACTGTGCAGGAAAACCTGTTGACCAATCCAAGTTCAGAAGCTTAATTGGATCCCTGTTGTACTTAACTGCCAGCAGACCTGATATTATGTTTGCTGTATGCCTATGTGCCAGATATCAATCTGATCCAAGGGAATCTCACTACAATGCAGTCAAGAGAATTCTGAAATACTTGCAAGGGACAAAATCTGTTGGACTATGGTATCCTAACCATGTTTCCTTATACTTAAACTGTTTTTCAGATTCTGATTTTGCAGGGTGCAAGGTTGACAGAAAGAGCACTAGTGGAACATGTCACATGCTAGGATCAAGCCTGATTTCTTGGCATTGCAAGAAACAAGCTTGTGTTGCCCTCTCTACAGCAGAAGCAGAATACATTGCTACTGGAAGCTGCTGTGCTCAAACATTATGGCTAAGGCAACAGCTAAGTGACTATGGAATACTGTTAAACAAGATACCTATTAATTGTGATAATACCAGTGCCATAAACCTGTCTAAAAATCCTGTGTTACATTCAAGAACAAAGCACATAGAGATTAGACATCATTTCTTAAGAGAAAATATAGCTAATGGTATTTGTGATATTAAATTCATTAGTACTGAGTTTCAATTGGCTGATCTGTTTACAAAACCTCTGGCTAAAGATAGGTTTTATTTCTTGTTAAACGAATTGGGTATTATCAGCTTAAACTGTTCACTGCAGTGATATTTTAAATCTATAACATGTTATTTCTCTGTTTAATCTGTTTATTTCTGTGCCTGAAATATACATAACTAGGAAAGAGAAATTATACATGCACCTTGACTGCTTTATTGCTTTGACCAGCAGGTTTATGGCTGTTCTGTCTGGATATTCAAATTGGTTTGACTAATTGTGTGGAAAGTTATTTCTCATTAAAAGCTAAAACACTTTTTCAAAATGATTTTGCCTCTTTCCAAAAACTGAAACTGCTGCAGGAATAAAATCTGTACTGACTCTGTGTTTTTGATTTGTTTCTTCTTCACACTCCAACTCTGCTAAGCATTAATACAATCTGTTTGATTCTATAAATAATGGTATTCAAAATCTGTAGTTCTCACATTCAACTTCTGCTTGCAATCTCTCAGGTTATCCTATTCTTTTAAACATATTTTTTTTCAGTCTCTCAAATGGTCTGTCATACTAATAAAATGGTTTCCAGTTCAGTTTTCTTTTGATAAACAGGAACAGGTTTCAGAAATGGCATCATTGGTATACAAAAGGAAGAAATCCCATGAGCAGAAGAATAACACTCAAGGTATTTTAGAGAAATGGTTCGATGGTGATGCTGAAGCCATGACCACTTACTTACATGAGATAAGTAGAAAACAGGTAAATGTGCCAAAGATCCTCGAGTTTTCATGGATGAAGAGTGAAAAGCTGACTGAACCCAGAGCACTTCTCAAGCATCAGAGATTGAAGCCATTTCTTGAAATGACTGGCAACATCTATCCAGATCTAGTGAAGGTATTCTATACCAATCTGACCCTTGATGGGAAAAATTTAATTTCCCACGTAAAAGGTGTCCAAATAAAAATCACAAGTGAAGTTTGGAGCAACATAGCTGGAATCAAGTATTCAGGCCTCAAGGTGGGAAAGGGGAACACAACCATGATTCAAGAATTCAATAAGATTCAGTTCTACACAAGCTGCATGAGAGATAAGAATCAACACATAAATAGGTTTCATGCAGGTAATCTGAACCTAACACCTAGGTTTCTAGCCTATGTTATTGCATGGCAACTGACACCTAGGGGAAGTAATCATGCTACATTACATGAGGAAGACCTCATTCTACTCTACTGTCTCATGCATCGCATAAAAATAAATTGGGTTTGTGTGATGACAGAGCATATGCTCAAATCCAAGAGGCTATCTGATTACAGATTTCCCTATGCAATTTTCATTTCAAAATTAATCGATTGTTTTGAGATTGACACTGCTAATGAGAGAAACGAGCCAATCAAAGCAATTAGTGAAATCGACAACTCTACGCTCATGAAGATGGGATTCCTCAAGGAAGGTGAAGAGTGGATTTTTACAAGGACAACAGGTCCTAGAATGGAACATGGTACGTCCAACCATAACAACAATGATGATGAAGAAGTTGTTGTTCCTATGGAAGATGACAATGTTCATGCTAATCATCAACCGAATCATGATGACTTGGATGCTACAAAACACAATGCACTGGTTGCATATCATTCTCCCGAATTCAGAGGTGAACCTTTGTCTAGTTTTGAAAGGCAAGTACTGCATCGACTTGACACTCTACGCTTCAGAAGACCAGACAGCCTACTTTGAGATGACTCAAGCCAGGTTCCAGCATCTAGATTATCAACTCGAGGGAGTACAGGAACAACTGGCTGAGCTTTACTACAGGGAATAGTTTTCTTTCTTCCCAATATTGTCTTCTTATATCTGTTGAACATTATCCTTTTATTTCTGTGTTTTGGTGCCTGTTTCTGGACATTATATTTTTATCTCTATTCTGGAATGTATTCCCCTCTTAAGGACTTTATGAACTATCATGTATGGCTATTATATACTTCTGTTCTTATTTGCTCCCATGCTGTTTGATGAATCCAAAGGGGGAGAAAAATAGCTGATCTTATAAGCTGCAGTGGTATAGGGAGGTATATATATATTCTCTACTCTTCTCTTGTTCAATATTCACTTTAAATCTGTGTATTGTGGAATCAAGCTTTGTACAGGTATTGATCTTTCTTCAAAGCAACCGAGCTATACGGATTTGTCTCCATCAAACAGGGGGAGATTGTTGAAGCTGAAGGAAGCTTCTTCTCAACCTTGGCTTAAAGTGTGTTTGATGAAGAAAATTGCTTCGGTGCTTTATAGTTTTGTAATAGGTCTTAAGTGAATTTTGGTTTAGGCTTAGGATATGAGGAGAAGTGATGAGGAACCAATCGGTCGTCGGTCATTGGGGAAGTATGAGGAACCAATCGGTCGTCGGTCATTGGGGAAGTATGAGGAACCGATCGGTCATGATCATTGGAGGAAATGACGAGGAACCGATCGGTCATCGGTCATTGAGGAAATAATGTGGCACGATCGGTAATCGGTCACTGGGGAAGTAATGAGGTACGATCGGTCATCGGTCTTTTAGGAAGTAATGTGATCAGTCATCGGTCATTCTGTTCCAGCTGCCTAAGCAAGCTTAAACCAAGCACATGGAGTGTTTAAAGTTTTCAAAATGCTGTTTAAAGTTTTCTCAAAAAGTCTGAATACTGGACAAAAATAAATCTATTCCCTGGATAATAAATAGATTTATTTTTTGGTTCTGTTATTCTTAACTGTTTTTCAAACTGTTTTTTGAAAAGTGGTTAGAAACTGTTTTCTTTAAATATAGAAGACTTCTCTCACACAAAAAAAAAAGCGAGTGCAATCACGTTTCAATCAGTTTCTGAGTGAGAAGAAGAATTCAAAGGCTTTTGTGAAAGGTTTTCAAAAGGAATTTCAAGTGTGCTTGTTCTAGGAAAACCTTATGCTTTGTGAAGGTGCTGGTGCAGTTTCTGCAGCAGATTGAACTACTGGTTTGAGTTCTTGCATCTTCTTTTCAGGTGTAATTTTTCCTTTCTCATTTGTTGTAAAGGTGTAAGTGTTAGTCACTCCTTGATAGGGTTTCTTGGAGTGCAAGGTGTGCTGAAATAGGTGTTTTTCAGCCTTGTATGTGAGTGTTCTTGTAGGTTTCAAGAACTGTTGTATATGCTGTAATTGTTGTATGTGTTTAGTGGATTCCACCTTGGTGTAAGGTGAACTGGATGTAGCTCTTGATGAGTGAACCAGTATAAAAACTTGTGTGCAATCTTCTTTCCTTTCTTGCACTTATTTCTGGAATTTGAATTGATAACTGTCCAAAATAAATTTGTTCATTTGAAATTGAATCTGTTAATTTTGGGTTTAATAAGAACTGTTCTTCTCTTGGTTGAAACCTTCTTACAAATATCTGAACAAGTGTGTTCTGCTGTTCCTTCTAATTGAGTAAAATCTTGTTTGATTAAGTTCTGATTGTACGAAGGTGATTTGGAAAAATAAATCTGTTTTGCTTGAAATCAATCTGTTCTTTTAATCTCTGTTAAACAGAAGTCAGTTCCTGTTGCAAAAATTTTAAAAGATCAATTCACCCCTCCCCTCTTGATCTTCAGACCCTGCCTAACTCTAACAACTGCAACCCCTCAAACTTGGCTTCATACTTGATCGCGGCTAACTGTTACCTTAGCATTGCCTTCAACATTACTTCGTGCTGGATGACTGACTTAACGGGGCCTAAACGCTTCGGCTTCACGCAGCAGAACTTGCTTCTACCACCGACCACCGACTAGCATGTTAGTGCACCACCGATCAGTCATCGCGCTTTTGGCTTCGCTACACTTCTCTGCCACACCAGCGCTAAGTGCATAGAGGGCCTGAACACCAACTATGACGCCTGTGTTTTGGGGAAGAAAAGTGCTTCTTGGTGCACCTCTTGTCTCAACCTCGCTGTAAGAAGTCGTGGGTGAGGTCTTGCTTCTCTCACCTCAGCCTCGCTGCACAAAGTCGAGGTGAGGACCTTTTCTCTCGCCTTGGCCTCGCTGTAAAAAGCAAAGGGAAGGGACTAGGTTCTCTTGCCTCAACCTTGCTGTAAGAAGCAGAGGAAGAGGACTTGGTTCTCTTGCCTCAACCTTGCTGCAAAAAGCGGAGGAAGAGGACTTTCTCTCTTGCCTCAGCCTCGCTGTACAAAGTCGAGGTGAGGACTTTCACTCGCCTGCACCTCGCTGTACAAAGTCGAGGGAGGACTTTCTTCTTTCTCGCCTGCACTCGCTCAAAGGCAAGGAGGTCTTCCTCTGTTGCCTGCACTTGCTCAAAGGCAAGGAGGACTTCCTCTGTTGCCTGCACTTGCTCAAAGGCAAGGAGGACTTCCTCTTTCACGCCTGCACTTGCTCAAAGGCAAGGAGGACTTCCTCTGTTGCCTCAACCTTGCTGTAAAAAGCAGAGGAAGAGGACTTTCGCTCATGCCTCAACCTTGCTGTATAAAGCAGAGGAAAAGGACTTTCACTCGCCTGCACCTCGCTGTACAAAGTCGAGGTGAGGACTTGGTTCTCTTGCCCCAACCTTGCTGTATAAAGCAGAGGAAGAGGACTTTCGCTCTTGCCCCAACCTTGCTGTATAAAGCAGAGGAAGAGGACTTTCTCTCTTGCCCCAACCTCGCTGTATAAAGCAGAGGAAGAGGACTGTAACATCCCGCAAAATAAAACCATACATACATGTATAATGAAAATAAAGGTAAACAAATAATATTGAAGAGTACATGATATTATATATATAAGAAATGAAGTTGCTCCTCTTAGGGAGTTAAATACATAACCAGGTCAAATGTTTTCAAAATTTAAAAATGGAATTCAACCAAATACAACAAGACCGGCGATCTCCATTCATGAACCGGCGATCTGTAACAGAAGGCCCAAAACAGCCGATCTGCTATCAGGACAGAAAAACAGGCGATCACCCGATGGAGGCATAAACAGGCGATCTCCTTCCGGCGACCACTCACTGAGGAGCTCTACTCCCTGGAAGATCATCTGCTCCCGTGTAAAATACACGATCATCACAGTTTTAAGAGAAAACAGCCACAGAGCAATACAAAAGAAAAGGGGTAAGCTAGATGGTTTAAAAAGAGTTTAAATATGAACATAAAAATCAGGATAAAACAAATTCCATATACCCACATAAAATTATAAAGTTTCTCATTTCTTACGTCGGACTTCCACTGATTTAACACACATAGACACTTACCATACCACTGTAAAGTCCACACAGGACAGCAACCGGAGTCCACACAGGACAGCCACCAAGGTCCACACAGGACAGCAAGCAAAGTCCACACAGGACAGCAACCAAGGTCCACACAGGACAGCAAGCAAAGTCCACACAGGACAGCAACCAAGGTCCACACAGGACAGCAAGCAAAGTCCACACAGGACAGCAACCAAGGTCCACACAGGACAGCAAGCAAAGTCCACACAGGACAGTTAAAGATCATCAATTCGCCCAACGCACCATACAATACTTAAATGAACGATCTCAACCACAGCAACAAACGTATCCAGGTTCAGACTTTTTCCAAAAACGCGTGCATTTCACATATCAGTCACAAACAAGCTCAAAGCGACACTAAAACAGGGGAGTTCGTAAAACAGCGCCAAAACCGGCGATCTAGTTCAAAACGGGGTATTTCGAAGTCTGCATTTAAAACCGGCGACCACGTCGCCCAAACACATAGAAACAGAGCATTCACGAAGATGAAAACGAAAACCGGCGACCACGTCGCCCTCACTTCAGAAACAGCTAATCTATGGCTTGTATTGAAAATGAAGTCTAGCTTCCCTTACCTGGACTTGCGCAAAACACCAGGAGCTCCGAAACCCAACGAAGCTTGAACGACGCCTTGGCTCTGTTTTTGCGTCTGGTTGAAGGACTTGCAGAGAACCTCCCAGGTGCTCTAATGGTGCTGCCTCTCGTCGTACTCTTGTGTGAAGATGCTAGAATCGCAGCGCGAAGGAGATATCTGGAGGAGAAGGAGCCAACGTTAACTCTCTAAATCACTTTCTAATCACCTCTCGTCTCTTACCTCTCAGGGGTGAGTTTAAATTTAAGCCAACTTGCCCAGGAATGCCGCTGCCTCCACCCACTCTGCAGGAAAGGTTGCGTGTACGCTTCCCTGAACAGTACGACTACGCATGCCTCTGCGAAGGCTAACACTCTGAGGTCACTTTTTTGGACCACCCTTTCTGTCTACGTGTCGCGCGTGCAGTACGTCTGATGCTGAGAGCCTGGGTCCCACCTTATCGGCGTGAAACTCGACATCGCGCGATAACGTTCCACCGATGACCTCTCGCGCGATGACTATCCACCAATGACATCTCGCGCGATGACTATCCACTGATGACATCTCGCGCGATGACCTTCCACCGATGACCTCTCGCGCGATGACTATCCACTGATGACATCTCGCGCGATGACCTTCCACCGATGACCTCTCGCGCGATGACTATCCACTGATGACATCTCGCGCGATGACCTTCCACCGATGGATTATCCTGGAGGACGACCGATGTATCACCCTGGTGGACCACCGATGTCTCTCCCTGGTAGACGACCGATGTCCACATGCCTCGCGCCCTGGCGATGCCCGCATGTCCCGCGTCTGGCGATGCCCGCATGCCTTGCGCCCTGGCGATGACCGCATGCCTCGCGCCCTGGCGATGCCCGACGACACATTGTCACGCCTTCCCGAAGGTTCTTCATTCCACTATGTTACGTCCAAAGTATCATCTCCACATGACTCGGTGACGTCGGTAGCTTCACATTTCCAAGAGTAGACCAGCACCACTCTTCGTGCGCCCATGCATGCAACACTAAGGGCGATCTCTTTTGCTCAAGCATAGAGCTTCGCATGCACAGCGTATCTAAGGCTTAACCCACACCTTGATACGCGTGGTTGTTGGAACCCACTCTAGTTGATCCAGTACCTTGACCACATACTGAGTGCACTTTCGGCGATCATGTGCACCATAGGCGGCAGGCGATCATGCACTAACCAGGCGATCACATAGGAGACTTCTTAGCTACACTTTTCTTCCTTTACTCTTCTTGATCCACATGTCTTCCTCGAGCACATCCACGTGATTACCTCACGATAAAGTCATTGCACCTGACTACTATGTTACTGCAATGGTAAGCCGACCGACCTCTACCAGCTGACCTCAGATCTTGGGCGACGTCCGAGGTCCGACCACTCTGAAACTTCGTTTACCAGCTCTTTGTATTTTAAATAATAACATCTTCTGAAATTATTTAAATATAACACTTTCATTCCAATTAAAGTTTCTAGGTCCTTACAAGGACTTTCTCTCGCCTGCACCTCGCTGTACAAAGTCGAGGGAGGACTTTCTTCTCTTGCCCCAACCTTGCTGTATAAAGCAGAGGAAGAGGACTTTCGCTCTTGCCCCAACCTTGCTGTATAAATCTGAGGAAGAGGACTTTCTCTCGCCTGCACCTCGCTGTACAAAGTCGAGGGAGGACTTTCTCGTGGGTGCACGCTTCCAGGGGAGCGCCAGGCGTGGCTGTCTAAGCGCAATCGCCAGGCACATCCTGCCTGCATGGCCTCATCGCGCGTTCACTGTGTGAGTGCATGCACGTCCCCACCGGCGAGGAGCTCTTCTTCTGGAATCATGCGAGGTGCATGCTTAACGCTCTCGCTGGGAACTTGGGTTCCAGCTTAACACGTGTTAGCAAGACCCCGATGACCATGCACCGACCGAGCACTCACTCTCTACATGCACCGACGGCTGATCGCGGTCTGCATGCACTGATGGCTGATCGCGCTCTACATCCAGGCGCTTATCTAGGGGCTGATCTGTGGGTGGTGGCCACTCGGTAACTGACCACCGATCACCTGTACTTGCACCTGGGGCAAGGAGAGCTTTGAACTGGGAATTACTTGCACACTTTATGTACTGAAAATCTTTTATTGGGTGGCATCGTTAAAAAGAGTGCCCCCTGATCTGCTCAACTGTTTAATACACTAAGTGTGTGTACAGCGTGATAGCGCATCTACTTTAAAGCTTAACCAAAGTAAGAAACAAGCGTGTAGCGTTCTACATCCTGGGAATAGCTGCTCCATCCAGAGTCTCCAGCCCACAAGCTCCATTCTCCAACGTCTCAACCACTCTGGATGGGTCTCCTTTATCCGGCGATGACCGCCCTGGCGATGCACACACGTGGGGCGATCATGCCTTCCGCTTCAGCTCTGGGAGACCCCCAATGTAGCCTCTTCCATCACCTCACCTCCCCAAACACAGGGAGTTCATGCTGCTGGTCGCCTGCCTGGGACCCCGAAGCGCGATCACCTTGTGTCTTCTGCAGGTAATCGGTCAGGAACCCTGTCTTCACCAACTCAGCGAGCTGACGCCCCAACGCCAGGCAGGTACAGAGTGTTTGTCCATAAGCTTGATGGAATTCACACCACTCATCCTTCCTTCCTCCAAGTACCCTGTCGGTTTTCTCTGGCACATGGAGTCTTGCTGCCACAGCAAGGATGGCGATCAGCTCCGCCAAACTTATCATGAAATCATACCTGGGGGGTGTGTTGCTTGCACGCCCCCTGGTCTGGTCCTTCCTGGGTGCATAAGGGCGAGACCTTCCCTGCTCCTTCCTCCCTTCCTCGATCTCATGCACCCGCGCCTGCTGCTGCAGATTCCCCTGACCTCCACGCGGCTTCGACGGTGCTGCACTTCCTCTCTTCTCAGAGACCTCTGTCTCTACTACTATGTGTGCCACTGCGCGTCGCCGTATCTCAGTGAAGGTGGCAGGGTGGCTCCTGATGAGCGATTCACTGAAAGGACCAGGGAGGACACCTCTCTTGAACGCATGCACCAGCATGTCCTCGTCATTGACGGGCAATCTCACCACCTGCGCCCCAAAGCGATTGAGGTAGTCCTTCAACGGCTCCCCCTGATACTGGCACACGTCAAACAGGTCGTAGGACACCACTGGCGCCGGTCGGTTGATGATGTACTGCTCCGTGAACAGCTTCGCAAACTGATGGAAGGAAGTGACGTGGCCCTCTGGCAGGCTCACGAACCACTCCATAGCCACTCCGCTCAGCGTACTCATGAACATCTTGTAGTACACAGCATCTGAACCTCCAGTCTACATCATCTGAGTGTGGAAGGATGTCAGGTGTGCTTCTGGATCTTCCACCCCCGTGAACGACACTTTCAGTCCCACCGGATTGGGAGGCACCACCGTGTTCATGATTTCGGGGAAGAAAGGCATAGGGAATGCTCTCGGAGGCGATGGCAGCGTCGACGTCCTCTCTTCAACTGCGCGCTCCTTCTGCGCCTAAAATTCCCTACGCGGCTCTTTATTCATCAGGTTCAACTCTTCGTTTCTTCCCTGCGATGCAGTTAGCTCTGCACGCATTTTCTCTTGCTCAGCTCTCGATTCCGCGACGCTATCTTGCAGCGCGCGCATCATCTGCACTACCTGCGCCATGGTAACAGCTCCTTCTTCAGCAGATGGCGCAGGTGAGGTTTGCCTGGTTCTTCTACTCATCTCCTCTACACTTCGACGTAACTTCACTTCGACGAAATGATCAAGAAGCTCCAAGAAACTTCAAGAAACTTCAAGAACTGCGACGTGGATGGGAACAAAATTCACACGGGCCCCACGGTGGGCGCCAATGATCCTGCCGCTTGACTCGAACGTGGAGGATTGCCTCGTCACTCCTTCGTCTAGCCTTCTGTTCTACAGGAACGCTCCAAGTACCACCACCGGAACTCCAAACGCTGCCTGCAAAACACACAGACGACGCCTCTAGCGGCCGTTGTAGCTCCGACGCTCAAGTCAGGCAACAGGAACACCAAAACTATCACTGAATCTCTCTGTGAGACTCGTGTGTGCTCTTAGATCCACTTTCTCTTTCTATAACCGTTTTCTGTTATCACTGTGCAACGTGTAAGAACGCTCTCACAGTGACTCAGAAACTCAGTGTAGTGAGCGTGTGTAAACTTGTAATCTGGAAAGAATCCCCCTACCTTACATGACGTGGAGTGCTTTATACCTGAGCCGCGCCTCTCTCCCAGATGGTGACACGTGGAGGCACACAGCTGGCATCTACCGTACACGCGTCACACCTGGAGGGCCTCTGCGCTTCTCTCTGTGCGGGCCGCATGCTCCCAAGAGAGCGCCAGGCGTGTCCTGCCTGCATGGCCTTGCCGCACGTCCTCTGAGTGGGCATCATGCGAGGTGCATGCGCAGCGTTCTCGCTGGGAACCCCGATGACCGATCGCCCAATGCATGCACTTACGACCGACCTCCCTCTGCATGCATTTACGACCGATCTCCCTCTTAACGCCCGATCGCGCTCTTCATGCAGTCACACCCGATCGGTGCCTCATAACTTCCACCGATGACCGGGCAGTGCCTCATAACTTCCCCTGATGACCGGGCGGTGCCTCATGACTATCCACCAACGTCCGTGCGGTGCCTCATGTCTATCCACCGATGTCCGTGCGGTGCTTCCAGGCACTTATCTATGCTCTGAACTGGGAGTGGTGGCCACTTGGTATCTGACTACCGATCACCGTTCTAGGTGATCTCCTCCCTGATTCACTTGCTCTTTCTACCACGTGCCACCTTGTGCATGGTCCACGTGGTCAACGGCTGCTGACGTCATCAACTACTGATGACCGACCGGATCAGTCATAATTCTTTTTGTTAATCAATATCTGTTTTAATAGTGATTATTAATGAAAATTATTATAAGGTTTAATTTGTCACTTTCTCTTGAACTATTTGAATTTTTTTAATCAGGTTCTTAAACACTGAATCTGTGACCAAACACTGATTTTTAGTTCATTATTTTCTCACACAAGAAAGCACAAATGTATTCTTTTCTTGTAAGAACGTAAAAAAGAAAAGAAAAGAAAAGTGCCACAGAACCCCACCCCCCTTAACGCACCTTCATTCTTTTCTCTTCTTTTTCTTACCCTTTCTCTCTCTATTATTTTATCTCTCCCTTCTCTCTTCAATTTCTCTTCCATACCTCATCTATTCCAAAATCTGATTACGCCATGTTGTAGCTGAGGACTCAGGCTACATTTCTACCTGATCAGATTTTCAAACAGAGTAAGTTCATTTTTACTCTAAAGTTTTCTTATTATATGTTTTTCTCTATGATTTAGTCATCAATTTTAGTGAAGACAGTTGAAAAAAGTGTTTCTCTCAACTTGATTAAGTTCATACTAAAATTTAGTAATATTTGGATAACTTGCATTAGGCCCGTAAATCTTGAAGCTTATCCAAACTGTGGGGAATAAAATTCTAGAAGTTGCTTGGAAAGCAAACAATTAAGGTAAGGGAAGCTAAATTTAATTTTTT
The DNA here is from genome assembly GCA_013389735.1 of Phaseolus lunatus. Lineage (NCBI taxonomy): Eukaryota > Viridiplantae > Streptophyta > Magnoliopsida > Fabales > Fabaceae > Phaseolus > Phaseolus lunatus. Next base: position 14,161,512 of record CM023867.1, read on the forward strand.
TAATAGCACCCTAGGCTAGAAGATTCTGGATGTGGAAGGGACGTGGTCCCAATATTCAATTTCTCTTGCAGGAATGTTGTGTGTTTATATTTTGTGTTGTCTGTTTATATATTATTTAAACTTGTAAAAATATTATATTTTGATGGTTTAGTATTTAAGTGTTATTTTTTTATATTAAATAAGATTTTAAATATTTTGGATTGTGTTTTGGAATGATACTGTATGATGAAAATAATATGAAATTGATGTCATACATTTGGGATAATGTATGAGTTGTTGTTTGATGACATTAAGTATGAAAAGCCTATGTTTAACGGAGATCCTCTGGCTTCGCTAATGATCTAAGTCATGTAGACTAAGATATCTGGTGGTGAGAAGCTAAGAGGGAGTTCATACACACTGGGTCCCGTTATAGACACTCGGTATTGGATGTTTGAACTTACCTTGATCCTTTCTATTGGATTCGCTGGTAATCTTTGGATCAGGTGGTAGTCTCTGGTAGGGGCATACTTAATGAGTCTTCCAGAAGACGAAGTGGGATTGAAATGAAATTCAATGATTGTGATTGAAAATAGATCCATGTGTGGTCTTTATGAATGATGAAATTGATATTGAAATTTTATATAACAACATTTAAAGAAATGTTTGTAAATTATTAGTTTGATTTGTTCTTTTTGCATGAATTAAATATGTTATGAAATTTCTTTTCACTAGCTTACCTTTGCTTTTCTTGTTGTGTTTGAACTGCAATGACTGTACTACGTATACGAGCAGATGATCATACAGGTGTAGGAGGTCTTGGAAGACTTTAGAATGTTTTAAATATTATATTGTAAATATTTGTATCTCTATGAACCATAATCTTCTAATAGGAATATTTTTGAAAAATTCTAAGTTTGTATGGAAACCGGTAAAATTTCTATTATAATAATTATATGTATTTTTTTCGGGGTGTTACATTTCTCATAGGCAATTGTGCATATTTTCTTTTCTATCCAATCCATTTGTGATATATGTTCATTTCCATTTGTCCAATAAATGATCTAACCTGGGAATAGGGTGTCTATACTTGATGGTAATGTTATTTAGTGCTCTACAGTATGTGCACGTCCTCCAAGAACCATCCTTTTTAAGCACCAAAATGACTAGAACAACACATGGGCTCATGTTGTCTTGTACCCATCCTTTGTTCATCAATTCTTCAACTTGAGTTTGGATCTCCTTTGTCTCTGGAGGGTTGTGTAAGGACCTGGAAAATTAAATTGGAATAAAAGTGGTATATTTAAATAATTTCGGAAGGTGTCATTATCTAAAATACAAAGTTGGTAAATGAAGTTTCGTAGTGGCAGACATCGGACGTCGCCCTTGACCTGGGACATGATCGCCTGTCGAGTAGGTTGTACATGATCACCGAAAATGCACGTAGTAGGTGGTCACCATCCTGGATCAACCAGAGTGGGTTTCAACAGCCACGCGTATCAAGGTGTGGGTTAAACCTTAGATGCGCTGTGCATGCGAACTCTATGCTTGAGCGAAAGAGATCACCCTTAGTGTAGCATGCATGGAAGAACGAGGAGAAGTGCTGATCTACTCTTGGAAATATGAAGCCACCGACGTCACCGAGTCATGTGGAGAAGATACCTTAGACGTAACATAGTGGAATGAAGGACCTCAAGGAAGGCGTGGCGATGTGTCATCGAGCATCGCCAGGGCGCAAGGCATGCAGGATCGCCTGGGCGCGAGGGGCATGCGGGCATCATCAGGGGGAGAGGTCATCGGTTGCTAGCCCTCGCGCGAGAGGTCATCGGTTGTTAACCTTCGCGCGAGAGGTCATCGGTTGTTAGCCTTCGCGCGAGAGGTCATCGGTTGTTAGCCTTCGCGCGAGAGGTCATCGGTTGTTAGCCTTCGCGCGAGAGGTCATCGGTTGTTAGCCTTCGCGCGAGAGGTCATCGGTGGATAGTCTTCGCGCCTGTGGTCATCGGTGAAAAGGTCATCGCGCTACGTTAAGTTATACACAGAGAACGTGGGACCCAGACATCCAGCATGAGACGTTCTGCACGCGCGCCACGTAGACGAAAAGGGTGGTTCAGAATAGTGACCTCAGAGTGTTAGCCTGCGCAAAAGCACGCGTAGTGGTACTGTTCAGGGAAGCGTACACGCGAACTCCCCTGCAGAGTGGGTGGTGGCAGCTGCTTTTGGGGGATAAGTGGTTTAAGATGCAGAAAGCCACTGCTCAGAGGGAGAAAACGTTGCAACATTCAAAGAGAGAAAGAGTGAGTTACCTCCTTCCTCTCCATTTCTCTCCTTCACACTGCGATTCTAGTACACCTTCACGCGGGAATACGACGAGCGACAGCCACCATTGGAGCACTTGGGTGGTTCTCTGCAAGCTCTTCAAAACCAGACACAAGAACAGAGTCAAGGCGTTCTTCAAGCTTCGTTGGATTTCGGAACTCCTGGTGTTTGCGCAAGTCCAGGTAAGGGAAGCTAGACCTCTTTTCCATACAAGCCATAGTGTAGCTTTTTCTGAAGTGTGGGCGACGTGGTCGCCGTTTTCGCTTTTGTCTTCGTGAAATGCTTGGTTTGTGTGCTTGGGCGACGTGGTCGCCGGTTTTAAACATAGCCTTTGAAATACCATGTTTTTGAACTAGATCGCCGGTTTTGGCGCTGTTTTACGAAATCTCTGTTTTTGATGTTGTTTTGAAACTACTTGAGATTTACATGAGATATTCGAAGATCTGAAGCTTTGAAATGTTTGTTGATGTGATTTGAATCATTTACTTGAGTGGTATGATGTGTTGAATGCTGTGAATGTGGGATCGAGGCATAGTATTTTCAGGAAAGGAAATACCGTGTTGAGATTGGTTAGGAAAGTGCATTGATCAGTGAGTAACCTGTTAATGAGACGATCCTGACTCTGCTGAGATAATGGAATCACGTAGATGAAGTTATTCAGTTGGTGAGAGTCGAAGGAGGTTCGTATGAATGGGCGAGTAGTTTGAAAAAGAATGGGCTCGACTGTTATACGAATTAACCTTGTCATGCTGTATGGTGATGTGTTGAGATTCATCGTATGCTTGTGAATGTGTGAGATTTCACGGCGACCCTGTGGATGTGTGAGATTCCACAGTGGGCAGTATGACAGGTGCATGTCTCTGGATACTAAGTTCAACGCACGAGTCAATCCGGAAGTAGTGTCAAGTGTCTTGTGTTGTGAGTCAGTGGAAAGTCTGACATGTGAAATGAGAAACTTGAATATTGATAGACACTTGATGCTGTATTGTGAAATAGAATGATTCTGAGGAATGTTGTGAAGTTTATGATTTTTGGGCGATCAGGTGAAGGGATGAGCAGCTCTACGTTTTACATGGATAATCTTGAAACTTGTTTTACCTTAATTTTAATGTTCCTATTTAAACTCTCTTTAAAATGTCTAGCTTACCCTGTGGTGTTTCTTTGGTGTTGTGCTTGGTTCTCTTTAAAAACTGTGATGATCGTGTAATTGTTACACGGGAGCAGATGATCTTCCAGGAAGGAGAGCTCCTTAGTGAGTGGTCGCCGAGGGAGAGATCGCCGGTTTCTACCTCTCGGTGGTGATCGCCGGTTTTCGTGTCCTGATAGAAGATCGCCCGTTTGGAGGTCTTCTGTTAGGGATCGCCGTTTTAAAGTTGGAGATCGCCGTTTTCTTTTGAGACCGCCTGTCTTACTGCATTTCTTTTATTTTCGTAAAATCTTGCAAACATTTGATTTGGTTATGTATTAAACTCCCTAAGAGGAGTAACTTCATTTCTGATATATATAAATACATATTATTTTGCACTCTTCAATATTATTTGGTTACACTTAATTTCAATTATACATGGATGTATGTATTATTTTGGCGGGATGTTACATTAATGGTATCAGAGCAGTTCGTCCTTAGGATGACCTGAGGGCTGTGGATCCATTGTGTTTCTTCTGCTCATAAAAGTTATTTGAGTTTTTAAATAACAACTATAGTGAAAGGTTTTCAAACGTTTTGTATTGAAAAGTTTGTGTGTGCTTCTGTGCTTTAGTGAATGTATGCTCAAATTGAAAATCTTGGTATCAAGAATGAGAAGATCCTGATAAAGGAATGAGGGTGCACACTCATAACTGGATCAAGATAATTCTTAATCTTAATTCCAAAGGTTTGATATTTAGCCTACATTGAATTCTGGTGTGATTTTTGAGTGTTCTTGATTTTGACTGAAGTGGTAGTTTGGATTGATGTTTGCACACCAGTAACTGATCTGGTGTTTTGTTTGAAGTTGTAAATGTTATCCTGTTGATGAACTCAAATTCTTAATGACTTTGAGATGCTGACCTTTGTAAGGTCTAGCTGTTACCCCTTGAATGAATTGATTCTTATCGATTTCATTCTTATAGTTGTAGGGAATATAGAAGCCTATAGATTCAGAATCTGAAACGAAGAAAGATGGCACGTAGACCCTCTACCCCACCCCAACCTTCTTCGGAGATGGGTCAGATCGCCAGGGCCATGGAAATGATGGCGACTGCCATCCAGCAACAGAATGCAGCGATGGCTCAGAACCATCAAGCCACGATGCAGCACTGGGAAACTGCCCGATCTGCTGAGACAAACTCCCACGTCGGTCAACCCCAAGAACAGATGGGACTGGCCGAGTTCATGAGGCACAACCCACCTAAGTTCAGTGGGAATGCTACCCCTGATCAGGCAGATCAGTGGGTCAGAGAGCTGGAAAAAATCTTTAGGGCGACCTCCTGCCCTGAAGAGAAGAAGCTGTTGTTTGCCACGTATCTGTTATCAGGAGAACTGAGTTCTGGTGGATGGGAGCTCAGCAGATGATGGAGGCACGAGAGGATGTACTGGATTGGGAGAGCTTCAGGGTGAAGTTCTTGGAGAAATACTTCCCTGACAGTGCCAAGTTTGCAAGGGAAGCTGAGTTCCTGAAGTTGGAGCAGGGGGAGATGTCAGTGAACGCCTATGCTGCTCGTTTTGAGTACCTCGCCCGGTTTTATACCCAGGCGACCTCCGAGGCCTGGAGGTGTAGAAAATTCGAAGAGGGGCTGAAGCATGGACTGAAGAGGACCATAGCCCCGATGTGCATCAGGGAATTTCACGCCTTAGTAGAGAAGGCAAAGATGGTAGAGACCCTGGAAAGGGGTGATCCTCGAGTGATCAGGTCACACCAAGGAGGCTCTTCCAGTGGGAAGGCGAAGGTGCAGCACCCACACAGCAAGCCATATGTGAGATCTCCACCACATCGGGTGGGAACAGCTTCGTCCCAATTTCAGCAACAACAAACATGGAGACCCAGGTGTTTCACATGCCAAGAGATAGGGCACCTTTCTAGAGATTGTCCCAACAGAAAAAGGATGACTCAACCCGTTAATTCACAGCAGTTGAGGAACGAAGGCAGCAGACCTCAGACAGGAGGGAGAGTGTTTGCCATGTCTGGAGCGGAAGCCTCTCAATCAGGTAATCTAGTACAAGATACTTGTTTATAGCTGATAGATACGTTATAGTTTTGTTTGATTCTGGAGAGACACACTCTTTTGTGTCAAATCGGTGTGCAACCGAGCTTGGGCCATATAGTGGAGGAGCTGTCGTTTGAACGATTGGCCTCTGCACCTGCTTCAAAAACAGGTTTTGACCTCCCTAGGTTGCTCTGAATGCCCAGTGGTAGTAGATGGAATGAAAGGAACAAGTGTGAGTTAGATTTGGTAGTACCAAGGTTTAGTCCCAGTTACGTATAAGTCATGGAGAGTAAATAAGCAAGAGGCTGGGGGTTTAAAGCTTAAGCATGTGTAACCATGGGAAGTACCAGAGTTAAATTCCAAGGAAGGAATTTTCTTTTGAAGCGTAGAAGATGCTCATGTCAATGAAACAGCATGAGATGGTTCTAGCTTAGGCTTCACGCAGAATGGATGCTGTTTGGCTGACCGGGATTTGAAAGAGGATTATGGAAATGGTGGGTTGAGATAAAAGGCTTCCGAAAATGTAAGCCTCCGAAGTTTTTGGCAAATAAGATGTAGATCGACCTGTGAATGTAGAAGGGAAGGAGGATATGGCTGTGGATAAAAATGAGGGTAGGCCGTGTTATGATGATGTTGAGTCTTTCTAGAGATGTAGTAAATTTCAGAATGATGGGTGTGGAAGGGATTGTGAGTGGAAATAGCCTGTGGTATCTGGGACAGAAGGAGAATAGAGTTATCCTTAGGCAAGAGATTCTGGAGGCAGAGGTGCGTTCGTTCTCGTATGCCTTCTGGATAGGCACCTGAAACCGACGTCAATGCATCCAACGTATACATTGAAGAAGAAGGTCGTAATGGGAACAGGAAGTCGAGTTGGCAAAAGGGGTCATAATAATAATTTGGAAGGTAACAGCAACAGAAACCTTGTCTTTGTAAGGTACAGAATTATGCAGCGGAGTAATGAATAAAAAGTGTCCCTTTTGGGAGCGTGGGAATTTGATCAGCAGTTGAGAAGTCGGTGAATGATTTGATCAAGATGCAGGAGTTGATTCCTAGAAGGACACTTCGGACCCTAGTTTGAGTTCGCTAGGGGGTGGCATGAGTTGTGGACAGCTGTCCCCTTTCCTCCCAATGAAGGGATCTTGCCCGCTTTCTCTAAAGGGGCTAGTCCTGGTTACGTTAAGGACCTAGTTCTAGACTTGTTCAACAAAGTCTTCAAGGTTGGAAGTAGAGTGTGAATGCTGGAGTTGGCACTCTATGGGGCAGCATATCCCATGTACAGGGATGTAAAATGGATTTTGATGAAGTATTGAGGTAGGAAGAGTTGGTTCAATAGATCACCGAGAGGGTGAATCTGATACAGGACAGAATAAAAGTTTCTTAAGGTCAGCAAATGTCCTAGGCAGAGCAGAGGAGAAGACCTTTGGAGGTTGCTGCTGGGGTCATGTCTTTATGAAGGGGGACACCAGCCAAGGGTGTAGGGTAGGCGATCAGATCAAAGAAGCTGTCCCCTAAGTTTGTTGGGCCATATCGGATCTTAAGGAGGATAAGTCTAGTGGCTTATGAGATCGCCCCACCTCCCCAATTAGCAAGTCTACATAATGTATTCCACGTATCATAGCTAAGGAAGTCCCTTGCAGACCCTACTCACGTGTTGGGAGTGGACAACGTGAAGATCGGGTGATTCACCATGGGAATTTGAAGAAACCATGAGAGGAGCATATCCTTACCTCCTTCCTTGTAACCCAATTTTCGAGGACGAAAATTTTTCTTGATGGGGAGAATGTAAGGACCTGGAAAATTAAATTGGAATAAAAGTGGTATATTTAAATAATTTCGGAAGGTGTCATTATCTAAAATACAAAGTTGGTAAATGAAGTTTCGTAGTGGCAGACATCGGACGTCGCCCTTGACCTGGGACATGATCGCCTGTCGAGTAGGTTGTACATGATCACCGAAAATGCACGTAGTAGGTGGTCACCATCCTGGATCAACCAGAGTGGGTTTCAACAGCCACGCGTATCAAGGTGTGGGTTAAACCTTAGATGCGCTGTGCATGCGAACTCTATGCTTGAGCGAAAGAGATCACCCTTAGTGTAGCATGCATGGAAGAACGAGGAGAAGTGCTGATCTACTCTTGGAAATATGAAGCCACCGACGTCACCGAGTCATGTGGAGAAGATACCTTAGACGTAACATAGTGGAATGAAGGACCTCAAGGAAGGCGTGGCGATGTGTCATCGAGCATCGCCAGGGCGCAAGGCATGCAGGATCGCCTGGGCGCGAGGGGCATGCGGGCATCATCAGGGGGAGAGGTCATCGGTTGCTAGCCCTCGCGCGAGAGGTCATCGGTTGTTAACCTTCGCGCGAGAGGTCATCGGTTGTTAGCCTTCGCGCGAGAGGTCATCGGTTGTTAGCCTTCGCGCGAGAGGTCATCGGTTGTTAGCCTTCGCGCGAGAGGTCATCGGTTGTTAGCCTTCGCGCGAGAGGTCATCGGTGGATAGTCTTCGCGCCTGTGGTCATCGGTGAAAAGGTCATCGCGCTACGTTAAGTTATACACAGAGAACGTGGGACCCAGACATCCAGCATGAGACGTTCTGCACGCGCGCCACGTAGACGAAAAGGGTGGTTCAGAATAGTGACCTCAGAGTGTTAGCCTGCGCAAAAGCACGCGTAGTGGTACTGTTCAGGGAAGCGTACACGCGAACTCCCCTGCAGAGTGGGTGGTGGCAGCTGCTTTTGGGGGATAAGTGGTTTAAGATGCAGAAAGCCACTGCTCAGAGGGAGAAAACGTTGCAACATTCAAAGAGAGAAAGAGTGAGTTACCTCCTTCCTCTCCATTTCTCTCCTTCACACTGCGATTCTAGTACACCTTCACGCGGGAATACGACGAGCGACAGCCACCATTGGAGCACTTGGGTGGTTCTCTGCAAGCTCTTCAAAACCAGACACAAGAACAGAGTCAAGGCGTTCTTCAAGCTTCGTTGGATTTCGGAACTCCTGGTGTTTGCGCAAGTCCAGGTAAGGGAAGCTAGACCTCTTTTCCATACAAGCCATAGTGTAGCTTTTTCTGAAGTGTGGGCGACGTGGTCGCCGTTTTCGCTTTTGTCTTCGTGAAATGCTTGGTTTGTGTGCTTGGGCGACGTGGTCGCCGGTTTTAAACATAGCCTTTGAAATACCATGTTTTTGAACTAGATCGCCGGTTTTGGCGCTGTTTTACGAAATCTCTGTTTTTGATGTTGTTTTGAAACTACTTGAGATTTACATGAGATATTCGAAGATCTGAAGCTTTGAAATGTTTGTTGATGTGATTTGAATCATTTACTTGAGTGGTATGATGTGTTGAATGCTGTGAATGTGGGATCGAGGCATAGTATTTTCAGGAAAGGAAATACCGTGTTGAGATTGGTTAGGAAAGTGCATTGATCAGTGAGTAACCTGTTAATGAGACGATCCTGACTCTGCTGAGATAATGGAATCACGTAGATGAAGTTATTCAGTTGGTGAGAGTCGAAGGAGGTTCGTATGAATGGGCGAGTAGTTTGAAAAAGAATGGGCTCGACTGTTATACGAATTAACCTTGTCATGCTGTATGGTGATGTGTTGAGATTCATCGTATGCTTGTGAATGTGTGAGATTTCACGGCGACCCTGTGGATGTGTGAGATTCCACAGTGGGCAGTATGACAGGTGCATGTCTCTGGATACTAAGTTCAACGCACGAGTCAATCCGGAAGTAGTGTCAAGTGTCTTGTGTTGTGAGTCAGTGGAAAGTCTGACATGTGAAATGAGAAACTTGAATATTGATAGACACTTGATGCTGTATTGTGAAATAGAATGATTCTGAGGAATGTTGTGAAGTTTATGATTTTTGGGCGATCAGGTGAAGGGATGAGCAGCTCTACGTTTTACATGGATAATCTTGAAACTTGTTTTACCTTAATTTTAATGTTCCTATTTAAACTCTCTTTAAAATGTCTAGCTTACCCTGTGGTGTTTCTTTGGTGTTGTGCTTGGTTCTCTTTAAAAACTGTGATGATCGTGTAATTGTTACACGGGAGCAGGTGATCTTCCAGGAAGGAGAGCTCCTTAGTGAGTGGTCGCCGAGGGAGAGATCGCCGGTTTCTACCTCTCGGTGGTGATCGCCGGTTTTCGTGTCCTGATAGAAGATCGCCCGTTTGGAGGTCTTCTGTTAGGGATCGCCGTTTTAAAGTTGGAGATCGCCGTTTTCTTTTGAGACCGCCTGTCTTACTGCATTTCTTTTATTTTCGTAAAATCTTGCAAACATTTGATTTGGTTATGTATTAAACTCCCTAAGAGGAGTAACTTCATTTCTGATATATATAAATACATATTATTTTGCACTCTTCAATATTATTTGGTTACACTTAATTTCAATTATACATGGATGTATGTATTATTTTGGCGGGATGTTACAGGTTGCTTCTATAAGCTGGCCTATTAGGCAAAGATGCTCCTAGAAGAAGGTCAATATGGTGTTGAATTCCCCTTAGAGGTGGGAGTCCTCTAGGAACTTTACTTGGAAACACATCCTTGAATTTCTACAAAAGAGAATCAACACTAGAAAGAAAATTAATTTGGTTAGAATGGTCAACAACCAAAGTGTTGTTTTTGCAATAATAAAGAGGTTTGCTAGAAAGTAGCAACCTCTTGACTTCCTTCACTTTAAGTAATCCACTCATTTTTCTCTCATGTCTTTCTCTCTTTTTAGGTGTTTCACTCTTGCTCTGTTTAGGTGTTTCACACATCTTTCTTTTCTCTTGGACTTTATTTTCTCTCATTTTGATTTGATCCTCACACACCTTTCTAGGAGACAAGGGTTTGAGAATGATCTTTTTTTTATTCTGCATGAAAGAGATTTTATTGGTGAAATCATCATATATGAATAACTTTGGTGTCAAACTGTCATGGCCTCCCTAACAAAATGTGAGTTGCCTCCATTGGAACCACATCACCCAAGACAATGTCATTATTATCTTATGGATAGGTTCACCTCCACTTGCTCAAGTCACATAAATGATCCTATATTTGTGTACCGACCAGTCCTCGGACACCGAGAACAGATAGTAAAGGGTGAACCACGTTAGCTGGGTCCCACAGCATGGGCCAAAGCCACGTGGAATGGATCCCGCAGGCAGTTTGGATTAGCGGGTGATTAGTCATCAGCGTGTCCCCACAGAGAAGGGTGATTAGTCATCAGCGTGTCCCCACAGAGAAGGGTGATTACCAGAAGGGACTAATGTGTCCTCATCGCTCCACAGGTTGATCAGTCCTCGGCAACAGAGTGTGACAAGGTGACATCGGTCTTGGGTGATTTGAACAACACAACCAGAACAGCTAAGGTTGGTTCCCAGAGTGGGCCAATGACCAGTTAAATACCCAGAAGTAAGGAGAGACCTGAATCACGAAGAGCTTATGCGTGTGGCAGGGAAAGCACAGTTAGGTGCAGAGTCTTGAGGGGTCGAGTACTCATCAGAACTAGGGTTTCCCAGTAAAGGCTACATGCATGGCATGTGAACAGTAAGGGCACTCCCTGAACAGGTGGCCCCAGAGACTAGGTGCACGAGGAGGCATCCAGGTGGTCATCCTGTAGTGTTTGCACTCCAGAAAGGGAAACCTTATGTGCTAGATTACCCTAAGACTGGGTGATAGCGGCGCGAGGGTATTCCAGTAAACCCAGAATATGGCTAGCAGCATAGTGAACCCTAATTAGGGCTAGCGGCGCAGTAAACCCTAGACTATATAAGGGAAAGTGAGATACTTCACAAAGGTACGCAGTTTCTAGACCTAAACATAGAGAGACTCGATACACTTGGGGTTTTTTGCCCCATCTTGACTTGAGCGTCGGAGTGCAAACGGCCTCTAGGGCGCCCCTTTCTCTTTTGCAGGTGCAGATTGCTTCGAAAGAACCAAGCATTTATCAAGGTGAGGAAGGAGGCGTGTAAGTGTCGTAGAGTCAACCGACAGGAGAGTCAACCGGTAAGAACATTTGGCGCCCACCGTGGGGCAGAAATAAAACAAGGTCCCATACACGAGAGTGAGAGCAGAAAACTACGGAGATGAGGAATACAAGACAAGGGTCCGTTCCACCAAATGGAGGCGAAAGCGTTACCATGCAACAACTCATGGAAACGATGCTCGCCCTCCAGGAGACGGTGGCGGAATCCAGAGCGCATCAGGCGCGCATGCAGGAGGACTTGGCCGCCTCACAGGCCAGGAATGAGGAGTTGCACAGAGCCAACGAGGAGCTACGCTTGAACCTGCACCATATGCAGCAAGCCGCAGACCGTGGAGGAGAAGATCGGGCTCCACCAACGCCCCCAAGAGCTTTCCCCATGCCTTTCTCCTAGGCGATCATGGATACGGTGGTCCCAGCCACCTTTGTGGGGCCCAAGACCGTATTCACCGGGAAAGAGGACCCTGAGGCACATCTCACTGCCTTCCACACACAGATGATGTTGTCAGGTGGGTCTAATGCAGTTCATTGCAAGCTCTTCATGACCACGTTGATAGGAACAACACTGGAATGGTTTGTGAGTTTACCCGAAGGACATATCACGTCCTTCGCGCAATTTTCCATGTAGTTCAGGGAGCAATATCTTGTTAACAGGGCCCCTCTCCCAGTATTTTATGACCTTTTCGACGTAAGACAGCACCAGAGGGAGTCCCTTAGAGATTACCTCAACAGGTTTGGGGCAATGGTAGTAAGGTTGCACACCAAAGATGAAGATATGGTAGTGCATGCCTTCAGGAAAGGAGTGTTGCCAGGGCCTTTCAGCGAGTCCTTGATCCGTAATCGCCCCAAGACCTTCGATGACATTAAACGGCATGCTGTCGCACACATTGTCGCCGAAGGAGAGCTCAATGAGAAATGAGAGAGTGCGGTCTCATCAAGGCCCCAAGTGCCTAGTCGACCTCAACCCCTGCGGGTGCACGAGGCCACAACAGAGAAAAAGGCTCAAGGAAAGCAGAAGCCCTATGAGCCCCGAAAGCTCCAAACTAGGGCACGCGCCAAAGATGATGTACCCCCTAAGCATGAATTCCTAGTGGAGCTGAAGGAGCTAATCGTCATTCCCAATGTGGCAGAAAGGTTGAAGATGCCCCCAAAGACAGACAAGAGGCTGGGGCCGAACAAGAACGCCTGGTGCGAGTTTCATCAGGCCTATGGCCACCCCATTCGCAACTGTTTGGCCTTGGGCCACCAGTTGGATGAGTTGGTTAAAAGTGGGTTCCTTGGCGATTACTTGAAGGAGACGCAGGGGGGCGAGGAGGCAATAGCCCCGAGAGCTGATCAAGGGCACGAAATTCCTATACACGGTGAGATTCATACTATAGCAGGTGGGTTCTCAGGAGGATGGTGCACCTCATCGCAACGCAAAAAGTATGCGCGTTCGGTGATGGCAGTGGAGACATGCGAGGAAGATCACTTCCCAGACATCGACCTCGTCTTCACAAAGGCAGATCACCGAGATGTTGTCCCTCATGACAATGATCCGGTGGTGATATCGGTTGTCACTGCGGGATGCAGGGTGCATCGAGTGCTAGTGGATCAAGGAAGGTCGGCCGATGTGATGTTTTGGTCGACATTCAACAAGTTGCAGTTGTCTCCTGATCAGCTGCGGCCCTACGTCGGCTGCTTGTATGGGTTCGCAGGAGACCAAGTGGAAGTGCGGGGATACATCGAGCTGAGGACCACTTTCACTGATGGAGTGGCCTCCTGCACAGAGAACATCAGGTACCTCGTGGTGAACGCCCCGTCTGCTTACAACATGCTGCTGGGTAGACCAGCCTTAAACAGGTTAGGGGCAGTGGTGTCCACAAGGCATATGAAAATAAAGTTGCCTTCGATGGAGGGGATGGTGATAACCATCAAATCAGACCAAAAAGAGGCTAAAAAGTGCTATGAGAATAGCCTCAAGACGAGAAGAGGAGTTTGCATGGTGACCACCCAACCTCCAAGTGGGAGTGATGATGACACTGAAATGCCCCAAGGTGATGTCGGGGTTACACGAGCAGAGGTCACCCGGGTGAGGCGATCTGAACTGATAGAGGAGGTGGTAGAAAAGGAGATCGGAGGCAGAATGTTCAAGCTTGGCAAGTCCCTGCCTCAGGAGACTCAAGACCACTTAGCAGGGGTGATAGAGCGCCACATGGACGCTTTCGCTTGGTCAGCTTCAGATATGCTCGGTATTGACCCAGATTTCCTGTGTCATCGCCTTGCGTTGGACCCCCAGGCCAGGCCCGTGAGACAACGGAGGCGTAAGTTCAATGAAGAAAGAAGACAGGTGGTCAGAAAGGAAACACGTAAGTTGCTCGACGCAGGCCACATACGGGAAATTCAGTACCCGGAGTGGTTGGCTAATGTGGTGCTGGTAAAGAAGGCCAATGGGAAGTGGAGCATGTGTGTAGACTTCACTGACCTCAACAAGGCATGCCCCAAGGACTCATATCCCTTACCCAACATCGACGCCCTGGTAGACAGCGCGTCGGGGTGCAAGTTGCTTAGTTTCTTGGACGCTTTCTCTGGATACAATTAGATTAAGATGCACCCGAGAGACGAAAGCAAGACAGCATTCATGACCGAGCTGTCCTGCTATTGTTACACGGTAATGCCATTCGGCTTAAAAAATGCAGGCGCTACATACCAGAGGTTGATGGACAAGGTCCTTGCACCTATGCTAGGGTGCAACGTACAAGCTTATGTGTATGACATGGTGGTGACCTCTCCAGCGCGACATCAGCATGTTGCTGATTTGGAGGAGCTATTTAATACGATAGCTAAGTACAGGCTGAAGCTGAATCCAGAGAAATGTGTCTTTGGGGTAGAAGCAGGCAAGTTCCTTGGTTTTCTACTTACGGAACGAGGGATCGAGGCCAACCCAGACAAATGTGCAGCGATCATAACCATGAGGAGCCCGACATCGGTCAAAGAAGTACAACAGTTGACAGGTCGGATGGCTGCCCTCTCCAGATTCGTGTCAGCTGGGGGAGACAAAGGCCACCCTTATTTCCAATGCTTGAGGAGAACCAGCAGATTCGCCTGGACTTCGGAGTGCGAACAGGCATTCCTTAAGCTCAAGGAGTACTTGGCTAGCCTGCTAGTATTGTGTAAGCCTCAGCTCGGCACCCCGCTACGGCTGTACTTCGCAGTCACAGAGAGGGTGGTGAGTTCTGTCTTGGTTCAGGAACAGGAACAAAGCCAAAAGCCCATTTACTTTGTCAGCAAAGTTTTGCAGGGGCCGGAGGCGAGATACCAAGCCATACAGAAGGCAGCCTTAGCAGTGGTGTTCTCAGCCAGGAGACTTCGTCACTACTTTCAGAGCTTCACAGTTGTGGTGATGACAGATCTACCAATACGCAAGGTCCTGCAGAAGCCAGACGTGGCGGGAAGAATGGGGCGTTGGACGGTCGAGTTGTCAGAATTCGACATCCAGTATGAACCCAGGGGTCCGATCAAAGGACAGGTCTACGCTGATTTTGTGGCCGAGATGTCCTCGACTGAGACCCAGCAGGAAGAACCCAGCTTCAAGTGGGTATTGTCGGTAGATGGGTCCTCAAATCAGCAAGGTAGTGGAGCGGGGGTGATCCTTGAAGGACCCAAGGGATTATTGATAGAGCAGGCCCTGCGGTTCGCCTTCAAAGCCAGCAATAACCAGATAGAATATGAAGCTTTGATTGCTGGGATGCTGTTGGCTAAGGAGATGGGAGCGCAGAGCCTTATGGCGAAGAGTGACTCACTGTTGGTCACTGGTCAATTGGCGGGAGAGTACCAGGCTAAAGACCCTCAGATGGCCTCCTACTTGGAGTATGTCCAGTAGTTGAAGAGTTCGTTTGAAACATTCGAGCTAGTGCATGTGCCCAGGGAGCAGAATGCCAGAGCTGACTTGTTGGCCAAACTCGCCAGCTCAGGCAAGGGGGCAGGCAGAGGACGGTCATCCAGGAAACCCTGAGGGCGCCTCGTACTTATATAGCTGACAACTTGGTGGGAGTCCATCAGATCAGTCAATCGCGTAGCGAGTAGAGGAGTCATCGTTCGTTGACCCAAGAAACTCTGAAGAAGCCACGAGTCAACGCTTGCATGCTAATGGAGGTGGGATCATCGTAAGTCTGCCTGTTACAGAGTGGAGAGACATGGATGACGCCCTATAAGCATTACATAGCCGATGGGATGCTCCCAGTAGAGCCGACAGAAGCAAGGAGGATAAAGAAGAACTCAGCCAAGTACATGCTCATTGATGGCGAGTTATACAGACATGGGTTTACCCACCCCATCCTAGTGTGCATGCATGGCGAGCAGTGTGTGAGAATAATGGCAGAGCTCCATGAAGGCATATGTGGTAGTCACATCGGAGGTCGAGCTTTGGCATCTAAGGCCATTCGAGCAGGGTACTACTGGCCGACAATGAGGGAAGATTGAACTAGGTATGCGCAGCAGTGCAAGCAGTGCCAATTGCATGCTGATTGGCATAAGGCGCCACCAGAAGAGCTCAGGTCGATATACAGCCCTTGGCCATTTCACACTTGGGGAATCGACATCCTGGGGCCTTTCCCTTTGGCAGTACGGCAGATGAAGTACCTCGTGGTCGCCATAGAATATTCCACGAAGTGGATCGAGGCTGAGCCAGTAGCACAAATCACAGCCCAGAAGATCCAACACTTCGTGTGGAAGAATATAGTATGCCGCTTCGGGGTGCCCAAACGTTTGGTGTCTAATAATGGCACCCAGTTCGCAAGCCAACAATTGGGGAAGCTATGTACAGAGTTGGGGATCAAGCAGGTGTTTGCATCGCTCGAGCACCCGCAAACCAATGGGCAGGTCGAGTCGGCCAACCGAGTCCTACTCAGAGGACTGAAGAGAAGGTTGGAGAAAGCAAAGAGAAGGTGGGCTGAGGAGGTTCCCAGAATTGTATGGGCTTACCATACTACTCCCTAGTCCACTACCAAGGAGACCCCCTTTAGTTTGGTGTATGGTTCAGATGCCATGATCCCTGTGGAGATCCAGGAGAACTCGCCACGTTTCCAGAACTTTGTGGCTGAGGAGTCCAATGAAGAAAGGAAGGTGAATCTTGATCTCTTGGATGAAGTTAGGGAAGAGGCAGGAATCAAGGCCGACGCGCTGAAGAGGAGAGTCGAGCTCAAACACAGTTCTAAGTTGAGAGCTCGGCAGTTCCAGGTGGCTGACCTCGTTATGCGAAAGGCGTCTCCCTACCAGATAGAGAACAAGCTATCCCCTAAGTGGACTGGTCCTTTCAGAGTGACAGAGGCCCTAGGGAATGGAGCGTATAGGCTTGAGACTTTAGAAGGTGGTCCGATTCCTCGAACATGGAATGCGACTCACCTGAAGTTTTATTTCAGTTAAAGCCGTGTTAATGTTGTACATAATGCAGGGGACACTATTTTTTCCCTTTTTAAAGGGTTTTTAATGAGGTCACCCAATAAAATTTTCAGTTAAAGATATATATATCTTAATGTGTTTGTACAATGCAGTTAGAACCTGTCACTTGGGGTTAGAAGTCTCGTAAGTGGAGAGGTAGGTTCGTAGAGAACACCTCCCCTTCGAGTGAGAACTCCCAACGTGAACAGAAGGGTTCGCCCAGTTAAATCCTCCCTCGCCTATGAGCGATGTGAGGTCAGTCAGAACCTGTCACTTGGGGTTAGAGGTCTCGTAAGTGGAGAGGTAGATTCGTAGAGAACACCTCCCCTTCGAGTGAGAACTTCCAACGTGAACAGAAGGGTTCGCCCAGTTAAATCCTCCCTCGCCTATGAGCGATGTGAGGTTAGTTAGAACCTGTCACTTGGGGTTAGAGGTCTCGTAAGCGGAGAGGTAGGTTCGTAGAGAACACCTCCCCTTCGAGTGAGAACTTCCAACGTGAACAGAAGGGTTCGCCCAGTTAAATCCTCCCTCACCTATGAGCAATGTGAGGTCAGTCAGAACCTATCAGTTGGGATTAGAGGTCTCATGAGTGGGAAGGAAGGTTCGTAAGGGACACCTCCTCCCCTCCGAGTGAGAACTCCCAACTTGAAGGAAGGGTTCACTAGTGAAGTCAGCAGGAAAATTCTCTCTCGCCAAGTTTCATTTTCACCTAAGGCCGAAGAATGGTCAGGTAAAGTTTGTTAGCTTATCAAATGCTTCCCTAGAATCCTCAGAAGGCTAGGTGATGTGGGCGATGACGAGGTGGTGAGACATTTTGAGTGAAAGGATCTTTATCAAGTCTTGCCAACTGCTACTCAACAGGATTAAGCGTGCTACCTAAAGTTCATTTTGACAGGTGCGCTATTTGTGGTCTGAACTTACGCTAAGTAGTGAGTTCCACAAAGCATGTCAAACAATTAAACAGCAACAGAAATGCAAAGGCAAGCGAAGTGCAATGTAAAGTGAACAAGATTGAAAGCAAGTGAATAAGGTAATTACATTATAAAGGAGGGTAATCACAAGATGTTCAGCCATTAGTTACAATTGCTCAGAAGACCTATCTAGGCACTATTTGCCCGTCGACTACCTGCATGGTTGCAGAATATGGTGAGAGGTCCATCTCAGGATGCACGCAGGCAACCTGAGCAAGGGCATCACCAAAACCTTCCCCATAGGCGTCGACGGCGTCCTCAGTAAGCTCGGCCTCGGTCTTCTTCAGCAATTCGATTTGTTGGGCAAGTTCCTCCTCAACCTTGCCCAGCTGAACCTCTTGGTTTATAGCTCTTTCCTCCAGCTTGGTCATTTTGACTTGAGCCCCCTCCGCTTGCTCTTCCAGTTCAATGATCTTGTTGCAAAGGGGGAGAATCTTTGCTTCAAGCTGGAGGGCCTCCTGCCCCTTGGAGAAGAGGAGCTTTTTGGTCTCCTTCTCAGATTGGCGGAGACTACCCAATTCTTGATTAAGGGCAGTCTCGCACTTGGCTGCTTGGTGGAGTTGGAGATCCTTCTGTTCCAACTCTTTCTCCAACCTGGCAGCCTTCTCTAGTAGTTCAGCCTCGGCGCCTCCTTTGACCAGCAAGAAGTTGGAGGCGGCCAGGAACTCCCCAAGACCATGGTTGAGGAGATTCCCAAGGGAGTTCCTGTCCATGGCCTCCAAAGCAGCTTGGCCAGGCATCTGCGCAAGAGTCCGCTGGAGGAGAGGAGGCAGCTCCGGGGCAGAAGGTATCTGGCTGGTGGAAGGAGCACTTTCTCTTTTTTCTATCTCTCTTTGTTTTTCTTTCTTCTTTCTCTTATTTTCTTCATCCCTCTTTTATCTCATTTGTATTTGGTCTCTCACCACTTGAGAATGTGGTAAGGGACTAAGTACAAATCTCTTTTGCCTATGGGTGAAGGAAATCTCATTACTTAGACCATCATGCAAGGTTTTTTTATCAAATTTCCATGGTCTACCTAACAAGATATGGCAAGCTTCCATTGGTACTACATCACATAAAACTTTATCTTTGTAGTTACCTATGGAGAACTTGATTTCCACTTGCTTATCTACACTTAGTTCCCCATTCTCATTGATCCATTGCAACTTGTATGGCTTAGGATGAGGAACTAATTGTAGATTGAGCTTCTCAACCATCCTAGAGTTACAACAATTGCAACTTGATCCACTATCCACAATAAGAGAACATATATTTTCTAAAACATTACACCTTGTGTGAAAGATGTTCTCTCTTTGTGTTTCCATGGATGTGCTAGGATGATTGTTGAGGGTTCTCCTAATCATGAGTAATTCTCCTTCTAAAGGACTAACCCTCTCATCCTCTCCCCCTTCTTCTTCTACACTAGGCTCATCCTCACCACTAGTGTACTCATCCTTGCCTATTAAAAACATGGTCCTTTGGTTTGGGCATTGGGCTTGCACATTTCCTCTTCCAAAACACTTAAAGCACTTGATGTCCCTAGCTCGGATGGGTGGGGTAGAGGTGTCTTTGGTTATGGGCTTGGTAGTTTCCTTTGGTTTTTCTCTAGATGTACTACCCTCCCTTTTATATTCTCTATTGGGATAGGAGTTAGAGTAGATTCCCACCCTTTGACTTGAAGTTTTGCGCAAATTTTGTTGTTCAACTTTAATGCAAAGTTGAACCAAATCATTCAAGTCTTGGTAGGAAAGAAGCTCTACTTTTTCTCTTATCTCAAGGTTGAGTCCACTTAAAAATCGAGATATGGTGGTGACCTCTTCCTCTCTAATAGAGGCTCTCATCATGTATAGCTCCATCTTTTGCCTATACTCTTTTACACTCATGTTCTTTTGTTGGAGCCTTTGGAGCTTGTCCATTAGCTCCCTATGGTAGTAGGAAGGTATGTGGCGACGTCTTAGGGCTCCCCTAAGGTCATTCCAATACTCTATGGGAGGGTCCCTATGAAGACGTCTATCTCTCTCTAGAGAGGTCCACCAATACATGGCATTTCCTTGAAAACTAAGGGTGGCTAAGGGTACCTTTCTCTCTTCACTCACCCTATGACAAGCAAAGAGTTGTTCCACTTTCATTTCCCAATCTAGGTAAACTTCTACATTGTCCTTACCATAGAAATGTGGTAGGTCTACCCTTACTTCCCTTGGGGCTTCTTCCTCTCTTTGCCTAAGTCTTCTAGGTGGTGGTTGGTAATACTCATGGTTTCTAATGCTTACCTCTCCTAGAGACTCTTGGAGTTGAGAATGAGATGCATGTGAATGAGATTTTTTTGAATTTTGTGATTTCTCTTTCCTTGCTCTAGCCAAATCATTGATTTTAGATTCATTTTCCAATTGTCTATATGAAAGATGTTGTACATCCTTGACAAGTTGTTTCAAAAGTGATTTAATGGACTTTTCATCATTATCACTAGACTTGGATGCATGAGAGGACATGGTTAAAACGTTGTGTATATAAATGTTCTTCTTCAAGAAAGAATAGGGAAGTTAATGAAGGTAGCTTTCCAGGTAAGAGAGGTGAGTCACAAAGGACTTCTTAAGTACCAAGTCTTGTCTTAGCCAAAAACTATCCCTCAAAATCTTCACACAATCCTCTCTTTAGGTTAAACACTTAGAATACAATGGGAAAACAATTTTTTTTTATGCAAATGAAAGCTTATGCAAAGCCCGAAACAAAACGCGCAAATAGCAAGATTAAACAAGATTAAGCAAATCCCAAAGAAATTGAAATAGCAACAATTAATTCTAGGCGGCCCTAGGTGAGGCTTCTTGGACACTTGGAGCCCTTGAAGACACACTCACCGTCTAAAACGTGATTAACAAGTAATTAATAGAAAGTTAATCTTGCAAGAAAGTTAAAGAACACTCCCTTTGTTGCTTGACTATATGCACCCCCCTTTTTGTTGTCTTTCTACTTGTTGGGCCTTCCAAAGTGTATGGGTATTTGTGGTATGTATTTGTTTCTGCACCTTTGGCCTTTGTTCCTCTTGAAATTAGGTCAATAAAATCCTCATTCCAGCACCTATTAAGCAAGCTGGACAGCCCATGTCAAAATCTCACTCAACAAGCACCAAATGAAAATTTCATCCACCACAAAAACTTAGAGGTCAAGGAAATAAAGCAAGAAACAAATTAATTGCAAAAAATAGGACCACACAAATGGAGTTATAATGTGACACAACTAGGAAGAGTTGCAATAAAATGTGACAAGCAAATAAAAGGTACACAAATAAAGTGGGCACACAAAAGGAATCCTAGAATGGTACTAGAATTGATTTGAAAAACCAAAACAGCACTACTGAAAAAGTTTCCCTGGCACAAAAAGCGTCACTTAAAACGTGTGTACTGAGCTGGATATTTTGACTTTGCTTTTGAAATTTGAGACACAATTAGGTCAAGATCTTAACAAACTTTTGGAGTTGGTTTCATGCCAAACGCATGCACCAATTAATTTTGATAAATTTTTTACTACCAGTGCTCATTTTCCGCCAGCTGGAACAACAGATTGCACACTTTTTCTGTATGATTTATCATTTTTTTTCTATTTGTCCTTTTCAACTGATTCTTTTTGTATCCTTTTGCTAAGATCTCAAATGACTCAAATCCAGAGGCTCATAAATTTCTTGTGACGTATTTAATTTTAACACATAAAAACAGCCAGGCCAGTTGCAGTGAAAACAGGGGGATCCTAAAGCTGGAATCAAAAACAGCAAAGAAAATTTTCAAGAACACAATGGAGTGAAGATATAGGAATTTGCGTGGATCTAACACCCAAATATGTGTTGGGTTGGGCTCACTTCCTATGTGGAGGCCCAATCTAATTTTTAATCACCTTTAAGGTTTTTTCCTGAGAGACAGAGTGACAGCCGTCAGCAGAGACAGAGAGAGAAAAAGAGAGAGAAAAGAAAAAGATAGAAAAGTTTCGCCCAGTAACTTCCGGCTGCCGCCGACACTTTGTTCACCGTTGGATCGGGCTGAAATTTTGTAAGCAGGTTCACAATTTGTGTGAATTCAATCTGACCGTTCGGATCTTGCAGAAGTGGTTTGAGCAGAGAGAAATACATCTCACATTACAGCAGCGTTTTCAGCGTTTCTCTTGAGAACAAGTTTTTTCGGATTGCTGCTGCTGTTTCGTCCACCGTTGGATCGGGCTGAAATTTTGTCAGCAGGTTCATACCTTGTGGTGCTTCAATTGAACCGTTCGGATTGTTCAAAAGTCACCGGAACAGTGAGATATAGGCCGCGTACGGTAGCTGCAGTTTTTGGGAATTTTTCAGGTTTCTTGTTCTTTGTTTCATCTCTGTTGTATTTCTACTTGGCTGGTTATTGAGCACAATTTGTGCTGTTTTGAGACTCTCTTGTAACCATAATATTAATCATAGTGGAGTTTGATTGACTGGCTTGTGCCCGTGGTTTTTACTTCTCACATTGAGAAGGTTTTCCACGTTAAAAATTTATGTGTCTTCCTGAAGTGTGTTTTTGTTGCTGCCATTATTTGTTATTGCTCCTCACAGATTCTTGCTAGTTGGGGAAATTATTATCCGCTGCTTATTGCTCTTGTTGAGATATTATTTTTATTGTGTTGAATTTCCCATCAGAGTGGTATCAGAGCTCCTTGGTTGGGGCTATTTGACTACTTGAATGATGGAGGTAAATACAAATAAGATGATCTGTTTGAACGACACTAACTATCACTTATGGAAGGGAAAAATGAAGGATCTGTTATTTGTGAAGAAATTGCATCTTCCTGTGTTTGCTACATAAAAGCCAGAAGACAAGACTGGTGAGGAATGGAAGTTTGAGCATCAGCAGGTTTGTGGTTTTATTCGTCAGTTTGTTGAAGACAATGTTTATAATCACATTGCTAATGAGGAACATGCAAAATCCTTGTGGAAGAAGATTGAGACTTTGTATGCTTCTAGTACAGGAAACAATAAATTATATTTGTTGAATTGCTTGATAAATTTGAAGTACAAGGAGGAGATTTCTATTTCAGATCACTTAAATAATTTTCAGGGGCTCCGAGATCAATTGTCACAAATGGGCATCAAATTTGATGATGAAGTGTTGGGATTATGGCTACTGAATACTCTACCAGATTCTTGGGAAACATTTCGGGTTTCAATTACAAACTCATCTCCTGATGGTGTTGTCTCCTTGGAAAATGTCAAGAGTGGTGTACTTAATGAGGAGATGAGAAGGAAGGCTCATGGTACTTCATCTCATTCCGAGGTACTTGTCACTGAAAATAGGGGGAGAAGTCAGAAAAGGGAACCGAAAGGGAGTAGAGAGAACAGCAGAAGTAAGTCCAAGTCTAGATACAAAAATGTGGAGTGTCATTATTGTCACAAAACAGGGCACATTAAGAGAAACTGTTTTCTTTGGAAAAAGGAGAACAAAGATAAGAAAGGGAAGCAGAAGGAGAAACATCATGACAATGATGATCGTGTTACTACTGCTACTTGTGATGATGATCTTATTATTCTCCGTGACCATGATTCAGTTAATCTTGTATCAAATGAGAGCATGTGGATAATTGACAGTGGTGCTGTAACGCCCCTCAAAATGTTGTTCATTTATATATAATAAAATAAAGGTGAAACAATAATATCAAAATTTAACATAGATATATATACATAATATAATTCATCCATTAATACAAATGTGCCTCAAAATAATAATATCCCTTTTCGAGGAAGTTTTAATACATCTCCATACAGGAGTTTTCAAAATAAAACAAAACAATCAGCATTCAAAAACCGGCGATCACCTCCTCCAGAAATGTTCACTGAGGAGCTCTACTACCTGCAACCTCATCTGCTCCCGTGCAAATATACACGATCATCACAGGTTTAAGAAAAACAACCACGATACAAAACAAAAGGGTAAGCTAGATATTTTTAAAACTTTAAATATGAAACTTTATATCAAAAGAAAGCATAAATCTTCACACCATTCATAATCTATAACAATTTCAGCCATCAATATCCCCATATTCCACAAACTCGTCAAGTGTCTATTCAATACATTCAATACTCATGGTTCACACGTCAGACTTTCCACTGACTCATAACATATAGACACATGACTCTACTTCCGGAAGACTCGTGCGTTGAACTTAGCATCCAGAGGCCTGCACCTGTCATACGAAATTGCTGTAAAGTTCCCACAGCTATGCGCATAAACATAATCTCGATCTCAATCTCAATATCCTCACTCTCTCAGTATGACAGGGTTAATCCATATAACCGGTCAAGTCAGTTATCTTTCAAACGACTTACCCATACATATGGACCTCCTTCGACTCTCACCAACTGAATGACTTCATCTATGTGATTCCATCATATCAGCAGAGTCAGGATCGCCTCATTCACAGGATACTCACAGATCAATACACCCTCATAAAATCTCCACACGGTATTTTCTTTCCTGAAAATACTATGCTTTGATCACTCTTTCACATTCATCCAGTACATCATACCACACGTAAAAGCACAATTCCATCATATAATATTTTGAATCTTTTCTTAAACAATCCCAATCACAGAAACAATCGTACCAAAGTTCAGATTTTCGAATATCATATGCATTTCACCTTTCAATCTCAAACAATTTCAAAACGACACTAAAATAGGGGATTTCTAAATTTGCATTAAAACCGGCAATCACGTCGCCCCACACATAAAAACAGAGCATCGTGAAATAGAATATGAAACCGGCGACCACGTCGCCCTCACTTCAGAACCTACTCGCCTAAAGTTTTTATAAACGAAAATGCTAGCTTCCCTTACCTGAACTCGCGCAAAATCACTAAGAGCTCCAAAACCCACCGAAGCTTAAAGATGTCCTAACTCTGTTCTAGCGTCCTGACGGGAGAACTTGCAGAGACTTCCTAGAAGGACAAAGGCAGTCGCTGATCGTAGCACTGGTACGTGAGGATAGCTGTGTCTTCCAGTGGAGGAGAAAGGAGAAAGAGGAACTAAATGAGCTGATTCCCTCATCTCTTAAGGTCGAACGACTCTTTAGCCTTCACTGCCATTACCCACTCTCTGAGCAACCTTGCGTGCACACTTCCTTGAACAGTATAACCACGTGGGTTTCTGCGCATACCAACTATCTGATGCTAACTATTCTGAAACACCCTTTTTGTCTACGTGTCGCACATGCAGGACGTCTCATGCTGGGGGCCTGGGCCCCACCTCATCTGTGTGGAACACGACCTCGCGCGATGACCATCCACCGATGTCTCATCCTGGCGGACGAACGATGTCTATCCCTGGAAGACGACCGATGTCTCTCCCTGGAAGACGACCGATGTCTCTCCCTGGAAGACGACCGATGCGTCCCTCATCCTAGCGATGACCGTCTGTCTCTCGCCCTGGCGATGCCCGCGTGTCTCTCGCCCTGGCGATGCCCGCGTGTCTCTCGCCCTGGCGATGCCCGCGTGTCTCTTGCCCTGGCGATGCCCGCGTGTCTCTCGTCCTGGCGATGCCCGCGTGTCTCTCGCCCTAGCGATGCCCGCGTGTCTCTCGTCCTGGCGATGCCCGCGTGCCTCTCGTCCTGTTGGCGATCTCTTATCGCCCTTGTGTGTGACGAGGACACATCGTCCCACTCTGGTCACCGATGTCACATCGTCACACCTTGCTGAAGGTTCATCCTCCCATTCCTCTAAGTCTGTGTTATTACGGTTCACACTACTCATGGTGGCAGACATGCCACCTATCTTCTATATCACTCATCTTCTGTATTTAGACCACATACTAAGTGCTTACCAAGTCTTCTCGAATACACGGCGATGTGCTCTTTTCGGCGATCATGTACACCATAGGCGATTGGCGATTTCATACGGGGGAAGTCGGAGGCCGCCGCCTTCTTCAAAAACGGCGATCTCCTTGACTTCTAAGCTACACCTTCCTTTCTCTTACCCTTCTTGATTCACGTGCCTCCCCCCTTTCAAGCATGCCCACGTGATTACCTCACGATGAAGTCATCGCACCTGACTACTTGGTTAGTACACTGGTCAACCGACCGACCTCTACCAGCTGACCCCAGACCTTGGGCGACGTCCGAGGTCTGACCACTATGGTATTTTCTATTTTTATGTCCTTTTTATTTTAAATAATAACATACCCAGAAATTATTTAAAATCTATCACTTCTATTCCAAATAATTTATAGGTCCTTACAGGTGCTACATTGCATGTTACACCAAGGAAGGAGTTCTTCACATCTTACACTTCTAGTGATTTTGGAGTGTTGAAGATGGGTAATGATGGTGTGTCTAAGGTAGTTGGTATTGGTGATGTTTGCTTGCAAACCAATATGGGAATGCAGTTGTTGCTTAGAGGAGTCAAACATGCTCCAGATATCCGCTTTAATTTGATCTCTGTGCAAATGCTTGATGATAGTGGTTATGAAAATCACTTTGGTTCAGGAAAGTGGAAACTCTCCAGAGATAATCTAATTGTGGCCAAAGGAGAGAGAATTAGTAAACTGTATTGGACAAAAGCATTGGTTGCTAAAGACAGTGTGAACGCCATGGATATGGATGCTTCTTTGTGGCACCGAAGGCTTAGTCATATCAGTGAGAAGGGGCTGAATTGTTTAGCTAAAAAGGATGTGCTTCCGGGATTGAAGAGTGCAGAGTTGGAGAAATGTTCTCATTGCATGGCTGGTAAGCAGACCAGAGTATCCTTCAAGAAGCATTCTCCCTCAAAGAAGTCAAAGTTGCTTGAATTGGTGCATTCTGATGTTTGTGGCCCATTGAAGGTAAAGTCATTTACTGGTGCACTTTATTTTGTTACCTTTATTGATGATTGTTCCAGGAAGCTTTGGGTTTATGTTTTGAAAACAAAGGACCAAGTTCTAGAAAAATTCAAAGAATTTCATGTTTTGGTTGAGAGACAGTCAGGCAAGAAGCTTAAATGCATTCGTACTGACAATGGTGGTGAGTATTGTGGACCGTTCGATGTTTATTGTAAGCAACACGGTATCAAACATGAAAAGACTCCTCCTAAAACTCCTCAGCTGAATGGTTTAGCAGAAAGAATGAACAGGACATTGATAGAAAGAGTTAGGTGTATGCTTTCTGAAGCAAAGTTGCCTAAGCATTTTTGGGGTGAGGCTTTGTACACTGCAGTGCATGTTATTAATTTGAGTCCTGCAGTTGCTTTGAATGGTGAGGTGCCAGACAAGATTTGGTTTGGCAAGAATGTCAAGTATGATCATTTGCGAGTCTTCGGTTGTAAAGCATATGTGCATGTTCCAAAGGATGAGAGATCCAAGTTGGATGCGAAGACAAGGCAGTGCATCTTTATTGGTTATGGTCAGGATGAATTTGGCTACAAGTTCTTTGATCCTGTTGAGAGGAAGTCAATTAGAAGCTGTGATGTGAAGTTCATGGAAGATCAAACCATTGAAGATATTGACAAGATAGAGAAGACAACATCTGAGATAGATAATAGATTGTCTAATGTTGATCCAATTCGAATGCCTCTACCTGATCTGGATACTATTGAGAATAATGTTCAGAATGATGACCAACATGATAATGTTGATGATCAGCAACTTCGAGAAGATTTTGATGTTCCTATTGATGACATTGACGAGGAACATGGGATGTCACAAGATGAAGATCTTGGTGATGCTTCTGAACCACCTCAAGTTCAAATTCGGAGGTCTAATAGGCAGAGGGAACCATCTACCAGGTATCTTTCTGATGACTATGTTACCTTGACAGATGAAGGAGAACCTGAGTATTATCTTGAGGCCATAGAGAGTGAAGAAAAGAAAAAGTGGTTGGATGCAATGCAAGATGAAATGAAGTCTTTGTATGATAATCACACTTTTGACTTGGTGAAATTGCCAAAAGGTAAGAAGGCTCTAGAAAACAGGTGGGTTTACAGGGTAAAGCAAGAAAGCAATTCTACATCTCCAAGATATAAAGCCAGATTGGTGGTGAAAGGTTTTAGACAGAGAAAAGGCATTGATTTCAATGAGATTTTTTCTCCTGTGGTGAAAATGTCATCCATTAGAATTGTGTTGAGTTTGGCTGCTACTCTTGATTTAGAGGTAGAGCAAATGGATGTTAAAACTTCTTTCCTTCATGGTGATTTGGAAGAAGAGATTTACATGAAGCAACCTAATGGTTTTCTTGTTGAAGGCAAGGAAGATCATGTGTGTAGGCTGAGAAAAAGTCTATATGCCTTGAAGCAGGTGTAACATCCCGCCAAATTACTTTGAAATAAATATAAAATGAAAGTAAAGGTAACAAATAGATTCTATGAACAAAATATTATATATATGAAATGTAGTTTCTCCTCACAGGGAGTTTAATACAAATTCGGTCAAATTTTTTTTAGAAACATAAACAAAATGCAGAAAAAAAAAACGAAGCAGGCGATCTCCTATCGGAAGAGACCGATCTCCTATCGAACGAGGCCGATCTCCCATCGGAAGACCCAAAACAGCCGATCTGCTTCCGGCGACCACTCCCTAAGGAGCTCTACTTCCTGGAAGATCATCTGCTCCCGTGTAAGTTATACACGATCATCACAGTTTTAAAAGAACAGCCACAGAACCAAAACACGCAGGGTAAGCTATATAATTTAAAGGAAGTTTAAATCATGAACATGAAAATCAAAGTAAAACAAGTTTCAAAATATCCATGTAAAACGTAGAGTTGCTCATATCATTCACCTGATCGCCCAAAATCACACATTTCACAACATTCACCCATAGTCATTCCATTTCACAATACTGCATCAAGTGTCTATAAACTATCAATGTTTCTCATTTCTCACGTCAGACTTTCCACTGACTCACCACACAAGACACTTGACACTACTTCCGGATTGACTCGTGCGTTGATTAGACTCAGAGATCTGCACCTGTCATACCACACCACTGTGAAATCCACACAGGGTCGCTGTGAATCCACACAGCATGCGCATATATCATCTCAATGTCAATAGTTCTCCTGGTATGACAGGGTTAATCCATAGGACAGGCGGAGCTCGTTCTTTTTCACACGAGACGCCCATCATATAGACCTCCTTCGACTCTCAACAACTGAGTAACTTCCTCTACGTGATTCCATTACCTCAGCAGAGTCAGGATATCCCCTTAGGAATCACCGATCAATGCACCTACTACAAGATCTTACACGGTATTTTCTTTCCTGAAAATACTATGCCTCGATCCCACATTCACAGCATTCAAAAACATCATACCACTCGAGTAATTGATTCAAGTCACAGCAACGAATCATTTCAAGGTTCAGATCTTCGAATATTTCATTTAAATCTCAAGT
Source organism: Phaseolus lunatus (assembly GCA_013389735.1). Lineage (NCBI taxonomy): Eukaryota > Viridiplantae > Streptophyta > Magnoliopsida > Fabales > Fabaceae > Phaseolus > Phaseolus lunatus. The sequence continues at coordinate 14,190,697 of CM023867.1, forward strand.
AGTTTCAAAACAACACCCAAAAACAGAGAGTTCACAAACAACGCCAAAACCGGCGATCTAGTTCAAAAACAGGGTGTTTCGAAGACTGTATATAAAACCGGCGACCACGTCGCCCAAGCACACAAACAGAGCATTTTACGCAGATGAAAACAAAAATGGCGACCACGTCGCCCTCACTTCAGAGATAGCTACACTATGGCTTGTATGGAAAAAGAGGTCTAGCTTCCCTTACCTGGACTTGCGCCAAACACCAGGAGCTCCGAAACCCAACGAAGCTTGAACGACGCCTTGGCTCTGTTTTTGAGTCTGGTTTTGAAGGAGTTGCAGAGAACTTTCCCAGGTGCTCCAATGGTGTTGCTTCTCGTCGTACTCTTGTGTGGAGATGCTGAAATCGCAACGCGGAGGAGGTAACTGGAGGAGAAGGGAGGGAACTCACTCTTTCTCTCGTCGAATACAACAATGTTTTCTTTTCTCTCAGCCGTGGCTTTTTTTTTTGTAACTTAAACCAACTTATCCCTCCAAAAGCAGCTGCCACCACCTACTCTGCAGGGAAGTTTGCGTGCACGCTTCCCTGAACAGTACTACTAAGCGTGCCTCTGCGCAGGCTACGCTCTGAGGTCACTATTCTGAACCACTCTTTTGTCTACGTGGCGCGCGTGCAGAACATCTCTTGCTGGGAGTCTGGGGCCCACGTTCTCTGGGTGTAACTCAACGTCGCGCGATGACCTTTCGCCGATGACTACCAGCTCGAAGAGAAACCACTGATGACCTCTCGCGCGAAGACGATCCACCGATGACCTCGCGCGAAGACAACTACCGATGACCTCGCGCGAAGACAACCACCGATGACATCTTCCTGGCGAACGACCGATGTCTCCTTCGCCCTGGAAGACGACCGATGTCTTCCTCTGGGAGACAACCGATGTCTTCCCTGGCGACGCCCTCATAACTCTCGCGCCTTGGCCACGTCCACATGCATCGCGCCCTGGCAATGCCCGCGTGCCTCGCGCCCGCGCGATGCCCGCATGCCTCTCGCGCCCGCGCGATGCCTGCATGCCTCTCGCGCCCGCGCGATGCCTGCATGCCTCTCCCGCCCGCGCGATGCCTGCATGCCTCTCACGCCCGCGCGATGCCTGCATGCCTCTCACGCCCGCGCGATGTCCACCTGGCGCTCATGTGTAGCAGGCGGCCGGCGACCTCGTAGCCTTCTAAACTTAACTTTTTCCTCCCTTTCTATTCTAAATAAAAACATACTTATAATTTATTTAAAACATACTCTTTCATTCCAATAAATTTTTCAGGTCCTTACAGCAGGCTCCGCGTCAATTGTACAAGAAGTTTGAGTCTGTTATGTGTGAGCATGGCTACAAGAAGACTACTTCTGATCATTGTGTCTTTGTTAAAAGGTTTGCTAATAATGATTTCATTATCCTGTTGTTGTATGTTGACAACATGCTTATTGTTGGGAAAGATATTTCCATGATCAACAGGTTGAAGAAGCAATTAAGTGAGTCATTTGCTATGAAAGACATGGGAGCTGCTAAGCAAATTCTTGGTATAAGAATCATGCGTGATAGGCAAGAGAAGAAGCTTTGGTTGTCACAGGAGCACTATGTTAAAAGAGTGCTACAGAGGTTCCAGATGGAAAATGCTAAGGCAGTAAGCACTTCTCTTGCTACTCATTTTAAATTAAGTGCAAAACAAAGTCCTTCTAATGAAACTGAAAAATCAGATATGCAACGGGTTCCTTATGCATCTGCTGTGGGTAGTTTGATGTATGCAATGGTGTGTACAAGACCTGATATTGCACATGTTGTTGGTACTGTTAGTAGATTTTTGTCTAATCCAGGTAGAGAGCATTGGAATGCTGTGAAATGGATTTTAAGGTATCTTCATGGTACTACTTGTTTGAAGCTTTGTTTTGGAGGTGATAAGCCTACCCTTATGGGCTATACTGATTCTGATATGGGTGGAGACATAGATACTAGAAGGTCTACCTCAGGCTACGTGATTAAATTTGCAGGGGGAGTTGTGGCATGGCAATCTAGATTGCAGAAGTGTGTTGCATTGTCCACTACTGAGGCAGAGTTCATTGCCATTACAGAAGCATGCAAGGAGTTGCTTTGGGTGAAGAAACTCTTGCAAGAGCTTAGTTTTGTTCAAGACAAGTACTTGCTATTTTGTGATAGTCAAAGTGTCATTCATCTCGGTAAGAATTCAACTTTTCATTCTAGGTCCAAGCATATTGATGTGAGGTATCATTGAATACGTGATGCCTTGGCAGCTAGGTTACTGGAGTTGGCAAAAGTTCATACAGATGATAATTGTGCTGATATGATGACTAAGACACTATTGAGAAGCAAGTTTGAAACTTGTTGTGAGATTGCCGGTTTGTCAATCATCTCCACATAGTTGTGAGGGGGAGATTTGTTGGGTTGGGCTCACTTCCTATGTGGAGGCCCAATCTAATTTTTAATCACCTTTAGGGTTTTTTCCTGAGAGACAGAGTGACAGCCGTCAGCAGAGACAGAGAGAGAAAAAGAGAGAGAAAAGAAAAAGATAGAAAAGTTTCGCCCAGTAACTTCCGGCCGCCGCCGACACTTTGTTCACCGTTGGATCGGGCTGAAATTTTGTAAGCAGGTTCATAATTTGTGTAAATTCAATCTGACCGTTCAGATCTTGCAGAAGTGATTTGAGCAGAGAGAAATTCATCTCACATTACAGCAGCGTTTTCAGCGTTTCTCTTGAGAACAAGTTTTTTCGGATTGCTGCTGCTGTTTCGTCCACCGTTGGATCGGGCTGAAATTTTGTCAGCAGATTCATACCTTGTGGTGCTTCAATTGGACCGTTCAGATTGTTCAAAATTCACCGGAACAGTGAGATATAGGCCGCGTACGGTAGCTGCAGTTTTTGGGAATTTTTCAGGTTTCTTGTTCTTTGTTTCATCTCTGTTGTATTTCTACTTGGCTAGTTATTGAGCACAATTTGTGCTGTTTTGAGACTCTCTTGTAACCATAATATTGATCATAGTGGAGTTTGATTGATTGGCTTGTGCCCGTGGTTTTTACTTCTTACATTGAGAAGGTTTTCTACGTTAAAAATTTATGTGTCTTCCTGAAGTGTGTTTTTGTTGCTGTCATTATTTGTTATTGCTCCTCACAGATTCTTGCTAGTTAGGGAAATTATTATCCGCTGCTTATTGCTCTTGTTGAGATATTAATTTTTATTGTGTTGAATTTCCCATCAATATGAACTCAAACTAAAAGAAAAATGCACCAAAAGATCATCCAAAACAGCAAAATAAAAACTGGACCCAAAATAAAGCAAGAAACCAAATCATCAAGAACAAGTACCACTAAGATTTTGATGACAAATTTGGAAACACATGACTTAGACAAAACATATGGATTCATAAAATAAAAAGACTCAAAGCATCATATGACCCAAAAGAAAATAAAAACAAGCAAGACTCAAATACCTAAAAATAAAAGACAGCCACACAAATATAGCAAGAAACCTACAAAAAAATTTGACAAGAGATGCTCAAGCACAAATTGAACAATTCTACCGATTGAAATGCCAAGAATAGCATCCAATGCAAAAATAAAAAGCAAAAAACAGCAAGACAACTTGGAGCCAAGATGAACAACTTGAATATAAGAAGAACTCAAAAAAAAATAAAATGAAGAGACACTCATCTTTGAAGAACCATAGCTCATGATACCAAATGGTGGCATTCTTGAGTTCTTCATGGTGTGTTTTGGGTGATGAATGCAGCGGAAGTTAAATGGATGAAATGGGTCAAGCCCTCCTAAGAGTGGTGGTGGCTTGTAGGTGCATGAAGTGTATGAAAATGAGAGAGGTTTGGCCAACTCTCTTTGGTGGTGAAGGAGTGAAGATTAAAACCATAAATCAAGAGATTTAGGCAAGGGAGTAAGTATGGCACAAATTTGGCAGCATAACTTTACTCAAATTAATCTTAAGTTTCATGAAGGAGGCTACCCCTTTTATGAGCTAAGGAGTACCTTAAATGTTACCCTAGATGCTAACCAAATGTGTTTGAAATGAAATGCAAAAGTGGGCACAAACTTGCCAAGCAAGATAGGTCAAGAAGGGCTCCCCTTCGTTGCCGCGATCATCAGCGCACACGGGCTCACCCGCAGTGCAAGGATGCACTGAGATGTACGCGTCAGTTTCCCTGCCGAAGACGCGCCCCTTGATCTCGTTTTCGTCATCCCGGTGTTTCCGAAGATCTTCACAGGACGTAAGGGTTGAGGTCTCAGCAAGGAGATCCTCAGAAGCCCAGGAGTAGAGGGCCCGATAGTCAACCGCTGCGGTTGGAGGAGGGTTGGAGGTGGTTTTAGTTCTGGCCATCTCGAATCTAAAACAAATGAGAGGCAGGAAGAAGGAAAAGGGGTTTAGAGGAAAATGACGACAAAACAATGGCGAACGAAGACTCAAAAAAGAAGAACAGAAACCCTAGAATGCCGAAATCGTAAACAGTCCCAGCACAGTTAATATGTTAATAAACGCAAAGAAAGCAGAACCATGAAGCAAAAGGCGAGAAGAAGATTAAAAACCATACCTTTATGTGAGCGAAGTGAAGGATCACGAGTGTAGGGGATGGAGGAGTGTAGAAGCATGCAAGAGAAGTTTGAAAGTTTGAAGGCTCAAGTGAAAAGTGATGAAACAGTGTGGGCGCGCGAGGTTTTGAAGGGGTTTAACGTAGGCAAAGAAGCGCAAACGTTAAAAACACCCCGACCGTTGATGCGGCCACGTGTCTACAGATAAGAGGGGGTTGGTGAGATGTCCCATCAGTGCACTGTTCATGTCCTTACGCGCAGAGCCACGTAGGTCGCTCGAGCTGATGACTTAGTCTCTTCGCTGAAACAAGTTAACAGCTTGAGACTAAGGGGCTTGTGTACCGACCAGTCCTCGGACACCGAGAACAGATAGTAAAGGGTGAACCACGTCAGCTGGGTCCCACAGCATGGGCCAAAGCCACGTGGAATGTATCCCGCAGGCAGTTTGGATTAGCGGGTGATTAGTCATCAGCGTGTCCCCACAGAGAAGGGTGATTAGTCATCAGCGTGTCCCCACAGAGAAGGGTGATTACCAGAAGGGACTAATGTGTCCTCGTCGCTTCGCAGGTTGATCAGTCCTCGGCAACAGAGTGTGACGAGGTGACATCGGTCTTAGGTGATTTGAACAACACAACCAGAACAGCTAAGGTTGGTTCCCAGAGTGGGCCAATGACCAGTTAAATACCCAGAAGTAAGGAGAGGCCTGAATCACGAAGGGCTTATGCGTGTGGCAGGGAAAGCACAGTTAGGTGCAGAGTCCTGAGGGGTTGAGTACTCATTAGAACTAGGGTTTCCCAGTAAAGGCTACATGCATGACACATGAACAGTAAGGGCACTCCCTGAGCAGGTGGCCCCAGAGACTAGGTGCACGAGGAGGCATCCAAGTGGTCATCCTGTAGTGTTTGCACTCCAGAAAGGGAAACCTTATGTGCTAGATTACCCTAAGACTGGGTGATAGCGGCGCGAGGGTATTCCAGTAAACCCAGAATATGGCTAGCAGCGCAGTGAACCCTAATTAGGGCTAGCGGCGCAGTAAACCCTAGACTATATAAGGGAAAGTGAGATACTTCACAAAGGTACGCAGTTTCTAGACCTAAACACAGAGAGACTCGATACACTTGGGGTTTTTTGCCCCATCTTGACTTGAGCGTCGGAGTGCAAACGGCCTCTAGGGCGCCCCTTTCTCTTTTGCAAGTGCAGATTGCTTCGAAAGAACCAAACATTTATCAAGGTGAGGAAGGAGGCGTGTGAGTGTCGTAGAGTCAACCGACAGGAGAGTCAACCGGTAAGAACAATTTGTTTTAATGACTTATTTTTGACTTATATAAGTTTAGGGTTTATATTTCATATTATATAATTATTTGAAAAAACATGAAAATATTTTGTGACATATTTATATATTATTTCAGATTTATTTCAGTAAATTCTTCAAAATAATTTGCAAATAATACTTGCAACTATATAAAAATGATTTTATCTATTTTGTTTTTAATTATAAAAAACTTTATAAATAAAAACTTACATAATAGCAGCCTCTTGTTCATTAAACAATTAATCAACACACAGAAATTAAATAAAGATAATAATTTCTTAAATTAACATATGCCTGAAATAAACTGAAATATGGTTACAGGTCTCAAGTTCTTTTTTGTGTTACCAATAATGGCGAATGTGGCGATTCTTGAGCTCAATAGAAACTGTGCCAAGACAGTGGAAGAGATAGTGAAATTGGAAAGAAAGATCTTTCCAAAACACGAATCACTAGCTTCATTCTTTCACGATGAACTTTTAAAAAAGAACAGTGGATTGCTTTATCTTCACGTGGATTGCGAGCTTGCAGGCTACGTCATGTATTCTTGGCCTTCTTCCTTGTACGCCTCCATCACCAAGCTCGCAGGTTCCAACCCCACTACGTTTTCTCGCTTACATCTAAACCATGAAATGATGGTTGCATTCAAAAGCTGAAATTTGGTCTTTCCAGTGTTAGTTCTCGTTAAGAATTCATGTCATGCCCATAACTTGTTTGATGAAATTTCCCAACTAAGTAATCTGTGCCCTTTCTACTACTTATGAAGAAAACACTATTGTAGTGTTCTATGTCACCCTCAGCTAGTGAAAAGTGTTTTGAAAATCAGGCTGAAGTGCCCGAATTGAATAACTAGTGCAATAAACTATATAAGTAACCTAAAAAAATAGAATCCAAAAACTAGGTAGTAGTAACTTCATGAAAAATGTTTAATATAATGGTTTTTAGCTTTTTCCCCTCAAAATGATCAGCCTAAGCTATTTGTTATTTTTCTTTCGGTTCAAAATGTAGTCTTTTATTTTGAATAAGTATTGCTAAATCTTAAACCGAAGTAGTGCTCTTTAACTTGTTAAATGGCAACTACGATTTCGAAAGCATTGCTGGGATTGAATCTTCAATTTTTGGTTATTGACATTATGGGGACATATTTTGGTGTTATTAGTGAAGGAGCAATGGAGGGGACGAGGCCACGGAGAGACTCTGTTGAAAGCAGCAATTGAGAAATGCAGGACAAGAAAAGTTTCGCGCATAATGCTTCACGTCGATCCCTTGAGGACTCCTGCAGTGAATCTTTACAAGAAACATGGTTTCCAAGTTGACACTCTGATTCAAGGCTACTACTCCTCAGATAGAAATGCTTATAGAATGTACTTGGACCTTGATTCAAGTTAAAGGAGAAATTGAATAAATATTTGATGTACCATCTACAATTCACACAGTTCAAGTTCAACTATCTTAGTGATTTAATTAAAAGAACAAAATTTGTAACAGTGATTTCTAAGCACTTATGGTATGTTTGGATTGAGGAGAGGAGAAAGTGGATTTGTGAGGATGTATGAGAATATGTGAGAATATATGAGATTGTTTGGATTGAGAGATGATAAAATGGATTTGTGAAGATGATTTATAGTAAATTTACAAATTTATTCTTGTTATTAAAAAATATTTGAATAAGGGATTATAATTTTTTTTTGTGTGTATTTTTGAATTAATTAAAATTTTTTAATATTTGATATCCATAATTACTTATATTTTTAATAAAAAATTAAAAAATATAATAGAAAATATTTTTGTGTTAAATTAAAATAAATTTATTAAATATATTAAAATTAATAAAAATAATATTTATTATTATATTCATTTTATATAATTATATATATTTTGTTGATATTATAATTTTTTATTTTATTATTTATAATTATGTTATTATTAATGATATAATTAAATATATTTAAAATTATAAATAAATTTATGTAATATTTAATTTTGTATATTGTAATAAAATGCATGTACAAGAGTATCTGGATAAAATACATTAATCTTATATAAATTCTCATAAATCTCTTTATTTTTTAAGAATGAAAACAATCATCCACTCTTTCCCCTATCTACTCCCCACCTTCAAAAACTATTGAAACAAACACAACAAATATCCATTCCCTCTCCATAAAACAAACACGCCATTATGAAAGACAAGAATTCAATAAAGAGATTTTAGTTATGTATTCCAACCAGAAAATGAATGTCTACGTTGTGCAATTGTCTGTGGAACTTGCTTGGTCAATGACAGGTAACATTATACAAATGTCTGAAGTAGAAACTATAGAAAGATTGATGATAACAAAAGTGGAAGTATTCAGAATAATTTTGAAAGAAGCCAAATAACATATTTATTCTTTAGTATTGGGTGAAACATTTTTAGACACAAATTATATCTTATTATTAAGCCTTACATAATATTGTGAGTCTTGAATTCTGATTTTTAATATATTAACTTGATTTTACTAACAAAATGGCATAAAAATTTGTTGCTGCCCAGGATCGAACTGGGGACCTTTAGTGTGTAAGACTAACGTGATAACCACTACACCACAGCAACTTATATATTATCCTTTAAAGCAGTAATTAAATAATCGTAAAAAAATAATGATGATGTCATAATAACCTGAAAAACTCTGCCATAAAATAATCAGAAGGAATAACTCTTAACCTCATTGCTCTCTTCTAATCCGTTACGCATTCGAGCCCTAGATTTCGATCTAGGGTTTCTTTGCACTCTAGTTCCATTTTCAATTCTGCTTTCATTAGATTGAGGGGGTTAAATTGTTCATACATTACTCAATTTTCCACGAATTAGAAATCATAAAGAAAATGGTGAGGGTGTTGAGAAGCTGCATTCAATCCATATTGAAGCTGGTGAACTCGGTGATTGGGATGGCCGGGCTAGCCATGATTCTATACTCCGCTTGGATGATTAGGGTGTGGCAGAGGAAGATGGGTGACCTTCCCTTTGATTACGATTCTGATTACCCACCTCCATGGTAAAATTCTCATTTTTCCCTCCTTTTTTGTTTTTCTATTTTTCCTCTCGATGATGAATGAGGAAATTTGGACTTCGATTGACCCGTGAAGATGGATTTGAATATTTTTAATAATGAAATAAAATATTGTAAATTATCATTTGATTTTATGACACTAATGGGTTTTTTTATTGTTGAGGGAGGGGATGTTGTCAAGCTGATTGATTATTTTTGTCAACTTTTTATGGAATAATTGTTTTCAAACACACAGTATTTCCGGCTAGTTTAATTCCTTTTTACATTTTAAGTTTTCTGAACTGTATGGATAGACTGTGAATGCATTGTTTTTTTCTTTCTGAAATCAGGTTCATTTACACGTTTCTTGGCCTTGGAGCTGCGTTCTGTGTAGTAACTTGTTTAGGTCATGTTGCCGCTGAAACTGCCAATGGCTGTTCCCTGTATTTGGTATCCTTTTCTTTTAGTTTACCATTATATTTCAATCTATTTGATGAAAAAATACATGCACTAGTATCAGATACGGCTCTGATGCTACACATGGATGTGGCATTTCTTAAAATTTAGGTTGCAAGTATGGGAATACAAAGAACCTATGTATGAAAAATTGTAGATATTGTACCATATCATGAAATAAACAAAAGTATAAAGGCATCATAAGATTACTCTTACGATATTTTTTAAGCAATTTCTCAACATCTAAATCAGGAGTTTTTAATTTTAAGTGTTAAATGCATAGTAAGGAACTCATGTTATAATTTAATAAAATAAGAAAGTTATATTTAAGGTAGCTAGCTAACAATTCAAATAATTAATTTTCACTGCTGAAAATTTTAACTTTTTGCACAGACATACAATTTTAATTGGAGTTCAGATTCTCTGCTATTCTTTTAATTGCTAATGTATGTTAGAAAAAAATATTCTATAAAATATATAATGCAATATTTAAGATAATTTTAATAATTTAAATTTAATAATTTAAATAAGGAAATGTTCACCGTTCAATGTAGTCATTGATTTTCTCTACTGAATTATTATCACTTAATTGCACTTTTTGTAAGTGTTAAACAAACACTACTATTATTTCAGTGCTTAAACTTTTAGTTTTATGCACTTAATTGAGTTTCCAAACAGGCTAAACAGCTTTAGCATTGTGTTAAATAGCAAAATCATCTCATTATTTGGTCATTAAAGCAATGTGGACCTTGACTACTTACAGTATATGGTGTTTGTGGTTTTGCTTCTCATGCTGGAGGCTGCAGTAACTGTTGATGTATTTGTGAATCAGGACTGGGAGAAGGTATTGTTATATATATAACAAAAAAAATTCAGTAATTTTTTTGTTATTCAATGATTTTATATTTTAAATCTTCTCTTCCTATGACGTATTAAATCTGATCCATTTAAACATGGAAATTGTTATCAGGACTTCCCAATGGACCCCTCAGGGAGTTTTGATCAGTTCAAGAATTTTATCAGGTCAAATTACGAGATGTGCAAATGGGTAGGCCTGTTTCTTGTTTCTGTACAGGTAAATCTCCCTCTTCTCTGTGACATGGTGTAACAATTTAGGACACAATTATTGTTGAAGCATATTATTTACCTATTTCGAAAATTTCCTATTGAATTCCCATTTCCAAGATGATTACAAGTTTTAAACACAATTTTATTTTATTTTTTTAATTTAAGGGAACTTTGTATCCAGGTTTTCAAGGTTGTCTAAGTAGCTTCTTCCTTCTCTTCTGCAAATAAAAGCATACTAAGAAAACTGTTTCCAATGATTACAATATACTGAATTTTAAAACAATATTATTGCTTTCCCAAATCAAGTTTGGGGAACTATAGTGTGTAACACTAACATGGTGAGCGCTACACAGCAGCAACTTTCTTCTTTTGGACACATCTCTTTCACACTGTCAATATCAGCTTTAATCTTTTATGAAAAGATGGAACATGAAAATATCAGCTTTCATCATTTATTTCTAATTGCATCCTGTTATATTGTCCCTTTTATATTTATCTCTTTGGTTCCTTTATTGATAATTTTGATGCATATTTTAATATAAAGGGATTCATGTAAGTAATACTCTGTTGTTGATGAGATCTAAACTGTCGTTCTAGGTATATAAGTAGCATTTAAAACAACTGCCAACTGGTACAATGTGTATACTCTATCTAATCCATTTGTTCTGTCAGTAAACTACGTATTCAGCTAGTCCATTTTTCTTGTTGCACTTTTTTACATATTTCTTACTTGCTAGTCCATTTTTCTTGTTGCACTTTTTTACATATTTCTTACTTGCTAGTCCATTTTTCTTGTTGCACTTTTTTACATATTTCTTACTTGCTACGGCTTCTGGTTCCAAAACCTGAAGATGGTGTTACTTTTGGAATTTGGTTAATGAATGATGCATTGACGGATGGCTGCCTGTGTTGTTAAAAAACAGGGACTCTCTTTATTATTGGCAATGATACTCAAAGCACTAGGACCACATCAATATTATGACAGTGATGATGAATATGCTCCTGACAGGGTGCCACTCTTGAAGAATGCTCCACCTCAATATGTTGTTGTTGACCCAGGATATGCACATGGAAATGATTCATGGAATAGGGTAAGTGGCAAGGTAAAATAGATTGGAATTCTTTTGTTGTTCTTAGCTATCATTTTTTTTTTTACCATAAGAATATCTATTCATCTCAACTTAGCTATCTTATTTGAGTCGTTATGGATTATCTTTATGATTTAATTTCACTAGTCTGTTTAAGTACGTATTATCATGCCCCAGTCTCATTGTTTAGGTGGTTTGAAGTGGCGAGTAGGCTTATAGAATGTATACTTGGATGTATTCTAAGAATTTGAAAATGATGATGTATTAGATTGAATCTATAGTATTTATGTTAGCTTTCTCAATTTTCTTCATTCCATTTTTGAAATGCCTTATTTTTGCATGATATTGATTTAATTTTAATGTTAACATTATTCTGTCAGTGGTCAGATACATTATGAAATCCCTGTATGATTTCATTTAGTTACTATTTATTTGTTTCCTTGGAGAGACAAGTCTTGGCTTGGTTATTGTTTTATTGTGTAGTAGTCCGCATGTTAAGTCTTAGCTCTTGATTGAACTTCTGTCCATTTAAATGAATTTTCCTTTAATCAGTCAAATAGGTAAGGCCATTGCCTTCAATTAAACCTTGACGTTTGGAGCCATGGAAGGTGGGGCAAGCTCGATGCCAGTTGGCTTAGAAGATGAGCTATACGCTGGAGATGGATTAACTACTGAAACAATGGGCATGGGAGAAACAAGTGCTTATCGTGATCCTTGGACAATACCACCATTTTGATACAGTTGTGTGAGTAGATGTGTATCATCTTATTTCTGTATATCGTAAATAAAACACAATCTCTTGATGAACAACCCCCTGTATCTTCTGTTAAAAGTATCTATGAAGGTGGATCAACAGATATGAACATTCGTTTAGCCTGGATACTCATTATTCATCCTTCAAGTTTTGGCGTCTAGTGCATTTACACAAAAACATCATTGGCCCATATTTTTGCACCCTTTTATCTGTTTAAACTTCTTCGACTTGAGATTCTGATAAACTTCATTTCACCACTTGAATAAATGCAGAAGAAAATTATTTTTTACAGGTATCTTTTGCGTTGCTTATTTTAAAAATATAAACACCATAATTGTTTTAAACTTTTATGAGACTAAGATCCTTCTTTCTTTTCATTAGTGTAATGTAATTAACCCCTTTCTGCGAGATTTTGTCACAATAGCAAATAGAGTGATTAGTACAGAAAGAAAGGATATTGTCAACATCCAATTTTGTGTGAAAAATTAAAGTTTGTTTCTAAAAAAATTTAATTGAATAAAATAGCATTATTTAGAAAAAAAAATGAAAGCATTTTTTTTATGATATTGAAAAGTAATTGAAAAGAGATAAGATTGGAAAAATAGAAAAAAAAATCTGTTGATGGTAAAAATATTTTATTTGACTGATTCAAAATTTAAAAAAATATATTTCTGGTTTTTCAAGGTTTTTAATTGTTGGAAAAAAAACATGAGAAAATTCTCCTCTCCTCTTTTTTGTTTTTTCTCGCTCTTTCTCACTTTCTTTTAAGGCTACACCGTTAGATTAATTTTACCCTAATGCTTTAACTGGGAGCCATTGCATTCTGTACCTCCCTTATATGGATGAATTTTCCTTTCAGAAATATGTATTCCAAAAATATATTTTAGATATATATAATTTAGAATGTATTAATATATTTGAAAATATATTTTCAAATCTAAAATTTTAATATATTTCGAATATATTTTGAATTATATATTATATTTCGAATTACATTTTATAGAATATATTTTCAAAATATAATATTAATATTATTTTCTAGATTTGGAAATAGAAACCAAAATACACAATTTAGAATGTATATTTTGATGGTCTAACTGGGAGGGAATGGAGGCGCGTCTCTCATCATCTTCATCATTTTTCTCCTTGTGGTCGCCATGGATCCCTAGGTGCAGCAATCGCAGGTGGTTGCCATTCTCATCAATCAAAACACCAAATAGACAAATGCAAACAGCCAAAACCCCTTTCCTTCTCCTCTTTTCTATTACCATACTTCACTTCTCTCTCCCAAGCTAAATTATTAAATGTTTGGTTTATAGTGTGATCTCACAAGCTGGAGATGCTGGAGTCTGTGCTTCTGGCGTTGTTCTTGCCTTGCCTTGCCTTCACAAGAGCGTCGTTTTCATTGTCTATATGTGCATTCTATGGTTCGCCACCACTCACCACACCGATCCCCAGTTACCGGCTAAGCCAGTCTCCGACGACGGAATCTCCCCTGCACAGCTCCAAAAGCTCCCCTCAATCACCGGAAAAGACCTTCTCATTGGCTCCGAATGCGTCTTCCGCCTCGACGACATCACTAGCGCACTCTCTTTCCGCACCATTCCCTCCCAGACCCGCTCGCCACTACCACCACTGCGCCGCCTCACTCCGTGGACTCCAACGTTTCCACCATATCCCCAAGACAAATAGTTTTCAGTTCATTAATCCAATTTAAATTAAAATGGTAGTCAAACCGCTATCCATATTTTGAAAATGGGTTGTTTAGTGGTTCAAGACCGTCTAATATGGTATTATTGTTAATGAGTATCAACAAAACTACTATTTTGGATCATCTAATTCTTTTATTTAATTACTGCACACATGTTTGGTTTGTATGAGAAACTTTAGGAACTTGAACTTGTCGGTTAATGTTTTAATGCAAGAGTTGAGAGTTTCAGTGTGAGAATTCAGAGAAAAACTTTGAGTTGTAAATCTCAGAAATTATCATAGTAAAGACGTAGACTGGTTATAGTCAAATCATGTAAATTGTTTCTGTGTGATTTTTCATACTCTGTTATACCTTGTTTTACGTTCACATTCTTGGTTTATGCATTTTCGTATTACATTAATTTATTTGGCGATCTAGTGAATTGTGTTTGTTCTCTACAAATTGGTGCGATGAACCTGGAACGAAGAAAATCAATCAAGATGACTTCGACAAAGTCTGAGGTTGAGCTTGAATGATTTCGGGCTATGGTGATTGAAGATGCGTGCTCTTCTGGTTCAATAGGGCCTTCTTAAGGATTTGGAAGGAGATTTCAAGTATGATAAATCCATGACTGAAAAGGACATGATTTCATTGTTAGAAAAAGCTCATAATGCAATTGTTCTAAGTCTTGGTGATAAGGTCTTGAGGCAAGTTTTGAGGGAGAAGACTGCAATGGGGTTATGGATGAAGCTTGAAAGCTTGTATATGACCTAGTCCCTGACTAACCGTTTATATTTGAAACAAGTGTTATACTTGTTCAAAATGAGTAGTGACAAGGCTGTTGGTGAACAACTGAATGAATTTAATATATTGATACTTGATTTTGAGAACATCGATGTTCAAATTAATGATGAAGATCAAGCCCTATTGTTACTGTGTGCTTTGCCAAAGACACATGATCGTTTCAAGGAGACTTTGCTTTTTCTCTCGAGGAGGTTCAAGCTACTTTTAACTCGAAAGAGTTGAATGAGAGGTTTGATGTGAAGACATCAAATTTTGGAGATGGCCTAGTAGCAAAAGGAAGATTGTTTAATCATGAAAATGGAGGGAAGGCTAGATGGAGATCTAAGTCTAAGACTCATGATGGAAAGGTAGTGAATTCTTTCAGATGTTATCACGGCAAGAAGGAAGGTCACACAAGAAAATATTGTCATTTGAGAGAGGGGTGGAAATATTGATAGACCTTCTAGGTCTTGTAAATGGTCTGATGGTCTACGTTTGGTGAAGTAGTTCTGGTGGAAGACGGTTATGAATTATTAGAGGTCCTCATGATGTCGAGTAATGCTGATGATTATGAATGTATTTTGGACTTTGGTTGTTTGTTTCATATGACACCAAATTGTCTATGATTCTAACAGTTCTCAAAAACTTGAAGGAGGGTCTATTCTCCTTGGTGATAATTGGAGTTGGAATAGTGAAGTTTCTTCTTCATGATTGATGGAAGAGGCCCAAGCACAAGCCCAAAAAATAGAAGATCAGGGCCAACCACTAGAGCTATGACAAAGAAGATTCAAGAGGACTGGGATGCTACTACTGATGGCAGAGAGATCTTCCTATATATGTTCAAGGATGCCATAAATCTAGTGTAGTATAGAATTTATTTTATTGTCAAAATTAGAATAGGAATTTTATTTGTAATTTTCTTAGGTTGAAATTTGGCATCTAAAAACCAACCTAGATTAAATTAGGGTTTCTAAAACACCTAATTTAATCAAGGCCGATCATGAGAAAGGCCCATGGAGAGCACACGTTCTCACCATGTCACACCTCCCATGTGAGCTCATTTAGGCGCCAAGTTCAAACCTTTTTCATTTGAATTTTCCCACCAATTCTCTTGTTCAAATCCGGCCCTCTCATGCTGTATAAGGAGGTGTTTGGTTCATGTAATTTCAAGATCAATGAATGAGTGAAATTGTTGCTAGGTTGGTAGCCCAATTCTCACTTTTGTCTTTGCCTCTTTAGGATAGACACTTTAGTCTTCAATTCTCCACCTAGATCAAGTGATTAGGCCTCACATATCACTCTCCATACTTAGCATGCACCTTCAAGGAAACCACAAGTTCTAAGTGAGCTCCTTCCACGACTCTTCCATTAAGCTTTCGCAACTCTCCATCAAGAAATCAAATCGGAATGAAGGTCACTTCCATCAATTGGTATCTAGAGCCAAGGTTCTTTAAGAGCTAAGTGTGCCTTCTTCTTTTCATTATAAATTTTGTGTTGTTCTTAATTTCCGTGTTGTTCATCATCAATTTCTTAATTGTCTTGCGATTTTTTTAATTGTCAAATTGATTTGGTGTGCTGTTTGGAAATTTCAATTGGTGCATTTTGCTTAATTGTGCTTGAGCAATCTGTGTGGAATTTTGTGTAGGATTCCATGGAGTATTTTGTGTTGCTATTTTGTTTTTGATTTATTTAAGTCTTTCTTGAAGTTTTAATCGGTTAATATTGAGTATATTTGAGTCATTTTGATTTTTGAATCCATATAAGTTTTGTCAAGTCATGTTTCTCCTAAATTATCATCAATTCTATGTAGTACTTTTATTGATAACTTTGGTTGTTTGATTTTAAAATTGAGTGAAGTTTTATATTCTGTTTTTGGAGCCTTTGGTGCATTTTAATTTTCATATTTGAGTTCATGCTTGTGTGCTAGATCCATACAAGTTGCTATACATCAATTCTATTGTGTCTTTGAAGTTTCTCAATGCTGTTTTTAATTCTAGAATAGGTTTCTTCTGTTTCATTGAATTTGTGCTGGCTGAAAACGTTTGTGGAAATTAATTTCGTTGTTGAAAAAATTTGAAGTCCTGGATTTGAGTAAATTGAGGTGTTAGAAAAAAGTGAAGCAAAATTCAAAATACAAAAAAAATGATAAATCAAATACGTCCAGTGTGTAATTCTGGCACGAAAAAAAAATGGTGAAGTGCCAGTAGTTTTGAAAAATTTATCACAATTAATTGGTGCATTATTTTAGTGAGATTCCAGTGCCAAATTTGAGTTAAGACATTGAACTTTCTGTGGTTTAAATTTCAAATTCAAATTTGAAATATCCAGTTCAACATAAATTGTTTAAGTCACACATTTTACACCTCAAATTTTCAGTAGTGTTGTTTTGGTTTTCTTAATCCAAATCTAGTGCCATTCTTTAGGTTCAATTTGTGTGCCACCTTTTATTGAGTACCTTATTTTATTTGCTTTTCATTTTCATTCAATACTCTTTCAAGTCTTGTCATATACATCAACTCTCTTTCTTGGTGGAAGTAATTCAAAAAGTGCCTTGGTGAGTTTGGAGCTAACATCTTTGGTGAGAACCATATCACTCAAATAGGTGCAGATTTGAATACTCAAAGTTGAATATCCTCAAAAGGTTTAGCAAGAGGATAACAACAAGCTTGTACACAAAATATATAGAAAGAGGGAGTGCAAAAAGAAGGAGTGCATAGATTAGGATTTAAAATTTTTGGTGCTACCAAAAAAAAAAATTGTTGATTCAATTTTCATTGTATTTTCTTTGAGTTGTATCTTGTAAAACCTTGAATAATTAGTGGATTAATGGTACAATTAGACGATGAGTGTGTCTTTGAGGTTCTAAGTGTCAAGAAGCCTCACCATTAGGAATTCGACTAGTTTAAGGCTTTCTAGTTAGAATTGTTTTCAATTGTGTTTAATTGATTTTGCATTCTTGTTTTCTTGCATAAGAATTGTGTTTTCATTCTTGATTGTGCTCTAAGTGAATTACTTAGAGAAGGGTTTGTGAAAGACTTGAAGGATAGAATTTGGCTAGGAAAGGCTTGGTACTTAGTGATCCAAGTGATCCACCTCCCTTTCCTGGGAATCTACCTACATTACTCCACCTATCTTTCTTGTGGTAAATTGCTTTAAACACATAACTTTAAACATGTCTTCTCTTTCTCCTAGTTCTAGTGAAAATGATAGAAAGTCTATTAAATCTCTTTTCAAACAATTAGCTCAAGACTTTCAATCACTTTCACATAGATTATTGCAACATGAAGCCCAAATCCTAGAAGATAAGAAAGAAAGGGATGCTCATCTTGCTTTATTGGAGGAAGAGTTGAAAATGGTTAGAGAAAGGGATGAATACATCAAAAAGATAAAAAGAACTTCTCATGCATCTGGCTCTAGGATGAGTGATTCTTTTGAAGAAGAGAGTCTTAGAATTAATGAATACTACTAACCTCAACCTAGGAGAGTTAGAAGAGAAAGAAGAAAAAGCCCAAAGGTTAGGGTAGATCTACCTCATTTCCATGGAAAAGAAAATGTAGAAACATACCTAGACTGGGAAATGAAGGTAGAATAGTTATTTGCTCGCCACCGGGTGAGTGAGGAAAGAAAAGTACCCTTAGCCACCCTAAGCTTTCAAGGTAATGCTATGTACTGGTGGACTGTCCTTGAGAGAGAAAGGTGCCTTCATAAGGACCCTCCTATAGAATACTGGAATGACCTTAGGGGAGCCTTAAGACCCTGCCATATTCCTTCTTACTATAATAGGGAGTTAATGGACAAGCTCCAGAGACTCCAACAGAATAGTAAGAGTGTAGAGGAATATAGGCAGAAAATGGAGCTATACATGATGAGAGCCTCAATTAGGGAGGAAGAAGCCACCACAATAGCAAGGTTTTTAAGTGGGCTTAACCTTGAGATTAGAGATAGAGTTAAATTTTTGCCCTACAGAGACTTGAACGATTTGATCCAACTTTGTATCAAAGTTGAACAACAAAACTTGAGAAAAGGATCAAGTCGTAGGGAAAGTTCATATTCTAACTCTTATCCCAAGAGAGAGCATAAAAGGGAGGAAAATATAACAACGAAAAAAACCAAAAGAAACTCCCAAGAATATAGGACTAGATATCTCCAGCTCACAACCCTGTAGCGGAGACATAAAATGTTTTAAATGTTTTGGTAAGGGTCATGTAGTAGCCCAATGCCCAAATAGGAGAACTATGATCCTAAGTGGGAGGGATGAGTATGGTAGCCAAGACGATGAGGCTAGCGGGGGAGAGGAAAAAGAAAATAGTGAGGGAGCATATCCATGTGAGGGGGAGTTAATGATGATCCGAAGAACCCTCAACAACCAACCTAGTGTGAACCAAGAGACACAAAGAGAGAACATTTTCCATTTAAAATGTAAAGTTTTAGAAAATGTTTGTTCTCTCATTGTGGATAATGGTTCTTGCTGCAACTGTTGTAGAACTAGGATGGTTGAGAAGCTGTGATGGAGATCAAATAGAAGAGGAAAGTGAGGTTCAAGCCCAAGAAGCTTAAGGACAAACTAGCTCAAAATTCTTCATGCCTCAAAGGATTACAAGGAGCAAGGCTAAAGTTTTGGGTAAAGAGCATCAAATGCTATCTCTTTTTATAATTACCCTTGTATAAATTTTGTAAATAATATAGAAATAGTCTTAGGATAATGCCAAAAGAGGAAAACCAAAAGACACCTATCATTGTAAGGCATTTAGGCGCAATTTTTAGAAGAAAGTGGAAGAAATGACTCTTCCTACTCCTTTCTCTCTTAGGCGCTAGAAGGAGCTAGAAGAGTGACTCTTCCCACTTCTTCTCCCTTGTAACATGACCAGTTCTCCTTGTTATAAATAGGATTGCTTGGTTCCTTGTAATACAAGTTGAAAATTGAAGTAAAGAAACTATCTTGAATTGTTGTGAGAGAGTTTGTGAGACTAGTTCTCTTTCTCTTCTTCCATGTCTTATCTTGTGAGCTTTGGGAAATCTCAAGTGGCGGCACTCCTCACTCATCTTGGAAGAAACACCCTCCAAGTGGCGTGAAGCATCTCCCTCCATGGCTACAACCACATAAGTCCATTTCCTTTCATCTTCCAAAATTACCCATTTGTGTTCTACTTGTTTGTTTTCAATTCTATTCAGTTCAATCTCTTCCTTATGATGTCCTCTTTCATTTGCTGTATTTGTTTCTCATTTTAATCGGTTTAAACATGATATATGTTTTTGTTTTCTATTCGGTTTCCATTGTTACCCATTTCTATGTTGAGTTCTTGAATTTCCATTAGTGGGTTTTGTTCCTTGTTGTGTTTCTATTGATAGTTTCAATTCTTGTTATGTTCTTGTTTTAAATCTTATATTCTTGTGTTGTTCTTGTGTTTTTATTGAGTTGATGTTGCTATTCTTATGATTACCCATTCGGTTTCTATCATTTTTCATCATGAAAAGTCACCTATTCATGTGTTTTTCTCTTGGACCTTTAGAAATGAACCTTCACATCTACTTAGCACTTGCTAAGTTAATTTCTAGTGGGGATTTTCTCTAGGTGACTCACCCTAATTGCTCTAAGAATCTTTATCCAATTTTTAACAAAGTTTTACAAATTAAATGAATATAAAATCAACTTACATCAAGCTGAATATACAATTAATACCACATCCTAAACCTTATAAACTTCAATGGATAACTGAAGATGGGGAATTAACTGTAGATAAGCAAGTGAAAGTTGAGTTCGCTATAGGAAACTATAAAGAGAAAGTTTTATGTGATGTAGTTCCCATGGAAGCTTGTCATATTTTGTTGGGTAGACCATGGCAATTTGATAAGAAAACTATGCACAATGGTCTTACCAATGAGATTACTTTCACTCACAGGGAAAAGAAGTTTGTACTCTATCCATTATCACATTCACTAGTGATAAAGGATCAAGTACAAATGAAGCAGAAAAGAGAGGAAGAGCAAAAAAAAAAAAAAAAAAAGAAAACCAAGAAAAAGCCCTTAAAGAAAAAGAGACGTGGGAGAAGAGTGTTCCTTCCCACTAGGTTATTCAGAAAGAAGAAAAATTTGAAAACAAAATTGAAAAGATACTTCTTTTTGAACAACCTTCAGGCCTCCTGCTTTGTAAAGGAACACTTGCATGCATTGCCACATGATCCTGCCGCTTGACTCGAATGTGGAGGATTGCCTCGTCACTCCTTTGTCTAGCCTTCTGTTCTGCAGGAACGCTCCAAGTACCACCACCGGAACTCCAAACGCTGCCTGCAAAACACACAGACGGCGCCTCTGGCGGCCGTTGTAGCTCCGACGCTCAAGTCAGGCAACAGGAACACCAAAACTATCATTGAATCTCTCTGTGAGACTCGTGTGTGCTCTCAGATCCACTTTCTCTCTCTATAACCGTTTTCTATTATCACTGTGCAACGTGTAAGAACGCTCTCACAGTGACTCAGAAACTCAGTGTAGTGAGCGTGTGTAAACTTGTAATCTGGAAAGAATCCCCCTACCTTACATGACGTGGAGTGCTTTATACCTGAGTCGCGCCTCTCTCCTAGATTGTGACACGTGGAGGAACACAGCTGGCATCTACCGTACACGCGTCACACCTGGAGGGCCTCTGCGCTTCTCTCTGTGCGGGCCGCATGCTCCTAGGAGAGCGCCAGGCGTGTCCTGCCTGCATGGCCTTGCCGCACGTCCTCTGAGTGGGCATCATGCGAGGTGCATGCGCAACGTTCTCGCTGGGAACCCCGATGACTGATCGCCCTCTGCATGCACTTATGACCGACCTCCCTTTGCATGCATTTACGACCGATCTCCCTCTTAACGCCCGATCGCGCTCTTCATGCAGTCACACCCGATCGGTGCCTCATAACTTCCACCGATGACCGGGCGGTGCCTCATAACTTCCCCTGATGACCGGGCGGTGCCTCATGACTATCCACCGACGTCCGTGCGGTGCCTCATGACTATCCACCGACGTTTGTGCGGTGCTTCCAGGCGCTTATCTATGCTCTGAACTGGGAGTGGTGGCCACTTGGTATCTGACTACGGATCACCGTTCTAGGTGATCTCCTCCCTGATTCACTTGCTCTTTCTACCACGTGCCACCCTGTGCATGGTCCACGTGGTCAACGGCTGCTGACGTCATCAACTACTGATGATCGACCGGATCACAAGCCCCCCAGTCTCGAGCTGTGAACTTGTTCTCAGCGAAGAGACTAAGTGGTCGCGCCCTCGGTCCACGTGGCAAGTGGGGCCACACCACGCGCTGCTCACGTATCTGCTCCTCGGCGTCACGGCTTCCATACTTTATCTCTCGACACATGGACGCATTAATGGCCCCCACTGAGTGTCGCTACCGTTTCCTTCATTCAACAGAAGCGTGCGCATCCCTCTGGATCATCTAGAGATTAACCTTTTCTGTTTTCTTCTTCTCAACCGTGCTAGGGCTCGCTGCGTTTCTTCTCTTTAACTCTCTACATGTGACTAACTGTTAACTAGCTTAGGCTTTAGCGCGATCTCACTGCAACCCCTCAAACTTGGCTTCTGACTTGATCGCGGCTAACTGTTACCTTAGCATTGCCTTCAACATTACTTCGTGCTGGATGACTGACTTAACGGGGCCTAAACGCTTCGGCTTCACGCAGAAGAACTTGCTTCTACCACCGACCACCGACTAGCATGTTAGTGCACCACCAATCAGTCATCGCGCTTCTGGCTTCGTTACACTTCTCTGCCACACCAGCGCTGAGTGCATAGAGGGCCTGAACACCAACTATGACGCCTGTGTTTTGGGGAAGAAAAGTGCTTCTTGGTGCACCTCTTGTCTCAACCTCGCTGTAAGAAGTCGTGGGTGAGGTCTTGCTTCTCTCACCTCAGCCTCGCTGCACAAAGTCGAGGTGAGGACCTTTTCTCTCGCCTCGGCCTCGTTGTAAAAAGCAAAGGGAAGGGACTAGGTTCTCTTGCCTCAACCTTGCTGTAAGAAGCAGAGGAAGAGGACTTGGTTCTCTTGCCTCAACCTTGCTGTAAGAAGCAGAGGAAGAGGACTTGGTTCTCTTGCCTCAACCTTGCTGCAAAAAGCGGAGGAAGAGGACTTTCTCTCTTGCCTCAGCCTCGCTGTACAAAGTGGAGGTGAGGACTTTCACTCGCCTGCACCTCGCTGTACAAAGTCGAGGGAGGACTTTCTTCTTTCTCGCCTGCACTCGCTCAAAGGCAAGGAGGTCTTCCTCTGTTGCCTGCACTTGCTCAAAGGCAAGGAGGACTTCCTCTGTTGCCTGCACTTGCTCAAAGGCAAGGAGGACTTCCTCTTTCTCGCCTGCACTTGCTTAAAGGCAAGGAGGACTTCCTCTATTGCCTGCACTTGCTCAAAGGCAAGGAGGACTTCCTCTGTTGCCTGCACTTGCTCAAAGGCAAGGAGGACTTCCTCTTTCATGCCTGCACTTGCTCAAAGGCAAGGAGGACTTCCTTTTTCTTGCCTGCACTTGCTCAAAGGCAAGGAGGACTTCCTCTGTTGCCTCAACCTTGCTGTAAAAAGCAGAGGAAGAGGACTTTCGCTCTTGTCTCAACCTTGTTGTATAAAGCAGAGGAAGAGGACTTTCACTCGCCTGCACCTCGCTGTACAAAGTTGAGGTGAGGACTTGGTTCTCTTGCCCCAACCTTGCTGTATAAAGCAGAGGAAGAGGACTTTCGCTCTTGCCCCAACCTTGCTGTATAAAGTAGAGGAAGAGGACTTTCGCTCTTGCCCCAACCTTGCTGTATAAAGCAGAGGAAGAGGACTTTCTCTCGCCTGCACCTCGCTGTACAAAGTCGAGGGAGGACTTTCTCGTGGGTGCACGCTCCCAGGGGAGCGCCAGGCGTGGCTGTCTAAGCGCAATCGCCAGGCACATCTTGCCTGCATGGCCTCATCGCGCGTTCACTGTGTGAGTGCATGCACGTCCCCACCGGCGAGGAGCTCTTCTTCTGGAATCATGCGAGGTGCATGCTTAACGCTCTTGCTGGGAACTTGGGTTCCAGCTTAACACGTGTTAGCAAGACCCCGATGACCATGCACCGACCGAGCACTCACTCTCTACATGCACCGACGGCTGATCGCGGTCTGCATGCACTGATGGCTGATCGCGCTCTACATCCAGGCGCTTATCTAGGGGCTGATCTGTGGGTGGTGGCCACTCGGTAACTGACCACCGATCACCTGTACTTGCACCTGGGGCAAGGAGAGCTTTGAACTGGGAATTACTTGCACACTTTATGTACTGAAAATCTTTTATTGGGTGGCATCGTTAAAAAGAGTGCCCCCTGATCTGCTCAACTGTTTAATACACTAAGTGTGTGTACAGCGCGATAGCGCATCTACTTTACAGCTTAACCAAAGTAAGAAACAAGCGTGTAGCGTTCTACATCCTGGGAATAGCTGCTCCATCCAGAGTCTCCAGCCGACAAGCTCCATTCTCCAACGTCTCAACCACTCTGGATGGGTCTCCTTTATCCGGCGATGACCGCCCTGGCGATGCACACACGTGGGGCGATCATGCCTTCCGCTTCAGCTCTGGGAGCCCCCCCAGTGTAGCCTCTTCCATCACCTCACCTCCCCAAACACATGGAGTTCATGTTGCTGGTCGCCTGCCTGGGACCCCGAAGCGCGATCACCTTGTGTCTTCTGCAGGTAATCGGTCAGGAACCCTGTCTTCACCAACTCAGCGAGCTGACGCCCAAACGCCAGGCAGGTACAGAGTGTTTGTCCATAAGCTTGATGGAATTCACACCACTCATCCTTCCTTCCTCCAAGTACCCTGTCGGTTTTCTCTGGCACATGGAGTTTTGCTGCCACAGCAGGGATGGTGATCAGCTCCGCCAAACTTATCATGAAATCATACCTGGGGTGTGCGTTGCTTGCACGCCCCTTGGTCTGGTCCTTCCTGGGTGCATAAGGGCGAGACCTTCCCTGCTCCTTCCTCCCTTCCTTGATCTCATGCACCCGCGCCTGCTGCTGCAGATTCCGCTGACCTCCACGTGGCTTCGACGGTGCAGCACTTCCTCTCTTCTCAGAGACCTCTGTCTCTACTACTATGTGTGCCACCGCGCGTCGCCGTATCTCGGTGAAGGTGGCAGGGTGGCTCCTGATGAGCGATTCACTGAAAGGACCAGGGAGGACACCTCTCTTGAACGCATGCACCAGCATGTCCTCGTCCTTGACGGGCAATCTCACCACCTGCGCCCCAAAGCGATTGAGGTAGTCCTTCAACGGCTCCCCCTGATACTGGCACACGTCAAACAGGTCGTAGGACACCACTGGCGCCGGTCGGTTGATGATGTACTGCTCTGTGAACAGCTTCGCAAACTGATGGAAGGAAGTGACGTGGCCCTCTGGCAGGCTCACGAACCACTCCATAGCCACTCCGCTCAGCGTACTCATGAACATCTTGCAGTACACAGCATCTGAACCTCCAGTCTGCATCATCTGAGTGTGGAAGGATGTCAGGTGTGCTTCTGGATCTTCCACCCCCGTGAACGACGCTTTCAGTCCCACCAGATTGGGAGGCACCACCGTGTTCATGATTTCGGGGGAGAAAGGCATAGGGAATGCTCTCGGAGGCGATGGCAGCGTCGACGTCCTCTCTTCAACTGCGCGCTCCTTCTGCGCCTAAAATTCCCTACGCAGCTCTTCATTCATAAGGTTCAACTCTTCGTTTCTTCCCTGCGATGCAGTCAGCTCTGCACGCATTTTCTCTTGCTCAGCTCTCGCTTCCGCGACGCTATCTTGCAGCGCGCGCATCATCTCCACTACCTGCGCCATGGTAACAACTCCTTCTTCAGCAGATGGCGCAGGTGAGGTTTGCCTGGTTCTTCTACTCATCTCCTCTACACTTCGACGTAACTTCACTTCGACGAAATGATCAAGAACCAAGAAACTTCAAGAAACTTCAAGAACTGCGACGTGGATGGGAACAAAATTCACACGGGCCCCACGGTGGGTGCCAATGATCCTGCCGCTTGACTCGAACGTGGAGGATTGCCTCGTCACTCCTTCGTCTAGCCTTCTGTTCTGCAAGAACGCTCCAAGTACCACCACCGGAACTCCAAACGCTGCCTGCAAAACACACAGACGGCGCCTCTAGCGGCCGTTGTAGCTCCGACGCTCAAGTCAGGCAACAGGAACACCAAAACTATCACTGAATCTCTCTGTGAGACTCGTGTGTGCTCTCAGATCCACTTTCTCTCTCTATAACCGTTTTCTGTTATCACTGTGCAACGTGTAAGAACGCTCTCACAGTGACT
Organism: Phaseolus lunatus; assembly: GCA_013389735.1. Classification (NCBI taxonomy): domain Eukaryota; kingdom Viridiplantae; phylum Streptophyta; class Magnoliopsida; order Fabales; family Fabaceae; genus Phaseolus; species Phaseolus lunatus. The sequence goes on from CM023867.1 coordinate 14,216,758, forward strand.
CAGAAACTCAGTGTAGTGAGCGTGTGTAAACTTGTAATCTGGAAAGAATCCCCCTACCTTACATGACGTGGAGTGCTTTATACCTGAGCCGCACCTCTCTCCCAGATGGTGACACGTGGAGGCACACAACTGGCATCTACCGTACACGCGTCACACCTGGAGGGCCTCTGCGCTTCTCTCTGTGCGGGCCGCATGCTCCCTGGAGAGCGCCGGGCGTGTCCTGCCTGCATGGCCTTGCCGCACGTCCTCTGAGTGGGCATCATGCGAGGTGCATGCGCAACGTTCTCGCTGGGAACCCCGATGACCGATCGCCCTCTGCATGCACTTACGACCGACCTCCCTTTGCATGCATTTACGACCGATCTCCCTCTTAACGCCCGATCGCGCTCTTCATGCAGTCACACCTGATCGGTGCCTCATAACTTCCACCGATGACCGGGCGGTGCCTCATAACTTCCCCTGATGACCGGGCAGTGCCTCATGACTATCCACCGACGTCCGTGCGGTGCCTCATGACTATCCACCGACGTCCGTGCGGTGCTTCCAGGCGCTTATCTATACTCTGAATTGGGAGTGGTGGCCACTTGGTATCTGACTACTGATCACCGTTCTAGGTGATCTCCTCCCTGATTCACTTGCTCTTTCTACCACGTGCCACCCTGTGCATGGTCCACGTGGTCAACGGCTGCTGATGTCATCAACTACTGATGACCGACCGGATCACCACACTTTCTGAAATTCGTGAGCTACCTCCTTAAGTAAAAGAGCTTTTAAAAGAATTTGATGATGTATTCCCTACGGAAGGCCCCATTGGACTTCCACCTTTTAGAAGAATAGAACATCAAATAGATTTAGTTCCAGGAGCTAGTCTACCTAATAGACCAACTTATAGAACTAATACTGAAGAAACTAAGGAGATAGAATCACAAGTATAGGATTTGTTGGAGAAGGGTTGGGTTCAAAAGAGCCTTAGTCCTTGTGCTGTACATTGGTGCCAAAAAAAGATGGCAAGCAGAGAATGTGCTGTGACTGTAGAGCCATCAATAACATCACCATCAAATACAGGCACCAATCCTAGACTAGATGACATGCTTGATGAATTGCAAGGGTCCACTGTATTTTCCAAGATTGATCTTAAAAGCAGATATCACCTAATCAGAATTAGAGAAGGTGATGAGTGGTTAGAAAAAGTAGTTTGTTTGCTAATATTGATAAGTGTACTTTTTGTGTTGATAGTGTAGTATTTTTAGGTTTTATAGCTAACAAAAATGGGGTACATGTTGACCCCGAAAATGTAGGAGTTGTTAGGAGTTTTCATGGTCTAGCAAGCTTTTATAGAAGATTTGTGCCTAATTTCTCGAGTCTAGCTTCACCACTTAATGAGTTACTGAAGAAAGACACTCCATTTTGTTGGACAGAGAAGCAAGATCAAGCCTTCAAGAGGCTAAAAGCTTAACTCACTAATGCACCCGTTCTAGCTTTACCAAACTTTGCAAAAACTTTTGAGCTAGAGTGTGATGCATCAGGAGTAGGCATAGGTGTAGTGTTGTTGCAAGGTGGACACCCAATTGCTTACTTCAGTGAAAAACTTCATGGTGCCACCCTCAACTACCCCACCTATGATAAGGAGCTCTATACACTTGTGAGGGCCTTGAAGACTTGGGAGCACTATCTAGTTTCAAAGGAATTCGTCATTCATAGTGATCATGAGTATTTAAAATATCTAAAGGGTCAACATAAGTTGAACAAACGTCATGCAAAGTGGATGGAATTTCTTGAACAATTTCCATATGTTATCAAATACAAGAAGGGTAGTACAAATACTGTGGATGATGCTCTCTCAAGGAGACACACCCTCTTTTCAAAACATGGAGCCCAAATTCTTGGATTTGAAAACATACCTGAACTTTACAAAAAAGATCAGGATTTTGCCTCCACCTTCGCTAAATGTGAACATAGAGCACAAGGAGGATTTTATGTGTTTGAGGGTATCTTTTTAAAGAAGGAAAAGTATGTATACCCCAAGGAACACATAGAAAACTTCTTGTAAAAAAGTCTCACGAAGGAGGACTCATGGGCCATTTTGGAGTTGATAAAACTCTAGAGCTTTTAAAAGGAAAATTCTTTTGGCCACACATGAGAAAGGATGTTCAGAGACATTGTTATAGATGCATTTCTTGTTTAAAAGCCAAATCTAAAACAATGCCTCATGGACTCTATACTCCTTTGCCTTTTGCAAGTGCTCCGTGGAAAGACATAAGCATGGATTTTATTCTAGGGCTTCCTAGGATAGCAAGAGGTTTTGATTCCATTTTTGTGGTTGTGGAAAGTTTAGTACAATAGCACATTTTATTCCATGCCACAAGGTGGATGATGCTAATAATATCTCTAGGCTCTTCTTTAGAGAAGTGGTAAGACTTCATGGTCTACCTAAAAGCATAGTTTCTGATAGAGATCCAAAATTTGTAGGCCATTTATGGAGGACTCTCTGAGAAAGTCTTGGGACTAAATTGAAATTCTCAACTTCTTGTCATCCTCAAACGAATGGTCAAACTGAAGTTGTAAATAGATCTCTTTCAACTATGCTTAAGGCAATCATGAAAGGCAACCACAAATCTTGGGATGAGTACCTTCCCCATATTGAGTTTGCATATAATAGGGTAGTCCATAAAACTACTAATATTTCTCCATTTGAAGCTGTATATGGGTTTAATCCTCTTACTCTTTTAGATTTGTTGCCTCTTTCTAACCCACAAGAATTTGTGCATAAGGAAGGAGTAACAAAAGCTGAATTTGTTAAGAAAATGCATGAGAGAATTAAAGAATAAATACAACAATAAACAGAGAAATATTTAAAACATAGCAATAAGGGGAAGAGAGAGATAATCTTTGAGGAAGGAGATTGGGTTTGGCTTCATCTTAGGAAGGATAGATTCCCAACTAAGAGAAAGTCCAAACTTAGTCCCTGGGGTGATGGACCTTTCCAAGTCCTCAAGAGAATCAATAATAATGCATATAAACTTGACCTGCCTGAAGAATATGGAGTACACACTACTTTCAATGTCATGGACCTAAATTCTTTTGTAGGTAGTGAAAAAGAAGAGGCAGAAGCATTGGATTTGAGGACAAATCCTCTTGAAGAGGGAGGGGATGATGGAAGAGGCCCAAGCACAAGCCCAAGAGCAAGCCCAACAAATAGAAGATCAGGGCCAACCACTAGAGCTATGGCAAAGAAGATTCAAGAGGACTGGAATGCTGCTACTGATGGCAGAGAGACCTTCCTATATATGTTCAAAGATACCATAAATCTAGCGTAGAGTAGAATTTATTTTCTTGTAAATATTAGAATAGGAATTTTATTTGTAATTTTCTTAAGTTGAAATTTGGCATTTAAAAACCAACCTAGATTAAATTAGGGTTTCTAAAACACCTAATTTAATCAAGGCCGATCTTGAGAAAGGCCCATGGAGAGCACATGTTCTCACCATATCACACCTTCCATGTGAGCTCAGTTAAGTTCAAACCCTTTTCATTTGAATTTTCCCACCAATTCTCTTGTTCAAATCCGGCCCTCTCATGCTGTATAAGGAGGTGCTTGGTTAATATAATTTCAAGATTAATGAATGAGTGAAATTGCTGCTAAGTTGCTAGCCCAATTCTCACTCTTGTCTTTGCCTCATTAGGATAGACACTTTAGTCTTCAATTCTCCACCTAGATCAAGTGATTATGCCTCACCCATCACTCTTCATACTTAGCATGCACCTTTAAGGAAACCACAAGCTTTAAGTGAGCTCCTTACACGCCTCCTCTATTAAGCTTCCGCAACTCTCCATCAAGAAATCAAATCGGAATGAAGGCCACTTCCATCAATGATGGAATTGAGAGGATGCTTGAAGAAGTTAGGTATATACCTAGCTTGAAGAGAAATTGAATATTCCTTGTGTTAGAATTGTAGGCCTTAAATAAGAGGAGGGGTGAATTATTTTTAAAAGATTTTCGCAAATATTGAAGGTGGAAGGAAAGCTAATGAAGATTCAAAGAACAAGAAATGAATTCAGCTAAGAAACAAATCTATTTTAATATGTTTCCAGAAAATCAACCAGTTGTTTATGAGAATCAACCGGTTGTTTTTATTAGCAGTTTATAAAAACATAACTAAAAATAGATTTAAAGGAGATAAGGGATAAAAAGATCACACAACAAATTTATATTGGTTCACTCTTATCCAAGAGCTACATGGATTCCCCATAAACCATTGGGTATTCCACTAAGCAATCAAAAACCTTGATTACAAACCATACACACCAAAGAGGTGATCTTGAACCCTTTAAGAACACACACCTGCTTTGGCAAACAACACACCTCAGATCAGAACACCCTCTGGATCTGTACAACACATGTTCTTATAGAAATACAATTGTGAAGAGAGAAAAGGAATGATCATACCTAATACAATCACAGATTGAATAGCAAAATTACAAAGCAATCCTATTCCACTCTTTGAAAGAATCCAAAGCTTGAAGCAATCTTGGAAAAACTTGATTTGTAAATACACCCCCTATTATGCTAAAAGCACCTATTATGGCCTATCTTTCTATTTGAACCCCTAAAGTGAGCCCAATTTATTTACAACATGTTTTATTTTTAGGAAGACCAGAAGAAAGAACATTTGATGTTCTGGTCTTTGCCCATTTCTTCTTCAGGTGAGGTCTGCTAGATCCTTGGTGGGGACTTCACTTGAGAGTTGAGATGACTTCTCATAATGTGAATGGTAATTCGAGTCCTTGATCATCTCCTTGTTGGCTTGGATAGTATCACTAATAAATAGATGTCCTTCAATGACTATGGAAATGAAAACTCTTGAAAAAGTCTAGTCAGATCATCCCTCCAACCTTGACCATTTAAGAATTTTATGTTGTGTTGCCTATGCTCATATTAGGCAAGGTAATCTACACAATCAAACTATTAAATTCATGTTTCTTGGATACCCAAAAGATATGGATGAGTATCGTCTATGGTGTTTAGAGCCATGATTCAAGAAATGTATAATCAGCAGAGAGGTCTTCAAAGAAATTGAAATGGCTTACAAATCATAGGTTTCTGAATGTGTGCCTATTGAAAGCAGAGGTGTTGTATGGGACTAGAACTCGTAACGCTCAGAGCTCGCTGGTCGGACCTCGGCATTTCTCTTAGGCAGGTTAGCTCGGCATATGGGCCCCACTTGTATGTCATGTGACTGGGCTTCAGGTATGCGTATATATTAACTCTTATACATGTATATAGTATAATCCTTCACGAATGAGATTAATTACTAAAGTAAAGAAACATAATGGGCTTAGGGGCATTCTTAGAGTGTCCAGGTCTATGATAAGTAAAGTATTAACTATAAGGCCTGAGCCCAGTAGTGCTAAGGCAACCCATGTAAAACTATATGTATGGCATGAAATAGCGTATGAATGGGTGTGTATTAGTGTGAACGCATGAACGAATGATTATGGGCGGAACCTTGTGCCAAGCTTGGTAGGCTGACCCAATCTGCTTAATGGGCTTGAAACACATAACAAAGCATCTATGTGCTGATAATCAGTGGCATGCGCTTAAAGATAAAGAGGCTTAGAGATAAAGATATATATATGGTTGCTCATATGTTTGTTACAACTACATATAGATATGTTTGTTAATATTACGTTAGATATTTTCTGTTATGCATACATGTTTGTTGCATGTAAAATATCTGTTGATGATTGTTGCTAACCCTAAAAAGATAGGGATATGCACGTATAACAAAAAGATAAGCCAAGAGTTTGCGCATGAAGATCATTGGTGCTTGTGGCAGGTGATTTTCTATTAGAGATATAAGATAATGTGCTTATCTTCAGTTAATGTTTGTTTATCTCAAGTGCGATAGGTACATGGTACGCTATAAAAGGGGCTTAAGGTCCCAGGTGAAGATACGCAATTTTGAATACACTTTTTGAATACTAAAACTAGTTGTTTCTTATTATCTGATAAGCCGTTATTGACTTGAGCGTCGAAGTGTGACCGGCCGTAAGGGCACCCTTTGTCTCTACAAGTAAAGCATCTAACAACCAAGAGAAGTGCAGATTCCAGAGGAGACAAGCGGAGCCAGAACCAGTCATCGGAGTCAACCAGCGACCAAGTCAACCGGCAAGAACATTTGGTACCCACCGTGGGGCCCGATAAAACTAGATCCCATCCACATTGGTGAACAAACAATCAGAAGACATGAGAAATACTCGACAAAGCGGTCCCACAGGATCTGAAGGAGGCGACGCCCCCATAACTCAGCAACTCATAGAGATCATCACGACTCTTCAGGAGACAGTGGCAGCTATCAGGGCTGAGCAGGTTCAAAGACAAGACCAGTTAAGGGCTGAGCTGGATGCGTCACGAGCAACTAATGAGGAGTTGCGTAAAATTAATGACCAACTGCACAGGAATTGGCAGCGTGTGGGAAAGCACATTGAGGGTGACCAGTTCCTGTAACGCCCCTCAATATCTTATTCTTATTTATATAATAAAATAAAGGTAAAACAATAATATCAAAATTAATATATGAATATATAATAAAATACATCCATCAGTACATTGTATTTCAAAATAATATCCCTTCTCTAGGGAATTTTAATACATAACCATCCAGTTTCAAAATAAAATAAACTACACCACAAGAACAGGCGATCTCCTAGTCCATCCACTCACTGAGGAGCTCTACTGCTTGTAACATCATCTGCTCCCGTGTAAATTACACACGATCATCACAGTTTTAAAGAAAACAAACACAAAACAAAACGCAGGGGTAAGCTAGATATTTTTAAAACTTTAAAACTTGAAACTTGATATTAACGTAAACCATCCAATATTCACACATTTCACAATTCCCTCAAGTGTCATTCAAATTTCAATATTTCTCTTTCTCACGTCAGACTTCCACTGACTCATCACACATAGACACTTGACACTACTTCCGGAAGACTCGTGCATTGACTAGACTTAGAGATCTGCACCTGTCATACTACATTGCTGTAAAGTTCCCACAGCTATGGGCATAAACATAATCTCAATCTCAATCTCATCACTCTCGTAGTATGACAGGGTTAATCCATACAACAGGTCAAGTAGTTATCTTTCAAACCACTTACCCATACATATGAACCTCCATCGACTCTCAACACCTGAATAACTTCATCTATATGATTCCATTATATCAGGAGAGTCAGGATATCTCATTATAGAAATCACCGATCAATGCACATTCTACACAATCTTACACAGTATTTTCTTTCCTAAAAATACTATGCCTTGATTCCACATTCACAACATTCAACACATCATATAACACTTAAATGAACGAATCTAATCACAACAACAATCATTCCAAGGTTCAGATTTTCGAATATCACATGCATTTCACATTTCAATCTCAAACAGTTTCAAACGACACTAAAACAGGGGAGTTCGAAATCAACATTAAAACCGGCGATCACGTCCAAAAACAAGGGATTATGCGATAACATTTGAAACCGGCGACCACGTCGCCCCAACATCAAAATCTTCTAGCTTAAGGTTTTCTTGAAAATAAAACTAGCTTCCCTTACCTGGACTAGCGTAAACTTCACTAAGAGCTCCAACCCAACGAGATTCAAGGATGCCTTAACCTGCACCATGGAGCCTTAGTCACAAAACTAGCTATACCACTCATTTCTACGTTAACAGAGACGATTCCTGAAGCCAAGAGAGCTGCATGCAACGCCTATGCAGAGGCAACCCTCTCAAGTGCAGGATCGACTCGAAGAACAGAGCGAAACGACTTACTCTGTTTTAGCGTTCGGTTTGGAGAACTTGCAGAGAACCTCCCAGGTGCTCTATGGTAGTCGCCGATAGCCAACTGGTGCGCTAGGACGTCTGAACGTATGGAGAAGGAGAGGGAAGAAACAGGGAGCTAAAGCCAACTCACTCAATTTCTCTCTACTCAAGCAGCGTTCCAACCTTGCCTATCCAGACTGAAGTTTGAACTTAAGCCACCCTTCCCAGGAATGCCGCTGCCACCACCCACTCTGCAGGGAAGCTTGCGTGTACATTTCCTCTAACAGTAATGCCACGTGGGTCTCTGCGTACACCAACTCTGGGTCACTTTCCATAGCAACTCTCTGGAGCCACTGTTCTGAAGCACTCTCCCTGACTACGTGTCGTGCATGCAAGACGCTCATGCTGGGAGCCTGGGTCCTACCTTATCTGTGTGAAACAAGATCCATCGATGCCTGGTCGCGCGATGACCATCCACCATCCACCGATGCCTGGTCGCGCGATGACCCTCCACCATCCACCGATGCCTGGTCGCGCGATGACCCTCCACCATCCACCGATGCCTGGTCGCGCGATGACCATCCACCATCCACCGATGCCTCTCATACCGGCGATGACTGATGTGCCTCTCATCCCGACGATGACTGATGACACATCGCCACGCCTTGCTGAAGGTTCTTCATCCCACTATGTTACGTCCAAGGTATCACCTCCACATGACTTGGTGACGTCGATAGCTTCACATTTCCAAGAATAGATCAACACTACTCCTCGTGCGCCCATGCATGCAACACTAAGGACGATTTCTTATGCTCAAGCATAGAGCTTCGCATGCACAGCATATCTAAGGTTCAACCCACACCTTGATACGCGTGGTTTTTGGAACCCACTATGGTTGATCCAGCATCTTGACCACATACTAAGTGCACTTTCGGCGATCATGTACACCATAGGCGATTGGCGATCATGTGTACTCTAGGCGACAGGCGATTATGTACCAGAGAAGTCGGAGATCGCCTCCGTCTTCAACAACGGCGATCTCGTAGACTTCTAAGCTACACTTTCCTTCCTTTATATTTTAAATAAAAACATACTTAGAATTCACTTAAAATATATCACTTTCATTCCAATAAAATTTTCTAGGTCCTTACAGTTCCCACCTATCCAGAATAGGGCTCTCACAATGCCCTTCTCACAAGAGATCTTAGACACAGCTGTGCCAAAGAACATGACGACGCCTAAGATCACTTTTACTGGCGTCAAAGACCCGGATGTCCACCTTGCAGCTTTTCAGGCTCAGACAATGATTCTAGGGGGTACAGATGCCGCACATTGCAAGTTGTTCGTGGGCACGCTCTCGGACACGACATTAAGGTGGTTTATTGGCTTACCCAATGGCCTTATAACCACTTTCGACCAGTTTTCCATGTTATTTAGGGAGTAGTTCATGGTTAATCAAGCACCACCCCCTATTCTTTTCGACCTCTTCGGGGTGATCCAGAACCAGGGGGAATCTGTGAAGGACTTCCTGAATCGATTTGGAGCGTTGGTGGTGCAACTCCACACTCAGGTCGAGGCATTAATAGTACATGCTTTTGTAAAGGGAATAAGGTCGGGGCCTTTTAGTGATTCATTGATAAGAAATTGACCCCGGTCATTGGCAGAGATCAAGCGGCGAGCAGTTGCTCACATCGCTGTGGACGAATGGATGAGCACGAAGTTGGGAAGCATGGGTGTAGGGCCAACCAAGGCTCGGGAGAGCAGTTGTACCCAACCCTTGAGGGTACATGAGACCACAATGGAGAAGAAGTCGGCGCGACAATGCCCTATGGGCCCCAAGGAAACCAATCCAGGCCAAGGTCAAACAACATCCCGCCTCCTCGACCCAAGTTTAAAGTGACTTACAGGGAGTTGCTCGCCATCACGGCTGTAACAGAAAAATTGGAGTCCCCACCAAAGTTTGACAAAGTTTTGGGGCCGAAAAAGAACGTTTGGTGTGAGTTCCACCAAGCTTATGGGCACGACTTGGAGAACTGTTTAGCCTTGCACTATCAGTTCTCAAGACTATTGAAGGAAGGTTCCATGCGTGACTATCTGCAGGAGGACCAGGGGGGTCGACGAGAGAGGAGTCGACAGAAAAGCAGAGGCATGAGGTGCCCATCCACGGCAAAATCAATACCATCTCTGGAGGAGGTTGTACCGCCTCTCAACAAAAAAGACACACAATAGAGGTAATGGTAGTAGACGCACGAGGGTTCGAGCAACTAGCTGAACTTGACCTCTGCTTCACTCGAGCAGACTTGAGGGATGTTGTCCCACATGATAATGATCCTATAGTAATATCAGTGGTTACTACAGGAAGAAGGGTGCATCAGGTCCTTGTTGATCAGGGAAGCTCAGCTGACGTGTTGTTTTGGTCGACGTTCAACAAATTACAGCTGTCACTAGATTAGCCGAGGCCTTACAATGGTTGTTTATATGGTTTTGCTAGAGAAAAAGAAGAGGTGAGGGGCACGTGGAATTAAGGACGACCTTCTCAGATGGCACCTTATCTCGGACCATTAGTATCAGTAATTAGTCATGAACGCCCCTTCAGCCTATAACATTCTTTTTGGCAGGCCTGCCATAAATAGGTTAGGGGCGGTGGCCTCCTCAAGGCATATGAAGATGAAGCTGCCCTCTCAAGAAGGGGAAGTAATCGTTACCAAGTTCGACTAAAAGGCAAGAACAAAATGCTACGAGAATAGTTTGAAGACAAAGCGAGGAGTATGCACGGTTACCACTTAGCCAGCGGAAGTGGAAGACACCCCACACGTGGAAATCACCACTGATAGGCGACCTGAGCCGGCAGGCGAAGTTCAGGAAAGGGAAATTGGGGGCAAGAAATTTAAGCTTGGCAAGTCTCTAAGCCAAGAATTGCAGGACAAGATTGCCGAGGTGATAGCACGACATTTGGATGCCTTTGCATGGTCTGCATCAGATATGCCAGGCATCAACCCATACTTTCTGTGCCATCGACTCACGATGGACTCAAAGGTCAGGCCAGTTATTCAAAAAAGGAGAAAATTCAATGAAGAGAGGCATCTTGTCGTTAAGCAAGAAACACAGAAGTTGCTGGACGCTGGCCATATAAGGGAAATCCAATACCCAGAATGGTTAGCGAATGTGGTATTGGTTAAGAAGGCTAGTGGAAAATGGAGAATGTGTGTAGACATTACGGATCTTAACAAAGCCTGCCCTAAAGATTTGTATCCACTGCCCAATATTGACACTTTGGTAGATAGTGCGTCTGGGTGCAAGCTTATCAGTTTTTTATATGCGTTCTTGGGGTACAATCAGATTCGTATGCACCCCCGAGATGAAAGTAAGACCGCCTTCATGACAGAGCTCGCTAGCTATTGCTACCAGGTGATGCCATTTGGGCTGAAGAATGCTGGAGCGACATACCAAAGATTGATGGATAGGATTCTTGCCTCCATGATAGGGCGAAATGTGCAGGCGTATGTGGACGACATGGTCGTCATCTCTGTAGAGCAGGAACAACATGTGGAAGATTTGGAAGAGCTATTCGTTACAATAGCTAGGTACAACCTGAAACTGAACCCTGAGAAATGTGTGTTTAGGGTAAAAGCAGGAAAGTTCTTGGGGTTTCTCCTCACAGAGCGGGGGATAGAAGCAAATCCTGAGAACTGTGCAACAATCATTGCCATGAGGAGTCTTGCCATCATAAAGGAAGTACAGTAGTTGAGAGGAAGGATGGTTGCCCTCTCTCGTTTCCTGTCGACCGGGGGAGATCGGGGGTACCCTTACTTCCAGTGTTTGAAGAGGAATAACCGTTTCGTGTGGACATAAGAATGTGAGGAAGCGTTTGTGAAGCTGAAGGAGTACCTGGCCAGCCCACCAGTTCTTTGCAAGCCACTGTCAAGTACTCCCCTTCGTCTCTACTTCACAATCACGGATCGAGCAATCAGCTCAGTCCTAGTACAGGAGCAAGAGCACCACCAGAGGCCCATATATTTTGTAAGTAAAGTGTTGCAAGGGCCAAAGGTGCATTATCAGGCCATTGAAAAAGCGGCCTTAGCAATGGTATTCGCAGCTCGGAGACTCTGTCACTAATTGTAGAGTTTCATAGTGGTAGTGATGACTGACCTGCCGATTCGCAAGATACTACAAAAACCAGACATGTAGCAGAATGTTGCGATGGGCAGTTGAGCTTTCTGAGTTTGATGTACAGTATGAACCCAGAGGTCCCATCAAGGGGCAGGTTTATGCTGACTTTGTTGTAGAACTCTCCACGGGAACTATCCCATCAGACGGTGGAGACTTCCAGTGGATTCTTTTCGTAGATGGGTCCTCTAACCAGCAGGGTAGTAGAGCTGGCATTATCTTGGAAGGACCAAATGGGTTGTTGATTGAGCAAGCCCTGAATTTTGCCTTCAAGGCTAGTAATAACCAGGTTGAGTATGAAGCACTAGTAGCTAGAATCTTACCCGCCAAGGAGATGGGCGCTCGAAGCCTATTTGTAAAGAGCTATTCGTTGCTGGTGACTAGACAAGTTACAGGAGAATATCAGGCCAAGGACCCCTAGATGGCCTCGTATTTAAAATATGTCAAGCTATTGAAAGAAACCTTCGCCGTTCCAAGGGAGCAAAATGTACGAGCAGATATGCTGGCAAAGCTCGCCAGCTCAGGCAAAGGAGGTCACGAAAGGTCAGTAATCCAAGAGACCTTGAAGGCACATAGAACAACTGTAGATGATACGGGTGATGAAGTGAATCTGGTGGATGTTGGGAAAAGAAGGCATCGATCCCTGACTCAGGAGACTTTGAGGGTGCCTAAGATAAGTGTTTATAGCTTGTTTGAAGAAGGGCCATCAAACGTCTTCCTTATTGATATAGGTGAAACCTAGATGACACCCTATAGGCGTTATCTTGCTGATGGAGTACTACCGTTGGAGCCTGCGGAGGCCAAGACTGTGAAGAAGAACGCGGGAAGGTACACTTTGATAGATGGGAAACTATTCAGACATGGTTACACCCATCCTACTTTGACTTGTATAAGTGGCGACCAATGTTCACGTATTATGGCAGAACTCCACAAAGGTATCCATGGGAGCCACATTAGAGGGCGAGCTCTCTCTTTGAATGTTGTTCGAGCAGGGTATTACTGGCCGACTATGCGGGAGGATTGTATGAAGTACATGCGACGGTGCGTGCAGTGCCAGAAACATGCTAATTGGCATCACGCACCCCCAGAAGAATTGCGATCGATCAGTAGCCCGTGGCCCTTTCACACATGGGGCATTGACATTCTGGGACCTTTCCCATTGGCCATCTGACAAATGAAGTACCTGGTAGTGGCTGTGGAGTATTTCACCAAGTGGATAGAGGCTGAACCCATAGCACAAATCACCGCTCATAAAGTTCAGCACTTTGTGTGGAATAATATTATTTGTTGTTTTAGTATTCCAAAGCGCTTGGTGTCAGATAATGGTACCTAGTTTGGAAGCCAGCAACTCAGTTGTGCATAGAGCTCAACATTAAGCAGGTATTTGTGTCTGTAGAGCACCCCTAAACCAATGGGCAGGTCGAGTCTGCCAACAGGGTTTTCCTCAGGGGTTTGAAAAGAAGATTGGAAAAGGCAAAGGGGAGTTGGGCAGATGAGGTTCCGCGAATTCTGTGGGCCTACCACACCACTCCTCAAACCACCATGAAGGAGACGCCCTTCAGCCTAGTATATGGATCCGACGCCATGATCCTAGTAGAAATACAGGAGAGCTCGTCGCGGTTCCTGAATTTCGTGGCAGAGGAGTCTAATGAAAGAAGAAAGATGAATCTCGACCTACTTGATGAGGTGCGGGAGCAGGCGCGCATTAAAGCTGAAGCTCTGAAAAGAAAGGTGGAGCAGAAGCAAAGGTCTAAACTCAGACCTCGACAATTCCAAGTCGCCGATTTGGTCACAAGGGAAGCCCACCCGTATCAGTTGGAGAACAAGTTATCCCCTAAATGGACCGGACCATTCCATGTGATAGAAACACCTGGGAATGGAGCTTACAAGCTCGAGACTCTAGAGGGGGGCGCTATACCTCGAACATGGAATGGGGCCAACCTTAAATTTTATTTTAGCTAATGTATAATGTCAATCTTGAATAGTTAAGGAACACTCTTTTTCTCTCATGAAGGTTTTTTAATGAGGTCACCCAATGAGAAAATATTTGAAAAAGACGATTTGCCATTATATTGTGAACGAAACCATCTCACCAGATTTGGTGTGAACGAAACCATCTGCCAGATTTGGCATGAACGAAACCATCTCACTGGATTTGGTGTGAAAGAAACCATTTTGCCATATTTGGCGTGAACGAAACCATCTCGCCAGATTTGGCGTGAACGAAACCATTTCACCAGATTTGGTGTGAACGAAACCATCTCACCAGATTTGGTGTAAACGAAACCAGCTCGCCAGAATTGGTGTAGCCTATACGAAACCAGCTCGCTGAAATTTGGTTCGAGCCCTAAAAGGAAAACCTCGCTTTGGAAAATTTCCAAGAAAGGAAAAATACAGGTTCATGATGATTCAAGCCTTATGCGTAGAAGGGTTTTAAGCACGGACATTACGAGCAAAAACTCCCTAGCATGATGATTCGAGCTAAACCGATGATTTCTATCTCAGTGTGATGATGAGCTCAAGATCTCGATGGAGACAAGTTGAAACAACAATATAAATCACCAGTTTAGACATCAAGTTATCCTATGATTGGTTCTGTTAAGAGTGCCATTCTTGCTATGTTTACTTGGCATAGTTAGACACATCGGTTACTCAAAATGCATTATGAATTGCCTTGTTTGTTTGGAGTTGTTATTAATGGACTGCAAAATTTGTATTATTGCTTATTACTTGGTTAAGTTATATTGGTTACATGGATTAAATCTAAACTGGAAAAAGCGCAATAAAGACCTGACATATATGCCTAAAATGATACATTGTTCAGCCAGCCACAGAAGGTAAATAAATACAAGGAATTTAAGGTTGCTGCTCATCCTCATACACCAAGTGCCCATCCACCATGACTTTCCCTATACCAAGTTGGGAGAAGCCAGTATCGGGATAGACACTTGCGGCTTGGGCAATAACGTCCTTGAAGCCAGCGACATATGATTTGGCAGCATCATCTGTGAGTTCCTCCTTGACCTTAGCCATTAGCTCATCCTTCTGTGCTAGCTTTGCCTTTTGTGTGGCTAACAGCTTGGCCATTCCTTCCTTTAACGACTCCCTTTCTTCCTTCAATGACTCCACCTCAGTACGAAGGTCGTTGTTCCTTGCATAAAGACCCAAGGCCTCTTGAGATTTGCTGAAGAGGAGGACCTTGGTATCTTGGAAGTTTTTTCTCAGCTCCTCCACCTCTAGATTGAGACCCTTCACCTGCTGGACAAGTTCTTTAGACTTGGAAGCTTCACCCTAGGCAGTGCTTTCTAGTTTGGCTAGAAACAATCAGCTCGTGGCCAGCGCTTGCCCTAGTTGCTTGGTGGTTTGCTCCAACATCTGGTCCTCCTCCAGAGGGTCCAATTTTTCTTTAATCTTAGGAGGGAGCAGGACATTTTGTATGGTGAGAATGGGATCTGCAGAACGATACTACAGTCCCTCCTCCTCGGTGTGTTCCTCCCTCCTTTCTTGGACTGTAACCTCCCTGGAGGTTGAGGGGCGTGAGAGTGTGAAATGAGAAGGTGAAAGAGCTCGCCCACCTGAAATTGAGCGCGAGGAGGATGCTGCATCATTTTGTCTTCTATTGAAGATGAGCCTAGAGTATGTTTTGTCATCCTCTGAGGCCACCACTTCAACTATGGCCTTTCTACTGCGATCCTCGATAGGAGGCTCCTTCGCAGCAGTTGCAAGAGGCTTCTCCGCAGTGGCCTTTTTTTGCTTGGCCAAAGCAGCTAAGTTCTTCCTTTTTTGCGCATCCAACATGTTGTCTGCATAACAAGCCAAGGTAAATTCAGAAATTACACCAACAATATAGAAACATCAATACCTGAATATAGCAAGGAATAGGAAGATAACGATGTAAGCCTTGAGTATTACTGGGGAAAACTCCTCTCAGACCAGGAAGGCAATATCAAAATCCACCTTGAGGTTGGAAAGATGGATGCACACCTCACGTTCAGGTGGGGGCAGGTCATCCATGTGTCTAGGGCTCTGGAAGATAGGGGTTTAGGTCCAATACAAGGGGAACCTGTCCAGGAGGGTTGGATCCCTCTTGTTGCTTCAAATTTTGAAGAATTTCTTTTTGAAACCCTCATAAGATTGCTGGAAGAGGGATAACAAAGATCTCCCAACAACCTCGTTGAAGGACACCTAGAGTTGGCGTCCTAAATGTTTAGCCTAAAAAAAGTATAAGAAAACATCCACTAATGGCAGAAAGTCAAAGTGGGAATAAAGGATGGTGAAGGCTCGTGATGGAGATCAAGTAGAAGAGGATTTCACTAATGGAGGAAGAGGCCATCCACCCAAGCATTTAAAATTCTTCTTACTAGTCTTCTTAAAAAGTAGAACATTTTGGGTTCTCTTAAAAATTCAAAAAGATAGTAGTATAAATAAATCTTTGTAAATACTCTTGTATAAATTTGTAAATAATAGCCTTAGGAGTATGCCAAAGAGGAAAACCAAAAGAAACCTCTAAATGTAAGGCATTTTAGGCACTTTCTTTAGGAAAAAGTGGAAAAAGTGACTCTTCTACTCCTTTCTCTCTTAGGCACTAGAAGGACCTAGTAGAGTGACTCTTCCCACTCCTTTCCCTTTGTAACATGTCCAGCCCTCCTTATTGTAAATAGGAGTGCTTGGTTCTTAATAATAAAAAGTTGAAAGTTAGAAGTAAAGAAACTATCTTGAAATTGAGAGAGAGTGAGTTTGTGAGACTTGTCTTTTCTTCTCCTCCATGTCTTATCTTGTGAGCTTTGGAGACTCTCAAGTGGCGGCACCACCCACTCATCTTGGAAGAACCACCCTCCAAGTGGTGTGAATCACATCTCCAAAAGGCTACAACCACATAAGTCATTTCTATTCATCTTTTAAAAATACCCATTTTTGTTGTACTTGTTTGTTTTCAATTCTAATCGGTTCATTCTCTTCCTTGTGATGTCCTCTATCATTTGATGTGTTGTTCTTCCATTTTAATCGGTTCAAAATTATTATAGCAACCTGTTTTTGGTTCAGTTTCCATGGGTATTATGGTTCATGTTGTTTTCTTGAATTTCCAATAGTAGGTTGTGTTCTTGTTGTGTTTCTATTACTAGTTTCAATTCTTGTTGTGTTCTTGTTTTAATTCTTGTTTCTTTGTACTGTTTTTCTATTGTTACTGCACTTTGGTTGCTGTTCTTGAATTACCCATTCATATTCCATTGTTATCTTACACTACAAGTTACCTATTCATGTGTTTTTAGTATGAACATTTGTTTTCTTGAGTAAAAACTCTATTAATTGTTCTTTAGAATTTTGATCCTAATTCTTGAAAGTGTCATGAATACAATGAAACCTATATCAACTCAACCAAAACCAAGAAAGGTTCATAAGAGACTCACATCAGCTCGCATGAATGCCCAGCTATTTGGGTATAGCTGGGCAGGGGCAACGTTAACTTCGGTAAGAAAGGCTCTCTTGAAGGGGAACAGGGGAAGACGAAGAAGGACTTTTTGTAAAAGGGTGGAATTGAAGAAGCAGAAGGGGCCTTCGGGGTTTGTGGACTCGTCACTACATACAGGTTCACCCTCCCCGCAGGGTACTACGTCGACAAATTTATCGTGTTCTCTACCAAACATGGTTCTTTTAGGATGTTTTTTATACTCAGCTTTCCTATAGTCTACTATCTTCTTCTTAGAAGTAAAATCTGAGGTTTCAATTAAAAGCTTCTCAGGGGCCCAAGGATATTTCAACTGGTAATCCATCTAAAACCAAAGCAAGCAGACAAACAGGGTATGAACAATCCCAACGCAGTAAGCAAGAACAAAGTGAAAGCAATAAAAGCACTTTATGTGGATAGGGTAAGGTAAAGTTAGTACCTTTGTGATGATTGGAAGGGTTTCGAGGATGAGACTATGTGGATGATGACGAGGATGCAACAAGTTTGAAGGAAAGAGCAAAAAATGATAAGAGCGTAATGAAACAGTGGAGACGTTTGAGTTTCTGAAACCTTATTGTAGTAGGGGAGCGTAAGTGGCAATGTTTTGTGACCATAGATGAGAGCCACGTGGAAGCACGTGATGGAGTGTGGTGAGACGTCAACTTAGGGTACTGTGCATGTACCGCTACTCATTTGCCACGTAGGACAACTCAGGTGAGCAAATAGCCTCTTCGCTGAAGCAAGTTCAACTCGAGCCTGAAGGGCTTGTGTACGGGACAAGAACTCGTAGCGCTCAGAGCTCGCTGGTCAGACCTCGATGTTTGTCTCAGGTAGGTCAGCTCGGCATGTGGGCCCCACTTGTATGTCATGTGACTGGACTTCAGGTATGCGTATATATTAACTCTCATACAAGTATATAGTATAATCCTTCACGAATGAGATTAATTACTAAAGTAAAGAAACGTAATAGGCTTAGGGGCGTTCTTAGAGTGTCCAGGTCTATGATAAGTAAAGTATTAACTGTAAGGCTCGAGCCCAGTAGCCCTAAGGAAACCAAAGTAAAGCTATATGTATGGCACAAAATAGCATATGAATGGGTGTGTATTAGTGTGAATGCATGAGTGAATGATTATGGATGGGACCTTGCGCCAAGCTAGCGTGACTGACCCAATCTGCTTAATGGGCTCGAAACACGTAACAAAGCTTCTATGTGCTGATAATTAGTGGCATGCGCTTAAAGATAAAGAGGCTTAGAGATAAAGATATATATATGGTTGCTCATATGTTTGTTACAACTACATACGGATATGTTTGTTCATATTACGTTAGATATTTTATGTTACGCGTACATGTCTGTTGTACGTAAAATACATGTTGATGATTATTGCTAACCCTAAAAAGATAGGGGTATGCACGTATAACAAAAAGACAAGCCTACTGTTCTTGTCGGTTGACTCTCCTATCGGTTGAATCTACGACAATCTCGCACCTACTTCTTTCTCCTTAGGTAATGCTTCACTGGATCGAAACAACCTGCACCTGCAAAGACAGGAGGGCGCCCTAGAGGCCGTTTGCACTCCGATGCTCAAGTCAGTACTAGGGCAAGCACACCAAGTGTATAGAATATCTCAGTTTAGGTCTAAAAATTGTGTACCTTTGTGAAGTGTTCTACTACCCTTTATATAGTGTAGGGTTTCCTCTGCACCGCTACCCATATTTAGGATTTCTGTAGGAATACCCTTGCGCCGCTATTACCCAATCTTAGGGTAATCTAGCGCATAAGGCTTCCCTTAACTGGAGTGCAAATTCTAACAGGATGGCCACTTGGCCATCTGTCGTGGGAGTCCCCTCACTGTTCATGTGCCATGCATGTAGCTTCACTTGGAAACCCTAATCCTGATGGGCACTCAAACCCTTCAAGACTCTGCACCTAACTGTGCTTTCCCTGCCACACACATGGATGCTTCGTGACCTAGGCCTCTCCATACCTCTTGGCATTTTACTGATAACTGGTATTCTCTCGGGACCCACCTTCTATGGTCTAATTCTGCTGTTCAAAACACCCAAGACCGATGTCACCTCGTCCCACTCTGTTGCTGAGAACTCATCACCCCGTTGGGTGACGAGGATACATCGTTGCACTCTGGTGATCGACATGATGATGACTAATCAGTCCACTAGTCCATGCTACCCATGGGACCCAGCCCATGTGGCTCTGGCCCATGCTGTGGGACCTAGTTGACATGGCTCACCATTACTAGTTGTTCTCGGTGTCCGAGAATTGGTCGGTACACCTACAGTTTGCGCACGAAGATCATTGGTGCTTGTGGTAGGTGGTTTTCTATTAGAGATATAAGATAATGTGCTTATTTTCAGCTAATGTTTGTTTATCTCAAGTGCGATAGGTACATGGTGTTGGGTTTGGCAATGCTTAAGTTCAAGGGGGGGGGGTGAATTGAGCTTATTAAACTTTCGCAAATCAAAAGAGTTTTTCAAAAATTCAGAAAAAGAACAGATTGATTATTAAAAGAACAAATTTATTTTTCTGGTTCTTACATCAAAACTTGAAGGACAGGCTGATCAGATTGTGATTAAAAGGATTTTTCAAGCAGTTAAAGAACCTTTTACAAATCTTTGAAGAACAGTGTGTCCAGTTCCAGAAACAACCGATTCAATTCCAAAAGAATAGATTTATATTGTAGCAGATTTCAGATTTTAAAGATATTCAGCACATATTGGAATGAGATAAGTGCACACAAGAATTATACTGGTTCACTCTATAAGAGCTACATCGAGTCTCACTTCACACCAAGGTGGTTTCCACTAGAACAAATCAACACAATTACAAAAACTTGTTGTTCTTGAACACTACAAGAACACTTACAAAACCAGTGCTAAAAAACCGTATTTTAGCAGCTAACACACCTCAAGAAAACCTATAAAAAGATGTCAAACCTATCACTATTACACAAGAAGAGAATAGGAATGAAAACACCTGGAAGATTGAACACAAACTCCTGAAAATAGAAGCCACGAGATTGTAGCACCACAATGACAGCACCTCAATCTTGACCAAGGTAACCAAAGAACAAGCACTTGAAAATCTTTGTGAAAAATTCTTACAAAAGCAATCAACTCTATGATCTCAACTGGGAAAACTTTATTGCTCTTTTAGAATTGTGTAATCTCTATATTGAAAAGAGAAGTGCCTCTCTCTTTTTAAAGGAAACTAAAATATAACAAACTTTTTCAAAAAACAGTTTAAAAAGTTGTTATAAAAAGAATCTGTTAAAAAGACAAATAAATGGATTGTTTCTTTCAGAAAAGATAAGGAATAGTATTTCAGAAACCTTCTAGCCTGACAGAGCTAGACCAAACTATTTATGCTTGTAGTCTTCCAACAACATGAGCACCAGTTCAGAAAGAATTTGTTGATTTACAGAACAACAGATTTGTTTTATGTCCAGTAATATGATTTAAAGGAAAAATCGAAGATAGTTTTAAAAAAACTTTTGAAAACCTCTTAGTGCTTGAGCTGGCTATCTTGGTTAAGATCATGAAGAGAGTCACAAAGCAAAAGGCTATTTTAAACAAAAACAAGTCTATATACCAAGACTCTAATTACATCACTACATTTACCAAGACAACCTAGTTATTTTCTTCATCAAACATCTACAAGCCTTTGCTGAGAAGATGCTTCATCCATTTTCAACACGTGGTACGCTATAAAAGGGGCTTAAGTTTCCAGGTGAAGGTACGCAATTCTGAATACACTTTTTGAATACTGAAACTAGTTGTTTCTTATTCTCTGATAAGCCCTTACTGACTTGAGCGTCGGAGTGTGACCAACCGTAGGGGTGCCCTTTGTCTCTACAGGTAAAGCATCCAACAACCAAGAGAAGTGCATATTCCAGAAGAGATAGGTGGAGCCCAAATCAGTCATCGAAGTCAATCGGCGACCAAGTCAACCGACAAGAGGAGGTGCTAAGAAGGATAACATTGAGGAGGATTCTAGTAGACAAAACGAATCTAAAGCCACTAGATTGTCTGATATGTCTAAAAATGATAGACGCTTGGCTAATGCGTATGAAGACGATAAACATTCAATTATGTTTGATGAAGAGCATTTTGTTGATGATGATTATAAAATATCTAGACACAACAAAAAGAAAGATCAAAGTTCTAGAGAGGTATGATTATGCAAATCTAATTGCTTATTCCTAAATTTGATAGTTGTTGTTTTGTTGTCAAATTAAAATGATTCAAACTTAGACATGTCTAACGCTAAAGAGATGATAGTATAATTATGGTCAAATGACCCCAAGTTGTCTCCTTACAAATCCAAAAGTGAAATCCTTAAATCAATGTTCAAAATCTATCTGCAAGCAAGGAAATTTAGCAATAACAATAAAGATAAAAAAGGATTGTTTAATAGAAAATATAAAAGAGATTAAAACAACAAATAAAAAGCGGTTGATCCCCAAGTTCTTCCACCATTGAATTTTTCACAAGTTCTCTAAAGATTAGTCATTTCTCAATGCTCTAATATGTGTCAATCTGATTCAACTAAAGCTCACTAGTCAAGCATATATCCACCGGTTTAATCAGTACCCACTTTGTTCCATGCGTATACTCAATGGGAATGCTTATCTCCTCTCTCTTGAATCATGCACCCAAGAAATTAATTAAAACAATGAAAACTAACTAAGAAATCAAAGTTTAAGATAATGAAGACTATTAATCATGCGTTCAAGTACAACCTCTCACAAAAACTAGTTTTTTAGGATTAGAATATTAAAACAACTGCTATATAGAATTAAAAAAATGAAACTTTTATTGATTAAAACCTCATAACTCAATATGAAATTACAAAGGAATCAACCAAAAAGGTTTAGCCTTCCATGTGGAGGCAAAAATACAAAGATAGAAAATGCAGAAAAATAAACAAAGGAGGCAACTTTGCACTAAGAGAGATTGGTATCTTATGTGTTTGTAACATCCCGCCAAATTCTTTTCATATTTATATGATGAAAATAAAGGTAAACAAATATATTGAAGTGAACTTAATTATATATATGTAATGAAGTTTCTCCTCACAGGGAGTTTAATACATAATCGGTCAATTCCAAAACTTAAACAAAATACAGCAAAATAATAATAAAAAAAAAACAGGCGATCTCCTGATAGAAAACAGAAAACGGCGATCTCCTAACAGAAACAGAAACAGGCGATCTCCTCCCGGCAACCACTCACAGAGGAGCTCTACTACCTGCAGCCTCATCTGCTCCCGTGCAAATATACACGATCATCACAGGTTTAAGAAAACAACCCCGATACAAGATAAAAGGGTAAGCTAGATATTTTTCAAAACTTTAAACATGAAACTTTATATCAGTAGAAAATATAAATCTTCACACCATTCATACACTATATAAATTTTCAACCATCAACGTCCCCATATACCACAAACTCGTCAAGGGCCTATCCAATACATTCAATACTCATGGTTCACATGTCAGACTTTCCACTGACTCATAACATATAGACACATGACTCTACTTCCGGAAGACTCGTGCGTTGACTCAGGCTCAGAGATCTGCACCTGTCATACCACACCACTGTGAAATCCACACAGGGTCGCTGTGAATCCACACAGCCATGCGCATACATAGTCTCAATATCAACACTCTCCCGGTATGACAGGGTTAATTCATATAACAGGTCAAGTCAGTTATCTTTCAAACAACTTACCCATACATATGAACCTCCTTCGACTCTCCACAACTGAATAACTTCATCTATGTGATTCCATTATATCAGCAGAGTCAGGATATCTCCTTCTAGACAAGCCCCTAGTCAATGCACATTACACACGATCTTACACGGTATTTTCTTTCCTGAAAATACTATGCCTTGATCCCACATTTACAACATTCAACACATCATACAACACTGAATGAACGATTCAGGCACAGCAACATTCATTCCACGGTTCAGATTTTCGAATATCACATGCATTTCACATTTAAATCTCAAACAGTTTCAAACCGCACTAAAACAGGGGAGTTCGAAAAACAACGCCAAAACCGGCGATCTCATTCAAAAGCAGGGGATTTTGAAACAAAGTTAAAACCAACGATCACGTCACCCCACACATGAAAACAGAGCATTGTGAAAAGAAATATGAAAACCGGCGACCACGTCGCCCTCACTTCAGAACTTACTCGCCTAACGTTTTTATAAATGTAAAGTACTAGCTTCCCTTACCTGGACTAGCGCAAAACTCCAAGAGCTCCGAAACCCAACGAAACTTAAAGATGCTTTCACTCTGTTTTAGTGTCTCGGTCTGGAGAACTTGCAGAGAACCTCCCAAGTGTCCAAGGCAGTCGTCGCTCGTCGTACTGGTGCTTGAGGTTGCCTGAATCGCAGCGCGAAGGAGAGAAAAGAGAGGGATGAAGATGCACTCACTCTTTCACTCTTGAGCCACTGCAACGTTCTTTGCCTCCCCGCAGTGGGTTTTTGAATCCAAGCCTACTTGTCCACGCATGCTGCTGCCACCACCCCCTCTGCAGGAAAGCCTGAGTGTACGTTTCACTGAATAGTACGGCCACGGTTGTCTCTTGCGCATGCCAACCACTTCCCTGAACAGTACGACCGCGAGTGTCTCTTGCGCATGCCAACTTTCTGATGTCACTATTCTGAACCACCCTTTTTGTCTACGTGGCGCGCGTGTAGGACGTTTCATGCTAGGAGTCTGGGTCCCACTTTATCTGTGTGAAGCTCAACATCGCGCGACAACTTTCCACCGCTGACTCATCCTGGCGAACGACCAATGTCTCGTCCTGGAAGACGACCGATGTCTCTCTCTGGGAGACGACCGATGTCTATCCCTGGCGACGCCCGCATGTCTCTCGCGCCCCAGCGATGCCCACATGCCTCGCGCCCTGGCGATGTCCACATGCCTCGCGCCCTGGCGATGTCCACATGCCTCGCGCCCTGGCGATGTCCGCATGTCTCGCGCCCTGGCGATCATGTGTAGTAGGCGACCGGCGATTATGTACTAACCAGGCAATCTTATAGTCTTCTAAGCTACACTTTCCTTCCTTTTTATTTTAAATAAAAACATACTTAGAATTCATTTAAAATATACCCTTTTATTCCAATTTAATTTTACAGGTCCTTACAGTGTTTCCCTAGCTATCCTTAAATAGGCATGCTCCAAGCAATCTCCTTCACATTCCATGCTAGAGGCACCACTTTTGGTGGAGAAGATAGTGGAAAAATAGAGGAGAAAATCCAACTCCTACTTAGGTGGAGTAAATCTCTCTTACTTTGCATAAAATCCTCTCACATATTTTTTTTTTCTATTTTGATTCAAAAGAAACAACTTGGACTTTTACATATTTGGCTCATTAACAAAGGTAGACACTTCCTTCACACCATTTACTCTAAAAACAAAATTTTATGAATCTTAGTTAAAACAATGGATTTATTTATTATTATAGTCCAATAATTTATGATTAAAGCTATTAAGTGTGAATAAATTTATGTTCTTTAGTGGTTGCTAGTGAGATGTTGGAAGATGAATCTTCTAGTGTATCATCTGCCTTAGCAAGCAAAGAAAAGACTAAATGGTTAAATGTCATGAATGAGGAGATGAATCACTTCATATGAATGTTGAATACAAGGCTTTAATGAACCCAAATTTGTGAAGAATCTTGGATGTTGTGTTGCTGATGTTAGGGTTCAGTTTTTTAAGTGTTTAGAATTTGTATGTTTCACTCTTAATTCATATATGATTTTTGAATCTGTAACAGCTTTTCAAAATATAGATAAATCTGATTTCAGTTGGCTTTTAAAACCATTTTTGGCTAATCATTAACGGGCTTTTCTAAGAGCTATAAAAAGGGATCTCCCTCCTCTTTCGAAACATATAAACTTAATATAGAAAAAGAGATTTAGAAATTTGATTTAAGAGAGAAGTTTTACAAAAGGTTTCAAGATTGCTCAAAGGCTTTGGTTATGATTAAGAAGTGATTCCAGGAGCTTGTGATTAAGGTGTAATCTGTTCCAAATCTTTTCTTGTATCTGTTTTTGGTTGATATAGTTTGTAAGAATAGGAAATCTTCTTGGAAGAGGGTTGTTCTAGTTGTGTATTGTATAGCAAAGAGTGTGTGTGTGATCTTGGGTGAAAAGATCCTTTCTTTGTAATTGTGTGTGAATTGTAATCTGTTGTGCATTACATAGTGGATTGCCCAGTGTGGTTATGGGAACTAGATGTAGCTCAGAGGTGAGTGAACAAGTATAATTTGGCTGTGTGAATCTCTCAATCTCTCTCTTTCATAAATTGTTTGATATTTCTGGTGTTGTGATATAAACAACTGGTTATCTCGTATTTTTAATCGATTAAAATTCTGCTTTACACATTGTCTGTAACTTGCTTTTGCTGCTGTGATATAAACAACCAGTTATGTTGAAATATCAATCGGATAAAATCCTGTTAATAGTTTTTGAAAGCTTGATTCTCTTAGCCTTCTCTGATCTTTCTTTCTGTAGTTCTTTAAAGAACTCCATTCTTAGGCATTATTTGCAAAAATCTTTTATAAACAATTCACCCCCTTCTTGTTTAGCCATTCATTCTAACAATTGGGATCAAGAGCTAGGTTCTTGAAAGTTTTTCAAGATTCAATCTTTAAAAATGGCTGAAAAGTTTTCTTTTAAGGAAGGTGCTTGTTTAAATAAATCACCTCTGTTATGTGGTATAAACTATGAACTGTGGTGTATAAGAATGAAATTCTTTGTTGAATCTATAGATAGGAAAATCTGGAATGTCATTACAAACAACCTTTTCATGTCTACACCTGAAACTAATGAAGTCTTTTATGAAAATGCAAGAGATCATCTTGATTGTGTTGCCATGAACATTATAGTATCTGCTCTTGATTCAAATGAACTACTTAGAATTTCGAAGTGTATTTTAGCTAAAGATATATGGGACACTCTTGAAAGAAATTATAAAGATTCAAGAAGTGCTTGGCTGGACAATGACATGTCCTCTTTTGGATCATCCTCTACAAGTTCAAAAACCAACATAGGTCTGATGGCAAAAGAGGAGTCTACATCAAATAGTGTAAGTTCAAACTCTTCCATAAATACTGAAAATTATCATCAACTTCTTGAGACTTTTAAAGAGACTCATGAAAAAGCTTCTAGATTGACCCTTTTGAATAATCAGTTGAAAAGTAAAAACAACTAGTTGGAAAATAGAGTCAAGGTCTTGGAAGAAGAATTGGATAATTCAAAAACTGATTTTGAAAACTTAGAAATGATTTATCAAAATTCTTCTTGCAAGTGTGACTTAAGTATTTGTGAAAAGTGTGAATCTCTTCAAAAGAAGATTCACTATCTTATAAAAACTGTGGATAAGCTTTCTAAAGGGAAGTCCAATTTTGAAACTGTGCTTGCATCTCAGAACTATGTTTTTGGAAAATCTAGACTTGGCTTTTATCCACAGAGCAAGAAAAATGGGATTTCAAAACCTTTTTCAACTCTTGTAGAAAAACAACGGACTAAAAAATCGAAACAACCGGTTGTTTCTTGTTTCTACTGTATGAGAAAGGGTCATTCTATGAAATTCTACAAAGTTCGTAAAATTCTTGTTCCCAGAGGCTTGTTAAAGTGGGTTCCTTAGATTTCTAAGGATCCTAATGTTCCTACTAACATCATTGGACCTAAATTCATAAGGGGACCAATATTGATACTTAATATTTTCTTATAGGTATCCTTAGCAGCCAAGAATCACCTTTGGGCTTGAAGAATGACTGCTAAAGGGAAAAACATCAAGAGCAAAGTCTGTCTCTATGCCTGTATTTTCAATTGTATATATCTTGCAAGAACTATGGTGCTATGTGAATCTGTTTCTACTGCATGGTCTACTGCAACACTCTATGGTGCTTTAATTTGGAGTTATCTGTTGTTGTTATAATTGTGTACACACACTGATTTTCATTAATTTTGCATTGTTTTACACACTGCTTTGGTTTTTATGCTTATGACTTATGCAGAAAATTGGTTTGTGTGTGCCTTGTTATCCTACTACTGTACTTGCCTTGTATATGCATAAATTTTGTTTTGCAGGACCTTTCAAGTTCAAGCGCTATGATGAAGACTAATCAAATTGATGCTTATTATGGTTCAAGAGCATACACCTTACTCAAATTCTTGACAAGTAAAAAATTCATGACCTATGTAAAGTAAGTTGTATATGTTCATTGTAAGGACCTGTAAAATTGAATTGGAATAAAAAGAGATATATTTTAAAAGAATTCTATGTATGTTTTATTTAGAATAGAAAGGGAGGAAAAAGTTAAGTTTAGAAGGCTATGAGATCGCCGGTCGCCTGCTACACATGAGCGCCAGGTGGACGTCGCGCGGGCGCGAGAGGCATGCAGGCATCGCGCGGGCGCGAGAAGCATGCAGGCATCGCGCGGGCGCGAGAGGCATGCGGGCATCGCGCGGGCGCGAGAAGCATGCAGGCATCGCGCGGGCGCGAGAGGCATGCAGGCATCGCGCGGGCGTGAGAGGCATGCAGGCAACGCGCGGGCCCGAGAGGCATGCAAGCATCGCGCGGGCGCGAGGCATGCGGGCATTGCCAGGGCGCGAGGCATGTGGACGTGGCCAAGGCGCGAGAGTTATGAGGGCGTCGCCAGGGAAGACATCGGTCGTCTCCCAGAGGAAGACATCGGTCGTCTTCTAGGGCGAAGGAGACATCGGTCGTTCGCCAGGATGAGTCAGCGTTGGAAAGTTGTCGCGATGGCGAGCCTCACACAGATAAAGTGGGACCCAGACTCTCAGCATGAAACGTCCTGCACGCGCGCCACGTAGACAAAAAGGATGATTCAGAGTGGTGACATCAGAATGTTGGCATGCACAAACGACAACAGTGGTCGTACTGTTCAGAGCAGTGGTTGGCATGCACAAACGACAACAGTGGTCGTACTGTTCAGAGCAATGGTTGGCATGCATAAACGACAGCAGTGGTCGTACTGTTCAGGGCAGTGGTTCTCAGACTTTCCTGCAGAAGGGGTGGCAGCAGCAGCAAACATGGACAGGTAAGCTGGGATTCAAAAGCCACTGCGGGAAGGCAAAGAGTGTTACAGACTCAAGAGTGTTAGAGTGAGTGCAAACTTCCTCCCTCCCTTCTTCCCTTCCTTGCGTTGAGACTCAGGCAACCTCCAGCATCAGTGCGACACACGACGTTGCCCTTAGAGCACCTAAGAGGTTCTCTGCAAGTTCTACAGACCAGGCGCTGAAAACAGAGACAAGGCGGGGTTCAAGCTTCGTTGGGTTTCGGAGCTCCTGGTGTTTGCGCAAGTCCAGGTAAGGGAAGCTAGACTTCATTTTCAATACAAGCCATAGTTTAGCTATTTTCTGAAGTGAGGGCGACGTGGTCGCCGGTTTTCGTTTTCATCCTTGTAAAATGCTCTGTGCTATGTGTTGGGCGACGTGGTCGCCGGTTTTAAATGCAGACTTCGAAATACCCTGTTTTTGAACCAGGTCGCCGGTTTTGGCGTTGTTTGCGAAACTCTCTGTTTTTGGTGTTGCTTTGAAACTGTTGAGATTTAAATGAGATATTCGAAGATAAGAACCTTGGATTGAGTTTTGCTGTGATTGAAATCATTCCTTTAAGTGTTATGTGATGTGTTGGATGTGGTGAATGTGGATCGAGGCATAGTATTTTCAGGAAAGAAAATACCGTGTAAGATCGTGTAGGATGTGCATTGATCGGTGATGTCTATAATGGGATTATCCTGACTCTCCTGAGATAATGGATTCATATAGATGAGGTTATTCAGGCGTTGAGAGTCGAAGGAGGTTCATATGTATGGGTGAGTCGTGTGAAACAGAACGAGCTCGGCCTGTCATATGGATTAACCCTGTCATACTGTGAGAATGGTGAACTTGAGATTGAGATTGTGTTGATGCGCATAGCTGGTAAACATTACAGCTTGTATGACAGGTGCAGAATCTCTGAGTCTAGTCAATGCACGAGTCTTCCGGAAGTAGGTCAAGTGTCTTGTGTGCTGGGTCAGTGGTGGTCTGACATGTGAAATGAGGAACTTGAAATTCATAGACACTTGATGCAGTTTTGTGAAATAGAATGACCCTTGTGAATACTGTGAAATGTGTGATTTCTGGGTGATCAGGTGAAGGGCATTGAGAAAATCTATAGCTTTACGTGAATATCTTGAAAATTTCTTACTCTGATTATAATGTTCTTATTTAAACTCTCTTTAAAATATCTAGCTTACCCTGCGTGTTTTGGTTCTGTGGCTGTTCTCTTAAAACTGTGATGATCGTGTATAACTTACACGGGAGCAGATGATCTTCCAGGAAGTAGAGCTCCTTAGTGAAGTGGTCGCCGGAAGGAGATCGGCTGTTTTTGGGTCCCCCGATGGGCGATCGGCCTCGTCCGATAGGAGATCGGTCTCTTCCGATAGGAGATCGCCTGCTTCGTTTTTTTTTTACTGTATTTTGTTTATGTTTCTGGAAAAATTTGACCGAATTTGTATTAAACTCCCTGTGAGGAGAAACTACATTTCATATATATATAATATTTTGTTCATAGAATCTATTTGTTACCTTTATTTTCATTATATACATTTGTATAGTATTTTGGCGGGATGTTACATTCATCCTATGCTTTTGGTCTCATAAGACCAAATGAAATTCTAAACATGTTGAGGTAATGCAGAGGTATGAATGTATTTCATTCCATTTCTCATCACCTTGAAAGATGATTTGCTTTGAAAAACACTTTCTTACTGTCTCAGAAAAACAATCGATTATTTTCTGTGAAACATTCGATTGTTTTAGCCCTGACATTACTATTGTACTTTCTGTTTTGATTCTCTGTGATTTGTTTTGATTCTCTGATTTGTCCCAGTACCGTTGGTGGTCAAATACACATTTATTGCAATGTTGAACATAATCCTTCTGTGCAGTTACTGGTTTTCATAGAATACATTCTTTTCTTTATTGGAAATAAAAATCCTTTAATGCTTGGTCAAGGGTTGCATGTGTTTTCTGTGCCTTCTGGTTGGGTCTGACGAAAACTGCTTTATGGGCTTTGAATTGACTCCTTTATGTTTGAATTTAACCCACTAAATGCCAAAGTCTTGACTGATTTTTCTAGCTGTATTAATATGAGATAATAGGTTGTGCTTCCTCACAAAAACAACCAACTGTTTTCTCTTCTCTACACTAACCTCATTTTGCAGTGTGCCTTTTCTGAATTCTTTCTGCTTTAGCCATGGAATCAACCCCTCCCTCCTCAAAGAGAATGAAAACTAGAGTAGTAAGAAGGAGTGGAAAACTAGAGAGTTGGTTTTCAAGTGATCCAGATTTGATGAACAAGTACTTGCATGAGACAAGTAGAAAAGTGATAAATACACCAAAAGTTATCTCTTTCAACTGGTTGAAGGAACAAAAGATCATGGAAGTGAGGAGACTGCTAAAAGAACAAATGTTGAGACGTTTTCTGGAGTTGTCTGGAAATATCTATCTAGATTTGTTTTCCGGGCTGAGGATCAATAGAGGAAACATTGGAGTAGTTGATGTGATGGCAGAGCCTCCAGCCATACACAACCACATAATAAGGAGGATAAAAACCTAGAGGTTATTTTGGGATTTACTTGTAAATAAGGGTCTAACTGGGTTTTTGTTTCTTTTTGTAGGCCCAATCAAGAGGAGCACTCTAGGGTGAAGGAATGTACAAACATATCCAAGAAGACCTCCAAGTCATCAAAACATAAACTGAAGCTTTGGTCAGAAGAACACAAGAAGACTGAGTTCCTGCTGACTAGTCAACATTATTTTTGGGCCAAGCTTTAGCTTAAATGAATTGTATAAAGTTGTTTAGGATTTCATGGGCCATGTATTGGGCCTATTAACATAAAATAATTGGCCCAAATATTTGGGCCAATAGTAAAATATGACTAGTTAGGGTTAAAAGTGACTAGTTAGGGTAACAATTGGGCTTCTTTGAGCCCAATGTAACCCTAAAACGTCTAGGGTATTTTGGAGGACGAAAATCACCTTGCCATGGAGCACATGGATGTCCACATGGATGTCCACATGGCAGCCTAGGAGCGGAGAGGATTTAGCATGGAAGGTGTGAGCTAAAACAT
Organism: Phaseolus lunatus; assembly: GCA_013389735.1. Lineage (NCBI taxonomy): Eukaryota > Viridiplantae > Streptophyta > Magnoliopsida > Fabales > Fabaceae > Phaseolus > Phaseolus lunatus. Next base: position 14,248,388 of record CM023867.1, read on the forward strand.
GGAAAGCATGACTCCACATGACACCTTCTCATTGGAAAGTTGTATTTTGAATTTTCAAATTTTGGCTCCAAAATGTCCAGCCCTCTCTCCTATATAAAGAGGTGCTTGGCTCATGTAAATGGAAGATTAATTTGAGTAAAATTGTTTCCAACTTTGTGCCAATTATCACTCTTGTCTCCTACCTCTAGGATAGACACCTTTAGTCTTCATTCTTCATCTAGTCAAGTGAGATGGCCTCACCACTCACTCTCCACACCTAACACTTCACCTTCAAGGAAACCACAACTCCTAGGAGCTCCTTGCACATCTTCAACCATAGCTTGCGCCACCTTCAAATTCGTTTTCAGCTCATGGAAGAAAGCACTCAAGCTAGGCTACATCAAGTGGTATCAGAGCCATGGTTCTTCAAGAGCTAAGTGTCTTCTTCTAATTTTTTTTTTGATTTTGTGTTGTTCTTCATATTTCTGTGTTGTTCTTCATTAGATCCTTGAATTTCTTGCTGTTTTTTGCAATTTAATTTTGATTTGAATGCTGTTTGGATGAATCCAATCGGTAGAATGTGTTCAACTTGTTCTTGAGCTTCTAATTTCAATTTTGTGTAGGATTCTTGTGTGTTTTGGTGTGCTGCTTGATTTTATTAGGATTTTGAGTCTTTCTTGCACATTTTAATTGGTTCAATCTGTTTTAATTTGAGTCATTTTGATTTTGAAATCAATACATGTTTTGTCATGTCATGTTTCTCCAAGAAATGTCATCAAATCCTAGTAGTACTTTTCTTGATTGATTTTGTTTCTTGATTTGAATTGTTTGATTCTTTGGTACATTTTTCTTTTAGATTTGAGTTCATATTTGTGTGATAGATCCACACAAATTCTTATACAATCATTCTATTGTGTCTTTGCAAGTTTTCAACTCTGTTTTTAATTCTAGATTAGGATTTCTAAACTGTGCTGGCTGTTTTTCATTGTGAAAATTAATTGCGTTGGAGAAAAATTCTGGAAATCTTTATCTGAGAAGTTTGATGTCTTATAAAAAAAGGAGAAAAAAAAGTGAATCAAAATTTGAAGTGAAAAAAAAATGATAAATCAAACAAAATCAGTGTTCAAAACTGGCGCGAAAAAAAACGGTAATCTGGCACTAGATTTGAAAATTTTATTGTAATTGATTGGTGCATGTGTTTTGAGTGATTTCAGCGCCAAAATTTGGTTAACATCTTGAAGTATCTGTGTTTAAAAATTCAAATTCAAATTTGTAAAATACAGCTCATCATAAATCGTGTAAGTCACGCTTTTTGACACTTAAATTCCAGTAGTTCAGTTTTGGTTTTTATAATCCAATTCTAGTACCTTTCCCTAGTTTCATTTTGTGTGCTAGCTTTGTTGATTACCTTATTTTGCTTGATTGTCAATTTTTCTTCAATATTACTTCTAGTTTTGTCACATTTAAATCCCTTTGCTGTTGTCCAAATTTGAATTGAGCTTTTGTTGCTTTAATTTTTGTTGACGTCTTATGTGGTGGAAGTTTTCAAAAAGTGCTTGTTAAGTTTGGAGCTAACCTTTGTGGTGAGTGCTATTATCACTTAGTAGGTGCTGAATTGATTACTTCAAGTGACTATCCTAAAAGAGGTATAGCAAGAGTGCAGCAACAAGGTTATACATAAATATACACAAAGAGGGGGAGTGCAAATAGAAAAGGTGCAAAACAAAAGGAGTGCCAAAAGGAAGAAGTGCATAGATTAGAATTTACAATTTTTGTTAATCCAATTTCCATTGTATTTTCTTGAGTTGTAATTTTTTAAACCTTGAAAAATTAGTGGATTAATCACGTAATTAGTCGATGAGTGTGTCTTGAAGGTTCACAAGTGCCAACAAGCCTCATCATTAGGAATCCGACTAGTTTAAAGCTTTCTAGTTAGAATTAATTCATTCGTGTTTAATCGTTTTAGCATATTTGTTTCTTGTATTAAAATTCTGTTTTCATTCTTGATTGTGGTCTAAGTGAATTACTTAGAGAAAGGTTTGTGAAAGTCTTGGAGGATAGAATCTGGCTAGGAAAGGCTTGGTACTTAAGTGATCCACCTCCCTTTCCTGGGAATCTACCTACATTGCTCCACCTATCTTTCTTGTGGTAAATTGCTTTTAACACATAACTTTAATCATGCCTTCTCATTCTCCTCATTCTAATGAAAATGATAGAAAGTCTATTAAATCTCTTTTGAAACAATTAGCTCAAGACTTTCAATCATTTTCACATAGACAATTGCAACATGAGGCCCAACTCAAAGAAAGGGATGCTCATCTTGCTTTGTTAGAAGAAGAGTTGAAAATGGTTAAAGAAAGGGATGAATACATCAACAAAACAAAAAGAAATTCTCATGCATCTAGCTCTAGGGTGAGTGATTCTTTTAAAGAAGAGAGGCTTAGAATTAATGAATACTATCAACCTCAACCTAGGAGAGTTAGAAAAGAAAGAAAAGAAAGCCCAAGGGAGGTTAGGGTAGATCTACCTTATTTCTATGGGAAAGAAAACATAGAAACCTACCTAGATTGGGAAATGAAGGTAGAACAATTGTTTGCTTGTCATCAAGTAGGTGAGGAAAGAAAAGTACCCTTAGCCATCCTAAGCTTTCAAGGTAATGCTATGAATTGGTGGATTGCCCTAAAAAGAAAGAGACATCTCCACAAGGACCCTCCCATTACGTGTTGGAATGATCTTAGGGGAGCCTTGAGATGTCGCCATATTCCCTCAAACTACAATAGGAAGTTGATGGACAAGCTCCAAAGACTTCATCAAAAAAATCTAAGTGTAGAAGAATATTGGCAAAAGATGGTGTTATATATTATAAGGGCAGAGATTAAGGAAGAAATTAATACCACCATTTCAAGGTTTTTAAATGGTCTCAAACTTGAGATAAGAAACAAAGTTGAAATTTTACCTTATAAAGATTTAAATGACTTGATTCAACTTTGCATTAAAGTTGAAAAAGAAATTTTGAAAAAAGAATCAAGTCAAAAACAAAGTTTATACTTTGTACCTTATGACAAGGATGAGTTCCAAAGAGGGGAAAAGCATATAAAAGAAACATCTATAGAACCTTCCCAAAAGCTAACTAAAAATGAGCACATCTCACACACTCAAACTAGAGAAATTCGGTGTTTTAAATGTCTTGATAAGGGTTATTTAGCATCTCAATGTCCCAATGAAAAAACTATGATCTTAAGGGACAAAGATGAAAATAGTAGCCAAGAAGAAGAAACTAGTGAGAGTGGTCAAAATATAAAAATAGAAATCAAAAATCAAGAGAAAGTCCTTAGGGACCAATCTGAGGTGTGGGAGAAGAGTGTTCCTTCCCACCAGGTCATTCAGAAAGAAGAAAAATTTGAAAACAAAGTTAAAAAAGTACTTCTTTCTGAACAACCTTCAAACCTCTTGCTTTGTAAAGGAACACTTACATGCACTGCCACATTTAATGAGACTTGTGAACTACCTCCTTCAGTAAAAGAACTTTTAAAAGAATTTGATGATGTATTCCCTAAGGAAGGCCTCCTTGGACTTCCACCTTTTAGAGGAATAGAACATCAAATAGATTTAGTTCCAAGAGCCAGTCTACCCAATAGACCAACTTATAGAACTAATCCAGAAGAAACTAAGGAGATAGAGACACAAGTACAGGATTTGTTGGAGAAGGGCTGGGTTCAAAAGAGCCTAAGTCCTTGTGGTATACCTGTCTTGTTGGTGCCAAAAAGAGATGGCAAGTGGAGAATATGCTTTGACTGTAGAGCCATCAATAACATCACCATCAAGTACAGGCATCCAATCCTAAGACTAAATGATATGCTTGATGAACTGCATAGGTCCCTCATATTTTCTAATATTGATCTTAAAAGCGGATATCACCAAATCAGAATTAAAGAAGGTGATGAATGGAAAACCGCTTTTAAAACTAAATTTGGATTATATAAATGGTTAGTGATGCCTTTTGGACTCACTAATACACCCAGTACGTTCATAAGGCTCATGAATCATGTCTTGAGACATTGTATAGGTAAATATATAGTAGTTTATTTTGAATATATGCTAAGATATCACGAACAAGTGAAGGTCAAGTTATCTGTAAGCATCTATAAAGATAAAATTTTATGTGATGTAGTGCCTATAGAAACTTGTCATATTTTATTGAGACGACCATCGCAATTTGTTAAAAACTCCATGCATAATGGTCGTACCAACGAGATTACCTTCACACATGAAAAAAATAAATATCTTTTATATCCTTTAACACCTTCTCAGGTGTTAGATGGTAAAAAAATATTCAAAAAGAAAATAAAAATTGAAAAATCACTAGCTCTTCTAGAACAAAAGGTAGTGTCTAAAGAGTCTAGTAATAAAAGTCTAGAACAAGGGAGGAAAACCTTAGAAAAGAAAATTATGTACTCCTCTCTAAAGAAATCTTGTGAAAAGTTGCCAAAAACAATAGAAAAACAAGAGGAATGGCAACTTAATCAGACTGATTTTTAAACAACTACTAAAACTAACTCATTTGACTTGTTTGATGACTCCAACAGATGGATATTTGATCCTGGAGGACGAACCTAGTTCAAAGTAGGAATAAGGCTGCTGTTCGAGATCAATCCTGTAGATCTGAGGACAGATCCTCTCAAGAGGGACGGGATGATGGCAGAGCCTCCAGCCATACACAACCACATAATAAGGAGGATAAAGACCTAGAGGTTATTTTGGGATTTACTTGTAAATATGGGTCTAACTGGGTTTTTGTTTCTTTTTGTAGGACCAATCAAGAGGAGCACTCTAGGGTGAAGGAATGTACAAACATATCCAAGAAGACCTCCAAGTCATCAAAACATAAACTAAAGCTTTGGTCAGAAGAACACAAGAAGACTGAGTTCCTACTGACTAGTCAACATTATTTTTGGGCCAAGCTTTAGCTTAAATAAATTGTATAAAGTTGTTTAGGATTTCATGGGCCATGTACTGGACCTATTAGCATAAAATAATTGGACCAAATATTTGGGACAAGTAGCATAGGTTTTTGGGCTTGTATTTGGGCCAATAGTAAAATACGACTAGTTAGGGTTAAAAGTGACTAGTTAGGGTAACAATTGGGCTTCTTTGAGCCCAATGTAACCCTAAAACGTCTAGGGTGTTTTGGAGGACGAAAATCACCTAGGCATGGAGCACATGGATGTCCACATGGCAGCCTAGGAGTGGAGAGGATTTAGCATGGAAGGTGTGAGCTAAAACATGGAAAGCATGACTCCACATGCACCTTCTCATTGGAAAGTGTTATTTTGAATTTTCAAATTTTGGCTCCAAAATGTCCAGCCCTCTCTCCTATATAAAGAGGTTCTTGGCTCATGTAAATGGAAGATTAATTTGAGTGAAATTGCTGCCAACTTTGTGCTAATTATCACTCTTGTCTCCTACCTCTAGGATAGACACCTTTAGTCTTCATTCTTCATCTAGTCTAGTGAGATGGCCTCACCACTCACTCTCCACACCTAACACTTCACCTTTAAGGAAACCACAACTCCTAGGAGCTCCTTGCACATCTTCAACCATAGCTTCCGCCACCTTCAAATCCCTTTTCAGCTCATGGAAGAAAGCACTCAAGCTAGGCTAAATCATGATGAATTCAACAAGATGCAGTTTTACAATAAAAAATCCACTTTCATGGGTGAGAAACTTTACTGTTGGAGGACTGAAGTTGAATGAAAGGCTGGTAACCTTCATTGTCTCATGGATTTTAACACCAAGAGGCAGTAATCACTCCATTCATTCCGAAGAAGACTTGGTGTTGATCTACTGCATCATGAATAAGATAAAACTAAATTGGATCCACATCATAAAAGAGCACATGCAAAAGGCCATAAGGTTAAGTGGCTTTCACTATCCCTATGCTATTTTAGTTACTAAATTTCTTCAGTATTTTGAAGTGGATTTAGAGGAAGAAATGTCCGAAATAGTGAAGTCCTCAAGTGAGGTTAATAGTGGCTCTCTAAGGAAAATGGGTTTCACCAAAATCAATGACTTTTGGGTAAGCAAAGGTGGAGATCCAGCTGCATCAACTAGTGGAGCTCAAGCTAAAGAAGGAGATGAAGCTGTTGAGGAGCCTGCTGCTGCTACAGATAATGCTGGACCAAGTGCTGATGTTGGAGAGGAAAGGATTACTTCAATGAGTCCCTTTGAAAGGATAGTGATCAACAGAATGGATAGCCTTGTTGAAAACCAAAACAATCTCTATGAGTTGTGTCAAAATAGGTTCCAGCAATTTGATGATAGGTTCTAGGGTATGGATGCATGTTTCCTGAATCTAGATAAGCAGATTGAAGCAGTACAGAACCAGCTTTTTGAGCTACAATATGGAAAAGAAGACTGAAGCTAGAGAAGTTTCTTTTGGTTAAATGGTTTTATTCTCTAAACAATTTCTCTTTTCTTTATGATGTTTTTAATCCTTCTATTTGTGAAGACAAATAAGGGGAGAAGAAGCTTGGTAGCTTTGGGTTGTAATAATCTATTATCTTCACACTTTATTCTACTTAAACATTGCATTAGATAGATGATACTTTACTGCTCTGATATTTTTAACCGGTTAATCCTGTATTTTCACCAACTGTTCTTCTGCTGCTGCACCTATGTTGGGGTTTTCACTTTGGTTTGGATAGTGGAAACTGTTTTATGGTGCTTTGCTTATCTGGAAAAGATTATCCTGTTTTCTGCTTCATATTTGTGATTGCAGGTGGTGATCAAATTCTAAACAATCATCCCAAAGCAATCTAGGGATTTGTCTTCATCAAATAGGGGAGAATGTTGAATACAAGGCTTTGATGAACCCAAATCTATGAAGAATCTTGGATGATCTTGGATGCTGTGTTGCTGATGTTAGGGTTCAGTTTTTTAAGTGTTTAGAATTTGTATGTTTCACTCTTAATTCATAGCTTAGCTAAGAGCAATCTGGTTTTGAAAAAGAAAAAGAGTTTTTCAAAAGCTAAGTGATAAACAACCGGTTGTTTTCATGGTTTAATCAGTTGTTTTCCACATAGCCTATTTGAAGGGTTTTCCAATTGCTTGCATAATTGTTTTAACCCATTCAATCAGTTATTTCGAGCTTTCAACCGGTTGATTTTTGAATCTGTAACAGCTTTTCAAAATACAGTTAAATCTGATTTCAGTTGCCTTTTAAAACTATTTTTGGTTCATCATTAACGGGCTTTACTAAGAGCTATAAAAAGGGATCTCCCTCCTCTTTCGAAACACAAAAAGTTAATACAGAAAAAGAGATTTAGAAATCAGATTTGAGAGAGAAGTTTTACAAAAGTTTTCAAGATTGCTCAAAGGCTTTGGTTATGATTAAGAAGTGATTCCAGGAGCTTGTGATTAAGGTGTAATCTGTTCCAAATCTTTTCTTGTATCTGTTTTTGGTTGATATAGTCTGTAAAAATAGTAAATCTGCTTGGCAGAGGGCTGTTCTAGTTGTGTACTGTATAGTAAAGACTGTGTGTGTGTGATCTTGGGTGAAAAGATCCTCTCTTTGTAATTGTTTGTGAATTGTAATCTATTATGCATTACATAGTGGATTGCCCAATGTGGTTTTGGGAACTAGATGTAGCTTAGAGGGGAGTGAACCAGTATAATTTGGCTGTGTGAATCTCTCAATCTCTCTCTTTCATAAACCGTTTGATATTTTTGGTGCTATGATATAAACAACCAGTTATCTCGTATTTTTAATTGGTTAAAATTCTACTTTACACACTGTTTGTAACTTGCTTTTGCTGTTGTGATATAAACAACCGGTTATATTGAAATATCAATCGGTTAAAATCCTGTTAACAGTTTTTGAAAGCTTGATTCTCTTGGCCTTCTCTTATCTTTCTTTCTGTAGTTCTTTAAAGAACTTCATTCTTAGGCATTATTTGCGAAAATCTTTTATAAACAATTCACCCCCCCTCTTGTTTTAGCCATTAATTCTAACAATGAAGACCTAAAGGTTATAGGTTGGTCAGTTGTAAATGGATTTTCAAAAGAAAAGATGGAGTTCTAAGAACTGATTAAACAAGATTCAAGGCGAGATTGTTTGCTAAAGGTTTTATATAGAGAGAGAAGGAATTGATTACAAAGATGTTTTCTCATAAGGATGTTGTTAGCAATGGTTGCTGAGCTTAACCTTGAGCTGGAGCAGATGGATGTAAAGACGACTTTCCTTTGTAGAGACTTAGACGAAACCATCTACTTGAAAAATCAAAAGAATTTGAGATAGAGGGCAAGAAAGATTATGTTTGTAAATTTAACAAATCTTTGTTTGATCTGAAACAATCTCCAAGGCAGTGGAACAAGCGATTTCATGAGTTCATTGCTAGAATTGGTTTTGAACGTAACAAGTATGACATTTGCTTCTACTTCAAGTTGTTAGCAGGAGGTCTATTCATTATATTTTTGTTGTATGTTGATGATATTTTGTTAGCAAGAAATATTAAACTTGGGGTAAGAAAGGTTAAATATGAACTGAATAGCGAGTTTCAGATGAAGGACTTAGGGGTTGCTAGGAAGATATTGGGGATTGAGATCTCTAGACGACGAGAGTTGAAGCGTCTATATTTGTCTCTGAAGACCTATCTCACAAAAATTCTTGACAAGTTTGGTATGACAAACTTGAAACCTGTTTCCACATTGCTTGCTTCCCATTACAAGTTGAGTAATGAAAAGTCTCCTAAGACGTTGGAGGAACAACATTATATGGATGATATTCCATATGCAAATTCGGTTGGTTCACTAATGTGTTTAATGATCTGCACATGCCCTGACATAGCTTATGTTGTGAGTGTTATTAGCAGGTTTATATATGTCTAACCCTAGAAGAGCACATTGGCAAGATCTTAAGTGGATCCTTTGGTACTTGAAGGGGTCACTTGGAAGAACCTTAACTTATGGTGGAGTTATAGGATTAGTCGAAGATGTTTCCATAGAAGGGTATGTTGACTTAGATTTTGTTGGGTGCATGGACATAAAGAAATCTCTAACAGGCTGTGTGTCTAATGCTTATTGTTCTCGCCAGTTGACTCGGTTGTCGTTGACCCTGAGATAGGTAGTGACTCCTTTGTTCCTTGGCGGTGGGTTAATGGCTCCGTTGAAGCGGAGGGGCCCTACCTGTAATTGCACTCCAACGCTCAAGTTAGTACAGGGCAAGAAACACCAAAATAACTAAGATATCTCAAACTGAGAGTGTATAAGAACCCTAAGCTTGTATATTGTGTTCGTGTGTCAACCTGTGTTTACCTTGGGAGTTACCCCTTTATATAGCTGTTTCTTGGTTACCTGCAGCCTGCATGCCCCTGCCCCCCTAATGCCTCTAGAGAATTTAGGGTTATTTCCACGGGATTCTAGGGCACAATCTCCCTATAATACCATGACAACCTTCCTTTCTTAGAGTGCAACTGTCGTGGGCCTATTTCTTTTAGGAGTGCGTAACTTAAAGTGTGGTCGCTAGGGTTTTAATGTCTAACCCAGCGCTGCCAGCCCAAACTTATCTAAAAACTTAATACCTCACATGCCTCAAAACCTTCACATGCCTCCCATTCATTTCTAAGGATATTCTCTCACGTCAGAGCCTTACGTCTTTGACTACATCCTGCATACATGGCATATCTGTGAAACTAGTTTTGCGCCTTGACACGTGTAATTCTGTGGGTCCCTTTGTGGGTCCTACCATGCCGACCTCTCACTCATGTGCCAATGTCCGAGGTCTGGCCACTATACAAGCCCCGCAGGCTCGAGCTAGAACTTGTTCCAGCAAGAAGCCTAACTGCTCAACCTGTCGACCTACGTGGCACCGCCCTACATGGCACTGCGGCGAAACTAAGTGATGGGACGCACACAGTACTTTGAGGTGACATCTCACCATACTTTCCCTGGAGGTCACACGTGCCTATCTCAATGGCTAGGGGGCTTTGTCGATTCGCGCTTCCCCTATACGTTAACCTTTTGCCTTCTACACTCTTCACTGTTTCATTCCTTCTCATTTCACCTTTTCAAACTCTTTGCTTCTTCGAGCGCTCCCTTCGTGCCTCTCGACCCTTCGTCAACTTCACTCGCGATCTGCTAAAGGTACATTCTTTTCATCATTTATGGCTTTCTTTTGCTACTGCAATCCTTCTTTATGCATTTATAACTGCCTGGGCATGTTTACATTTTCTGCTCAACTCATCACATCATGCCCTATTTTCTCGTCGCGATATATGCTTACTCTATCCCTCTTCTGAGCCTGTCTTCTCCCTTTTTCTCTTCTTGTTTTAGTCTTCACTACTTTCAAATGGATCAATCTACCTCCTCCCACTCCAGAGTTGATTTAGATTCCTCTCAGCGCCCCGCTCGTCAAGTAGTCCTAGGGCTCCAATCTGACTTCTATCAATCGATGTATCCCTGGGCCCCTGAAGGACTCTTGAAGGAAGTGTCTGAGTTTACTACTTCCAAATCTATAGTCGACTATAGGCAAAAGGAGGTGAGAATCAAAGCTAGCCACGCCTCTCGCGTCTTCGGAAAGGAGGAGGACAAGTTCGTGGGGGTGGTCCCCTGCAAGGTGGGTGAGCCCGTTAGTTGCGACGAGGCTTCGGTTCAGGAGGCGCCCTTCTGCTTCATACACTCCACTGTCTTCCAGAGGGTTTGCCTACGCCCTCCCTTCAGTGGCTTCGAGCGGACGCTGCTGACCTGGATGAACATCGCCCTCGCTCAACTTCATCCAAATGGCTAGGCCTTTGTAAGGGCCTTCGCCATCCTTTGAAATTACTTCGGGCGCCTACCTTCAGTAGACTCCTTCCTCTACTTCTTCGAGGCCAAGAGTCCGGGGAAAAACTTCTTGCTCAGCCTCAATGGGGTTGCTGGGAGAGCGCTGCTAACCCTGTTCCAGCAATCTTATAAGGGGTTCAAGGGAAAATTCTTCAAGATTTGCAGCCGCGCCACAGACCCTACACTCTTGGACGGGTTTCCACTTTACTGGGTGGAAACCCCCAACCTGGCCAAACCCCGGGCCCTGACAGACTTGCACCTTTAGGACAGAGAAGTGTGCGAGTTCTTGTCTGGGCTCGAAGCAGCATTCAGCAGTGTCGAGGTCATCAAGAACGAATACCACCCCAAAACCTTGCGGGGGTACATAGGTATCTACGGCTCTCTTTGTTTCTGCTTACCTGGTTGCACTTGTTCTTATCTATTTGTATGCTAATCTGCTGCTTACTTGATATATTCCTGCTTCCATCTGTGGCAGAGATGACCATCGGTGCAGAGAGGAGGAAACAACTGGCGGCTCGTGCTGTCAAGAAAGGTGCAGCGGGCACCTCCCAATCAGTCCAAGTTATCCCTTCCAGCAGTGGCGAACCCAACACTGCCGCCCTCGCCGTCGCTCCCCTTATTGCCGCGGCCCCTGCTTCCTAAACCCAAAGTGCACTGGAGGCGGCCAGACCTTCCCAATCCGACGACGAGGGCACCCACTCAGGGTTGGTGTTCAAGAGGAAGAGGAAGGTATCCAAATGGCCTCTGACACTGAGGATGAGGGTATCCCTTCCCTTAGGGATAACCTTCCAAGCGCTTCCTCTCTCCTGGACATCACAGAACCTGAAGGATGGGGAGAAAGTGCCCCTGAGGAAGTGCGACCGAGCCCCCATGCCGGTCTGGCCCCCTTCCTTCAGTGCACCATGAATTCTTCCCAAGAAATCGAAGACATGGAAGACACAGAGGTGGGGCCTCTCATGGAGCAACTGGCCCTATGCTTTGGGAAGGTGCTTGGCGGATCCAACCTTCTCTTCAAGAAAATGCAAAAAGCGCAGCTGGACGCCGAGCACTGGGCCTCTGCTTCAGTGGGGTCGGAACGTCGTCTGACCAGCCTCACCCTTGAGGTTGCCGAGCTGCAAAAGTTCGATAAGGAGGTGAGGGACCTCCTGTTCTCAAAGTCTTAAGAGGCCCTCCGCCTTCACTTCAAATGCAACGACTTCCGCCTGACGGTGTAAGACCTCAAGGGTGAGCTGCAATGCAAAGAAGAAGATGCTGCAGACCTCAAGGAGGAGCTGGGTCGCCGCGTTGATGACCTGGCGCAGCGGGAGGCAGAGATGGCACAAATGAAGCAGGAGTTGGATCAGCTGAAGAGGGAAACGGCTGAGTCCTCCGCGGAGATGAGGGCAGAAATGGCTCGTAGGGAGGAGCTCCAGCAGAAGGCCAGGGAAGAACTCACCAATGAGGCAGCTGAAGCCTACGGTGCAGGATTTTGTGACGCCCTCGCCCAGGTTGCCTGCGCACATCCCGGGGTGGACCTCTCCCAAACAGGCCTAAAGAAAATCATAGTTGATGGCCAACTGGTGGATGCTCCTAAAGATTAGAACCCTCTCTCCCCTCTTGTACTTCATCGTTTTGCCTATAAACTGTAAAGGCTTGTACATTTCATTTAATACATTTAACTTTTTGCCTAACACCTTTGTGTCAATGATTTTCCCTCTACTATGGATACCACTTAACTGTTATGATTCTTTTTCATCACTGCTATTGTCCCTTTCTCTACACTCTTTATTACTTAACTTGCAATACGCCTTGATGACGATCTTGCAAGCTTGTACCTGTCCAACATGCACCTCTTTACTTCAATATCTCCATTCCAAGTAACCTCGAACCTGCAGTACTCGTTAACCTGTGTTTCTGGTCCTTCACATGAATTTCAGAAAAGGACTTCCTGGCATGGCTCCTATCTTGTTCGACAAACCCAATCGCCCATGATTATCCTTAGTGGACAGGCTAAAGAAAAACCTTCTCTTGATCGACCTTGGCTGGTAGCCAAGGAAAACTTCATCTTGGTCGACCTCGACTCCTTCGTCAAGGAAGACCTCATCTTGGTCGACCTCGACTCCTTTGTTAAGGAAGATCTCATCTTGGTTGACCTCGACTCCTTCGTCTAGGAAGACCTCATCTTGATCGACCTCGACTCCTTCGTCAAGAAAGACATCATCTTGGTTGACCTCGACTCCTTCGTCAAGGAAGACCTCATCTTGGTCGACCTCGACTCCTTCGTCAAGGAAGACCTCATTTGCCTCGACCTCGCTGTATAAAGTCGAGTAAGGGGTCTTTAACTTGCCTCAACATCGCTGTAAAAAGTCGAGGAAGAGGTCTGTAACTTGCCTCAACCTCGTTGTAAAAAGTCAAGGAAGAGGTCTTTAACTTCACCTTTCAACACAAACATCACTTTCTCAATTCTTTTCTTTTATTGGGTGACCTCGTTAAAAAACCCTGTAGGGAAAAAGAGTGTCCCCTTCAATGAATGATACAACTGTGCTGAATACAAAATAACTAACTGAAATAGATCACAAAGTAATTAACTGAAATAAAACTTGAGGTTAGCAGCATTCCATGTTCGTGAGATCACTCCACCCTCCAGGGTCTCCAACCTATACGCTCCGTTTCCAAGGGCCTTGGTTACATGAAACGGTCCAATCCATTTAGGGGATAACTTATTTTCCAACTGGTATGGAAGGGCCTTTCACATCACCAAGTCTGCTACTTGGAACTGTCGAGGTTTCAGTTTAGACTTGTACTGGCATTCTACCCTCCTTTTTAAAGCTTCCGACCTGATGCGGGCTTCTTCTCTGACTTCATCTAGTAGATCCAACTTCACCCTTCTTTCTTCATTAGATTCTTCTGCCACAAAATTATGGAAATGTGGCGAGCTTTCTTGAATTTCTACTGGAATCATGGCATCTGACCCATATACTAGACTAAAGGGTGTTTCCTTGGTAGTAGACTGCGGGGTAATGTGATATGCCCACACGATCCTAGGAACTTCCTCCACCCACACTCCCTTAGCTTTCTCCAGTCTCCTTTTTAATTCCCTTAGTAGGACTCTATTAGCTGACTCGACCTGCCCATTGGTTTGTGGATGCTCGACTGATGCAAAAACTTGTTTGATACCAAGCTCTGTGCACAATTTTCCCAACTGTTGTCTTGCAAACTAGGTACCATTATCCGATACTAAATGCTTTGGTATTCCAAAACGACACACTATATTCTTCCACACGAAGTGCTGAACCTTGTGCGTCGTGATCTGTGCCACCAGTTCAACCTCAATCTATTTGGTGAAATATTCAATGGCCATAACGAGGTACTTCATCTGCCTGATTGCCAAAGGAAAAGGTCCCAGAATATCGATTCCCCAAGTTTGGAAAGGCCATGGACTATGGAGGGATCTCAATTCTTCTGGGGGTGTGTGGTACCAGTTTGCATGCTGTTGGCACTTCTTGCACCGTTGTGCATATCTTATGCAATCTTCCCTCATCGTTGGCCAATAATACCTTGCCCGAATGACCTTAGCCAACAGAGCTCGGCCACCCATGTGACTCCCGCATATGCCTTCGTGGAGTTCAACAATGATACGGGTACACTACGCTCCACTTACACAGGTAAGAATAGGATGGGTGTAGCCATGCCTAAACAACTTACCGTCAATCAGAGTGTAACGGGCTACATTTCTCTTTATATTTTTGGCCTCTGTTGTATTTACGGGAGTGTCCCTTCAGGTAGATATCTTCTGTAGGGCGTCATCCACGTTTTCCCTTCCTCGATCAAGTAAACCTGCGACAACCTCTCCCCTGGTGGACCATACGAGCTTAGGCGGGGTGTTCTCAACCTCTCCTGAGTAAGAGACTTATGAATCCTTGCCCCCATACCCAAGACATTTATCACCTGTATATCAATACCATCCTTTGTAGCTGTTCAAGGTGCCCTCAGAGTTTCTTGAATAATTGTCCTCTATTTGCCCCCCTTGCCTGAGCTGGCAAGTTTTGCTAACAAGTCAACTCTGGCATTCTGTTCGTGAGGGACATGCATCAATTCAAACTCCACAAATGTCCTCTTCAAAAGTTCCACATACTCGAGGTAGGCGGCCATCTGCAGATCTTTGGCCTGGTATTCACCTTTTACCTGGCCCGTGACCAACAGTGAATCACTCTTGACTAGTAAAAATTCTACACCCATCTCCTTCGCTAGCAGCATTCCCACAATCAAAGCCTCATATTCTACCTGGTTATTACTTGCTTTAAAAGCAAAACGCAGAGCATGTTCTATAAGGACTCCTCCTAGTCCTTCCAAGATCACTCCGGCTCCACTACCCTATTGGTTTGACGACCCATCAACTGATAGGACCCACTTAAAACTTGCCTCCTCCTACTGAGTGTCCTCCACGGAGAGTTCTGCCACAAAATTTGCATATACTTGACCTTTGACGGGCCCTCGTGGTTCATACTGTACGTCTAATTCAGATAACGCCACCGCCCAACGAATCATTCTCCTTGCCATATCTGGTTTTTGTAAGACCTTCTGAATTGGGAGGTCTGTCATTACAATGATTGTAAAGCTATGAAAATAATGACGGAGCCTTCTTGCATAGAAAACAACAGCTAGGGTCGCCTTCTCAATGACCTGATATCTCACTTCTGGTCCTTTTAAGACCTTACTGACAAAGTATATCGACCGCTGTGCTTAGTCCTGTTCCTGGACGAGAACCGAGCTGATAGCCTTTTCAGTGATGGCGAAATACAAGCGAAGTGGGAAACCTGGCCGTGGCTTACGCAACACTGGAGGAGTGGCTAGATATTCTTTTAGTTCAAGGAAGGACCTTTCACACTCATCAGTCCACGCAAACCTGTTATTTCTTTTCAAACATTGGAAAAAAGGGTAACCCCTTTCGCCCCTTATGGAAACGAAATGTGACAAGACGGCTAGCCGACCTATCAGTTGTTGTACCTCCTGTAACATCCCGCCAAAATAATACATACATCCATGTATAATTGAAATTAAGTGTAACCAAATAATATTGAAGAGTGCAAAATAAAATGTATATATATATATATCAGAAATGAAGTTACTCCCCTTAGGGAGTTTAATACATAACCAAATCAATTGTTTGCAAGATTTTACGAAAATAATAAAAGAAATGCAGTAAGACAGGCGGTCTCAAAAGAAAACGGCGATCTCCAACTTTAAAACTGCGATCTCTAACAGAAGACCTCAAAACGGGCGATCTTCTATCAGGACACGAAAACCGGCGATCACCCGATGGAGGCATAAACCGGCGATCACCCGGTAGAGACGGAGATAGGCGATCTCCTTCCGGCGACCACTCACTGAGGAGCTCTACTCCCTGGAAGATCATCTGCTCCCGTGTAAAAGACACGATCATCACAGTTTTTAATAGAAAACAGCCACAGAGCAATACAAAATAAAGGGTAAGCTAGATATCTTTAAATAGAGTTTAAATCATGAACGTGACAATCAAAGTAAACCAAGTTCCAAATATCCATGTAAAACGTAGAGCTACTCATAGCATTCAGCTGATCGCCCAAAATCACATTTCACAACATTCACCCATAGTCATTCCATTTCACAATACAGCATCAAGTGTCTATCAATATTCAAGTTTCTCATTTCCCTTGTCAGACTTTCCACTGACTCACAACACAAGACACTTGACACTACTTCCGGATTGACTCGTGCGTTGAACTTAGTATCCAGAGACATGCACCTGTCATACTGCCCACTGTGGAATCTCACACATCCACAGGGTCGCCGTGAAATCTCACACATTCACAAGCATACGATGAATCTCAACACATCACCATACAGCATGACAAGGTTAATTCGTATAACAGTCGAGCCCATTCTTTTTCAAACTACTCGCCCATTCATGCGAACCTCCTTCGACTCTCACCAACTGAATAACTTCATCTACGTGATTCCATTATCTCAGCAGAGTCAGGATCGTCTCATTAACAGGTTACTCACTGATCAATGCACTTTCCTAACCAATCTCAACACGGTATTTCCTTTCCTGAAAATACTATGCCTCGATCCCACATTCACAGCATTCAACACATCATACCACTCAAGTAAATGATTCAAATCACATCAACAAACATTTCAAAGCTTCAGATCTTCGAATATCTCATGTAAATCTCAAGTAGTTTCAAAACAACATCAAAAACAGAGATTTCGTAAAACAGCGCCAAAACCGGCGATCTAGTTCAAAAACATGGTATTTCAAAGGCTATGTTTAAAACCGGCGACCACGTCGCCCAAGCACACAAACAGAGCATTATACGCAGGTGAAAACAGAAGTGGCGACCACGTCGCCCTCACTTCAGAGATAGCTACACTGTGGCTTGTATGGAAAAAGAGGGCTAGCTTCCCTTACCTGGACTTGCGCAAACACCAGGAGTTCCGAAATCCAACGAAGCTTGAAGAACGCCTTGACTCTGTTCTTGTGTCTGGTTTTGAAGAGCTTGCAGAGAACCACCCAAGTGCTCCAATGGTGGCTGTCGCTCGTCGTATTCCCGCGTGAAGGTGTACTAGAATCGCAGTGCGAAGGAGAGAATGGAGGAGAAGGGAGATAAACGCACCCTTTAGCTCTGGAACCACAGCAACGTTTCTTTTCTTCTCCCTCAGAAATGGGTTTTTGCATCTTAAGCTGACTTCTCCACAAAAACCGCTGCCACCACCCACTCTGCAGGGAGTTTGCGTGTACGCTTCGCTGAACAGTACACCTAAGCGTGCCTCTGCGCAGGCTAACACTCTGAGGTCACTATTCTGAACCACTCTTTTGTCTACGTGGCGCGCATGCAGAACGTCTCATGCTGGATGTCTGGGTCCCACGTTCTCTGTGTATAACTTAACGTAGCGCGATGACCTTTTCACCGATGACCACAGGCGCGAAGACTATCCACCGATGACCTCTCGCGCGAAGGCTAACAACCGATGACCTCTCGCGCGAAGGCTAACAACCGATGACCTCTCGCGCGAAGGCTAACAACCGATGACCTCTCGCGCGAAGGCTAACAACCGATGACCTCTCGCGCGAAGGCTAACAACCGATGACCTCTCGCGCGAAGGCTAACAACCGATGACCTCTCGCCCTGATGATGCCCGCATGCCCCTCGCGCCCAGGCGATCCTGCATGCCTTGCGCCCTGGCGATGCTCGATGACACATCGCCACGCCTTCCTTGAGGTCCTTCATTCCACTATGTTACGTCTAAGGTATCTTCTCCACATGACTCGGTGACGTCGGTGGCTTCATATTTCCAAGAGTTGATTAGCACAAGTCCTCGTGCGCCCAAGCGTGTAACGTTAAGGATGATTCTCTTATGCTCAAGTATAGAGCTTCGCCTGCCCAGCGTATCCAAGGTTTAACCCATACCTTGATACGCGTGGCTTTTGGGACGTACCAGGGTTGATCCAACATTTTGGCTACACACTAAGTGTAGTTTCGGCGATTAGGTGTACTCTAGGCGACAGGCTACTAGGTACACACAGGCGATAGGCGTTCAAGCATAAGCTAGGCGATAGGCGTTCAAGCATAAGCTAGGCGATAGGCGTTCAAGCATAAGCTAGGCGATAGGCGTTCGAGTGCCAGAGAAGTTGGAGATCGCCTACCCGCTTAATAACGGCGATCTCGTAGGCTTCTCAGCTATACATTCCTTCCTTTATATTTAAATAAACACATGCTTCGAATTTATTTATAATATAACACTTTTATTCCAATATAAACTTCTAGGTTCTTACATTCTCCCCATCAAGAAAAATTTTCGTCCTCGAAAATTGGGTTACAAGGAAGGAGGTAAGGATATGCTTCTCTCATGGTTTCTTCAAATTCCCATGGTGAATCACCCGATCTTCACGTTGTCCACTCCCAACACGTGAGTAGGGTCTGCAAGGGACTTCCTTAGCTGTGATACGTGGAATACATTATGTAGACTTGCTAATTGGGGAGGTGGGGCGATCTCATAAGCCACTAGACTTATCCTCCTTAAGATCCGATATGGCCCAACAAACTTAGGGGACAGCTTCTTTGATCTGATCGCCTACCCTACACCCTCGGCTGGTGTCCCCCTTTAAAGACATGACCCCAGCAGCAACCTCCAAAGGTCTTCTCCTCTGCTCTGCCTAGGACATTTGCTGACCTTAAGAAACTTTTATTCTGTCCTGTATCAGATTCACCCTCTCGGTGATCTATTGAACCAACTCTTCCTACCTCAATACTTCATCAAAATCCATTTTACATCCCTGTACATGGGATATGCTGCCCCATAGAGTGCCAACTCCAGCATTCACACTCTACTTCCAACCTTGAAGACTTTGTTGAACAAGTCTAGAACTAGGTCCTTAACGTAACCAGGACTAGCCCCTTTAGAGAAAGCGGGCAAGATCCCTTCATTGGGAGGAAAGGGGACAGCTGTCCACAACTCATGCCACCCCCCAGCGAACTCAAACTAGGGTCCGAAGTGTCCTTCTAGGAATCAACTCCTGCATCTTGATCAAATCATTCACCGACTTCTCAACTGCTGATCAAATTCCCACGCTCCCAAAAGGGACACTTTTTATTCATTACTCCGCTGCATAATTCTGTACCTTACAAAGACAAGGTTTCTGTTGCTGTTACCTTCCAAATTATTATTATGACCCCTTTTGCCAACTCGACTTCCTGTTCCCATTACGACCTTCTTCTTCAATGTATACGTTGGATGCATTGACGTCGGTTTCAGGTGCCTATCCAGAAGGCATACGAGAACGAACGCACCTCTGCCTCCAGAATCTCTTGCCCAAGGATAACTCTATTCTCCTTCTGTCCCAGATACCACAGGCTATTTCCACTCACAATCCCTTCCACGCCCATCATTCTGAAATTTACTACATCTCTGGAAAGACTCAACATCATCATAACACGGCCTACCCTCATTTTTATCCACAGCCATATCCTCCTTCCCTTCTACATTCACAGGTCGATCTACATCTTATTTGCCAAGAACTTCGGAGGCTTACATTTTCGGAAGCCTTTTATCTCAACCCACCATTTCCATAATCCTCTTTCAAATCCCGGTCAGCCAAACAGCATCCATTCTGCGTGAAGCCTAAGCTAGAACCATCTCATGCTGTTTCATTGACATGAGCATCTTCTACGCTTCAAAAGAAAATTCCTTCCTTGGAATTTAATTCTGGTACTTCCCATGGTTACACATGCTTAAGCTTTAAACCCCCAGCCTCTTGCTTATTTACTCTCCATGACTTATACGTAACTGGGACTAAACCTTGGTACTGCCAAATCTAACTCACACTTGTTCCTTTCATTCCATCTACTATCACTGGGCATTCAGAGCAACCTAGGGAGGTCAAAACCTGTTTTTGAAGCAGGTGCAGAGGCCAATCGTTCAAACGACAGCTCCTCCACTATATGGCCCAAGCTCGGTTGCACACCGATTTGACACAAAAGAGTGTGTCTCTCCAGAATCAAACAAAACTATAACGTATCTATCAGCTATAAACAAGTATCTTGTACTAGATTACCTGATTGAGAGGCTTCCGCTCCAGACATGGCAAACACTCTCCCTGCTGCTTGAGGTCTTCTGCCCTCGTTTCTCAACTGCTGTGAATTAACGGGTTGAGTCATCCTCTTTCTGTTGGGACAATCTCTAGAAAGGTGCCCTATCTCTTGGCATGTGAAACACCTGGGTCTCCACGTTTGTTGTTGCTGAAATTGGGACGAAGCTGTTCCCACCCGATGCGGTGGAGATCTCACATATGGCTTGCTGTGTGGGTGCTGCACCTTCGCCTTCCCACTGGAAGAGCCTCCTTGGTGTGACCTGATCACTCGAGGATCACCCCTTTCCAGGGTCTCTACCATCTTTGCCTTCTCTACTAAGGCGTGAAATTCCCTGATGCACATCGGGGCTATGGTCCTCTTCAGTCCATGCTTCAGCCCCTCTTCGAATTTTCTACACCTCCAGGCCTCGGAGGTCGCCTGGGTATAAAACCGGGCGAGGTACTCAAAACGAGCAGCATAGGCGTTCACTGACATCTCCCCCTGCTCCAACTTCAGGAACTCAGCTTCCCTTGCAAACTTGGCACTGTCAGGGAAGTATTTCTCCAAGAACTTCACCCTGAAGCTCTCCCAATCCAGTACATCCTCTCGTGCCTCCATCATCTGCTGAGCTCCCATCCATCAGAACTCAGCTTCTCCTGATAACAGATACGTGGCAAACAACAGCTTCTTCTCTTCAGGGCAGGAGGTCGCCCTAAAGATTTTTTCCAGCTCTCTGACCCACTGATCTGCCTGATCAGGGGTAGCATTCCCACTGAACTTAGGTGGGTTGTGCCTCATGAACTCGGCCAGTCCCATCTGTTCTTGGGGTTGACCGACGTGGGAGTTTGTCTCAGCAGATCGGGCAGTTTCCCAGTGCTGCATCGTGGCTTGATGGTTCTGAGCCATCGCTGCATTCTGTTGCTGGATGGCAGTCGCCATCATTTCCATGGCCCTGGCGATCTGACCCATCTCCGAAGAAGGTTGGGGTGGGGTAGAGGGTCTACGTGCCATCTTTCTTCGTTTCAGATTCTGAATCTATAGGCTTCTATATTCCCTACAACTATAAGAATGAAATCGATAAGAATCAATTCATTCAAGGGGTAACAGCTAGACCTTACAAAGGTCAGCATCTCAAAGTCATTAAGAATTTGAGTTCATCAACAGGGTTATAACATTTACAACTTCAAACAAAACACCAGATCAGTTACTGGTGTGCAAACATCAATCCAAACTACCACTTCAGTCAAAATCAAGAACACTCAAAAATCACACCAGAATTCAATGTAGGCTAAATATCAAACCTTTGGAATTAAGATTAAGAATTATCTTGATCCAGTTATGAGTGTGCACCCTCATTCCTTTATCAGGATCTTCTCATTCTTGAAACCAAGATTTTCAATTTGAGCATACATTCACTAAAGCACAGAAACACACACAAACTTTTCAATACAAAACGTTTGAAAACCTTTCACTATAGTTGTTATTTAAAAACTCAAATAACTTTTATGAGCAGAAGAAACACAATGGATCCACAGCCCTCAGGTCATCCTAAGGACGAACTGCTCTGATACCATTAATGTAACATCCCGCCAAAATAATACATACATCCATGTATAATTGAAATTAAGTGTAACCAAATAATATTGAAGAGTGCAAAATAAAATGTATATATATATATATCAGAAATGAAGTTACTCCCCTTAGGGAGTTTAATACATAACCAAATCAATTGTTTGCAAGATTTTACGAAAATAATAAAAGAAATGCAGTAAGACAGGCGGTCTCAAAAGAAAACGGCGATCTCCAACTTTAAAACTGCGATCTCTAACAGAAGACCTCAAAACGGGCGATCTTCTATCAGGACACGAAAACCGGCGATCACCCGATGGAGGCATAAACCGGCGATCACCCGGTAGAGACGGAGATAGGCGATCTCCTTCCGGCGACCACTCACTGAGGAGCTCTACTCCCTGGAAGATCATCTGCTCCCGTGTAAAAGACACGATCATCACAGTTTTTAATAGAAAACAGCCACAGAGCAATACAAAATAAAGGGTAAGCTAGATATCTTTAAATAGAGTTTAAATCATGAACGTGACAATCAAAGTAAACCAAGTTCCAAATATCCATGTAAAACGTAGAGCTACTCATAGCATTCAGCTGATCGCCCAAAATCACATTTCACAACATTCACCCATAGTCATTCCATTTCACAATACAGCATCAAGTGTCTATCAATATTCAAGTTTCTCATTTCCCTTGTCAGACTTTCCACTGACTCACAACACAAGACACTTGACACTACTTCCGGATTGACTCGTGCGTTGAACTTAGTATCCAGAGACATGCACCTGTCATACTGCCCACTGTGGAATCTCACACATCCACAGGGTCGCCGTGAAATCTCACACATTCACAAGCATACGATGAATCTCAACACATCACCATACAGCATGACAAGGTTAATTCGTATAACAGTCGAGCCCATTCTTTTTCAAACTACTCGCCCATTCATGCGAACCTCCTTCGACTCTCACCAACTGAATAACTTCATCTACGTGATTCCATTATCTCAGCAGAGTCAGGATCGTCTCATTAACAGGTTACTCACTGATCAATGCACTTTCCTAACCAATCTCAACACGGTATTTCCTTTCCTGAAAATACTATGCCTCGATCCCACATTCACAGCATTCAACACATCATACCACTCAAGTAAATGATTCAAATCACATCAACAAACATTTCAAAGCTTCAGATCTTCGAATATCTCATGTAAATCTCAAGTAGTTTCAAAACAACATCAAAAACAGAGATTTCGTAAAACAGCGCCAAAACCGGCGATCTAGTTCAAAAACATGGTATTTCAAAGGCTATGTTTAAAACCGGCGACCACGTCGCCCAAGCACACAAACAGAGCATTATACGCAGGTGAAAACAGAAGTGGCGACCACGTCGCCCTCACTTCAGAGATAGCTACACTGTGGCTTGTATGGAAAAAGAGGGCTAGCTTCCCTTACCTGGACTTGCGCAAACACCAGGAGTTCCGAAATCCAACGAAGCTTGAAGAACGCCTTGACTCTGTTCTTGTGTCTGGTTTTGAAGAGCTTGCAGAGAACCACCCAAGTGCTCCAATGGTGGCTGTCGCTCGTCGTATTCCCGCGTGAAGGTGTACTAGAATCGCAGTGCGAAGGAGAGAATGGAGGAGAAGGGAGATAAACGCACCCTTTAGCTCTGGAACCACAGCAACGTTTCTTTTCTTCTCCCTCAGAAATGGGTTTTTGCATCTTAAGCTGACTTCTCCACAAAAACCGCTGCCACCACCCACTCTGCAGGGAGTTTGCGTGTACGCTTCGCTGAACAGTACACCTAAGCGTGCCTCTGCGCAGGCTAACACTCTGAGGTCACTATTCTGAACCACTCTTTTGTCTACGTGGCGCGCATGCAGAACGTCTCATGCTGGATGTCTGGGTCCCACGTTCTCTGTGTATAACTTAACGTAGCGCGATGACCTTTTCACCGATGACCACAGGCGCGAAGACTATCCACCGATGACCTCTCGCGCGAAGGCTAACAACCGATGACCTCTCGCGCGAAGGCTAACAACCGATGACCTCTCGCGCGAAGGCTAACAACCGATGACCTCTCGCGCGAAGGCTAACAACCGATGACCTCTCGCGCGAAGGCTAACAACCGATGACCTCTCGCCCTGATGATGCCCGCATGCCCCTCGCGCCCAGGCGATCCTGCATGCCTTGCGCCCTGGCGATGCTCGATGACACATCGCCACGCCTTCCTTGAGGTCCTTCATTCCACTATGTTACGTCTAAGGTATCTTCTCCACATGACTCGGTGACGTCGGTGGCTTCATATTTCCAAGAGTTGATTAGCACAAGTCCTCGTGCGCCCAAGCGTGTAACGTTAAGGATGATTCTCTTATGCTCAAGTATAGAGCTTCGCCTGCCCAGCGTATCCAAGGTTTAACCCATACCTTGATACGCGTGGCTTTTGGGACGTACCAGGGTTGATCCAACATTTTGGCTACACACTAAGTGTAGTTTCGGCGATTAGGTGTACTCTAGGCGACAGGCTACTAGGTACACACAGGCGATAGGCGTTCAAGCATAAGCTAGGCGATAGGCGTTCAAGCATAAGCTAGGCGATAGGCGTTCAAGCATAAGCTAGGCGATAGGCGTTCGAGTGCCAGAGAAGTTGGAGATCGCCTACCCGCTTAATAACGGCGATCTCGTAGGCTTCTCAGCTATACATTCCTTCCTTTATATTTAAATAAACACATGCTTCGAATTTATTTATAATATAACACTTTTATTCCAATATAAACTTCTAGGTTCTTACACCTCCTTCACTGAAACCAGACTTCGTATCTTTACTATGGCCGCACATTTCTCTGGGTTGGCCTCTATTCCTCGTTTAGTCAGCATGAATCCCAAGAATTTTCCTGCTTCCACCCCGAACACACATTTTTCAGGGTTCAACTTGAGATTATACTTTGAAATAGTGTGATGGAGATCAAGTAGAAGAGGATTTTACTAATGGAGGAAGAGGTCATCCACCCAAGCATTTAAAATTCTTCTTACTAGTCTTCTTAAAAAGTAGAACATTTTGGGTTCTCTTGAAAATTCAAAAGATAGTAGTATAAATAAATCTTTGTAAATAGTCTTGTATAAATTTGTAAATAATATAGAAATAGCCTTGGGAGTATGCCAAAGAGGAAAACCAAAAGAAACCTCTAAATGTAAGGCATTTTAGGCACTTTCTTTAGGAAAAAGTGGAAAAAGTGACTATTCTACTCCTTTATCTCTTAGGCACTAGAAGGAGCTAGAAGAGTGACTCTTCCCACTCCTTCCCCTTTGTAACATGTCCAGCCCTCCTTATTATAAATAGGAGTGCTTGGTTCTCAATAATAAAGAAGACAAGTTGAAAGTTAGAAGAAAAGAAACTATCTTGAAATTGAGAGAGAGTGAGTTTGTGAGACTTGTCTCTTCTTCTCCTTCATGTCTTATCTTGTGAGCTTTGGAGACTCTCAAGTGGCGGCACCACCCACTCATCTTGGAAGAACCACCCTCCAAGTGGCGTGAATCACATCTCCAAAAGGCTACAACCACATAAGTCATTTCTATTCATCTTCTAAAAATACCCATTTGTGTTTTCTTGTAGTTTTTCCATTTTTAATCGGTTCAATCTTTTCCATGAGTTGTTTCCTTTCATTTGCTGCCATTGTTCTGCACTTTGTTGGTTTATTTCCTTGTTTTCTTGCTGTTTTAATTTCGTCCAAACCATGGGTTTCCATATACATGTGTTGTTCTTGTTTTCCATCCATGGGTTTTTGTTCTTTGATGAATTTCTTGGTGATTTTCTAACTCCTATTGAATTTCAATCAGTATTTTCACTTGTTCTTGGTGTTCTTATGTTGTTCTTGTGTTTCCTTTGAAGTTTGGTACTGTTCTTGAATTACCCATTCATATTCCATTGTTATCTTACACTACAAGTTACCTATTCATGTGTTTTTAGTATGAACCTTTGTTTTCTTGAGTAGAAACTCTATTAATTGCTCTTTAGAATTTTGATCCTAATTCTTGAAAGTGTCATGAATACAATGAAACCTATATCAACTCAACCCAAAACAAGAAAGGTTCATAAGAGACTCACATCATAGTGCTAAAGAGCTCCTCTAGGTCCACCACGTGCTGGTCTTTCTCCTGAGAGGTGACGACCATGTCATCCACATATGCCTGCACATTCCGTCCAATCATAGGGGCGAGTATTTTGTCCATCAGCCTCTGATACGTAGCTCCTGCATTCTTTAGACTGAAAGGCATCACCTTATAACAGTAACTGGAGTGCTCTGTCATGAACGCTGTCTTGCTTTCGTCCTTTGGATGCATCAGTATTTTGTTGTACCCGGAGAACGCATCCAAAAAACTGAGAAGCTTGCACTCTGAGGCGCTGTCTACTAGGGCATCAATGTTTGGAAGCGGGTATGAATCCTTGGGGCAGACTTTGTTCAGATCAGTGAAGTCAACACACATTCTCCACTTGCCATTAGCCTTTTTTACTAACACCACATTGGCTAGCCATTCAGGATATTGGATCTCCCTTATGTGGCCGACCTCTAACAACTTCTGGGTCTCCAGCTTGATAACCTGCCGCCTTTCTTCATTGAACTTCTGTCGCCTCTGACGGACAGGTTTTACTTGGGGATCCATGGTGAGATGGTGGCACAGAAAGTCGGGGTCTATTCCTGGCATGTCGGAGGTGGTCCACGTAAAAACATCCAGATGTCGGGCCAAGACCCCAGCGACCTTGTCCTGTGTCTCCTGGCTCAATGATCTGCCCAAATTGAAAGGCTTACCCCCAATTTTTCGTTCCACGACTCCCTCCGCGGGCTCGGCACGCTCGTCTGGGGGGACTTCCATGTGGACGTTGTTCTTGTCCATAGGCGGTCCGGCGGTCACAGAGCACACATCTCTTTTTGGTTTTAAGGCTATCTTCGTAGCATTTTCGAGCCGTCTTCTGGTCTGACCTCATAGTAATCACCCCGCCTTCAAGGGAGGGGAGTTTTAACTTCATGTGTCTCGACGAAGGAACTACTCCCAGCCTATTCAAAGCAGGCCTGCCTAAAAAAACGTTATAAGTGGATGGTGCATTAACCACAGGAAACCTGATGTTAACTGTGCGTGACACTTTGTCATCTTTGAACGTAGTTCTCAACTCAGTGTACCCTCTGACCTACACCTGGTCTCCAGCGAATCCATATAAACATCCATCATAGGGCCTCAACTGGTCAGGAGAAAACTGTAGTTTGTTGAAGGTCGGCCAGAACATCACATCTACCAAGCTTCCCTGATCGACTAGGACTCGGTGCACCCTTCTTCCTGCAGTCACGATCGAAATCACAATGGGGTCATTGTCATGTGGGATCATGTCAGCCCTATCTACCTTTGTGAGAGTGATGTCAGGCTCAGGGAACTAGTCGAGGTCTACCTCCCCAACGGCCATTACCTCTCTGGCCTACTTCCTTCGCTGAGAGGCAGTACAACCTCCACCCGAGAAGCCCCCAGATATGGTGTTGATTTCCCCATGAATGGGTACTTCGTGCCCTTGGTCAGTCGTAGGGGCTGTTAGTGCAAAGTTTTCCTAAGGTTCCTACAAATAGTCCGTCAGAAAACCACTCCTTACCAGGTCATCTATCTGGTACCCCAAGTAGAGGTAGTTGCTTAGAGTGTGACCATGCACTTGATGGAAGTCACACCACTTATTCTTATGTGGGCCCAGCTTCTTGTCAGACTTCGGGGGAAGCTTCAACCTGTTCGCCACCTCGGGAATGGCTATCAACTCCTTGAGCGTTATCTTAAAACTATGCCTCACGAGTTTAGGCTTTTTGGGCTCATACGGTGTTACCTTGGCCTTCTTCTCTGTAGTGGCCTCATGTACCCTCAGGGGTTGAGTATGCCCTGGTAAACGGGCTTTGGGCGATTCTACTCTAGCACGCTTCTCCGCCACACGCCCTTCAGTTGTTATATAGGCCACTACACGGCACTGAATCTCCTCGAAAGTCCTGGATGGGCACCTTATCAATGCGTCACTAAAGGGCCCTGGAAGGATTCCTCTTTCAAATGCATGCACGATCATGGCCTCATCTTTCGTCTGTAGTTTGACCACGAGTGCTGTGAACCGGTTTAGGAAGTCTTTTAGTGGTTTTTCCGAGAACTGCCTCACATCAAAGAGATCGAACACGACAGGTGGACGCCCGCGATTGACAATAAACTGTTTCTTGAACAACTCCGTGAATTGGCCAAAAGATGTGATGTGTCCATCTGGGAGCCCGATGAAGCAGTTCAAAGTCGTACCTGTAAAAGTACCTATAAATAACTTACAGTGCATGGCATTGGTCCCTCCAGAGATCATCATCTGGGTGTGGAAAGCCGTGATATGGGCCTCTGGATCCTCGACCTCGGTGAAAGAAATTTTTGGGATCACAAATGACGCTGGTATGACCGTTTCCATGATCTCTGGAGAGAAAGGCATGGGGTGAACCCTAGCTGGAGGTGGCACCCCTGGATCCGCCACCACACGTTCTCCAATCCCTCTCCTCAACTCTTCATTGGCCCTGCGTAGTTCTTCGTTTGCCACCAACGATGCATTCAGGTCTGCCCTAAATTGATCTTGGTTGGCGGTGGATGCTACAAACGCCTGCTAAAGGTTTCGGATCGTCCGCATGAGTTCTTGAATGGTTGTGGTTTGATCACCCTCATCTCTTCCAGAACCACCCTGCCTTGTACTCCTCATGTTGATTAATTCTACTGCTCACGACAGCGGATGGGACCTAGTTTTATCGGGCCCCACGGTGGGCGCCAAATGTTCTTGCCGATTGACTCGGTTGTCGTTGACCTTGAGATAGGTAGTGACTCCTTTGTTCCTTAGCGGTGGGTTAATGGCTCCGTTGAAGCGGAGGGGCTCTACCTGTAATTGCACTCCGACACTCAAGTCAGTACAGGGCAAGAAACAACAAAATAACTAAGATATCTCAAACTGAGAGTGTATAAGAACCCTAAACTTGTATATTATGTTCGTGTGTCAACCTGTGTTTACCTTGGGAGTTACCCCTTTATATAGTTGTTTCTTGGTTACCTGTTGCCTGCATGCCCCTGCCCCCCTGATGCCTCTAGAGAATTTAGGGTTATCTCCACAGGATTCTAGGGTACATTATCTCCACAGGATTCTAGGGCACAATCTCCCTATAATACCGTGACAACCTTCCTTTCTTAGAGTGCAACTCTCGTGGGCCTATTTCTTTTAGGAGTGTGTAACTTAAAGTGTGGCCGCTAGGGTTTTAGTGTCTAACCCAGCGCCGCCAACCCCAACTTATCTAATAACTTAATACCTCACATGCCTCAAAACCTTCACGTGCCTCCCATACATTTCTAAGGATATTCTCTCACGTTAGAGCCTTACGTCTTTGACTACATCCTGCATGCATGGCATATTTGTGAAACTAGTTTTGCACCTTGACACGTGTAATTCTGTGGGTCCCTTTGTGGGTCCTACCATGTCGACCTCTCCTATGTCGACCTCTCACTCATGTGCCGACGTCCGAGGTCTGGCCACTACACTTATGATATTGCCATTAGTTGGAAGACCAGTCTCCATAAGGTAGTGACTTTGTCAACCATTGAAGCAAATTATATTGCTATGAAAAAAGCAGTAAAAGAAGCCTTGTGGCTTAAGGGTCTAGCCGAAAAGCTGGAGGTACAAGACCAAATGGTAATTATTCATTGTGATGATAGTAGTGCAATACAACTGTTAAAGAACCAAGTTTATCAAGAAAGAACAAACCACATTGATGAGAAGTTACATTTCGTGAGAAAAGAGATTGATCGAGGATTTGTGAAGATGGCAAAGGTCTCAACATGTCACAATCCGTCTGATATGACCATAAAGGTTAAGTTCTTTCATTGTTTAAATTTAATCCATTTGATGGGTGATAAGTGCCAAATTTCAATAATATTTCACATTAAAATATAGGCAATTATGAGTATTAATTACTAAAATTAATATAAAATAACCCTTAATTTATGAATTTATACTTTTTTACATATTTTGTGATTTATAATGAATAGGGACGATTTATTCCCAAATTTGGTGTTAATTTCAGGATTCTAGGGGAGAATGGAGATGATTGGGCAAAAGGAAAATATACAAAGCTAAGAAGAGAAATTTGGAATGCATCAACACTCACCAAAGCTGCCCAAATTCGCAAAAAGCCAAGATGCCACTAGTGGATCTCGTTCAAGTGATTAGAATCTCCCTTGAGCAAGATAGCGCGAGTAACATTGGACCTTTTTTATGTTTTACTCGCCAAGGGAGCCCATTAGCACCTAAGTGGGAAGTCACTTAAGTCAAGCAAATTAGGTTAAATAGGGGGCTTGAGGCACAACCCTAGTGTGAAAGATTGAGAGGAAAACACCATTGAGTGACTTGTAACCCAATTGGGAGAATAGAAGGTGTTAGAAGATGTGTGGTTAATTCTACCTTTTAGGATTGGGAGTAATTTGTTCAAACTCTTATTAATTAAGGTCATCTCTGAACATAATATTCTATTCTTGATTGATTATTGCTATTGTGGTTTTGCTTCTAATTCTTGATCTATAATCTTAAATCTGACTAGAAAGTATTTTTAGGGTTCTGACCTAATCAATAATACTTGACATATTTGAGTGCTAGGAATAGACTTAAAATGTTAATTGCTATCAACGTTTGATCTTGATACTAATTTGTTTTTATAAATACGCGAGGAATCGATATTTAGGAAATATCTTAAGAATTTTATATGCGAGGAATCGATATAAATAGTTTTTATACAGGCATCAATATCAATCAAATGACATAATATTATCACGCTAATCTAAATACAAAAGAGTGAGAAAGAGGAAACCCAATCCCTATTTTTTCCAATTGAAGCAACAAATCTTTGCCTTGTTTTCTCGTTAATCATTGCCATCACAACAAATTCCAACAAACTTTTATCATTCTGTTTTATATATTTAGTGAATATTTTACTTGATTATTCAACTGTTCCTTGTGGGTTATATATTCATCCTTAGGGACACATTATTACTTCTGACAACGCGGTGCACTTATCGTAAAAAGTCATCAAGTTTTTAGCGCCGTTGTCGAGGAACGGTTTGAATTTTTTAGTATAAATTTTTAAATATTGTGAATATTCTAACTATTTTTATTTTTTTTAATAGTTCTTGATCTTTGTTTATATTTAATTATTGTGTTTATATTTGTTTATTGTTTCTATTTCATTTTATTACAGATTTGTTTTTATTTTAATTGGTTCTAGTTTAATTTGCAAATCTGCTTTTGTTTATTTTAATTTATTTTCAGATTTTTGAATTTATTTGTTTTTATTTATTTTGATTTTTTTTTTAATTTATTTAATTAGAATTTAATTTTCTGTGTTAGAAAAAAAAAATATTCTGTTATTGCTAGTGAATCCTTGTGCTAACCCTTGAATTAGCTGTCTTATATGATATTGAGGTAAAATTCCCAAAGACCAATTATTATTTGAAGCAGAGAATGAAAGGGCAGCTAAAAGAAGTAGAAAGACAAAGACAAAAGAGAGACAAGGAGACATTAGAGAGGAATCCTCAACCACTTTTTTTCCCATTAATATTTTTCAGGAGGAAAGCAACATGGCAGAAGAAGAGGCACCACCTCCTAGGAGGACACTTGGAGATTATGTCATGTATCAAGGGCCAAGGCATTCTTCTAGTATTGCAATACCTGCTACACTAGGGCCTTGGAGATGAAACCTGCTCTCCTTAGTCTCATCAGTACCCACCAATTTAAAACAATGGATCATGAGGATCCATATTCACATTTGTATGCATTTTATGAATTGGTGGGAACAAAAAGCTTTCAATCAGGTGAAATTGAAAATGTTTATATGTGCTTGTTTCCTTTTTCATTGGCAGGAAAGGCTAAGGAATGAATCAAATCACATCCAAATTAGAGCCTCACTAGCTGGAAAGAAGTAAAGGAGAAATATCTGCAAAGATTTTTTCCAATCTCTCGCTCAATTAAACCAAAGTCTGAAATCTTTATGTTCAGACACAGAGCAAATGAAGCCTTCTGTGAGACATGGGAAAGATCCAAGATGATATTGAGAAAATGCCCAAATCATGGGTTTGAAGATATTTCTCAACTGAGCATATTTCTTAACTGTCTCAGATCTGACACGAAGATGCTCCTAAATGCTGCAACTGGTGGTACAATGATGGCTCTTGATGAAGAACAAGCGATAAGGATTATTGATGCATTGGCAACAACTGATTATCAAGCCCAACATGATAAACAAGGTATTTAGAAGAAAGGGTTGTTAGAGTTGAATTTAGATGCACTCTTGGCTCAGAATAAAATTTTGACACAACAGATTGAGACATTAACTACACAAATGGCTAAATTGCCTCAACAAATACAAGTCGTGCAATTATCTCAAAGCCAGATTCAATCAATCAGGTGTAATTTTTGTGGAGGTGATTATCTCAATGGTCTTTGTTTCTATCAAAACAACTCATCTGAAGTAGAAGTAAATTACACGAGTGATTAGGGAAGGCAAGGTGGTTTTTCCAACAACAATAATTATTCTCAAGGGAAGCTAAAAGAAATAGAAAGACAAAGACAAAAGAGAGACAAGGAGACACTAGAGTGGAATCCTTAACCACTTTTTTTCCCATTAATATTTTCCAGTAGGAAAGCAACATGGCAGAAGAACAAGCACCACCTCCTAGGAGGACATTTGGAGATTATGTCATGTATCAAGGGCCAAGGCATTCTTCTAGTATTGCAATACCTGCTACACCAGGGCCTTGGAGATGAAACCTGTTTTCCTTAGTCTCATTAGTACCCACTGTTGATCAAGGATGATATTGAGCTTTGATGTCTCCAAATCATGGTATTTGGTGGAAGGCTGAAGTTGCTACTTGTGTGGGTGGGTTCTGGGTAGATTTATATGTAATCCACTCTTTGTTTGAATCTAAAACTGATTTGAATCAAAACCTTTTTGAAAAAGATTGTTTTCTAAAGAAGTGGAAAAACAACCTGTTGTTTTATCGTTTCAATCGGTTGTTTGACACTTAGTAGTTTTTGAAAAGGGTTTGAAGTTGTTTGACTTGGTTAACTTTGCTGTCAAACCAATTCAATCGGTTGTTTTGAAAACTCAATCTATTTTTTTTGAAAATCCATAACAAAATT
Source organism: Phaseolus lunatus (assembly GCA_013389735.1). Lineage (NCBI taxonomy): Eukaryota > Viridiplantae > Streptophyta > Magnoliopsida > Fabales > Fabaceae > Phaseolus > Phaseolus lunatus. Next base: position 14,281,561 of record CM023867.1, read on the forward strand.
TTGTTTAAGTTTGGTAAATCAATCTTAAATGTTTTCTAACTGTTTTAGCTTCTGCTTTAAATGTTTTTAACAAACCTTTGGAGTATATAAAGGTTGTTTTACGCTTCTAAAGGTATTGGAAATAGTTTAAACTTTTTGAGATTGAGAGAAAAGATTTGAGTTTTCAAGATTTGCATCAAGCTTTTGGATTTTCACCAAAGGAGTTGAATAGGATTGTTGTGTAATCTTTCGTTTTGATATTGATTAGGTGTAATCCTTTCTTTATCTCTTGTATTTCTGAATATTGGTGGTGTAAGCAGAATCAGAGGGTGTACTGAATTCTATGGTGTTGTGTGCCAAAATGAAGTGTGTGGCTTGAGGTGTTCAAGGTCACTTCTTTGGTGTGGTTGTTTGTAATCTAGATTTTGATTTCATAGTAGATACCTTGTGGTTTATGGGGACAGGATGTAGGTCTTGGGATAAGAGTGAACCGGTATAAATTGCTTGTGTGCTTTTCTCCCCTAAATTCATTTCCATTCTGCTTTTAAGTTGTTTTAATCACTGTAGATAAAAACAACCGGTTGAATCGCAAAAACAACCGGTTGATTTTCTGGAAATCAACTTAAAATTTTGCGAAAATATTTTATAAAAAATTCACCCCCCTCTCTTGTTTAAAACCATATATTCTAAGAATTGGCATCAAGAGCTCGGTTCTTTAAAGATATTCAAGTTTGATCCTAAAAACCTTTTTCTTATGGCTGAAAAATTACCTTTTGGGGAGGGTGCCTCAATAAACAGGTCACCTTTGTTTTGTGGTTTGAATTACCAGTTTTGGATGGTACGAATGAATATCTTTGTTGAATCTGTTGATAGAGGAATTTGGGATGCAATTGAAAATGGCCTTTTTATTCCTAAGCTTGAAAAAGATGGTGTTTTTATTGAAAAGCCTTGGTCCCAGTGGACTGATGCAGGAAATAAAAGAGCAAAGTTTAATTGTATTGCTAAAAATATCATCACCTCTGTCTTAAATTTTGATGATTTTTTCAGGGTCTCACAATGTGGATCTGTTAAAAAGATGTGGGATACTCTAGAAGTAACTCATGAAGGAACTAACGATGTAAAGAGGGCAAGGAAACATACTCTAATCCAAGAGTATGAGATGTTCAGGATGCTTAAAGGAGAATCAATTGCGGATGTACAAAACCGATTCACTCATATTGTCAATTACCGTATGAGTCTTGGAAAGGTCTTTAACAAAGAAGAGTTGAACATCAAGATCCTCAAATGTCTTGATAGATCTTGGCAACTGAAAGTCACAGCCATCTTAGAGTCTAAAGATTTGACATTTTTTACTGCAACTTCTTTGTTTGGAAAGCTTAGAGAACATGAGTTGGAGATGAACAGGCTCAATGTTCAAGAAAGTGAAGATAAGCATGTAAGAAACATTGCTTTGAAAGTTGCCAAGCACAAAATCAACCAAGCTTCAAGTGATGAAAGTGAGGAAGAGACTCTTAGTTTGCTGTCCAAAAAGTTCAGCAGTTCTTGAAGAAAAAATGCAACAAAGAGTCCAACCAAGAGAGGTATGGCAACAAGAAATCTAGTGATTTTAGTGCTAACAAATATACTTGTTATGGTTGTGGTGAACAGGGTCACATAAAGGCTGAATGACCAAATAAAGAGAGCAAAGAAAAGAAGTCAACTAAGAAGGTTGAAAAGAAAGGCAAATCAAAAAAAGCCTACATTGCTTGGGATGAAAATGATGTCTCTTCATCAAGCTCCTCATCAAGAAAAGATGAAGAAGCCAATTTTTGTTTTATGGCCAAGGAAGAGAATGATACAAGTAGTGTAAGTTCTTGTAATTTTTTAAATGCTGAAAATTATAGCCAACTTCTTGAAGCTTGTAAAGAAACACATGAAGAAGCTAATAGATTGGCTCTCTTGAACAACTGGTTGAAAGGGTTGAATAATTGGCTTGAAAATAGAGTCAAAGCACTAGAAGAAGAGTTGGAAAATTCAAAAATTGATTTCGAAAATCTGGAATTGCTTTACAAGAACTCTTCTTGCAATTGTGACTCACTTGTTTGTGAACATTATGAATCTCTTGAAAAGAAGGCTCACTATCTTGTGAAAACTGTGGATAAGCTTTCAAAGGAAAAATCCAACTTTGAGACTGTCTTGTCATCTCAAAATTGTGTTTTTGGAAAATCAGGTTTAGGATTTAATCCACAGAGTAAGAAAAATGGGATTTGGAAGCCTTTTTCAACTGTGCTAGAAAAACAACTGATTGAAAAATTGAAACAACCGGTTGCTACATGTTTTTATTGCATGAAGAGAGGCCACTCTGTTAGATTATGAAAAATTTGGAAATTTTTTGTTCCTAAAGGTGTTATGAAATGGGTTCCCAAGAATTCTGAGGTTCATAATGATAAAGTTAATGCCAAAGGACCCAAATTTGTAAGGGGACCAAATCTTGTTGCTTGATTTCATATTTTTGTAGGAATTGTAAGAGATCAAGGATTCTTGAGTGAAAAGATCAAGCTTATGAAGGGAAAAGATTCAATCTGGACTTTCTATTACAAATCTGTATTGCACTCAATCTTCTTGGAAGTAAAGTGATTTTTCTTAATCATGCACTATGACTCATTGAGAGAACAACATTGTCAAAAGGATAAGACTTTATTTGTTTTAATTTTCTTGTCTTAAATTTCCTTTACATTTGGTTTATGGAAGATCTTAATTGATATCTTTATTTTTCTTCTATGTAAAGGAGTATGTGAAGCTTTCCTTTATAATTCATCTCTGGCTGTTATTTTTTATCTGTGAAATGCATTGATTGCTGTCATAGAAAAACAACCGATTGTTTTCACGAAACAACCGATTGTTTCTCCTCTGACAGCACTTCATTAAATTTATTTAATTTCTCCATGCATTGTGTCTGTTGTAGATTCTTTCTTCAAGCAGTTATGGGTCAAATTGCATTTATCATGGGTCTGATTTCATTCAGAAAGGGAGTTAAATTGGTCATAAATGGAATATATTCCATATTTTCTTGGAAAATCAAGAGCCTTTATGACTAGCCAAAGTCTTCATGTGTTATCCATGTGAAAACTGCCACTAAATGACATGCCACTATGAGTCTTGGAACAGATTCCCTTTCTTGAAGACTGAAACCCACTAAAAGACAAGGAATGGAACTGCTTTCTGTGTGTATATAAACTCTTTATGCAGTTGTTTCTCTTCACAAAAACAACCCATTGCCATATCTCTTGTTGTTTCTCAAATCTGCCATATACTTCATTCTGTTCTCTGGTTTTTCCTTCTACCTCCATGAATTCCACACCTCCTTCATAAAAAAGGATTAAAACTAGGGCAGTTAGGAGGGGAGGACATCTTGAAGCATGGTTCTTGGGAGAAGATGAAAGAATTGAGAAATATCTTCATGAGACAAGTAGGAAAGCTATAAATAATCCAAAGCTCATCTCATTCAACTAGTTGAGGGAGCAAAAACTAGCTGAGGTGAGGAGTCTTCTAAAAAAATAGTTGCTAAAGAGGTTCTTAGAAATGTCAAGAAACATATGTCTTGATCTTGTGAGAGTGTTCTACACCAACCTTCAATTTGTTGGTAATAATCTTGTCTCAGATGTAAAAGGTGTTGAGATGGAAATTACTCATGAGGTTTGGACTGCTATTACTGGATTAATGTATGCAGGTCTAATAATTAACAAAGGGAATATTGGTGTGGTGGAAGAGTTCAACAAAATACAGTTTTATAGGAATTGCTTGAAAAACCCTCAAGTAAAAGTTAAAAATTTTTCAGTGGGTGGATTAAGGCTGAATGAAAGGCTCATTATTGCCTTCATAGTGACTTGGATGCTCACACCTAGGGGGAGTAATCACTCTGTTCTCACTAAGGAAGACGTTGTCCACATTTATTGTATCATGAGCAAGGTTAAAATCAATTAGATTCACATCATCAAGGAGCACATGCAAAAATCCATGATGTTAAGTGATTACCACTATCCCTATGCTATCTTGATTTCTAAATTCTTGAATTATTTTGAAGTAGATCTTGAGGAAGAACAAACTGAAGTGGTGAAGTCATCACACGAAGTGAACAATGTTTCACTTAGTAAGATGGGTTTCACCAAAATTGGTGGAAGATGGATAAGCAAGGATGGAGACCAAGTTGGTTCCTTAAGTGGTGTGCAAGCTGAAAATGAAGAGGAAGAGCAAGCTGCTGCTGCTGAAGGTGTTGGTGCTGATGTTCATGAGGATGAACCTGCTACTGCATTTGGTGCTGGACCAAGTGCTAGAAACATAGGAGAATGCATAACATCAATGTCACCATTTGGAAGATTGATGGTGAATAGGATGGACAGCTTTGCCAATAACCAGAGAAGTCTGCATGATCTGTGTGCAACAAGGTTCAACTACATGGATGCACACTTTCAGAACCTAGACGAATAGATTGAAGCTATTCAAAACCAACTTTTTGAGCTGCAGTATGGAAAGGAAGATTGAAGTTAAGATTAGTTGATGTTTATGCTTTTCTTGCTTTAATTTCTGGACAATCTTTCTTGACTCTGTTTTACTCTTTCTTCATTCTATTTGTGAAGACAAATAGGGGGAGAAGGAGTGGTTTATTGGTTTATGTGTTGTGTAACCTGCTACAAAACTTTGATCTTGAATGATTTAAATTATGTTGTTTAAACATGTTAATTTTGCTGCACACACACTGTTTTTGGACTAGTTTTTCTGCTCAATTGGTTATGCAGAAAACTGGTTTGTGTGCCTTCATAACCTGTTGTTATATATGCTCTATGTTTGCATAGATTTTGTTTTGCAGGTGCTGGTTCAGATTCAAAACAGAGCAACACAAGCAACCTGGGATTTGTCTTCATCAAATAGGGGGAGATTGTTAATCAAGGATGATCTTGAGCTTTGATGTCTCCAAATCCATGGTGTTTGGTGGAAGGCTGGAGTTGCTGCTTGTGTAGGTAGGTTCTAGGTAGATTTATATGTAGTCCACTCTTTGTTTGAATCTAAAACTGATTTGAATCAAAACCTTTTTTAAAAAGATTTTTTTATAAAGAAGTGGAAAAATAACCTGTTGTTTTACCGTTTCAATCGGTTGTTTGACACTTAGTAGTTTTTGAAAAAGGTTTGAAGTTGTTTGACTTGGTTGACTTTGCTATCAAACCAATTCAATCGGTTGTTTTGAAAATTCAACCAATTGTTTTTTGAAAATCCATAACAAAATTTCTGTTAAGTTTGGTAAATCAGCTTTAAATGTTTTCTAACTGTTTTGGCTCCTACTTTAAATGTTTTTAACAAACCTTTTGAGTATATAAAGGTTGTTTTACACTCCTAAAGGTATTGGAAACAATTTAAACTTTTTGAGATTGAGAAAACAGATTTGAGTTTTCAAGATTTGCATCAAGCTTTTGGATTTTCACAAAGGAGTGGAATAGGATTGTTGTGTAATCTTTCATTTTGATATTGATCAGGTGTAATCCTTTCTTTATCTCTTGTATTTCTGAATATTGGTGGTGTAAGCAGAATCAGAGGGTGTACTGAATTTTGTGGTGTTGTGTGCCTGCCAAAAGGAAGTGTATGGCTTGAGGTGTTCAAGGTCGCTTATTTGGTGTAGTTGTTTGTAATCTGGATTTTGATTGCATAGTAGATACCTAGTGGTTTCTGGGGACTGGATGTAGCTCTTGGGATAAGAGTGAACCAGTATAAATTACTCGTGTGCTTTTCTCTTTCCCTGAGCTCATTTACATTATGCTTTTAAGTTGTTTTAATCACTGTTGATAAAAAGAACTGGTTGAATCGCAAAAACAACCGGTTGTTTTTTGGAAATCAACTTAAACTGTTTTGTTTTATTGTTTCCTTGATTTCTTTCTCTGTGATTCTGCATTGGAGTTCATTATACCTTCAAAGTTTGCGAAAATCTTTTATAAACAATTCAATCGCCCTCTTTTTTAAGGCCATATATTCTAACACCCACCAATTTATAGCAATGGATTATAAGGATCCATATTCACATTTGTATGCATTTTATGAATTGGTGGGAACAATAAGCTTTCAATCAGGTGATATTTAAAATGTTTATATGGTTTTGTTTCTTTTTTCATTGGTAGGAAAGGCTAAGGAATGACTCAAATCACATCTATATTAGAGCCTTACTAGCTAGAAAGATGTAGAGGAGAAATTTCTACAAATATTTTTTTCAATCTCTCGCTAAATTAAAGCAAAGTCTGAAATCTCTATTTTCAGACATGAAGCAGATGAAGCCTTCTATGAGACATGGGAAAGATCCAAGATGATATTGAGAAAATGCCCAAATCATGGGTTTGAAGATATTTCTCATCTGAGCATATTTCTTAATGGTGTTAGATCTGACATGAAGATGCTCCTAGATGTTGCAGCTGGTGGCACATTGATGGCTCTTGATGAAGAATAAGAGATAAGGATTATTGATGCATTGGCATCAACTGATTGTGAAGCCCAGCATGATAGATAAGGTATTCAGAAGAAAGGGTTGTTAGAGTTGACTTTAGATGCACTCTTGGCTCATAATAAAATTCTGACACAACAGATTCAGACATTAACTACACGAATGGCGAAATTGCCTCAACAAATACAAGCCGTGCAATTATCTCTGAGCTAGAGTCAATCAATCAGGTGTAATTTTTGTGGAGGTAATTATCTCAATGGTCACTGTTTCTATCAAAATAACTCATCTGAAGCAAAAGTAAATTACACAGGTGATCAGGGAAGGCAAGGTGGTTTTTCCAACAACAATAATTATTCTGAAGGGTGGAGAAGCAATCAAAATCAAAATTTTGGGTTGAATCAAGATAGTGGTCCATCCAATAATCTAGGCCCTTTCCAATAAAAACAACCCTTATATCCTTCTGTTAACAAATTGGAAGATACCTTGGAGAAATTCATGAAAGCTACTATGGCTAGTCACGAAAATAATATGGCGGAAGTCAAAAGTATAGAAATGCAGGTGGGACAGATTGCCAAACAATTAGTAGAGGAACAAAGTGGCCAGTTTTCAGCCAACGCCCAAACCAAACCAAGAGAGCATTGCAATGAAATTTCCACCAAGGGTGGTAAAATAATAGGAGAGAGGGATGGTAATAATGTAGTGGCTGAAAAAAGAAGAAAAGAATGAGACTAAGGGGGAAAGAGATGAGAAAGAAAGTGAGAAGAAAATAAGTGAGGAGAAAATAAAAAGAAAAAATGAAAATAAAGAGAGAGGTGTTCTTGAAAAGGATTTATCATATCCTCATGCTCTTTTAAATAAGAGAAGGAAAGAAATTTTTTTGATAATTTGATCCCTAGAAATTATTTTGTAGGAAATCTGAAGCACGATTCAACATTTGAGAGATTTCTGAAGAATAGGAGTTATATTAAAGAGAGAAATAGAGAGCTGGAGGCTAGGTACAATGCCATGACTCAAAAAGGCTTGCCTAAATAATCCAAGGACCTTGGAAGCTTTAATCTTCCCGTGTCCATAGGTGCTTTATCTGTAGACAAGGCCTTACTGGATTTAGGGGCAATCATCAATTTAATGCCTTTGGCAATGCTGAGGAAGATAGGCGATTTAGAGGTTCAACCCACCAAGATACAACTACGGTTGGCAGACAAATCCATCAAATATCCTTATGGTGTGGTTAAAGATGTTCTTGTGAAGGTGGAAAAGTTCATATTCCCTTTAGATTTTGTTATAATAGACATGAACGAAGATGAGAAGGTTCCCTTGATACTTGGTAGACCCTTTATGAAGACTGCTACAATCATAATTGATGTTGACAAAGGAGAACTTCAACTTAGAGCTCAAGATGATGAGATAACTTTTAATCTTTTTGAAGGTCTAAAAAAATTTAATGCAGGGAAGAATTCATACAAAAGGATGCAACAAAGGAAGTTGTTCACCTTGAGATAAATAGGCGTCAAGTTAGATGACGTTAAATGAGCACTTACTAGGAGGCAACCCAGTCCACATTTTAGTTTTATGTTATTTTGTTATCTTTGTTTTGATTTTACCTTTCAAAAAGCCATGTTTTCTTGCGGGGATTCTCGACCAGGCGAGTCCAATCTCGCATAGGCGAGTTGGATGACGAAAAAGGGGGTGCTCTCTGTAGTCATCTCGCTTAAGCGAGTTTAACGATGCAAAATTTGAGTTTCCTGCAAGGAATCCCGCTCAAGGAGACAAATCTCACGCAAGCAAGACGAATCTTGCTCAAACGAGTTCTACGACAAAAAAAATGAGTTTCCTCCAAGGAATCTTGCTCAAGCGAACCAAATTTCCTAAAAAAAATAAAAATAAAAATTCCTCAAAAGGCAACCCAATCCTTATATGCCTCCCGATCATTTTGAAGCTTATGCATTTTGTCCTGGGGATAGGTTCTATTATTCAGGGGGCAGATCCAATAAATGAAACAGGGCCATCTAGAAAGATTTTAACACAGAGCTGAAAGACTTCTTAGGAAGAGATGATTGAGTAAAAATATGGTTTTATCTTTCTAATTTTCTTTTCTTTTCAATTAATTGAATTTTTTTTTATTTTCTATTTATTTTTTTATTTTATTTTTTGGTTGTTTTGTTTTTTATTTGTTTGCTTATTTGCTTAGTTTGTTTTATTTACTTTTTGTTTTAATTTTCTGTTATCTGCTTATTTTTATGTTTTGAATTATTCTTGAATAAGTTTCAATTTTAACTTTATTGTTGAGTAGTTTTCTAGTTCTATTTTTCTTAAATAAAAAAAAGAACTAGAATATTAATTTTGAATTGTGGAAAAAAGAAATTGTGTTTAAACATTAAATAGTGAGATGAATTAGACACAAGTTAGAAAGAAAAATATGATTAAATCCCTATTCAAATGTAGTTGAAATTGTGATACATGAAAATTTAATAGTGTAATTGATTAGGACAGAGGATGACAAAATAAAAAGGAATGAGGCCAATTAAACCAAGTGAGAGTGTGAACCTTAAACAGTTTTGAGAGTTTTACTGATGAATTGACAATTGTGGTTGCTTAATTTTTATTTTCTATTACATCATAAAAGAGCATGAAGATGATTGAGGCATTTGTGTTAATTAGGAACCCCAAGCCAAATAGCCAACCTTTATCTTTTTAGAATTCATTTTTTTTATCCCTTTTGAGCCAATAATTTTTGTTATTATTGCACCCTAAATCTTTAATGATATTTTCCTACCCTTTGACATGTTTAAGGAAGGAAAACATAGATGCAATAAATATAGAAAAGGGAATGGTTGGTTTTAATTATTGAAAGCTCAAAAAGTTGAAAATAGGAAGAATTTATTCCTATTGTCGAGAAAAAGAAAAAGAAAGAAAAAAAGAAAAAAAGAAAAAAGAAGAAGAAAATTCATGTTGAAAATCATGAAAAGGTAGAAAGAAAAATGAGGAAAATGGTGAGAAAATGGTGATTAGATAATACATATGTGTTATAATTGGATTGTATGTATGTTCTTCTTCTTTAAAATGTGCATTTTGTTATCTAAAACACCAATATAGTTTAGAGGCACAACCTTATTATAACCCTAGAAAAGACCTCAAGATTCATGTTTGTAATATGTTTGTGATAGGAAGATGAAATGAAAAGCAACTGTGATTTGTTATGATTAAGTGAAAATAGAGAGAAACACTTACTTGTGAGCATATGAGAAGAAATTCATTGATGAATTGTCATTTATTTGTTTTGATTTGATCCTGGAAGTTGAATGTATCTATATTTTTCTATATTTCAATCTGGAAGCATCATAAGTTTTTAATTTAATCTGTTGTTTAGTGAATTAAGCTGTTTTGATATTTAAATTCAAATGTATTCACTTACTTCGCTTAAGGACAAACAAGATTCTAAGTTGGGGAGAGTTGATAAGTGCCAAATCTGAGTAATATTTCATATTAAAATATTGACACTTATGAGTATTAATTGCTAAAATTAGTATAAAATAACCCCTAATTTATGACTTTATACTTTTTTACATATTTTGTGATTTATAATTGAATAGGGACAATTTATTCCCAAATTTGGTGTTAATTTCAGGATTAGAGGGGAGAATGGAGATGATTGGTCAAAAGGAAAATATACAAAGCTAAGAAGAGAAAGTTGGAATGCATCAACACTCACCAAAGCTGCCCAAATTCGCAAAAAGCCAAGATGCCACTAGTGGATCTCGCTCAAGCAAGTAGAATCTCGCTTGAGCGAGATAACGCCAATAACGTTGGACCTTTTTTATGTTTTACTCGCCAAGCGAGCCCATTAGCGCCTAAGTGAGAAGTCACTTAAGCCCAAGCAAATTAGGATAAATATGGGGTTTGAGGCACAACCCTAGTGTGCGAGATTGAGAGGAAAACACCACTGAGTGACTTGTAACCCATTTGGGAGAATAGAATGTGTTAGAAGATGTGTGGCTAATTTTATCCTTTAGGATTGGGAGTAATTTGTTCAAACTCTTATGTATTAAGCTGATCTCTGAACATAATATTCTATTCTTGATTGATTATTGCTATTATTGTTTTGTTTCTAATTCTTGATCTAAAATCTTAAATCTGACTGGAAAGTATTTTTACGATTCTGACCTAATCAATAATACTTGACATATTTAAGTGCTAGGAATAGACTTAAAATGTTAATTGCTATCAACGTTTGATCTTCATATTAAGTTGTTTTTATAAATATGCGAGGAATCAATATTTAGGAAGCATCTTAAGAATTTTATATGCGAGAAATCAATATCAATCAAATGACATAATATTATCAAGCTAATCTAAATACAAAAGAGTGAGAAAGATGAAACCCAATCCCTATTTTTTCCAATTGAAACAACAACTTTTGCCTTTTTTTCTTGTTAATCATTGTCATCACAACAAATTCCAACAAACTTTTATTATTTTGTTTTATATTTAATGAATATTTTACTTGATTATTTAATTGTTCCTCGTGGGTTCAATATTCATCCTTAGGAACACATTATTACTTCTGACAAAGTGGTACACTTGTCGTAATAAGGCATTAATGGTGATTAAGTTTGTAATGACACTAGAAGAAAATCATTAAATAGAGACTAGTTTTAGAGACAAAATAATTAGTCACTACATCACTACAAGAAAAAATATTTTAAACTGGGGTTATTTTTAACGTTCCCGATGGTTTTAACCCCTGTTAAATACGTTACGCGCGATTTGTCATTCCCCTGGAAGATGCAGTGTTGCTAACGGATTACCGACGATTTTTACGAACCCCTGAAAAACAACTACTTTTCGACGATTTTGAAACCCCGTTATTCCCAACGATTTTGAAATCCCCGTTATTTCTGGCAATTTTGAAACTCCTGTTACTTCTAACAGTTTCAAAACTCCCTAATTCTAGGATTTTCCAAACATGGAGTATATATAAAAAAGTAAGTGGCAAATAATGGCCTTAAAAAAAAATCAAAAAAATACACTAATTCATTGATAAATTACCACCACCGATCTACATATTCCAAATAAGAATAATAAATTCACATCAATATGTGCTTAAAAAAATAGCTCAAATTGAAAAAAAAACATCAATATTTTACCCAGAATGAATATGTTTGAGTAGTTCTAAATACACTAAAAAAAATGAGCAAATGTGGGTATCACATTCTCTAGGACAATGTTTGTGGTTTCTCATGTTTATTTATATGTGATACAAGGCTAAAATACATAGCAATAATTCTACTATAATTTATTATTACTTTATATAAAGTTTATTAAATTTGCATTGTAAAATAAAAAGGAATATAAAATATGAAAATTTAAGAGAAATAAGTGGCTTTGCACTTTATCCAAGAAACTTTATGTCATCTCTCATTCATATCTTATCTTTTCTCACCCAAAGTTGTGGGATATGAATGTTAAGTGTAACATCCCGCCAAAAGCTTTTCATATTTATATAATAAAATAAAGGTGAAACAATAATATGAAAATTGAACATAGATATATACATAATATAATTCATCCATTAGTACAAATGTGCCTCAAAATAATGTCTCTTTTTGAGGAAGTTTTAATACATCTCCATACAGGAGTTTTCAAAATAAAATAAAACCACAGCATTCAAAATCGGCGATCTCCTAACAGAAAACGGGCGATCTCCTATCAGAACCAGAAAACAGGCGATCGCCTATCAGAAACAGAAACAGGCGATCTCCTTCCGGCGACCACTCACAGAGGAGCTCTACTTCCTGCAACATCATCTGCTCCCGTGTAAATTATACACGATCATCACAGGTTTAAGAAAACATCCACAAAACAAAAACACAGGGTAAGCTAGATATTTGAAAGAGAATTTAGATATGAAACTTTAAAATCAGGATAAAACAAATTTAAGACACCCACGTAAAAACCATCAACTTTCTCATTCCCTTCACATGACCATCAAGTAATCACATATTTCACAATTTCCTCAAGAGTCGTTCAATACACATACTCCATCAAGTGTCTATCAATTTCAATGTTTCTCATTTCTCACGTCAGACTTCCACTGACTCATCACACACAGACACTTGACACTACTTCCGGAAGACTCGTGCGTTGAACTTAGCATCCAGAGACCTGCACCTGTCATACTTCATTGCTGTAATGTTTCCACAGCCATGCGCATCAACATAATCTCGATCTCAATCTCATCACTCTCATAGTATGACAGGGTTAATCCATATAACAGGTCAAGTCAGTTATCTTTCAAACGACTTACCCATACAAATGGACCTCCTTCGACTCTCACCAACTGAATGACTTCATCTATGTGACTCCATCATATCAGTAGAGTCAGGATCGTCTCATTCACAGGATACTCACTGATCAATACACCTCATAACCAATCTCAACACGGTATTTCCTTTCCTGAAAATACTATGTCTTGATCCCACATTCACAACATTCAACACATCATATAACACTTAAATGAACGATTCCAATCACAGCAACAATCATTCCGAGGTTCAGATTTTCGAATATCACATTTCAATCTCAAACAGTTTCAAACGACACTAAAATAGGGGAGTTTGAAATCAACATTTAAAACCGGCGATCACGTCGCCCCACACATAAAAACAGAGCATTGTGAAAAGGAATATGAAAACCGGCGACCACGTCGCCCTCACTTCAGAACCTACTCGTCTAACGTTTTTATAAATGAAAAGGCTAGTTTCCCTTACCTGAACTTGCGCAAAACACCAAGAGCTCCAAAACCCACCGAAGCTTAAAGATGCCTTAACTCTGTTTTAGCGTCCGGTTTGGAGAACTTGCAGAGAACCTCCCAGGTGTCCAAGTGCAGTCGTCGTTCGTCGTACTGGTGCTTGAGGATACCTGAATCGCAGCGCGAAGGAGAGAAAAGAGGAGGATGAAGGTAAACTCACTCTGTCACTCTTGAACCATAGCAACGTTTTTCCTCTCAGAAGTGGGTTTTTGAATCTAAACCACGCTTGCGTGCACGCTTCCCTGAACAGTACAACCACGCGTGCCTCTGCGCATGCCAACACTCTGATGTCACTATTCTGAACCACCCTTTTTGTCTACGTGTCGCGCGTGCAGGACGTTTCATGCTAGGAGCCTGGGTCCCACCTTATCTGTGTGAAACTCGACATCGCGCGATAACCCTCCACCGATGACCGCTCGCGCGATGACTATCCACCGATGTCTCATCCTGGCGGACGACCGATGTCTCTCCCTGGGAGACGACCGATGTCCCGCCCTAGCGATGACTGCATGCCTCGAGCCCTGGCTATGCCCGCAATGCCTCGCGCCCTGGCGATGCCTGCATGCCTCGCGCCCTGGCGATGCCCGCAAGCCTCGCGCCCTGGCGATGCCCGCATGCCTCGCGCCCTGGCGATGCCCGCATGCCTCGCGCCCGGCGATGCCCGCATGCCTTGCGCCCAGCGATGCCCGCATGCCTCGCGCCCTGGCGATGCCCGACGACACATCGCCACGCCTTGCTGAAGGTTCTTCATCCCACTATGTTACGTCCAAGGTATCATCTCCACATGACTTGGTGACGTCGGTAGCTTCACATTTCCAAGAGTAGATCAGCACTACTCCTCGTGCGCCCATGCATGCAACACTAAGGACGATTTCTTATGCTCAAGCATAGAGCTTCGCATGCACAGCATATCTAAGGCTTAACCCACACCTTGATACGCGTGGTTTTTGGAACCCACTATGGTTGATCCAGTATCCTGACCACATACTGAGTGCACTTTCGGCGATCATGTGCACCATAGGCGATTGGCGATCATGTCTCCTCTAGGCGACAGGCGATTATGTGCCAGAGAAGTCGGAGATCGCCTCCGTCTTCAACAACGGCGATCTCGTAGACTTCTAAGCTACACTTTTCTTCCTTTACTCTTCTTGATCCACATGTCTTCCTCGAGCACACCCACGTGATTACCTCACGATAAAGTCATCGCACCTGACTACTTGGTTAATACAATGGTCAGCCGACCGACCTCTACCAGCTGACCCCAGACCTTGGGCGACGTCCGAGGTCCGACTACTACGAAACTTCATTTACCAGCTCTTTGTATTTTTAAATAATAACATCTTCTGAAATTATTTAAATATAACACTTTCATTCCAATTAAAGTTTCTAGGTCCTTACATTAAGAACTTGGAAAGGTCATAAGTAAAGGTAAATACACTATCCTTACATCTTAGGATTAATATTAATTAATTAGAGATTGAATTCTTGTTAAGTGGCATTTATTAGCAAACCTTTAAATATTTTTAATGTTCATAATTTAGGTTCGTTCTAAACTCTATTAATAATGTTGCAGACATGTTTGTTAGTTTTTTTCCAAATTTTTTTAAACTAGTATGTCTGTATTGTCAATGCCATATAGTTTTTTTTTTTTTTCATATTCTACTGCATACAAAATTGAAAAGACCATGTATCAAAAGTAGTCAGGTTACGAATGACCCCAATAAGAACAAAGTGCACCATACAAACAAAACAATGCTCACTAATAACTAAAACTTAGGAAACCTTAGAAAGTGAATAATAAAAGTTACATTTCTTCTTAGTTATAAAATTATACATGATAAAAAAACTAAATTACATTCTTCATTCTTCGGTTATGGTTCTTAATGTTCATCATTTGTCTCATTGTTAGAAACACTTCCTTGATTGAAGGTCGAATATATAAAAATAGTTATAATTAGTAGCATTCTAATTATAATATAAAATATATATTAATTTAATCAAGATTTAAATATTATCAGTGATGCATGAAACATAACAAAATCATGAGGCAACTCTCCTGGATAGTTTTTCATAAAAAAAAGTCATTGTTGTCTTCATTTCATTGACTTGTGATGTCAATATAGCAACCTAAATTAGAACACAATCAATGAAATTTATCAAATTGAATAATATTAAAAGTGATGGGTTATATACAATAATGCTAACACAATCTATACTTATTCAGATAACTAACCACTTTCAATCCAAATTTCATCATCATAAGAAAAAACTTAGTAAATTTTGACTATTGACTACAAGTCTCAATTTTAAATTAAAAAAATATGATCAAAAGTAAAAAATAATGAACCTAATTTTGTAAATGTGTATAGGAAGGCAAACTTTATTCCTACAAAGAACACAAGAAGAAACTAATTAAAATTGCATTGAGTGTGATTGACAATTATAAACTTTATTAGAATTGAACTTACACCAATTTACTTCGCTTCATCGTTTTGAATTTAAACAACAATCCACAAAGGAAATTCAATGTTCCATCATTCCTTTATTGCCACAGTTCTTCTCAATGATCTCTCCATTTTGTGTTAAGGGATTTAAGGATGTAAATTATATGAACATCAGAATGAACATCAAATTTAGCCTTCAAAACAGTCATATGTTAAAATTAATAATAATTATAACATATTTAAATTACAAAAATTTAATTATAGTATAATTTTAAGACATGATTTACTTGAATAATGTTTTTAAGTATACTTCTTTATAAACTCTAGGAATCTTCCTCGAACTAGAATAACTAATACGAAATGCATTATAGTTTCTTACCATACTACCTAAGAACCTATTCAACAATGCTTAACCAAATGGAATGCATCTAAGAAAACAATTGAAAGATAAAAAAAATAAATAGTAAGTAAATGAAGAATTCATTAAGATGAAGTAATGATAGCAACATGCATGTGAACCAACTTCGATGGTGTTGAGATCATCCCCAAATGAACGAGAAATGACCCACACTTGGGTTGCCCACACGTTTATGCTAGCCTTTGCTCCATAGTATTGATCCCTCGCCACATATCCAATTGCATGTTGTGCAGTGTGCAACATCCACAAACTTTTGTCAAACCAATTTCAAGATAGCATAATTAAGGTTTGCATAACAAATTAACTTCCAACTTCATTTTTGGTTGTCAAGTTTCTACAGAAGATAGAGATAGTTGTATTGTAGCTCAGACATGAATGAAAAGAGGCTTCAAAATACCCCCACTTACTTTGGAGCAACAAGAGTTAATTGTTGTAGTATAAATACAAAAAAAAAAAAATATTTTATATTTCAGACCCAACCCATTTATTTATACGTTAATAAAAAATAAATTAGAAGAAATTTGTTAAGCATTAAACTCAAAGTCATCATCTGTTCTATTTTGAAATTTGAATGACCAATAATTATTACTTTTAATTCTGATTTTAAATGTCATTTATACTATGGTTTTAAATGTAATTGTTCCTACCAGCTAACCTGGTCGTCAGTAGACTTCTGCGGGCGAGCTCTGACTCTGTGTTTCCTTTGTTGAAATCTGCGCTTTCCTTCATGGTTGGGTTGTTGTACTTGTTGAGACAGAGGGTGCCTTACCTGCCTGTCGCACTCCGATGATCAAGTCAATACAGGATTTATAATAAACAAGAAGTATCTAGTTTAAGGCTTAGAAAAAGTGTACCTTCACCTGGGACCTTTGGTCCCTTTTATAGACTAGCACTAGGCTACCTCTTGTAACAAACTTCTCCTCAGAATCTTATCTCGAACAAATGCATATTCAATAACATATTCAATGGGAGACAATCCCGCTACAGTGTGTGTAATCTTAACAGCACAGCTGTGCAGAATCTTATCTCGAGTGAGAGTATACTCAAATACATATTTATGGGATAAAATCCTGCTACAGGGGCATAATCTTAGCGCCTCAACTGCATAGAATCTTATCTCCAAGGAGTGCATAAAATCTTAATAGAATAACCATTTGGGTACCAATGCATATACCAACTCCCAAGGTCAATCTGTTTTCACGTACATTTCATGCTTTCACGTATCATTGTACCATGCATATGCTATTACGTATACTATATACAAATATTCTATCAAGCCCTAGCGCACTTGGGCTTAAGCTGATAGAATACGTTTTACACTTCCTAGACCCAAATGCACTATATGCACCCCAGGCCCATTTAACGCACATTCACTGACCTTCCACGCCTTATACGCAAAAGATTATACCAATGCATGAATGAGAATTATATTCACATACCTGGGTCCAGTCAAGTGACCCGTCAGCTTGACCTAAGAGCCGAGCTGACCTATTTGTTGCATATGTCGATGTCCGACCACCGAGAACTGAGCTCTATGCGCTCTAGTCCAATACACAAGCCCCCCAGTCTCGAGCTGAACTTGTTTCAGTGAAGAGACTAAGTTGCTCGCCATGGCGACCTACGTGTCTTGTGAATTGTGCGCCGTGCACAGTTCCTTGAGATGACGTCTCACCATACTCCATCGCGAGCGTACACATGGCCACATCAACAACCAGAATGCATTGTCGCTTGCGCTTCCTTTATACATTAAAACCCAAAACCCTTCTTCACTGTTTCATTACACATTCAAAGACTTCACGCTTCTTCTTGCACTCTCTGCCTCCTTTCCTCTAACTCAAACAAACCTCCATGCCTTACCTCATCAAACGAATCAAGGTACAACCTTTAACTTGTAAATGCTTATCCATTTCATTTAGATGTTGCTAATACATTCATATCAACTGTGCTAGGACTGTTTGGATTGCTTTGCGTGATTGGCTTATTGTCTCTATTTTTTCGTTTCGTTGTTCTCTTCCCTTTCGAATTGCATGCATTTTTGTTTCTGAACATCTGCTTGTGTCTGCTTGTTTGATTTTCTTGTCTTTAGATTCTCTGTATGATGGATTACCAAAACCTATATCCCTAGGCCCCTGCCAATCTGTTAGTCGAAACCTTTGAGTATAGCTCTCGTGAAAAGAGAGTACTATATAGGAAGAGTGAACACCCTAAGAAAAAATGCCTCTTTGGTAGGGAAGATGAAAAATATGTATGGGTAGTGCCCTGTAGGCCTGATGAACCTGTGCGTTGCAATGAGTCATCGGACCCAGAAGGTCCTTTCTGTTTTTTCTATTCTACCATCTTTAAAAAAGTGCTCCTCCGCTTACCCCTATACCACTTCAAGAGAGCCCTCCTTACTGAGATCAATACCGCGTCTGCCCAACTACATCCCAATAGCTGGGCATTCGTTCAGGGCTTCTTCATCCTCTGTAACCACTTTGACCATCTGCCATCAGTGGAGGTTTTCCTATACTTCTTTGAGGCCAAACACCTAGGCCGTCAATTGTGGGTTAGCTTCATTGGGGTTGCTAGGAGAGCCTTGTTGTCCCTCTTCCAACAATCCTACAAAGGTTTTAAAGGAAAATTCTTCAAAATCAGAAGCAACAAGAGGGACCCAACTCTTCTGGATGGGTTCCCTTTGTACTGGACCAAGGAGCCTAGATTCCAAACCCCCAGGCGAGTAGAAGACATGCCCCAACGAGAACGAGAGATGTGTCTCTTCCTATCCAACCTCAAGGTGGTTTTTGACACTGCCACCTTGATAAAGAACGAGTTCTCCCCAATAGGACTCAAAACATACATTGGTATCCATCTTTTCCTTTCTTTTGTTAACGCTGTGTTGCATGTATGTAATGCTGAATCTCTTCTTTATCCTCTTGCAGATAACATGTATGTAAAACTACTAGTATCTTGACCCGGGAATATTTTAAATATTTTATAATATTTTATATTTATTTAAATGATAATATTAGAATCTAAAATAATTAATAAATTACATATATGTAAATAAATTTATTTTTCTAAAATGTAATATACTAAATTAAATTATAATATTAGTTATACAATAATTTTTAAGTTTAAATTAAAAGAATTTAGAATCATATAAATGTAAAATACATACAATTATTATATTAAAATCACAATATAGAAAAAAATTGAAGATTAATATAAAATAAAAGGAATAATAGTTAATCACAATATCATGTTTTTAAAATTATAAACTTAATTTGTAATATTATAATATTAAAGAAGTAAAAAAAAATAACGTTAATATATTACATTTAATAGGGTATTAAATATGTTCTACGATAATTATAAATCAAAATTCCATCAATTATTAATTACATAATGTAAATATATATATATATATATATATATATAATTATATATAAAATGTAAAAAAAAAACAAATGTATTATGATGTCAAATAATCATCTATACAGGATATAGCATGGAAAGGAAGTACAGGATATAATTATTTATTAAGTATGATTCTAATATTAATAAAAAAAAACAAATAATTGTAATTTATGCTGAGTTTAAAAGCAGTCTTGAATTCTAAATACATTACAATAAACCTTCAATCAAATAATTTTGATAATGATAACTCGAAAGTGTTGTCATGCTCTTCATCTACCTTAAAAATAATTTTATCATTCTCCTGAAATAAGTGTTTCCTGGAAAAAAAAATTTCATTCACTTCCCAATTTGACAGTCTTTTTTGGAACATTTCGGATTAGAACTTTGCATTCCACCTGTTCGTTTGGACCATGCAAATGTGTGATTGCTGAAATGTGTACTATTTATAAATAATAAGTAATAAGTAATAAGTAATGATTAATAGTTTTTATGACTATAAAAGAAGGAAAAAAGGTTTAATATCTTGGTATTGTAAATTTTTGGAAATGACAGTTACAATAAATAAATTGCTATTTTCGATTATGAGTGAGAACTATAGACAACCATAGAAAAGAACATTGCTCAGTGAGTTTAAAATGCAAGAGTTTGAAAAAGTCTTTAGGGTACGTTATACGTTTTATTGTGAAATGATAAACTTTTAATGAGCCAACACATAAATCCAATCCAGTAAAGTACAGTGTATGTCTAAAAAAAGCACCATAGAAATGATGTTCATACTTTCTTTGCATTGAAATGATGAATGGAATTTTTTGGAAATGAGTGTTATTCTAAATAAATTACTATTCGGATTATAAATGATAAGTATAGACAACCATAGAAAAGAACATCATTTCATTCTTAAAATAATTAAATAATTATATAAGATCTATAAAATACAAAAATAATAAAAAAAATGAAATAAATGTACCTTTTATTTAAACATTCTTGGTAACCAAATGAGCTCCGATATGTTATTTTTATATATGTATGTTTAATTCATTTGATACCTGCAAAAAATAAAGCATTGGTAATCTTTTAGATACAATGTCCATGACGGACTAATGAAGAGAGTAATTTTAGAAATGATATATTCATGTAGCTACCTTTTACATGTTAACCACATAGAAAATGGTAAACACATTATTCCAAACACAGCAAGCTAGAACTTAAATTATATACTTGTACACGTATGCATAATTTTGGAAAACTCTATATGTTGTTTTCATATTATTAAATAAAGACTTTTGACATAGGAAATAGTTCAACACTTATTAACAACATGTCTTGAATTATAGGAAATACTGTTCACTACTTTTGACCAACTCTATTTAATACTCAATGCAAACAACAATTTATCATCAATTTCATGAAAAATGTAAAATAATTTTCAAAACAAAATAAGTGAGATGTATTGTTAAATTTAAAATTTGATAACAAAAGAAATACTCAGGAAAAGAACAGAACATACTAAAGAAAATAAAAAATTGACTACATAGCTACTTTTCTTTAGGTGCTATAATATGGGTGTTGATAATATTGTATTTAATGTCAACACATCTCAATTCTCACAACATGTTAAGTGCATTATTGCAAAAAGTAAAAAATAAAAGAGAAATCTCAATATAAGCATGGACAATTAATAAAATCATGGAACTATTTTAAATTATGAGGAATGATTGAGTACCTATCATAGCCTTTGTCTCATTAGTTTAAAGAAATATATAGCTGAAGTTAATACTTACAGAATCTTCCTATGCAATGAAATAGACATAACCAAAAACAAAAATACTGGAAGTCTTATTACTTTATTTAGGAAGCATTATGTAACAACACATGTGGAAAATATTATAATACAAAACCTGTATAAAGTATAATAGCTTCCTATTTTTTGTATTGAATATTCCCTTCTTTGTTACCAACTACAATGAAATACCTATATTAAAACCATCCAAAACAAAAAGATTTTCAAACTAAAATTCTAAACAATTTAAATTATGAAGTTTATTAAGAAGTTACAGAAGAATACCTTTCTTTGTAATCCATTATAGTGATGTTAATAGGTTTACTATGAAAAATAAGAAGAAACCTGTTATTACAAAAAATAAGATGTATAAAAATTCTTGGTTTCCTCTTAATATAAAAGAACAAAGTTATGAGAAATATAAATACTTTTGGATTAAAGAATTTTGATACCTGATATGTAAGGCTGTAACAATATGTTCAAACATTTTCAAATATTTCTTTGTAAACCACATTAGTAGTTGAATTACTGGTATTTCCATTATCATCCAAAATCAATATTTTCAACCCTTTCTTGGATTTTACTCTGGAAACAACAATATATAACTGTCCATGTGT
This sequence comes from Phaseolus lunatus, assembly GCA_013389735.1. Lineage (NCBI taxonomy): Eukaryota > Viridiplantae > Streptophyta > Magnoliopsida > Fabales > Fabaceae > Phaseolus > Phaseolus lunatus. The sequence continues at coordinate 14,303,463 of CM023867.1, forward strand.
AAACACTGGACGTGGTAAATATAGACCAACTTTAAAGCGTTTGACCTTGGGTTTTGTTTATTGTCATAGCAAAGCACAAAGATATTGGGAATTTTCTTCTCTGAAACTTAAAAGGTAACCCTGATTTAGTAGGAGTCAAGTTCATTCTAGGAATAAATATGTTATCACCAATATTTTTTCCAGCAATAACTTTGGCACCAATAACATTCTTCCCCAAGGGAATTACTTGTAATCTTGTTCCATTGCAAAGTCCATTGGCTTGATCAATATTCCTTAGAAGCATTATTGGAACTCCAACTTTTAATTTAATACAATGATTAGGAATTTCGGAGCATTTGATATCATTCAAAAATTCAGTTGTAAACCACTCAGCTTGGACATTTTCTTGTTCATCAGATTGGCACGGGGTGTCTGAACTTAAATAACTAACTTCTTTTCTGGGGATTAAGGATAAAATGAAGTCATTCACTTGGTCTACACATGCTGTAGTAGGACATAGTATTGCACCATAATCAAAAAATCCATTACAGCTAAGATTCTGCATGTAGCCTGGATAAACAAATTCAACCAAGTGCAATAAAGGTTGATCAACATTTAGAATTAGAATGTCTTGTGGTATTTCTATAGTGGCTTGTCCCAAATCATTTAACTCCATATTTCCATCTCCAATGTGAAGTATCCAATCTGCAAAGTCTTTTATTTCTGTTGCAGTTTGCTTTGATTTTTCACTATTTAATCTCATATTTTCTATAAGACTTTGCAGTGTTTCCATAATTCAGAGTAGTTTATAGTTGCCTTAACAATGTCATATCTTGATCCATTTTTTACAACAGGCAATATCTGCCTTAAATCACCTCCCAATACAATTACTTTACCACCAAAAGGTTTGAGAGCATTTTCTTCACTTACAGCCCTCATGACATCCCTTAGAGTCCTATCCAGAGCTTCAAAGCAGAACCTGTTGATCATTGGAGCTTCATCCCATATAATTAATTTAGTTTCAATCAACAATTTGGCACCAAAACTTCCTTGAGGTATGTTGCAGGTTGAGTGTTCATATTAACAAAGGAATGCAAAAGGTAGAATGAGTTGTTTTTCCTCCAGGTAGTAACAAAGAAGCTATACCGCTGGAAGCTACATTCAACACAATCAACCTTTTTGATCTAATGGCAGTAGACAAACTTTTCCACATAAACGTTTTTCACGTGCCACCATAACCGTATAAGAAAAAAAATCCGCCAACTTGTGATAGTACTGTTGTCATTATATTCTCATACACATCCAGTTGCTTCGCAGTTAGAGATTGAAAAAGAGAAGAATGCATTTCAGACATTTGTATTTTGTCATAATTTAATTCATCAATAATAAATCTATTCTCATAAATAAAAGAATCTGAATGAATAGGTTGTGGTAGACTGTTAAAGTCTTTTAAAGATTTACCATTAGAAAGTAATAAGTCTTCTACTTGTAGAAGACAAAGGTTTTCTAATTGAGCATCTTCAATTGTAAGACCTAGCAAAAAAACAATATCTCATTCGTTGAGGAAAACAATATGTTATAAACTTTGAGGAAACATAAATTTATACCTGGTAGGTTAAACTCTTTTCTTTTTTGGTATACAATGTCATCCGATAACAATTTCCAAGTTTTGTTCCAAACTTCCTCAGGTCTAGACATGGCATTCATAAGTAACATTGTAACAAATAATCTTCTCAACTGAATTCCTGAAGCAAGGTTGCTGGCCTCAATAATCGCATCAGTAAATTCTTTATCATCTGCCAATAGCCCCATTGCATAGCAAGCCTCCTTATATGTTTTGTAAATTACACCATCAACAGTCCTGATGTTATCATAATCACAACAACCCTTTTTAAAATTCAACAATAAACTGAGATAATATAATTCCCCTGACCCAGGAGGAATATATGTAAGCCTTCCAATACTAACACCTCTCTTCCTTGGTTTCCATTCTCTTTGTTCTGCCATCCATACAAAATGGCTAGGATATTCAGAATAAGTCAAACTTTTCCCCTCTGGATAAATTTTATTAGCCTCAAACCAGGCTAAAAACATTGTTCTTTTATGTTCATTTGTGTGTAATATTTATTCAATTTCTTCATTGTCTTTAAATAGAATTGGTTGTTCGTAAAACAGATGAAAAGTCAACCTTTGAACTGGAGGCCATCTATAATGAATATCAAAGGAAAATACTCTCCACACAGCTTCACACGGAGATATATGTCTACAATCATAATATTGTTTAATTTCATCTATAACTCGTGTCTCAGTAGAGTCTTTTGGAGTATTAGTAATTTTCAAATATGCTCTATCTGGACCTTTGTTTACATATTTAAGCAAATACTTGATTGAATTGGATTTGTTGCAATATTCCGCGTTAACATGAGCTTAGTACCTCAGTAGTAGCAATGGGCTATATGGCACAACATTTCTATTGTGAAACTTAATTCCATTTTTAAGAATGAATATTCCATTATCTCGACATTTGTAACATGGATATCCATCCTCATCAATAGTAGTCAACAATTTAAATTTCTTGGGGTAAAATTTCGAACATCTACCGTTATTCATGCAAGGTGAGGTAAACCGAGCAGCTCCGCATGGACCACGTATCATGTATGTTGCAGCTGCCTTTGACAATTTAGGATATAAATCTGCATGTGGTAATTCTGCTGAAATTACTCCATCAATGTCTATTAGAGTTGTTAACTTTTTCTCTCCATCCAACCACAGTAATATGTGGGCATAAGGCAAACCCCTTTTTTGAAATTCCACAGTGTACATACCTATAATAAGATAAAAATTATTTGAAGTATAATAATTAATTAACTTAAAATATGAACGAAATTTTTAAATAACAATTAATGTCATCACCTGCATTGACTTTTCCAAAATATTCATCTTTTTTGAATTCATTCATCATTTGATTTAATTTCATCTTGAAAACTCTGCAAACTATGTCTGGCCTATCAACAACACTTAATCCTTTTGATGTGACAAAGTCACGTATTTCAAACTAGTTTACATTGCAGGTAATAGTTATAAATAAATCAGGATATCCATACATTTTAGAAATGGCCATTGCATCTTGGCAATTATTGAACATGTACCTGATTCCTCCTGTGAATGATGCTGGTAAAACTATACGCTTTCCAATTGCAGAAGAATTTGTTTCTCCTTGATTCATTGCTTCTTGTACACTGTGGAGAATATCACAACGTATTGTTTTTTTATTCCCTCTTATGAACGACAATCTTTGAGCTTCAACCATAGTATATGCATCAACCAGGAATTGTTGAAATAATCGACGTGAATGGACTACATTTCCAAACTCAATGATTCTTTCTTGAATTCTAAAAGCAATAAATTCTCTTAACGATATACGACTTCTTTTACGTTCTTTGCTATTACTTCCAGAATTACATATTGGAATATCTTCTTGATACCCATCCTCTCCAAAGGGGAATATTAATGGATATTGTAATGGGATGAAGGTTGTATGTGTCTCATGTAATCTAAACAATTTTCCATAAATTCTTTGCACTATGATATCTCGTCCTACATCCATGTTGCTTATATCACCTACAATTAACGTTGCTATCTCATCAATTGTAGGGGTATTGTACACTCTTGGATCTTTGAACCGATGTCTAAACAACCTCAATCCAAAATCTGAATATACATCGGTATGTACAAAATCCCTCACCCTTCTAAAACTTTTTGCCAAAACAATGTTCTCATCAATCATCTTCATAAGATCTTGAATCAATGATTTATCAAACTTCAAGTCTTATAAATTGGACCTACACAAAATTTAAAGAAATATTTACTTCAAAATGATTTTATAAATGAATTTGGTTAAGATAAAGTAATGTAACACATACTCAAAGTGAGATACTCTATTTGAGACTTCATTTTGAGTATCATATATGTAAAGTTATGCAAACTTGGGAGTTGATCCACTCTCAGGGAGTAAGCTTCCAATCCTATAATAGTTTTGTCCATGCAGAATAAATTAAGGAGGTCCAAATCCATCATTTACTGAAGACTCAACCTTTCCTCCAATTGAAGTAAATGAAAACATACTATTGTAACTTCTAATATTTTTTAGATAGTGTTGGCTTCTTCTATCTTGACCATTTAATAACTCTAACATCAATTTAGGAGGTTGTTGTAGGAAAGGTAGTTGTACTTTTTCTTTTTGGCAACATATAGAAAAATTAACCTTCACGTAAGTCTTTGCTTTAAGAGATCTTTCTTCATACCACACATCGGCCAAACAATATTCACATTGAATATTTGGTTGTCCAAATGAAACAATATCTATTCTTGAAAAATTAAATAAGGTTATATATTAGCTTGACATAAATGCATTTAATTTGCATACAGAAGTTATAGTGTTAGAGACATGCACCTTCCTTTTCAGCTTTTGAATACAATTGGGAAGTGTAAACTTCTATGCTCTCATCTGACAACAAAACACAGTAAAACGAATTTTTCAAATAATTAAATAAATCAAAATTAACATTTAAAAATTAATTATTACCATTATTTGCTTCATTTTGGACATCTTTAAAATTCAAGCTCTTAGTCACTGATTGCAGGATTCCAACACTGTATGTACTGGACCTCTTATCTAACTTTATTATGTTATTAACTATACTTCCTCAATTAAAATTACCTGTACAAAATATGTTCAAAAGTGGAATTAAGTATTAAAACAATTTGTAACTAACAATAGCAATATCAATTTGCATTGACTTTTTGTCATCTTAAATAAAACATATTTATATATTCATTTAAACGCTTCGAATTTATTCAATTGAAGGAATAAATGTATCAACATCATTCATTGTTTAAATTTATATTTGTAGAACCTCTTTCAGGGTGATATTTTTGGCGCAACGCAGCAATTAAGTTTTTTCTATTTCCTCCTGCATCTTTTGCAACATCTGTATCAATACAAACAAAAGAATATGTTTCTATATTAGTATGTTTAACTCCATACTAACAGTATAAATTGTAATCAGCCTAAGTGAATGAGGCGTTATGAACTTACCATGAAACTGTTCTGTAAGACTAATTTGTGCATTAATAATTGTTCCATTGACAACAATACTTTTGTAGTTGAATGCATGGCGTTGAATTCTTTGTTAGGAGTCAAGTTTTCAGAGACTGGATAATCTGTGTCTATAATACTAGATGATTGGCAACAAAATTGCTGACTTGAGTTGCCAGTAGATTGACCTAAAAGTATTAATTAAAATCAGTAATATAATTAGTAAACAATGCATTGTAAGAACATAATGTAATTAACAAACTTAATACGTAATTACATTGAAAAAAAATAATTTAAACAATTCAATCAATTCATTTCTAACAATGATAATTTTAAATGTAATTGTAATATAGAGATAGGTATAGTACCTTGTCTTTTGATATTTATATTGCGCAATTCATACGGTATATTTTTTCTTTTTTTTGTGAAACAGTTTGCATCATCAAGATCCAAAACTAAAACAAAAGTAATTAGAAAAATAAAATATATAGATAAGATAATGTAGTTTGAACTAAAGAAAATAGATAAAACTAAATTTACCATCACTTGTCTCAGATAAGGATATTGTTTTCTGATTTTGATGTACTGATTGTGTTGTTCTTCCATTTGTGTCATTTTCATGATGACAAACTAAAGACAATAAATTAGAAAATTAATTAAAAACTATAGAATAAGATATGAAATTTAAACTAAAACAAAGCATAAAATTCAGCTCACCATTGCTTATCTCAATTAAGGGTTCTCTGTTAGGCATGACATGTTCTGCAACTAACAATAGATTGTATTATACATTTATGTAAATATTAAATAAGATACCATAGATTCAATTTAAGCTCAAATACTTATCTCGGTTAATGGTATTCCATTTGGAATGACATGTATTTGGAATAACAATAAATCAAAAAATTATAATGCTATAATTAAAAAAAAATGGATTTATTGGGTGGAAAAAGAAAAAAAAAAACCATATAAGAATGTTTCCAGTATATGGTATCATAAAATATTTTTTCATTGTTTTTTCTAAGATATAATATTTACGACTAAGAACTACACTAATCTAAATGTTCACAAAGAAAATCAAGAGCATAGATAACTCAAGGAACCTAAATATAAATATAGATGTTTTACCTGATACATTAACGTTTGTCTGAGAACGGGTAACAATTTTGTTTCTTGTAGAAACCTTTCTCTTGAGTTCCTCCATAAGTTCAGAGAGTATTGTGCTCAGAACAAACTACTTTCACGGATACAAATGTTGTTTTGTTATAATAATTTAGTGTGTAGACTATCTTTCTTTTACCGCCAATTTTTTGGATACATTTGGAGGAATATTTAGTTGCTTATGTGTCCTTACTTTTGACATAATACACTTAATAAAAATACTTATGGGATTAGTGATTGTACACCATATAGATGTCAAAGAAAAAAGTTAAAAACTTTTGGAACTTAAAAAGTAAATAACTTTTAAAAGTATATCAAGTTAAAAACAAATTGAATTATACATTTAATTGAGTGTAACTAATACCAAAAACTAAATATAATATCTAATTCATGGACGATTAATAAAAAAAAGCTAGACATGGAACTTATTTGAAGAGCTGACATAGTTTTAATGTGGTTTTAATATAACTAAATTTAATTGTTCAAAATTGTTAAATATAAAAAGGTACCTTTCACCAGCGATAGCAGTTGTACTCTTATCCATGATTTTGTGTAATAATGAGACCAATTTGAAATATACCCTAATTAAAAAATTATAATAAGAACAATAAACTGGATTAGCAATTTAAGTAGTATCAATGTTCAATCATGACAGGTCATGTAATGCATGAAAGGAAGTCGATATCCAATATGGGAACTTAACTTTTAAACTGTGCAACAAATTCGCTTTTCTATTGCAAAGAACGTGTTTCTATTTTAAGCATTGCCTTTAATGAAATTCTTGTTTGACCTTAGAAAGAGTCCACATGCAGGGAAATATACTTGTCAGTTTGTATACAGAACAGATTTAAACTATCAAAAAGATGAAATAGAAGCACAACAATTTAAACATTGATAGCATTATCTGAGAACAGGATTATACAAAAAAAATGAAAACTTTACGTAGGTGTGTTTAACAAAAAAAAAAAAAAACCCTTGCAAGAATACCTAAAATTTGTATACTACCTACAAAAGTTCCCCTTTTACATACACTGTTGGTTTCCATAAATGCGCATTGGTAGACTGTAGTGCCTAATTTCAGAAAAAGAGAAATGATTTTAACCTTAAATCTGTGAACTAAATGCATATAAAAAAGGGAACTTTCATTAAAATCTGTGTGCTAAATGAACAAATATCCAAAAAAAAATTCATTCTCGCTTCCATGCATACTATGTTCTTATGTTGTAGAGCTGATGGATACTAAGAATAAAGAAATAAGAAAGTAGAAATGAAAACCACAAAACCCACCAGATTTTGCTAAACTATAAAAAAGAAGTAAGCCAATCTGAAATAAAGAAGGGAAGCACAGAGGTTTGCAACTAAAGTTGTTTCTCTACTGGAAAAAAACATCACTTTGCTTTGAATATGGAAATAAGAAAGTAGGAATGAAAACCCTAAACCCACCGGATTCTGCTAAAATGGAGTAAAGAAGTAAGCCAACATGAAACAAAAAATGGAAGCACAGACGTTTGGAACTAAATCTATTCCTCTACAGGAAAAAACATCACTTTGCTTTGAGCATGGAAATTCCAATAGATGAAAAGTGGAAAATGATTTGGGAAGTAAGCTTAAGAGATCCAGTGATTTCTTTCTTCTTCCAGAAAGATACAAATGTCTAACTTTTTTATTTATTACCCTTATTTAAAGTTAAATAAGTTTCAATTTTTGTTTTATTTTAATTTGAAAATATTTGTGAAATTTGAAGATCCAACTCTTACTCTAAAAGTGTTTGTATTATTATAGTTATAATTATAATTATTATTATATTATTACTATTATTATTATATTACTACTATTATTATTATATTATTACTATTATTATTCTTGAGTTAACTATTATATTATTATATTTCAGATAATTTGTTAAAATAAAATTAAAAAGTAATTTGTTATGTTAATTAGATTTATTATATTATTATGCTTCAGTTAATTATTTAAAATTTAAAATAAAATTAAAAAGTAATTTGTCATGGTAATTCGAAATTTCATAGACAATATTTTTATTGTATTTGAAATTTCATAAATAATAGATAAATTTAAGATTTAAACCCTAGATATACATAGACAATTTATTATATTTAATTACTTTAACTATTATAATTAATATAATTTAGAAAGTTGATAAAGAAAAATTGACTTAAAATGCTAATAATTCAAATAAAATATAGTAGATTGCAATTTAAGTAGTACAGGAATCATTAAAAAAAAAACTAATTATTTGTGTGCATGACTTTTACATTACAATAATTACAATAATCTGCTAATTTGAGATTTCCATAAAAATGACTTATGTATATTCTAATGTTGGCCACCAACTTCATCATGTAGCTATGTCTCCCAAAATATGTTGCAATAATTTCTGCAATTAAAAAAAGTAATTTATGTAAAAAGTATAATTAACTACATTATATAAGCACAATTAAAGTAAAACTGATAAATGGAAATGTGTGTTTCTTAACAGAAACATGCTTTAGGTGAAACGCATATTAAATTATGCGACACCTTCTTTGATATAAAATGAAATCAAATATGAAATATAATGACAAATGATCAAATCTATAAACAATACATAGAAATCATATTAATATAGTCACATAGTAGTCATACAAACAAAAATAAATATTAAAATCCATATGCCAAAAGTCAAAATGTATGTCCAAACACGACAAAAAATCAAACAATTTAATAAACAATATAACCACAATCACCATTCAACAATTCAACAATATTAAGACAAAGTGAATAACAAATAAAAAATAAAGAAAGTTTTATGAGTTTAATGTACTGGGAAGTGTTATAGCGTTAAGCATATTTAAATATGCCAACACATTATAAACACGCCAGATAATGAATAAAAATTTGAAGTAATGCATACAACGAATAAAATAAAATGAAATCAGATAAACAAACATAATAACCATAAAATAAACATAAACATTAATAACAACAAATTGTTCTGGTTTCCAACAAAGAGAAACCTTTAAAGATAAGAAATAAAATCTTGAAATAAAACACAAAAAGTAAATAGTATTTCCCTTTCAAAATAATAAAAAGGACTATCCCAAAACATTAAGAAATCTAATCATAGACTTTGTTTTGTCTTTTATAGTGATTTGTCATGACTGACAGAACCCTAATATTAGAAGAAGGCAACATCATTTGACATTCAAAAATAATTTCGTCGTCTTCACGGAAGAAATGAAGACTACAAAATTTTTTCCAGCCCTTGCCCAGCTTGATGTTTCTGGTAGGAAACCTTCCTTTTAAGACCTTGCACTGAACCTCGTGTAGTAGTCCATGTAGAGTAACTCTTAAAAATCCCTTCTTCCGAAGATATTCCACAAATTCAGCAGGTAGATCCTTCAACCACATCAAAGTAATTATTAAAGAAAAGGAATTTATGTATATAAACCAAAACATTTAAAACAAAGGATTCTTAAACTCACCAGATAATTTCCATTGATGTTAAAAGAAGACAACTTCAAATGAAAATGCTCAAAGGGACCCTTCATTAGCGGTTCCCTACCTTGAACTTCCTTCAAATATCTATTAACACCATTTTGACAGATCGCTCCCATAAATACAGTTATATGGAAACAACTTTGACCGATGTAACAGAAGAGTATAGAGTGGTCGCCTTTAAAGCCATAAAAGGCACTCAAAGTCGACCCACCATCCACAATTTTTGGAGACACGATATCCTGGTTATAATATACTGTATGGACATTCCCTGCACTATCTGCAAGGGTGCACTCCCTAGCAAGTTCTCCTTGAAACTTAATCGCAAATGCACAATCAACATAAACATTCTGTCCATTATCAAAAATAAAAAGAAGTAAACACAAAATTTAGGTATTTTAGAAAATAAACATAAAAATAAAAGTACATACTTCCCCACGGATATGCATTGATGAAAAAAGACCTCGTAACTCAAGTTGACAAAATTCTTTAGCAGAATAAGCCATCAAAGTGAATAATAGACAGTGAAGGATGAAGGAAGAAGGCAACAGTAATATAGAAAAGAAGAGTGAAGAAAAGAGTTTGATTTTTAGTAATAGAAATCCAAGTGTGTTACGTACTTATAGCCAAATATTAGTCGTGACCCTTCGATATCCATTGTTTCAAACAATATGTCTTTTCACTTCTAGCACATTATTAAATAATATGAAAAGGAAAATAGAATTAATAATCAATCAATAAAAATAATAAATAAGAAAATAGTCAATTATGAATAAAAGATAAACTGAGTATTTTACAATAAAAGATAAAATGAATATTTTATGACCTTTCCATTTTCCAATGTCCTTTGCGACAGGGTTTTAATCCACACTTTATTCTTATTTACGATTAATTAGTATTATATTAATATAAAAAAGAAAATAATTAACACTAAACTAAAATAAATAATAATAATGTTACAAATTAATAATTTCTAATTAATAATAAAACACATAGGCTTCTAATTTTTACCTACTATCTATACATCTATATATTATCAGAGAAATGCATTGGAAGAAGAAACGACGACATTGAAAAGAGAGATGTATTGGAAGAAGAAACGACAAATAGAAAAGATTGTAAATTGAACAATAAAATTGAAAAAAAAAAGTAAGAAATAAATAGTCATACATACCTGTAACAATTGGTCCTCTGAAAGGAAAATATTATTTAAAAAGACTTCAAAAAAAAAGGAAGAACGAATGAGTTATAGAACTTGATAAGTAAATTGTGAAATAATTATAACATAATTGAGATACCTATAAGATCATGTGCCTAACAATCTTCTAAAAAAAAACCATTATATTAATTACAAAAAAACAAAGTGGCATAGTTAAGTAGAAGGCCAAAATTAACTAAAACAAAATTGCGTACCTGAAAGATAACGTCCAATGAAGAAATTAGCAATGAAGAAATCAACAGTATTAAATAAACAGACTTTAAAATATAATTGTATTGAGACATCATAATATGTTCTGAATAGAAATATAAGAAGTCAACAAAATTACAAATACAAACTAAAAATGTCCAAGAGTGCCATGAATACATAAAAATTCATCATTCTTCATTAACTTCACTATGAAATTATAGTACTCCCTTTTCGATCTTGATATTTTTCCTTAATATCCTCAATGGGACATCATCATCCATGGTCTGGGCAAGTGAATCAAGATCTCTTTTAAACCCTGGAACAACCACTTCAGCACTTAACTAACTGTCACTCGCTAAGTCAATAGTTTTAGAACCCAATTCAACAACTTCATTAGAAAATCTATTAAATAAATCTTGCAACATTAAGTACACATATTAGTAAGTTTAAATTATTTAAAATAATCAATTACATGTAATATACCTGAGGAAGTGCCACAGAGGAATCATTCTGTTCAACATCTTTTATACTGCAAAGTTTTTTCTTCTGAGAATGAAGTTCCTTGACAATATCACAATAAAATTAAAAGATACACATAATTAGTTTGGAACTAAAATAAAACACAAAATAGAATAAAATAAAATAAAATATAAAATATTAAAACACATACTAGACTTTCAAGACCACCATCAGAAAATCTTTGGATAATACTCTCATCAATACAAATTTTTTTCACACGGAATGATTGGTCAAAGGTGTTATATTGATGTTTAACACAACCAACTTTAAACAGCACAACTTTGTCTATCAAAAGACAAAATTCTTTTGGTAGTACACCAGAGGCAGAGTTCTAAAAATAAATATATATATATATATATAAATATAAATTTATAGACAAACCCCTTATTATATACATCAATATGCATATGCACTATTGGAAAATTACCTTTTCATGACTTTCAAATAATTCTGCACAAGATTTATTGATCAATGTAGTTGCGTCCCTGTCAAAAAGAACAAAAGTGGTGGAGTCTGTCTCATCCATTACTCGCACCTTCAGCTTATACCTGAAAAATAAAATAAAAAAATAGATTAACAAATATAATATAATACATAATATAATCTATACATGTTTGTTTAGGGCGTTTATCAAGAATACCTTGGTTGAACTTTCATAACATGTTTGTTACACTTCTCACAACAAAACATTTTGGAATTCGGGTAAACGGCTTTATTGCATAAGCAAGCCGTGTACCACCATTCGTCATCATGTACAATATGTTTTATAGTAGCTAAAACAACAAAAGTGCTTTCCTGAAAAACAAAAAACTTCGAACTTAAAGCATACATAATCAATTTATATAAATTGCTAAAAAACAATAGTGATACCTCCTTGCAATCTTTCAGGCCTTGAATAGTGTTTCTTGGAATCAAGTGGATGAACTCATCATCAACATTTTATTTTCCAGACTCACAAAACTGACTCAGACCTTGAGTAGGAGAATCTGTATTTTCCATCATCCTACACATGTTAAATTTGTGGTTAAAATGTGTCATAAGTTTGAAGTATAGAATGACAAATTACGTATTAAAGTAACCTTCTTTTAAGTTCGGTTGCCTCTTTAGACTGTATGTTATACACTATTTTCATACAGTCCTTGCAGTTTTGTAAACAAACCTTGTCTACAATAAAAATAAAATGAATTATGTTATTATGTTATAAAAACAAATCTAAATACAATAATCAAAAAATAAGTTACAGTTTCATGAGATAACATACCCTGGAAAATCTTAACTTTAGCACATTGCACACTGATGACCACATTTTACAACTCACCACATGACAAAAATGCATTGAGCTCATCAACATAATTATCAAATAACGTACACTCCATGCGCAAGCTGTTGCAAGTTAAAATTAAAATTGTAAGAAAACACATTTTCGATACTTCTAGCAAAAAATATTGGCTTACCCATCAGCTTCGATATAAATCACATTTAACTTAGTTGATGAGTCTGTTTTATTAATCTCTCTCTCAGTGCCAACACCGATCAGTAAACCAATTACATATGGAATCACAAAATTATGTAAGCACATATGGAAAGAAATATGTTCAACCAAAACCATAATAAGTAAACTTACCAACTAAATAATCATTATCAAAATCAGGAGCTCTTATCACAGACATTGGAGTGTACTGAGGTATTGCACATGATACCAGATCATTACCTACACAACTTACTTTAGTTCCAAATTGGAAGTTAATTTGTGCTTGTGACAAGTTGTTCTATAACTTCCTGAATTAGTTGCCACGCTAAAGTAATTCAAGGAATAAACCTTATCCTCAAAAATATGATTTTGAAATTTATAAATTAGTGTTTTTCTAACAAAAAAATGAATTCTATCACCCTGAAAGAGAACATTTAAGATTAACCATGGTTAGAATAATTGATATTATTAATATTTAGTATAAAACTATAAGGGAAAGGAAATGATAAAATATTTCACCTCCTTATCTTGAATCACCATTTCCATTGAGAATGGAAACTTGCTTTTCTTGAAGTCCGACACAAACCACAATCAAATTACTCTTGCTATCAGAATCCAATTTTCATTTTCTGGATTCACATCTTTGACTGAATTTGTGTTTTGTCTTAACAAAGACATTGTAAGACTGACTTTTTAAGGACAATGCAGAGTGCAAGTGCTGATGCTAAATGTGATTGCAAAGAACATACCACGTATCTATTTATATAGAAGATGCGGTACTTATTTATTTTTAAAAAGTAGAAATTAATAATTAAATTAAAATATTAGAAAGAGCAACATGCAGGGAAATATTATATGGTTCTCAGGTTATATTTGTAAGAGACTTTAACAGACATCTATCTATAAACAATCATGTTAAACAATAAACAATCAAGTTAAACAATTGAACATCCAACCAATATCTTTTAGACTGTGGAAACAAATTTGCTTTTCCACCACAGAGAACATGGTTCCACTTTAAGCATTACCATTAATGAAATTGTTGTTTGACTTTAGAAAGAGAAACATGCAACGAAATATAGTTGTCAGGTTGTGTACAGAAGAAACTTTGACAGTGATCTATCTATAAAATATCACGTTATACAACCATATGTACATGCAATATATAAAAGAGCTTAAAACTAAAGTACACAATTTAATAAATTTATAGAATGATGTTACAACCTTAGTATGTCTCAAAATGGAAACTTTATATGGGATTGTTTTGCAGAATTGCAAAAGAGTCTTCTGCTTGAAAAAAAAGGAATCCTTACTTTGGAAACCTATATGCAGATTGCAAGAATACAAACTTTACCTAATGAATTGCCTTTTCAAACAACGAATCAAGGACAAACCTGATGACTATAAAGCGTGCAAAACGTAAGGATGATGAAAAAGGAAAAATCTGATAAATATGCACAAAAAGATTTAAAATAATTTGGGAAAAAATGAAATGCTATGTTGGACATTGTGAGTCAAACATAAACAAAAGGTAATGTAGTGTTTCGAAATGTTAAAACCCTAAATGCAATACATAATAATGACTCCGAAAACATATAAAACAACAAAATCGGAAATCGCAAAGTTCTTACCAATTTCATCTAATAATGCAATGTTGCTTTCCCATGCGTACAAAAGAAAGGAAAAATCTCACCTTGGTAGTTGATATATCGTGGATTCAGTTTGACAAACATGAAAATGAAGGAAAACCTATGAAAGTAGCGTTGGCTGAGGCAGAGCAAATATGCAAAACAAAAAACAGAGAGCCATATTCATCAGGAAAGGTAATCAAGGTAATCATGTGATATAAATCAGAAAAAGCAAAAGCAAGAGAGGCGGTGAAGAAGAAAATTAGGTGTAGGTTTAGATACAGTAGAAAATGGCACATATAACAGAGTAAGGACTCTACAAGACAACATAGTAGCAAATCCCTATGAAGACATGGAAGTAAATGCATATTTTAAGAAAGATTTTTATTCGATGGAAAAATATAAGTTCCCTTTAATTCACTGTTGATGGAATTAAAAAAATACATTGATTTGACACTACATCTAGAGACCAAGTAGTCCATTGTCTTTATCGAGAAAGTTCTCCACACAAAAATATAATCTTTTGTACTTGAATTCATTTTCAAGACTAATGTTCTTATGTTCATATTGATATTGATGTACTATTATTATATTACTATACTTAATTTTTCTTTATTTCAAAAAATGAAACCTTGATCTTTTCAAAGTTGTTAAATAATTATTTTATGTTTTTTAACATTTTTTAATTTGTCTTGTTTTTTATTAAAATATATAAATTATAAATGTTTAAGGAATCTTTTCTATTTTTATTTAATTTTTAAGATTAATGTTATTTTCTTGATATTAATGTAATTTAATTATGGTTAATTTTTCATTATTTCAAAAAGTGCAACCTTGCTTTTTTAAAATTGTTAAACAATTCTTTTATGCTATTTAAAATGAATGAAAGGAGCTGATTTGCATGGAAAAAAAGGAAATATCATCCTACAAAATTGCGAAAAAAGCCAGAGAATTATGAAAAAACTTATATAATATAATATTATAATAAACTAATATATTTATATAATAATAAGAATAATATGAATGTATTTATAGAATAATAATAAAATAAATAAAACAATAATATAAATATAAAAAATATAAAATAATAATAATATACGTAAAGTTTAAAATAGTAATAATATATATAAAAAATAATAAAAATAATAAAAAACAGTTATAAATAGTATTAATAAAAATAAATATAAATTAAAAATCTAATAATAATAATAAAAATAAATTTATTAAATAATAATATAAACAATAATAAAATAAACGTTAATGGAGATTTCTCGGAGAATGCAAATGGCAATGACAGAGTGCATGAAAAATGAAAAAATAAATAAATGCAAATAACTGTTGTTTGAAAAATGACACAAAATTATAATTACTCAAAAGTTCATAACCAAAGATCAAAAGTTCATAACTAAAGAACACTAAGGCTTTGTTTGGATTAGAGGGTGTGGGTGAAGGATGTGATGATTGTAAGAATATTTAAAATTATTTTTAATGGTATAAATTGTAAAATTACAAATTTACCCTTATATATACAAAAAAAAATAATTACATTAATTTACTCTATATTTAAAATAAATTTTAATTAACACTCTCAGAATTCATTCACAATGATAAATATATTTAATTTATTAAATTAATTTTAAATAATATAATATAATTTCATTACTATCTTAATATTTCTATTTTAAAATAATGTATATAATTAATTTTCATAAAAAAAAAAACAAAAATCATTTGTATTAATAATAATATTTTAAGAAAACATTCACATATGTAATTTAAATTCATGTCAAATAAAATAAAATCTTATATTTCATCAAATTTCCAATATTCATCTAACAGTATTAAACCTTCAATTTTCTTCTCTTTACTTTTTTATTTTTTTGATTACTAAATTATTATTCATTTTTTTAATTGCTAAATGCTATGTCTATGTAAAATGTGAGAAATAAAATATAAGATTAAAACTTTTATATTTCCATTCTGTCAAAATATTAATTTTAAATATAAGAGTTCTTTATTTTTTAAAGAAAATTAAATGTTCAAAAAAGAATTTTGTAAACAAAAGAATTAAAAATATATAGGAATAATTTTAATTTCTTTTTTTCTGATATCATGTGATACTTTTATATTATATAAGTGTTGCGGGCAGCCAATTTCTTCTTCTCCCGCATATCAGCGCCTTTCGTCCTTCACAATTGAATTGAAACAAACGTGAATTTTCTTTACAAACCAATGTCTTTCAAATCATATAAGTTTTGTCCAGACATTGGACATTACAATAAAAGTTCTAAAATTATATTAGTCTCCTAGGCAGCAGCTACATAACAAATACAATGCAATAAACCAACAAAAAGCAACACAAAAAAGTTCTCTGCCTTATCTAAGATAATTAAACATTTGTCATCAGTAACAAAACTCTTATATGAGAAGAAGGGTTCCTGCTATCACATTCAAAGATAATTTTGTCATCTTTACGAAAAGAATGACGAGGAAAAAAAATCTTCCAGCCGCTACCAAGCTTAATGGTTCTATAAGGCCAGCTCCCTCTTAAAACCTTACATTCGACCTCTTTCAGTAGTTCATGCAGTATAACTGTTCTATATCTACCTTTGCGAAGATATTAAGCAAATGGAGCAGGTATATCCTTCAAGAAAATCCAAATAATAATTAAATAAAAAGAATAGAATATAAGGCATGTAATTGTGGTAAAAATGAATGGTAAACTCACTAGAAAACTTGCATTGATGTTTAGCTGAGACAACTTCATGGAAAAATGGTGAAAAGGACCAATGGTCGGCGGTTCCCTCCCTTCAACTTCGTCCAAATAACGATTTAGATCACTTTCAGAAACATCTTCCATATAAACAGTTATATGGAAAGTGTTTTGACCAACGTAATGAAAACACATATTGTGGACCCCTTCAAAGCCATAAAAATCACTCAAACTCCACCATCCTTTAACAATTTCTGGAGACAATAAATCTTGGTTATCACTCACTATATGTACATTCCCTGCATCATCTGCAAGGGTCCACTCCTCACCAAGTTCTTTTGGAAACTCAATCGCAAATGCACGATCAACATACCTTAACTATAATTTTTTAAATAAATAATAAAAGTCAGCAACTGTAGAAATTGTGTAAAAGTACAAATTTAACAAAATAAAATAATAAAAGAATAGAAATTGAATATAATACATACCTCACCGCGGATGTTCATGGAATAAAATAGACCTCGTGTGTCAAGTGTAAGAATTTCTTCAGCGATGGGCGCTATGAAAGTGAATAATAGAACACCAGCAATAAGAACTTAAGAAAGAGAGTATCAGTCAGGACTATCAATAAGAAAGAAAGTAAGAAAGCAAGAAAGAAATGTCACCTTATTTATTTATTTATATCGAACTATCAATCAGAACTCATGGTGTTTCGTGTGCCTCTCCACAACATGTCCGTTTAGTTGAAAGAGTGTTTATTAATTAAATTAATTCATTAAATAAAGATGAAAAGAAATACATAATTAAATAATTAATGGTTTGATAATGATTACTTCTTGCACTAAATATCTAATGAATGTGCATTGGAAAAAAAAATGAACATGTTGAAAGCAGTGTATAATAAAGAATTCAAAATGGCCACAGTATAAATAAATACTAAAATAAATAATAATTTTGAAATTTTTCAGAACACCAATAATTTAATGTTATGATAAATAATTGAAGTAAAGAAATCAAGATATTCAGATTATCAAAACGTCAATGGAGATTTCTTGGAGAATGCAAACGGTGAACTCAGAGTGCATCGAAAATAAAAAAATAAATAAATGCAAATATGTTGAAATGATTACTTCCTACACTAAATATCTATAAATGTGCATTGGGAAAAAAATGAATATGTTGAAAGCAGTGTATAATAAAGAATTCAAAATGGCCACAGTATAAATAAATACTAAAATAAATAATAATTTTGAAATTTTTCGGAACCCCAATAGTTTAATGCTATGATAAATAATTAAAGTAAAGAACTCAAGATATTCAGATTATCAAAATGTCAATGGAGATTTCTTGGAGAATGCAACGGCGAAGTTAGAGTGCATCGAAAATGAAAAAATAAATAAATGGAAATATGTTGAAATGATTACTTCCTGCACTAAATATCTAATAAATGTGCATTGGAAAAAAAATGAATATGTTGAAAGCAGTGTATAATAAAGAATTCAAAATGGCCACAGTATAAATAAATACTAAAATAAATAATAATTTTGAAATTTTTCGGAACCCCAATAGTTTAATGCTATGATAAATAATTAAAGTAAAGAAATCAAGATATTCAGATATTCAGATTATCAAAATGTCAATGGAGATTTCTTGGAGAATGCAAACGGCAAAGTCAAAGTCCATCAAAAATGAAAAAATAAATAAATGCAAATATACCTGTTGTTTGAAAAACTTAAAAAAGTTCAGAGTTTTCCTAAGAACAGTGAAGAAGATCAAACACAAATAAAAAAAACATCATAATAACCAAACATTAAACAAAGACATTAACCAAAGACACAAAATTAACAATCAGAACTGAAAATCTAAACAACTGCATGACTTGGAAAAAAAAAAGTAACAAACACAGAACTGAAAACATATAAAGAAATGGAGTTAAGAATAACATAAAATCTTCAAAATAATGTAGTTACCTCACTTTTGATTCTCGTGATTGTTCGATTCGGTTCTCAGACATTTTACTTCAGATCCAACCTTGCCAATTCTGATTCAAAAGGGTAATACCTGTAATAGAAAATGTCATGAAAATACAATATAGAAGATGAAAATCCATATGAAATGCACTGTGCAGAATACAATAGAACAAATTGTCTCTTCAAATGGCGCATGAAACGCAGCATAGAATCCAATGAAAGCAAAACAATGAGGTTCAAATGAATATGAAATGAATCAACAAATGCAACGAGAAGAGTCTGAAAACAGAATGAACATCAATATGAAAGGCACAGAATAATGGAATGAGAATAACACACTTTTAAGAATCGAATGAGAAGGAGAGAAAAAAAAAGATATTCAGTGTAAAATCAATCCCAGAAGAGGAGGTATATGTAGTCCAAAAAAGGTGCCACAATTCATCCAATATCAAATTTGAATTTGAAAAAACATTACCTTATTTGTGATTTATGATTCTTCTGCAAACACAGTTGTGGAAAAAAAAATCCAATTTAAGCTTTTGGGAGAAGAACGAAACCCTAATCCTCCATTCTGAAGACATTGCTTTTGGGCAAACTGTGAACCGTTCAGAAGTTTCATATCAATGACACAGTTGCCAAAATGGTGAAAATGAGTAAAGGAAAAGGAGAGAAGAGAGGGGCAGAAGGGTTGCAATTAGGGTTTCAGAGAAAAGAGAGCTTGAGAGAGAGAATGAAGAAAATGGAATGAGAGAGAGAAGGAAAACGAAACAGAATGAGAGAGGAAAAAAAGTGACTTTTAAAGAGTGTTACGTGGCATGTTTTGGTTAGTCCAGATGTATTGTGTTGATTAGTGGAATTTTTTCTATTTTTGGTATTAAATGTTTTTGAATTTTTTTTTTGAAAATTTTGTGGAGAGGACACGTGTTTAAACTTACCTTGAGAGTCCTCTCCATTTGTAATATGTATAGATTTGGATAGATTGTATTCTTATTAAAAATAAGCAGTGAACTACAATATATTTTTCTCTTCAAAATTCATTACTATGTTCAGTTTCATGGCATTAGGACTGAAAAAATGGTAAAATAGGGTGGAATACAATGCTTTTTTCTCTTCACAAAATTCATTACTATGTTTAGTTTCATAGCAATAGGAGTGAAAAAATGGTAAAATAGGGAGGAATACAGTGCTCTGATGTGGTTTCATTTACTTAACTTTAAAAAGGGTATGATAAAAAAATGAAACATTCGTCTTCCATATGCTTACTTATATACCAATTATTGTAATCAGTTTTTGTTAAAACTATTAGTTTATTCTTACTCCACTTTCTCTGAGAAAAAGATAAAAGGGAAAGATAGAAAAGAATATATGATTTTGTGTTGCTTTCTATGATTGCTCTCAAGTTACAACTCATGTCCATTGTCGCTGGTGTCCTTAACCTAAGAACCTATTCAATATGCAATTGTCCAGTAATTTGTTTATAGGAAAAAGATTTGATATACTTGAACAGTTGAACCATCCCTTCTATTACTGATCCAACATAAACATGTATGCATCTCCTCTTGATAAGTGCTTAGATCAAATTACTTTGATAAGGTCACAGAATAATTTGTCAAATTGTTAGTCTTGACTATACATAAATTTAAAATAGAGTATACAATTAGTTACAATTTTCCACTCCATAATAAAAAGAAACAATAAGGAGTTTCTGTTTCTAAACTCTAATAAAAAATAATAATACGTCCCAAATCATCCTTACTTTTCTCATTTACGTGTTATAAATAGCTACAAAACGTAATTATATATAATAAGGAACATTATATTACATATGTATATGTTGCTTGCAGAATCGATTTTGATTTAACTTCAAAGTGAATAATCTGTAGCTTCTGTGTCGTAACGTATGCTTACATTCATTTAGTATAATATATATTGATCCGGTCGGTCATCAGTAGTTGATGACGTCAGCAGCAGGTGACCATGTGGACCATGCACAGGGTGGCACGTGGTAGAAAGAGCAAGTGAATCAGGGAGGAGATCACCTAGAACGGTGATCGGTAGTCAGATACCAAGTGGCCACCACCCCCAGAGCGGTGCCCAGATAAGCGCTTGGAAGCACCGCACGGACGTCGGTGGATAGGCATGAGGCACCGCCCGGTCATCGGGGGGAAGTTATGAGGCACCACCCGGTCATCGGGGGAAAGTTATGAGGCACCGGTCGGGCGTTACTGCATGAAGAGCGCGATCGGGCGTTAAGAGGGCGATCGGTCATAAGTGTGTGCAGAGGGTGATCGGTCGTAAGTGAATGCAGAGGGCGATCGGTCATCGAGGTTCTTGCCAACGCGTGTTAAGCTGGGACCAAGGTTCCCAACGAGAACGTTACGCATGCACCTCGCATGATGCCTACTCAGAGGATGTGCGGTGAGGCCATGTAGGCAGGATGCGCCTGGCGAGTGAGTTTAGACCAGCCACACCTGGCGCTCTCCTGGGAGCATGCGGCCCGCACAGAGAGAAGCGCAGAAGCCCTCCAGGTGTGATGCGTGTACGGTAGATGCCAGCTGCATGCCTCCATGTGTCACCATCTGGGAGAGAGGCGCGGCCCAGGTATAAAGCACTCCACGTCATGTAAGGTAAGAAAGGGTTTTTTACAGATTCTTACAGTTTACACACTTTACAGTTTACAGTTACACACAGTCTCTGAGTCACTGTGGGAGCGTTCTTACACGTGGCACAGTGATAACAGAAAACGGTTATAGAGAGAGAAAGTGGATCTGAGAGCACACACGAGTCTCACAGAGAGATTCAGTGATAGTTTTTGGTGTTCCTGTTGTCTGACTTGAGCGTCGGAGCTACAACGGCCGCTAGAGGCGCCGTCTGTGTGTTTTGCAGGCAGTGTTTGGAGTTCTGGTGGTGGTTCTTGGAGCGTTCTTGCAGAACAGAAGGATAAACGAAGGAGTGACGAGGCAATCCTCCACGTTCGAGTCAAGCAGCAGGATCATTTGGCGCCCACCGTGGGGCACGTGTGAATCTTGTTCCCATCCACGTCGCAGTTTCTTGAGGTTCTTGCAGTTTCTTGAAGCTTTCGTCGAGGTTCTTGAGAAAATGAGTAGAAGAACCAGACGAACCTCACCTACGCCACCTGCTGAAGAAGGTGTTGTTACCATGGTGCAGGTCATGGAGATGATGCGCACGCTGCAAGATAGTGTCGCGGCATCAAGAGTTGAGCAAGAAAAGATGCATGCAGAGCTGACTGCATTGCATAGCAGAAATGAGGAGTTGAACCGCGTAAATGAAGAATTGCGTAGGGAGTTGTAGGCGCAGAGGGAGCGCGCAGTCGAAGATGGGACGTCGACACCGCCATCGCCTCCTAGAGCATTCCCTATGCCTTTCTCCCCTGAGATCATGAACATGGTGGTGCCTCCCAACCTGGTGGGAGTGAAGGCGTCGTTCACGGGGGTGGAAGATCCAGAAGCGCATCTGACCGCCTTCCACACTCAGATGATGCTGTCTGGAGGTTCAGAGGCTGTGTACTGCAAGGTGTTTATGAGCACGCTGAGCGGAGTAGCTATGGAGTGGTTCGTGAGCCAGCCAGAGGGCCACATCACCTCTTTCCATCAGTTTGCAAAGTTGTTCACAGAGCAGTACATCGTCAACAGAGCACCACCAGTGGTGTCCTATGATTTGTTCGACGTGCGCTAGTACCAGGGGAGTCGCTGAAGGACTACTTCAGCCGTTTTGGCATGCACGTGGTGAGATTGCCCAGCAAGGACGAGGACATGCTGGTGCATGCGTTCAAGAAAGGCGTGTTGTCTGGCCTTTTCAGTGAATCGCTCATTAGGAGCCACCCTGCCACCTTTGCTGAGATTCGGCGACGCGTGGTGGCGCACATAGTAGCAGAGGCAGAGGTCTCTAAGAAGAGAGGCGCCAGGTGATCGCGCTTCGGGGTCCCATGCAGGTGATCAGCAACACGAAGTCCCTGTGCATGGGGACGTGAGATGATGGAAGATGCTACGCTGGGGGGCTCCCAAGTAGCCCAGGTGGAAGCTGAAGCAGAGGGCATGATCGCCCCTCATGAGTCAGGCGTAGCCAGGGCGGTCATCGCCGAAGAAAGGAGACCCCGTCCAGAGTAGTTAAGGTGTTGGAGAGTGGAGCTTATTGGCTGGGGACTCTGGATGGAGCAGCTATTCCCAGGATGTAGAATGCTGCACACTTAAGTTTCTATTCCGGTTAAGTTGTAAAGTAGATGCTCAGTATATCTACTGTAAACAGTTGAGCAGATCAGGGGGCACCTTTTTTAACAAGGCCACCCAATAAAAAGAGATTTCAGTACATAAAGTGTGCGAGTGTTCCCAGTTTAAAGTTCTCCTTGCCCCAGGTGCAAGTACAGGTGATCAGTGGTCAGTTACCGAGTAGCCACCACCCACAGATCAGCCCCTAGATAAGCGCCTGGATGTAGAGCGCGATCAACCATCAGTGCATGCAGACCGCGATCAGCCATCAGTGCATGCAGACCGAGATCAGTCGGTGCATGGTAATCGAGGTCTTGCTAACACATGTTAAGCTGGGACCCAAGTTCCCAGCGAGAGCGTTACGCATGCACCTCGCATGATTCCAGAAGAAGAGCTCCTCGCCGGTGGGGACGTGCATGGAACCGTGCGATGAGGCCATGCAGGCAGGATGTGCCTGGCGAGTGCGCTCAGACCAGCCACGCCAGGTGCTCTCCTGGGAGCATGCACTCACTCAGAGAACGCGCGATGAGGCCATGCAGGCAGAATGCGCCTGGCGAGTGCGCTCAGACCAGCCACGCCAAGTGCTCTCCTGGGAGCATGCACTCACTCAGAGAACGCGCGATAAGGCCATGCAGGCAGGATGCGCCTGGCGAGTGCGCTCAGACCAGCCACATCAGGTGCTCTCCTGGGAGCATGCACTCACTCAGAGAATGTGCGGTGAGACCATGCAGGCAGGGTGCGCCTAGTGAGTGCGCTTAGACAGCCACGCCTGGCGCTCCCCTGGGAGCGTGCACCCACGAGAAAGTCCTCCCTCGACTTTGTACAGCAAGGTGCAGGCGAGAGAAAGTTCTCTTCCTCTGCTTTATACAGCAAGGTTGGGGCAAGAGAGAAAGTCCTCACCTCCACTTTGTACAGCGAGGCTGAGGTAAGAGAGAAAGTCCTCTCCCTCGACTTTGTACAGTGAGGCAGAGGCGAGAAAGTCCTCACCTCGGCTTTGTACAGCGAGGCTGAGGCAAGAGAAAGTCCTCACCTCGACTTTGTACAGCGAGGCTGAGGCATGAGGAAAAGTCCTCTTCCTCTGCTTTTTACAGCAAGGTTGAGGCGAGAGGAAAGTCCTCTTCCTCTGCTTTTTACAGCAAGGTTGAGGCAAGAAGAAAAGTCCTTTTCCTTCGCTTCTTACAGCAAGGTTGAGGCAACAGAGAAAAGTCCTTACCTCGACTTTGTACAGCGAGGCTGAGGCGAGAGAGAAAAAAAGTCCTCACCTCGACTTTGTATAGCGAGGCTGAGGCATGAGGAAAAGTCTTCTTCCTCTGTTTTTTACAGCAAGGTTGAGGCGAGAGGAAAGTCCTCTTCCTCTGCTTTTTACAGCAAGGTTGAGGCGAGAGAAAAGTCCTCTTCCTCTGCTTCTTACAGCAAGGTTGAGGCAAGAGAACGAAGTCCCTTCCCTCTGCTTTTTACAGCAAGGTTGAGGTGAGAGAAAGTCCTCACCTCGACTTTGTACAGCGAGGCTGAGGCAAGAGAGAAAGTCCTCTCCCTCGGCTTTGTACAGCGGGGCAGAGGCGAGAGAAAGTCCTCACCCTCGGCTTTGTACAGCGAGGCTGAGGCAAAAGAGAAAGTCCTCTCACCTCGACTTCGTACAGCGAGGCTGAGGCGAGAGAAAAAGTCCTCACCTCGACTTTGTACAGCGAGGCTGAGGTGAGAGAAGCAAGACCTCACCCACGACTTCTTACAGCGAGGTTGAGGCAAGAGGGGTTATCGAGAAGCACTTTTCTTCCCCAAAACACAGGCGTCATAGTTGGTGTTCAGGCCCTCTATGCACTCAGCGCTAGAGTGGCAGAGAAGTGTAGCAAAGCCAGAAGCGCGATGACTGATCGGTGGTGCACTAACATGCTAGTCGGTGGTCGGTGGTAGAAGGAAGTTTTGCTGCGTGAAGCCGAAGCATTTAGGCCCCGTTAAGTCAGTCATCCAGCACGAAGTTATGTTGAAGGCAATGCTAAGGTAACAGTTAGCCACGATCAAGTCAGAAGCCAAGTTTGAGGGGTTGCAGTGAGATCGCGCTAAAGCCTAAGCTAGTTAACAGTTAGTCACATGCAGAGAGTTAAAGAGGAGAAACGCAGCGAACCCTAGCGCGGTTGAGAAGAAGAAAACAGAAAAGGTGAATCTCTAGATGATCCAGAGGGATGCGCATGCTTCTGTTGAATAAAGGAAACGGTAGCGACACTCAGTGGGGGCCATTAATGCGTCCATGTGTCGAGAGATAAAGTATGGAAGCCATAACACCGAGGAGCAGATACGTGAGCAGCACGTGGCGTGGCCCCACCTGCCACGTGGACCGAGGGCGCGACCACTTAGTCTCTTTGCTGAGAACAAATTCACAGCTCGAGACTGGGGGGCTTGTGATCCGGTCGGTCATCAGTAGTTGATGACGTCAGCAGCAGGTGACCACGTGGACCATGCACAGGGTGGCACGTGGTAGAAAGAGCAAGTGAATCAGGGAGGAGATCACCTAGAACGGTGATCGGTAGTCAGATACCAAGTGGCCACCACCCCCAGAGCGGTGCCCAGATAAGCGCCTGGAAGCACCGCACGGACGTCGGTGGATAGTCATGAGCCACCGCACGGACGTCGGTGGATAGGCATGAGGCACCGCCCGGTCATCGGGGGGAAGTTATGAGGCACCGCCCGGTCATCGGGGGAAAGTTATGAGGCACCGGTCGGGCGTTACTGCATGAAGAGCGCGATCGGACGTTAAGAGGGTGATCGGTCGTAAGTGTGTGCAGAGGGTGATCGGTCGTAAGTGCATGCAAAGGGCGATCGGTCATCGAGGTTCTTGCCAACGCGTGTTAGGCTGGGACCAAGGTTCCCAGCGAGAACGTTACGCATGCACCTCGCATGATGCCTACTCAGAGGACGTGCGGCGAGGCCATGCAGGCAGGATGCGCCTGGCGAGTGAGTTTAGACCAGCCACACCTGGCGCTCTCCTGGGAGCATGCGGCCCGCACAGAGAGAAGCGCAGAAGCCCTCCAGGTGTGACGCGTGTACGGTAGATGCCAGTTGCATGCCTCCACGTGTCACCATCTGGGAGAGAGGCGCGGCCCAGGTATAAAGCACTCCACGTCATGTAAGGTAAGAGAGGGTTGTTTACAGATTCTTACAGTTTACACACTTTACAGTTATAGTTACACACAGTCTCTGAGTCACTGTGGGAGCGTTCTTACACGTGGCACAGTGATAACAGAAAACGGTTATAGAGAGAGAAAGTGGATCTGAGAGCACACACGAGTCTCACAGAGAGATTCAGTGATAGTTTTTGGTGTTCCTGTTGCCTGACTTGAGCGTCGGAGCTACAACGGCCGCTAGAGGCGCCGTCTGTGTGTTTTGCAGGCAGCGTTTGGAGTTCCGGTGGTGGTTCTTGGAGCGTTCTTGCAGAACAGAAGGCTAGACGAAGGAGTAACGAGGCAATCCTCCACGTTCGAGTCAAGCGGCAGAATCATATATATATATATATATATATATATATATATATATATATATATGAGGAATTTAATCTAACCTAAGATAAGCTAAGAAATTGAAGCCTCAGAAAGGAATTTGATTAGTGTTGGAAGGATAGGATTATGTGTTCTTGCAAGGGTTTTAATAATTGTGGATCATCATCTACCACTCAGTCTCTACTTAAAAGATAGATATTATATGCAGTTGTTTTTGATGCAAAACAACAACATGATTCATGTTGTTGTATATATAATAACCATGGAAATGGAATTATGAATGCCTTATAATAATGTCTTGTATTTTGCCAATAGATTTAGCAATTCAAAAAGCCATAATCCGAAGCCAATGTGTGTATTCCAAATCCCAATTCAAATTACTAAAAGATCCCACTAATTGATATACATAGAAAATCCAAGATACCCAAAAAAATATGAGCTTCACAGGTCATTAATCAACATGAAAATATATGGACAAAAAGAAAACATATAGAACCTGATTTGATTTATCAGACACAACATGCTCAAAAACTCCAAATGGTATGGCAATTGAGGTTGGAATTTCAATCTAAAAAGCTACTTTCCCTTTAAAAAGAAATATTACGAGATATAATCAGTTATAAAGTGACATTATATACAAAATATGTGTAAACATTGAAAATTAAACAGGGAAATATAAATGAAGGAAGATCTCAAGGAAAAAAAATAAATTGAAATATGCAATATTTTACCCAAATGCATTACTAGAAATTTTATCTAACAGTAATAATCCTCATTTTGGTTGCTCTTCTCCCAAGTTCAACAAAACAGAGAACCACGACATTATCCTATTCAGGTTAAACTACGTAAAATTAAACAAAACAAACTCCAATTTTCACTAACTAGCATTATTGTTTATTAATTGCATGATTGATAAACATTAAAAAAATTAGTGTTTATGGTAGGAAGTGATGATTACTTACAGGATAGTTCTGCACGAATAGAAGCTTGTTTTTGTTGCTTCCGTGGTATCCATTTGAAGATTGACTCTACTAAGTTTGTCATAACTAGTAGGAAGATCATGCTTGGTTGTTTGCTAGTGTTCATCTACTATGTTTTCATAAAGAGGCAAGCCACTGTAAAAAGGTTTGTAAGAAGACATGCTATCTCAGTAAAGAGGGCTTTGGAAGATTTTTCATAAATAATTTTATTATATAATATATGTTTGAGTTTAGAATGATTTGATATTTTATTTTTCCTAAAAATTGAATAGTGACCTTTGAATGACTTAATTGTCATTACTCAAAGATTAAAATTTTAAATCTAATAAGTGATTTGAGCTAATTTTATTGAAAAATTTTCTAGAACGTCGAAAATAAAACAAAAATATTGTGACAATTTATTAAAACATGTAAAGAAAAATTTCACAACCACAACATGAGAACTTCACATCACAGCAATGCGTGATTGCACAAAGGAACCCAGATACACAATATAAAAATACAAGGACAAAACACATGATGGGAAATTCAACACAATAAAAATAATATCTCAACAAGAGCAATAAGCAGCGGATAATAATTTCCCCAACTAGCAAGAATCTGTGAGGAGCAATAACAAATAATGGCAGCAACAAAAACACACTTCAGGAAGACACATAGATTTTTAACGTGGAAAACCTTCTCAATGTGAGAAGTAAAAACCACGGGTACAAGCCAATCAATCAAACTCCACTATGATCAATGTTATGGTTACAAGAGAGTCTCAAAACAGCACAAATTATGCTTAATAACCAGCCAAATAACAATACAATAGAGATGAAACAAAGAACAAGAAACCTGAAAAATTCCCAAAACTGCAACTACCATATGCGGCCTATATGTCACTGTTCCGGTGACTTTTGAACAATCCGAACAGTCCAATTGAAACACCACAAGGTATGAACCTACTGACAAACTTTAACAGTCCAATTGAAACACCACAAGGTATGAACCTACTGACAAACTTTCAGCCCGATCCAACGGTGGACAAAACAGCAGCAGCAATCCGAAAAAACTCGTTCTCAATAGAAATGCTGAAAACGCTGCTGTAATGTGAGATGAATTTCTCTCTGCTAAAACAACTTCTGCAAGATCCGAACGGTCAGATTGAATTCACACAAAGTATGAACCTGCTGACAAAATTTCAGCCCGATCAAACGGTGAACAAAGTTTTGACGGCAGTCGGAAGTTACTGGGCGAAACTTTTCTATCTTTTTCTTTTCTTTCTCTTTTTCTCTCTCTGTCTCTGCTGACGACTATCACTCTCTCTATTCAGGAAAAACCCTAAAGGTGATTAAAAATTAGATTGGGCCTCCACATAGGAAGTGAGCCCAACCCAACAAATCTTCCCCTCACAACTATGTGGAGATGATCGACAAACCGACAATCTCACAACAAGTTTCAAACTTGCTTCTCAGTAGTGTCTTAGTCATCATATCAACACAATTATCATCTGTATGAACTTTTGCCAACTCCAGTAACCTAGCTTCCAAAGCATCACGTATCCAATGATACCTCACATCAATATGCTTGGACCTAGAATGAAAAGTTGAATTCTTACCGAGATGAATGACACTTTGACTATCACAAAATAACAAGTACTTGTCTTGAACAAAACTAAGCTCTTGCAAGAGTTTCTTCACCCAAAGCAACTCCTTGCATGCTTCTGTAATGGCAATGAACTCTGCCTCAGTAGTGGACAATGCAACACACTTCTGCAATCTAGATTGCCATGCCACAGCTCCCCCTGCAAATTTAATCACGTAGCCTGAGGTAGACCTTCTAGTATCTATGTCTCTGCCCATATCAGAATCAGTATAGCCTACAAGGGTAGGCTTATCACCTTCAAAACAAAGCTTCAAACAAGTAGTACCACAAAGATACCTTAAAATCCATTTCACAGCATTCCAATGCTCTCTACCTGGATTAGACAAAAATCTACTAACAGTACCAACAACATGTGCAATATCAGGTCTTGTACACACCATTGCATACATCAAACTACCCATAGCAGATGCATAAGGAACCCGTTGCATATATGATTTTTCAGTTTCATTAGAAGGACTTTGTTTTGCACTCAATTTAAAATGAGTAGCAAGAGGAGTGCTTACCGCTTTAGCATTTTCCATCTGGAACCTCTGTATGACTCTTTTAACATAGTGCTCCTGTGACAACCAAAGCTTCTTCTCTTGCCTATCACGCATGATTCTTATACCAAGAATTTGCTTAGCAGCTCCCATGTCTTTAATAGCAAATGACTCACTCAATTGCTTCTTCAACCTGTTGATCATGGAAATATCTTTTCCAACAATAAGCATGTCATCAACATACAACAACAGGATAATGAAATCATTATTAGCAAATCTTTTAACAAAGACACAATGATCAGAAGTAGTCTTCTTGTAGCCATGCTCAAACATAACAGACTCAAACTTCTTATACCATTGATGCGGAGCCTGCTTCAAGCCATATAGACTTTTCCTCAGCCTACACACATGATCTTCCTTGCCTTTAATAAGAAAACCATCAGGTTGCTTCATGTAAATCTCTTCCTCCAAATCACCATGAAGGAAAGCAGTTTTAACATCCATTTGCTCTACCTCTAAATCAAGAGTAGCAGCCAAACTCAGTACAATTCTAATGGATGACATTTTCACCACAGGAGAAAAAAATCTCATTGAAATCAATGTCTTTTCTCTGTCTAAAACCTTTCACCACCAATCTGGCTTTATATCTTGGAGATGTAGAATTGCTTTCTTGCTTTACCCTGTAAATCCACCTATTTTCTAGAGCCTTCTTGCCTTTTGGCAATTTCACCAAGTCAAAAGTGTGATTATCATACAAACACTTCATTTCATCTTGCATTGCATCCAACCACTTTTTCTTTTCTTCACTCTCTATGGCCTCAAGATAACACTCAGGTTCTCCTTCATCTGTCAAGATAACATAGTCATCAGAAGGATACCTGGTAGATGGTTCCCTCTGCCTATTAGACCTCCGAATTTGAACTTGAGGTGGTTCAGAAGCATCACCAAGATCTTAATCTTGTGACATCCCATGTTCCTCGTCAACGTCATCAATAGGAACATCAAAATCATCTCCAAGTTGCTGATCATCAACATCATCATGTTGCTCATCATTCTGAACATTATTCTCAATAGTATCCAGATCACGTAGAGGCATTCAAACTGGATCAACATTAGACAATCTATTATCTATCTCAGATGTCATCTTCTCTATCTTGTCAATATCTTCAATGGTTTGATCTTCCATGAACTTCACATCACGACTTTTAATTGACTTCCTCTCAACAAGATCAAAGAACTTGGTCCTTTGTCTTCAAAACATAAACCCAAAGCTTCCTGGAACAATCATCAATAAAGGTAACAAAATAAAGTGCACCAATAAATGACTTTACCTTCAATGGGCCACAAACATCAGAATGCACCAATTCAAGCAACTCTGACTTCTTTGAGGGAGGATGCTTCTTGAAGGATACTCTGGTCTGCTTACCAGCCATGCAATGAGAACATTTCTCCAACTCTGCACTCTTCAATCCTAGAAGCACATCCTTTTTAGCTAAACAATTCAACCCCTTCTCACTGATATGACTAAGCCTTCGGTGCCACAAAGAAGCATCCATATCCATGGCGTTCACACTGTCTTTAGCAACCAATGCTTTTGTCCAATATAGTTTACTAATTCTCTCCTCTTTGGCCACAATTAGATTACCTCTAGAGAGTTTCCACTTTCCTGAACCAAAGTGATTTTCATAACCACTATCATCAAGCATCTGCACAGAGATCAAATTAAAGCGGATATCTGGAGCATGTTTGACTCCTCTAAGCAACAACTGCATTCCCATATTGGTTTGCAAGAAAACATCACCAATACCAACTACCTTAGACACACCATCATTACCCATCTTCAACACTCCAAAATCACCAGAAGTGTAAGATGTGAAGAACTCCTTCCTTGGTGTAACATGCAATGTAGCACCACTGTCAATTATCCACATGCTCTCATCTGATACAAGATTAATTGAATCATGGTCATGGAGAATAATAAGATCATCACAAATAGCAGTAGTTGTAACGCCCCTCAAAATATAGTTCATTTTTATATAATAAAATAAAGGTGAAACAATAATATCAAAATTTAACATAGATATATACATAACATAATTCATCCATTAATACAATTGTGCCTCAAAATAATATCCCTTTTCGAGGAAGTTTTAATACATCTCCATACAGGAGTTTTCAAAATAAAACAAAACAACAGCATTCAAAAACCGGCGATCTCCTCCTCCAGAAATGCTCACTGAGGAGCTCCACTGCCTGCAACATCATCTACTCCCGTGTAAATTACACACGATCATCACAGTTTTAAGAAAACAACCACAAAATAAAACACAGGGGTAAGCTAGCTATTTTTAAAACGTTAAATATGAAACTTTAAAATCAACATAATCGGCTTTTAAACACCTACATAATTCATCACTTTCTCATTCATTTCACATAGCCATCAAATATTCACACATTTCACAATTTCCTCAAGTATCAATCATTCCACAAAAATCCACCAAGTGTCTATCACATTTCAATATTTCTCTTTCTCACGTCAGACTTCCACTGACCCATCACACATAGACACTTGACACTACTTCCGGAAGACTCGTGCGTTGAACTTAGCATCCAGAGACCTGCACCTGTCATACCACACCACTGTGAAATCCACACAGGGTCGCTGTGAAATCCACACAGCCATGCGCATAAACATAATCTCAATATCATCACTCTCCCGGTATGACAGGGTTAATTCATATAACAGGTCAAGTTAGTTATCTTTCAAACAACTTACCCATACATATGAACCTCCTTCGACTCTCAACAACTGAATAACTTCATCTATGTGATTCCATTATATCAGCAGAGTCAGGATCGTCTCATTCACAGGATACTCACTGATCAATACACTCTAATACCAATCTCAACACGGTATTTCCTTTCCTGAAAATACTATGTCTTGATCACAATTTCACATTCATCCAGAACATCATACCACACGTAAAAGCACAATTCCATCATATAATATTTTGAATCTTTTCTTAAACAATCCCAATCACAGAAACAATAATACCAAAGTTCAGATTTTCGAATATCATATGCATTTCAATCTCAAACAAGTTCAAAACGACACTAAAACAGGGGGTTTCGAAATCAACATTAAAATCGGCGATCACGTTGCCCCACACATAAAAACAGAGCATCGTGAAATAGAATATGAAATTGGCGACCAAGCCGCCCTCACTTCAGAACCTACTCGCCTAAAGTTTTTATAAACGAAAATGCTAGCTTCCCTTACCTGGACTTGCGCAAAAACACTAAGAGCTCCAAAATCCACCGAAGCTTAAAGATGTCCTAACTCTGTTTCACGGCTTTGATCAGAAAACTTGCAGAGCACAACGTCAGGAATCCAGGGGCAGTCACCGATCTTCAACTGGTTCGCTAGGACGTCTGAACGTAGGGAGAAGGAGAGGAAAGAAACAGGGAACCAAAGCTAACTCACTCAATCACTCTCGAACCACAGCAACGTCCACTGCCTCTCAGGAGTGAGTTTTGAATCTAAACCAACTTGCCCAGAAATGCCGCTGCCACCACCCACTCTGCAGGAAAGCTTGCGTGCACACTTCCTTGAACAGTATGACCACGTGGGTTTTCTGCGCATACCAACTCTCTGATGCTAACTATTCTGAAACACCCTTTTTGTCTACGTGTCGCGCATGCAGAAAGTTCACGCTGGGAGCCTGGGTCCCACCTTATCTATGTGAAACACGACATCGCGCGATAACCATCCACCGATGACTGCTCGCGCGATGACCATGCCTCTCATACCGGCGATGACCGATGCCTCTCATACTGGCGATGACTGATCCTCTTCCTGACGGACGACTGATTCCTCTTCCTGACGGACGACTGATGTCTCACCCTGGAGGACCACCGATGTCCCACCCTGGCATACAACCGATGTCTCACCCTGGCAGACCACCGATGTCTCACCCTGGCAGACCACCGATGTGTCTCCCATCCTGGTTGATGACCGATGTTCCTCTCATCCTGTTGGTGATCTCTTATCGCCCTCGTGTGTGACGAGAACACATCGCCTTACTCTGGTCACCGATGTCACATCGTCACGCCCAGCTGAGGGCTCGTCCTCCCATACCTCTAAGTCTGTGGTATCACTCCCACATGACTCGGTGACTTTGGTAGCTTCACATTTCCAAGAATAGATCAGCACTACTCCTCGTGCGCCCATGCATGCAACACTAAGGACGATTTCTTGTGCTCAAGCATAGAGCTTCGCATGCACAGCGTATCTAAGGCTCAACCCACACCTTGATACGCGTGGTTTTTGGAACCCACTATGGTTGATCCAGCATCTTGACCACATACTAAGTGCACTTTCGGCGATCGTGTACGCCATAGGCGATTGGCGATCATGTGTACTCTAGGCGACAGGCGATTATGTACCAGAGAAGCCGGAGATCGCCTCCGTCTTCAACAACGGCGATCTCGTAGACTCCTAAGCTACACTTTCCTTCCTTTATATTTTAAATAAAAACATACTTAGAATTCACTTAAAATATATCACTTTCATTCCAATAAAATTTTCTAGGTCCTTACATTCTCCCCAACAAGAAAAATTTTCGTCCTCAAAAATTGAATTACAAGGAAAAGAGGTATGGATAGGCTTCTCTCATGGTTTCTTCTAACTCCCAAGTTGAATCACCCGATCTGTCATCCCACACCACTTTCACCATGTTAATGGTCTTGCCTCTGAGCTGTTTACTCTGTCGATCGTCAATCCTAACTGGTTTGGCTTCAAAAGACAAGTCATCCTTGATCTGCACATCATCCACTTCCAGCACGTGACTTGGGTCTGCCATGTACTTCCTCAGCTGTGATACATGAAAGACATTATGCAGGTTTGCCAATTGGGGAGGTAGGGCGATTTCATAAGCCACTGGACCGATCCTCCTTAGGATCTGATATGGCCCAATAAATTTAGGGGACAGCTTCTTTGATCTGATAGCTCGTCCTACACCCTTGGTCGGTGTCACTCTCATAAATACATGATCTCCAACTGCAAACTCCAAAGGTTTTCTCCTCTGATCTGCATAAGATTTCTGCCGACTTTGAGAAGCTTTCATTCTGTCCTTCATCTGTTTCACCTTCTCGGTCGTCTACTGAATCAACTCTGGTCCAACCAAGACTGCTTCGCCCTCCTGGTACCAACATAAGGGAGTTCTGCATTTCCTCCCATACAAGGCTTCATATGGTGCCATCCCAATACTGGCGTGGTAGCTGTTATTATAAGTGAACTCCATCAGCGGCAACATCTCATTCCAGCTTCCCAATTGATCCAAGAGACACGTCCTCAGCAGATCTTCCAAGGACTGGATCATTCTCTCAGACTGTCCATCGGTTTGAGGATGATATGCAGAGCTCATCCTCAACTTAGTTCCCAAAGAATCTTGCAGAGTCTGCCAAAACCGAGAAGAGAACCTGGGATCTCTATCCGAAACAATGCTGGAAGGCACTCCATGCAACCTCACAATTTCCTTGATGTATAACTGAGCCAACTTGGTCATGGATATCCTCAAATTCACTGGAAGAAAGTGGGCACTCTTCGTCAACCGATCAACTATGACCCAGACTGCATCATGACCCCTTACCGATCTAGGTAAGTGGGTAACGAAATCCATTGCAATGCTGTCCCATTTCCATTCAGGAATATCCAATTGCTGCAACAACCCGCCAGGTCTTTGATGTTCCACCTTTGCCTTCTGACATGTCAAGCAGGTAGCAACATACTGGGCGATGTCTTTCTTCATGCCCGACCACCAAAATGACTCTTTTAAATCCTGTTACATCTTATTCATACCTGGGTGCAGACTAAGGTAACTCTTGTGGCCTTCTTCTAGGATCATCTTCTTCAACTCTTCATTTGCAGGTATGCAAATTCTGCCATTAAATCTCAAGATTCCATCATCGCCCATCGCAAAGCCTTTAGCCTGATCGGTGCCTAGTAATTCTACAATACGCTTCAGGCTAGGATCCTCTAATTGCTTATCCTTTATCATTCCAATGAAATCATTAGTTATAGTTAACTTACTACAATTAATATGATTTACATGAAATTCCACTCCAAAGTTTAAATCTCTAAACTGCTCAATCAATTTCTGCTCTTCAATCATCATGGTTGATACTTGTATTGATTTCCTACTCAAGGCATCTGCCACTACATTGGCCTTCCCTGGATGATATATCAGTTGGAAGTCATAATCTTTTAGGAACTCCATCCATCTTCTTTGTCTCATATTTAACTCCTTCTGATCAAACAGATATTTCAGGCTTTTATGGTCACTAAACACCTGAAACCGAGCTCCATACAAATAATGCCTCCAAATCTTCAAGGCAAACACCACAGCCGCCAACTCTAAGTCATGGGTAGGATAGTTCCTCTCGTGAACTTTGAGTTGCCTTGAAGCATATGCAACCACTCTTTTCTCTTGCATCAACACACATCCCAAACCTTGATGTGAAGCATCACAGTAAACATCAAAAGGATTTCCCACATCCGGGATCACTAACACTGGGGCGCTAGTCAACCTCTTCTTTAGCCCCATGAAACTCTGCTCACACTTTTCAGTCCAAGCAAAAGGTTGATCTTTGCGAGTTAACTGAGTCAAAGGAGCTACTACCTTGGAAAAATCTTCAATGAACCTCCGATAGTAGCCTGCTAAACCCACAAAACTCCTTATCTCAGTAACTGTCTTAGGACGTTCCCACTGAAACACTGCCTCCACTTTGGCTAGATCCACCGAGATCCCCTGGGCAGATATTACATGTCCTAAGAAGTTGACTTCCTTCAACCAGAACTCACACTTAGAGAACTTGGCATATAATTGCTTCTCCCTCAGAATCTCCAATACTGTCTTCAGATGTTCTTCATGTTCTTCCTCGGTCCTTGAATAAATGAGTATGTCGTCTATGAAGACTACCACAAACTTATCCAAGAAAGGACAAAAAATTCTATTCATGAAATCCATGAACAGAGCTGGAGCATTTGTTACTCCAAACGGCATCACCACATACTCATAGTGCCCATAACGAGACCTAAATGTTGTCTTTTGAACATCTTCAGCTTTTACCAAAATTTGGTGGTACCCCGACCTCAGATCAATCTTTGAGAACACCGAGACCCTCCATCCTTTTTCTTAACTAGAAGCACTGGAGCCCCCCATGGAGATACATTGGGTCTGATGAATTGTTTCTCCAACAACTCTTCCACTTGCTTCTTTAATTCTACCAACTCGGCTGGAGCCATCCTATAAGGTGCCATTGACACTGGTCCAGCTCCAGGTACCAAATCAATAGAGAATTCCACTTCTCTCTTAAGAGGTAATCCAGGTATTTCTTCTGGAAAAATTTCCAAGAATAGATCAGCACTACTCCTCGTGCGCCCATGCATGTAACACTAAGGACGATTTCTTGTGCTCAAGCATAGAGCTTCGCATGCACAGTGTATCTAAGGCTCAACCCACACCTTGATACGCGTGGTTTTTGGAACCCACTATGGTTGATCCAGCATCTTGACCACATACTAAGTGCACTTTCGGTGATCGTGTACGCCATAGGCGATTGGCGATCATGTGTACTCTAGGCGACAGGCGATTATGTACCAGAGAAGTCGGAGATCGCCTCCGTCTTCAACAACGGCGATCTCGTAGACTCCTAAGCTACACTTTCCTTCCTTTATATTTTAAATAAAAACATACTTAGAATTCACTTAAAATATATCACTTTCATTCCAATAAAATTTTCTAGGTCCTTACAGTAGTAACACGATCATCATTGTCATGATGTTTCTCATTCTGCTTCCCTTTCTTATCTTTGTTCTCCTTTTTCCAAAGAAAACAGTTTCTCTGAATGTGCCCTGTTTTGTGACAATAATTACACTCCACATTTTTGTATCTAGACTTGGACTTACTTCTGCTGTTCTGTCTACTCCCTTTCAGTTCCTTTTTCTGACTTCTCCCCCTATTTTCAGTGACAAGTACCTCAGAATGAGAAGAAGTACCATGAGCCTTCCTTCTCATCTCCTCATTAAGTACACTACTCTTGACAATTTCCAAGGAGACAACACCATCAGGAGATGAGTTTGTAATTGAAACCAGAAATGTTTCCCAAGAATCTGGTAGAGTATTCAGTAGCCATAATCCCAACACTTCATCATCAAATTTGATGCCCATTTGTGACAATTGATCTCGGAGCCCCTGAAAATCATTTAAGTGATCTGAAATAGAAATCCCCTCCTTGTACCTCAAATTCATCAAGGAATTCAACAAATATAATTTATTATTTCCTGTATTAGAAGCATACAAAGTCTCAATCTTCTTCCACAAGGATTTTGCATGTTCCTCATTTGCAATGTGATTATAAACATTGTCTTCAACAAACTGACGAATAAAACCACAAACCTGTTGATGCTCAAACTTCCATTCCTCACCAGTCTTGTCTTCTGGCTTTTCAGTAGCAGACACAAGAAGATGCAATTTCTTCACAAATAACAAATCCTTCATTTTTCCCTTCCATAAGTGATAGTTAGTGTCGTTCAAACAGATCATCTTATTTGTATTTGCCTCCATCATTCAAGTAGTCAAATAGCTCCAACCTAGGAGCTCTGATACCACTCTGATGGAAAATTCAACACAATAAAAATAATATCTCAACAAGAGCAATAAGCAGCGGATAATAATTTCCCCAACTAGCAAGAATCTGTGAGGAGCAATAACAAATAATGGCAGCAACAAAAACACACTTCAGGAAGACACAAAAAATTTTAACTTGGAAAACCTTCTCAATGTGAGAAGTAAAAACCACAGGCACAAGTCAGTCAATCAAACTCCACTATGATCAATGTTATGGTTACAAGAGAGTCTCAAAACAGCATAAATTGTGCTCAATAACCAGCCAAATAACAATACAATAGAGATGAAACAAAGAACAAGAAACCTGAAAAATTCCCAAAACTGCAGCTACCGTACGCAGCCTATATGTCACTGTTCCGGTGACTTTTGAACAATCCGAACGGTCCAATTGAAACACCACAAGGTATGAACCTACTAACAAACTTTCAGCCCGATCCAACGGTGGACAAAACAGCAGCAGCAATCCGAAAAAACTCGTTCTCAATAGAAATGCTGAAAATGCTGCTGTAATGTGAGATGAATTTCTATCTGCTCAAACCACTTCTGTAAGATCCGAACGGTCAGATTGAATTCACACAAAGTATGGACCTGCTGACAAAATTTCAGCCCAATCCAACAGTGAACAAAGTGTCGACGGCAGCCGGAAGTTACTGGGCGAAACTTTTCTATCTTTTTCTTTTCTTTCTCTTTTTCTCTCTCTATCTCTGCTGACGACTGTCACTCTCTCTATTCAGGAAAAACCCTAAAGGTGATTAAAAATTAGATTGGGCCTCCACATAGGAAGTGAGCCCAACCCAACAACACAACACAAAAGCAAGATATATCTAGCCAGAGATTTGAATGGACTTTATCTGAGGCCTCTTCTCTTCATCTTTAGGTACAGTAACAATGAGTACCCAATTTTCCATACCAGCCTTCCATTTTTGTATTCTCGGGAAGCTTAAAGCTCCTCATGAACTTCCCATAGCTTCTCTCAACGCGGTGCCACCTATCATCTTTCTCTTCCTCCACTCTGCTTCTCTCTCCACTAATCAATAGCATCCTCCCTTCTTCCACTTCCATCTCCACCTCATCCTTCTTCACAAAATGGAGAACACTCTACAACTCTGTAGAACACATTATTTGCGCCACATGTGATTCCCTATCCATTTCAATTTTACATCATTGTGTTCTATTTTTGTTCCCCCTTGAGCCTGAGGGGTTTGTGTACTAGTCAGGAGTGCTCAGGTTCTTGGATCTCGGTTTGGGCTGGTGAGTGGTCAGCTCGGCTAGGTCATGAGTTTGGCCCAGTTTTGTTGGTAAGCCCAGTATGGTATAATTATAATGAATCTGCCATATGAGGGGGTCCCATGGTATATCCTTATAGATAAGTGTGCGCATGTGGTTGTTATGTGTGCGTGTTTGTTATTTGTTACATGTTAGTTACGTATTAATGAAATACCTGTTGATAATTGTTGATAATAACCCTAAAAGATAGGGGTGCACACCTAAAACAGAATGTTAGCCTGTGGTTAGCACCTGAAGATAATTGGTGCCCGTGACAGGTGATTTTTCTGTTAGAGATAAAAGATTAATGTTTCCAGTTATGCTTTCAATTGAGATTTTATTCTCGTGAGTGAAAGCTGTTACATGAATAGTTATAAAAGGGGCTTGAGACCCCAGGTGAAGGTACATTGTTTCTGCACACTAGATTGAAACTGTTTACTTTTCATAAGCCCTCACTGACTTGATCGTCGGAGTGTAATCAACAGGTAAGGCGCTCTTTGTCTCAACGGAGCCACATTCTAGTGCAACAAGAAGACACAAATCAGTATCCAGAAGAGACAAATTCGAAGAAGAGCGTTCAACCCAGGTCAACCGGTGAAAGAGTCAACCGGCGAGAACACCTCTAATTAAGAGA
This sequence comes from Phaseolus lunatus, assembly GCA_013389735.1. Lineage (NCBI taxonomy): Eukaryota > Viridiplantae > Streptophyta > Magnoliopsida > Fabales > Fabaceae > Phaseolus > Phaseolus lunatus. Next base: position 14,344,321 of record CM023867.1, read on the forward strand.
TGAAGATGGAAAATATGTTTTCTAAGGTTAGTATGCCATCTAAAATTGTTAAAAAATTATAGTTAGAAAAGATGGAAAATGAAAATAAAAGAAAAATTATGAAACTTTGTTGCGGTTATCTATAAAACCCCCAAAACTTGCTAAGGGAAACTTGTTAGGGGTTTAGAAAACCTCAGTAGAGGTAAGGACCTGTAAAATTGAATTGGAATAAAAAGGGGTTATATTTTAAAAGAATTCTATGTATGTTTTATTTAAAATAAAAAGGGAGGAAAAGTTAAGTTTAGAAGGCTATGAGATCGCCGGTCGCCTGCTACACATGAGCACCAGGTGGACGTCGCCAGGGCGCGAGGCATGCAGGCATCGCGCGGGCGCGAGAGGCATGCAGGCATCGCGCGGGCGCGAGAGGCATGCAGGCATCGCGCGGGCGCGAGAGGCATGCAGGCATCGCGCGGGCGCGAGGGGCATGCAGGCATCGCGCGGGCGCGAGGGGCATGCAGTCATCGCGCGGGTGCGAGAGGCATGCGGGCATCGCGCGGGCGCGAGGCAGGCGGGCATTGCCAGGGCGCAAGGCATGTGGACGTGGCCAAGGCGCGAGAGGCATGCGGGCTTTGCCAGGGCGCGATGCATGTGGACGTGGCCAAGGCGCGAGAGGCATGCGGGCTTTGCCAGGGCGCGATGCATGTGGACGTGGCCAAGGCGCGAGAGGCATGCGGGCTTTGCCAGGGAAGACATCGGTCGTCTCCCAGAGGAAGACATCGGTCGTCTTCCAGGGAGAAGGAGACATCGGTCGTTCGCCAGGATGAGTCAGCAGTGGAAAGTTATCGCGCGACGTCAAGTTTCACACAGAGTAAAGTGGGACCCAGACTCCCAGCATGAAACGTCCTGCACACACGCCACGTAGACAAAAAGGGTGGTTTAGAGTGGTGACATCAGAATGTTGGCATGCGCAGGAGACACTCGCGGTTGTACTGTTCAGAGCAGTGGTTGGCATGCACAAGCGACAACAGTGTTTGAGTTTTGCTGTGATTGGAATCATTCATTTAAGTGTGGCATGATGTGTTGAATGTTGTGAATGTGGATCGAGGCATAGTATTTTCAGGAAAGGAAATACCGTGTAAGATCGTGTGGGATGTGCATTGATCGGTGATTCCTCAGGGGATATCCTGACTCTGCTGAGATAATGGAATCACATAGAGGAAGTTACTCAGTTGGTGAGAGTCGAAGGAGGTTCATATGAATGGGCGTCTCGTGTGAAAAAGAACGAGCTCCGCCTGTTCTATGGATTAACCCTGTCATACCGAGAGAACTATTGACATTGAGATTATATATGCGCATGCTGTGTGGATTCACAGCGACCCTGTGTGGATTTCACAGTGGTATGGTATGACAGGTGCAGATCTCTGAGTCTAATCAATGCATGAGTCTTCCGGAAGTAGTGTCAAGTGTCTTGTGTGATGAGTCAGTGGAAGTCTGACATGTGAAATGAGGAACTTGAATTGATAGACACTTGATGCAGTTTTGTGAAATAGAATGACTCTTGAGAATATTGTGAAATGTGTGATTTCTGGGTGATCAGGTGAAGAGTATGAGAAACTTGATAACTTACGTGAATATCTTGAAATTGTTTACCTTGATTTTATTTTAATTATCCTTATTTAAACTCTCTTTAAAATGTCTAGCTTACCCTGCGTGTTTTGGTTCTGTGGTTGTTCTCTTAAAACTGTGATGATCGTGTATAACTTACACGGGAGCAGATGATCTTCCAGGAAGTAGAGCTCCTTAGTGAGTGGTCGCCGGAAGCAGATCGGCTGTTTTTGGGTCCCCCGATGGGCGATCGGCCTCGTCCGATAGGAGATCGGTCTCTTCCGATAGGAGATCGCCTGCTTCGTTTTTTTTACTGTATTTTGTTTATGTTTCTGGAAGAAAATTGACCGAATTTGTATTAAACTCCCTGTGAGGAGAAACTACATTTCATATATATAATATTTTGTTCACTTCAATCTATTTGTTACCTTTATTTTCATTATATACATTTGTATGGTATTTTGGCGGGATGTTACATTAATGGTATCAGAGCAGTTCGTCCTTAGGATGACCTGAGGGCTGTGGATCCATTGTGTTTCTTCTGCTCATGAAATTTATTTGAGTTTAAAATAACAACTATAGTGAAAAGTTTTCAAACGTTTTTGTATTGAGATTTTGTGTGTGCTTTGGTGAATATATGTCATAACTGAAAATCTTAGTATTAAGAATGAGAAGGTCTTGATAAAGTAGTGAGGGTGCACACTCATAACTGGATCGGGATGAGTCTCAACCTTAATTCCAAAGGTTTGATGTTAGCATATATTGAATTCTGGTGTGAGCTATTTCATTTTCTTGAGTGTCTTTGTAATGGATTGAGAATGGTTGATTGGATTGGTGACTGCATACCAGTAGTTGTGCTGGTGTTATGCTTGATGTTATAAGCATTATGATTCTGTTGATGAGCTCAAATTCTTAATGATTTTGAGATGCTGACCTTTGTAAGGTCTAGCTGTTACCCCCCTTGAATGAATTGATTTCTTATCGATCTCATTCTTGTAGTTGTAGGGAATATAGGAATCTTATAATTTCAAAATCTGAAAACGAAGGAGATGGCACGTAGACCTTCTACCCCTCCCCAACCTCCTTCGGAGATGAGCCAGATTGCCAAGGCTATCGAGATGATGGCAACTGCCATCCAACAGCAGAATACGGTAATGGCCCAGATTCATCAGGCTGTAATGAATCATTTGGGAACTGCTGGATCGGCTGCAACAGCTTCCCAGGTCAATCAGCCTCGGGAGCAGGTAGGGATGACCGAGTTCATGAGGCACAACCCACCCAAGCTCAGTGGGAGTGCTACCCCTGATCAAGCAGATCCGTGGACCAGGGAGTTACATGCCTTAGTAAGGAAGGCAAAGGTAGTGGAGACCCTGGAGAGGAGTGATTCCAGGATAATCAGATCACACCCAGGGGGTCCCTCCAGTGGGAAGGCCAAGGTGCAGCACCCACAAAGCAAGCCTTATGCGAGACCTCCACCACGTCGGGCAGGAGCAGTTCCGCTCCAGTTTCAGCGGCAACAACCATGGAAACCAAAGTGTTTCCGTTGTGGTGGGTTACATAACGTCAAGGTGTGCTCCAAGAGGAATTCAGAGAAAGGGTGTTTCACATGCCAAGAAATGGGGCACATTTCTAGAGATTGTCCTAACAGAAAAAGGATGACTCAACCCAGTGGTTCTCGGCAGTTGAGGAATGAAGGCAGCAGACCTCAGGCAACAGGGAGAGTGTTTGCCATGTCAGGAGCAGAGGCGTCTCAGTCAGGTAACCTCGTGCAGAGTATATGTTTTATAGTTGGTAGGAGTGTAAAAGTTTTGTTTGATTCTGGAGCGACACACTCCTTTGTGTCAAGCCTGTGTGTAGCCGAGTTGGGCCTTCTAGTGAAGGAGTTACCTTTCGAACTGTTGGTCTCTACACCTGCGTCAGGGCAGGTGATGACCTCTACAGTTTGCCCCGAATGTCCAGTGATAGTAGAGGGACGCAGATTCAAGGTGAACTTGATCTGCCTACCTCTTCGGGACCTAGATGTTATCCTGGGAATGGATTGGTTAGCTGCCAATCACGTTCTCATTGACTGCGGTGGTCAGAGGATTGCATTTCCAGACCTCCAAGGATCAGATGTAATATCTGCTCAGCAAGGGCAGTCAGCGTTGGAAGAAGGGGCGAGGTGCTTCGTGATACTCGCTCGGTCGGAGGTGGAGAATAAAGGGGACGTAAGTAGAATACCCGTGGTGAAAGATTTCACGGATGTATTTCCAGAAGAGGTACCTGGGTTACCTCCTAAGAGAGAAGTGGAATTCTCTATTGACTTGGTACCTGGAGCTGGACCAGTGTCAATGGCACCTTACAGGATGGCACCAGCCGAGTTAGTGGAGTTAAAGAAGCAAGTGGAAGAGTTGCTGGAGAAGCAATTCATCAGACCCAGTGTATCTCCATGGGGAGCTCCAGTGCTCCTAGTTAAGAAGAAGGATGGAGGGTCTCGGCTGTGTATAGATTACAGGCAGTTGAACAAGTTGACCATCAAGAACAAGTACCCCCTACCTAGGATTGATGATTTGATGGATCAAATACATGGAGCCTCGGTGTTCTCCAAGATTGACCTGAGATCGGGGTACCACCAAATTTTGGTTAAAGCTGATGATGTGCAAAAGACAGCTTTTAGGTCTCGGTATGGGCATTATGAGTATGTGGTGATGCCGTTTGGGGTCACAAATGCTCCAGCCCTGTTCATGGACTACATGAATAGGATTTTTCGCCCTTTCTTGGATAAGTTTGTGGTGGTCTTCATAGACGACATACTCATTTACTCAAGGACCGAGGAAGAGCATGAAGAACACCTGAGGACAGTATTGGAGATACTGAGGGAGAAGCAGCTCTATGCCAAATTCTCGAAGTGTGAGTTCTGGCTGAGGGAAGTCAACTTCTTGGGACATGTGATATCTGCCCAGGGGATCTCGGTTGATCCAGCCAAAGTGGAGGCAGTGCTTCTATGGGAACGTCCTAAGACAGTTACTGAAATAAGGAGTTTTGTGGGCCTAGCTGGCTACTATCGGCGGTTTATTGAGGACTTTTCCAAGGTAGTGGCTCCTTTAACACAGCTGACCCGCAAGGATCAACCTTTTGCTTGGACCGACCGATGTGAGCAGAGCTTCAAGGAACTAAAGGAAAGACTGACTAGTGCTCCAGTGCTGGTGATCCCCGAGGTGGGAAGACCTTTTGACGTCTTCTGTGACGCTTCACATCAGGGTTTGGGATGTGTTTTGATGCAAGAGAATAGAGTGGTTGCATATGCTTCAAGGCAACTCAAGGTCCATGAGAGGAACTACCCCACGCATGATTTGGAGTTGGCGGCTGTGGTATTTGCCTTGAAGATCTGGAGACACTATTTATATGGAGCTCGGTTCCAGGTGTTCAGTGACCATAAGAGCCTGAAATATCTGTTCGATCAGAAGGAACTAAACATGAGACAAAGAAGGTGGATGGAGTTTCTTAAGGACTACGATTTTCAACTCATGTATCATCCAGGGAAGGCCAATGTAGTGGCAGATGCCTTGAGTAGAAAATCAGTACAAGTAGCCACCATGATGATGGAAGAGCAGAAACTGATCGAGCAATTCAGGGATTTAAACCTTGGGGTAGAGTTCCACGTGAATCACATTAGTTGTAGTAAGCTGGCTATAACTAATGACTTCCTTGGAATGATAAGGGACAAGCAGTTGGAGGACCCTAGTCTGAAGCGTACTGTGGAGTCACTAGGGACCGACCAGGCTAAAGGCTTTGTGATGGGCAATGATGGGATCTTGAGATTTGAGGGTAGGATTTGCATCCCTGTAGATGGAGAATTGAAGAAGATGATCCTAGATGAAGGTCATAAGAGTCGCCTTAACCTCCATCCAGGCATGACCAAGATGTACCATGACTTGAAGGAGTCATTTTGGTGGTCAGGCATGAAGAGAGACATCGCCCAGTATGTTGCCACCTGTTTGACGTGTCAGAAGGCAAAGGTAGAACATCAAAGGCCTGGCGGGTTATTACAACCATTGGATATCCCTGAGTGGAAATGGGACAGCATTGCCATGGATTTTGTCACCCATTTACCCAGATCGGTAAAGGGCCATGATGCAATCTGGGTCATCACTGATCGGCTGACGAAGAGTGCTCATTTTCTCCCAGTGAATATGAGGATGCCCATGGCCAAGTTGGCACAGTTGTACATCCAGGAAATAGTGAGGCCGCATGGAGTGCCTTCCAGCGTTGTTTCAGATAGGGATCCCAGGTTCACCTCACGGTTTTGGCCGACCTTACAAGAGTGCTTGGGAACTAAGTTGAGGATGAGCTCTGCATATCATCCCCAAACAGATGGTCAGTCAGAGAGAATGATCCAGTCCTTGGAAGACCTGCTGAGGACGTGTGTCTTGGATCAATTGGGGAATTGGGACGAGGTGTTGCCTCTGGTGGAGTTTACATATAATAACAGTTATCACGCCAGCATAGGGATAGCACCATATGAAGCCCTGTATGGGAGGAAATGTAGGACTCCCTTATGTTGGTACCAGGAGGGCGAAGCAGTCTTGGTTGGGCCAGAGTTGATTCAGCAGACGACCGAGAAGGTGCAGCAGATACAAAGCAGAATGAAGGCTTCTCAAAGTAGGCAGAAGTCATATGCAGACCAGAGGAGGAAGCCTTTGGAGTTTGCTGCTGGAGACCATGTGTTCATGAAGGTGACACCAACCAAGGGTGTAGGAAGGGCGATCAGACCAAAGAAGTTGTCCCCTAAGTTCGTGGGACCATATCAGATCTCAAGGAGGATCGGCCCAGTAGCCTATGAGATCGCCCTGCCTCCCCATTTAGCGAATTTGCACAATGTCTTTCACGTTTCACAGCTGAGGAAGTACATGGCAGACCCTAGTCATGTGCTGGAAGTGGACAACGTGCAGATCAGGGATGACTTGTCCTTTGAAGTGAAACCAGTCAGGATTGAAGATCGTCAAAGTAAACAGCTCAGAGGCAAGACCATTAACATGGTGAAAGTGGTGTGGGATGAGCGATCGGGTGACTCAACTTGGGAGTTGGAAGAACCCATGAGAGAAGCCTATCCATATCTCTTTTCCTTATAATTCAATTTTCGAGGACGAAAATTTTTCTTGTTGGGGAGAATATAAGGACCTGTAAAATTGAATTGGAATAAAAAGGGGTTATATTTTAAAAGAATTCTATGTATGTTTTATTTAAAATAAAAAGGGAGGAAAAGTTAAGTTTAGAAGGCTATGAGATCGCCGGTCGCCTGCTACACATGAGCGCCAGGTGGACGTCGCCAGGGCGCGAGGCATGCAGGCATCGCGCGGGCGCGAGAGGCATGCAGGCATCGCGCGGGCGCGAGGGGCATGCAGGCATCGCGCGGGCGCGAGGGGCATGCAGGCATCGCGCGGGCGCGAGGGGCATGCAGGCATCGCGCGGGCGCGAGGGGCATGCAGTCATCGCGCGGGCGCGAGAGGCATGCGGGCATCGCGCGGGCGCGAGGCAGGCGGGCATTGCCAGGGCGCGAGGCATGTGGACGTGGCCAAGGCGCGAGAGGCATGCGGGCTTTGCCAGGGCGCGATGCATGTGGACGTGGCCAAGGCGCGAGAGGCATGCGGGCTTTGCCAGGGCGCGATGCATGTGGACGTGGCCAAGGCGCGAGAGGCATGCGGGCTTTGCCAGGGAAGACATCGGTCGTCTCCCAGAGGAAGACATCGGTCGTCTTCCAGGGAGAAGGAGACATCGGTCGTTCGCCAGGATGAGTCAGCAGTGGAAAGTTATCGCGCGACGTCGAGTTTCACACAGAGTAAAGTGGGACCCAGACTCCCAGCATGAAACGTCCTGCACACACGCCACGTAGACAAAAAGGGTGGTTTAGAGTGGTGACATCAGAATGTTGGCATGCGCAGGAGACACTCGCGGTCGTACTGTTCAGAGCAGTGGTTGGCATGCACAAGCGACAACAGTGGTAGTACTGTTCAGAGCAGTGGTTGGCATGCACCAGAGACAACAGTGGTCGTACTGTTCAGGGCAGTGGTTTCTCAGACTTTCCTGCAGAAGGGGTGGCAGCAGTAGCATGCATGGACAGGTAAGTTGGGATTCAAAAGCCACTGCGGGAAGGCAAAGAACGTTACAGACTCAAGAGTGTTAGAGTGAGTGCAAAACTTCCTCCCTCCCTTCTTCCCTTCCTTGCGTTGAGACTCAGGCAACCTCCAGCATCAGTACGACAAGCGACGTTGTCCTTAGAGCACCTAAGAGGTTCTCTGCAAGTTCTACAGACCAGGTGCTGAAAACAGAGCTACGGCATCCTTCAGGCTCGGTGGGTTTTGAGCTCGCGGTATTTTTTTTACGCAAGTCCAGGTAAGGGAAGCTAGACTTCATTTTCAATACAAGCCATAGTTTAGCTATTTCTGAAGTGAGGGCGACGTGGTCGCCGGTTTTCGTTTCATCTTTGTAAAATGCTCTGTTCTTATGTGTTTGGGCGACGTGGTCGCCGGTTTTATATACAGACTTCGAAATACCTTGTTTTTGAACCAGATCGCCGGTTTTGGCGCTGTTTTACGAACTCCCCTGTTTTTGGTGTTGTTTTGAAACTGTTTGAGATGTAAATGTGATATTCGAAAACATGAACCTTGGAGTGAGTTTTGCTGTGATTGGAATCATTCATTTAAGTGTGGCATGATGTGTTGAATGTTGTGAATGTGGATCGAGGCATAGTATTTTCAGGAAAGGAAATACCGTGTAAGATCGTGTAGGATGTGCATTGATCGGTGATTCCTCAGGGGATATCCTGACTCTGCTGAGATAATGGAATCACATAGAGGAAGTTACTCAGTTGGTGAGAGTCGAAGGAGGTTCATATGAATGGGCGTCTCGTGTGAAAAAGAACGAGCTCCGCCTGTTCTATGGATTAACCCTGTCATACCGAGAGAACTATTGACATTGAGATTATATATGCGCATGCTGTGTGGATTCACAGCGACCCTGTGTGGATTTCACAGTGGTATGGTATGACAGGTGCAGATCTCTGAGTCTAATCAATGCATGAGTCTTCCGGAAGTAGTGTCAAGTGTCTTGTGTGATGAGTCAGTGGAAGTCTGACATGTGAAATGATGAACTTGAATTGATAGACACTTGATGCAGTTTTGTGAAATAGAATGACTCTTGAGAATATTGTGAAATGTGTGATTTCTGGGTGATCAGGTGAAGAGTATGAGAAACTTGATAACTTACGTGAATATCTTGAAATTGTTTACCTTGATTTTATTTTAATTATCCTTATTTAAACTCTCTTTAAAATGTCTAGCTTACCCTGCGTGTTTTGGTTCTGTGGCTGTTCTCTTAAAACTGTGATGATCGTGTATAACTTACACGGGAGCAGATGATCTTCCAGGAAGTAGAGCTCCTTAGTGAGTGGTCGCCGGAAGCAGATCGGCTGTTTTTGGGTCCCCCGATGGGCGATCGGCCTCGTCCGATAGGAGATCGGTCTCTTCCGATAGGAGATCACCTGCTTCGTTTTTTTTACTGTATTTTGTTTATGTTTCTGGAAAAAAATTGACCGAATTTGTATTAAACTCCCTGTGAGGAGAAACTACATTTCATATATATAATATTTTGTTCACTTCAATCTATTTGTTACCTTTATTTTCATTATATACATTTGTATGGTATTTTGGCGGGATGTTACAGTAGACGCCTATCTTACTAGAGATTTTAAAACCTCCTTTAACAAATCTCCATTAAAATCAAATATTTTTGTAGTGTATTAACTAAATTAGATACTATTTTAGAGACTAAAAAAAATTATTGGTATCTAAAATAATTATGATATGAGTTGATTTAGGAGAGACACTCATTGAATTATTGGTTTCACTTGTATTAAGGTTTTGGATTAGCAAATATGGTGATGACTTAGTGAGGATTGCCATTAGATATGAACTTAAACAAGTGGTTAAGTAAGTGTGAAGGTTCTCTTCAAAGAGCAAAGGAAAAATACTCGCACAATGAAAGGAATGCAAACGAAAATTAAAGAATTCAATAAAAGCTAACATAAAAGAATGGAGAAAACATAATAGATGGGTTTAGAGACTAGAAATAAGAACTTAGGTGGTTGAAAACTTCCATGGAGCTAGAGGAGTGAAGGAGTTCATGCCACGTGGAGGAGAGGAATTCCAAGATAAGTGAAGAAGAGAGTCGTCACTTGAAGCATCTAGCCAAGATAAGACTCTGAGGAATTTAAGCATTCATAAAATCACTCACGTTGAATTTCTTTACTCAAAGTAATGTGTGATTTACAAAAGGAGGTAGCCACATATTTATAGTGTAGGTGTCATGAGATTAAGAAGGGGAGGGAGATTTGAAGTTCAAATTAAACCTACTTAACTCACTAAAATGGTGCCACTAATTGTGGATCTAGAAGGGGTCACACTTTACACATTTAAGCATGTGCTTAATGTGGGAATTGTGACCACATGTGCGCCTCTAGCTAAGGTTTCTAGAAGCCTAAGCTAGGTTATTACACATGTGAGCTCAATTTATTACATTTAAATTGTGTCTTACAAAAAGACTAAAAGAAAGAACAATTGATATTCTGGTCATGTTCAGGTGGTCTTCCCTTGATGATCCTCTGAGGAATAATGGGTCATGAGTCACTGGCTATGGAATGTGCCTGGCCAAACCCTAAGTCATGTGTCCTGGTCATCCTCCTAGAAGGTTGGGCTAACTAAGTAGGTTCTCTGTCGACTAGGGTTTCATCACAAAAAAGAATTAGTCACTATATTAACTAAATTAGATATTATTTTAGAGACTAAAAAAATTATTGGTATCTAAAGTAGTTTCAAATATTAATAAATAGTTTCTAAATTGATATATTAGCTACCAACTAATTAGATACTAAAGTTGGTAACTAATTAGATACCAATTTAGAAATTATTTATTAATAATAGAAATTACTTTAGATACAATAATTTTGTAGTATCTAAAATAATATCTAATTTAGTTAATATAATGACAAATTATTTTTTGTTTCTAAAATTAATCTCTATTTAATGCTTTTCTTGTAGTGTGGGCTTAGATAAATTTTGAGTGTTTTATCACTCAAGAGAATGGTACTGAATCAAGGTGGGGATTCGTGAAGATTGGTTCAAATAAAATCTAAGTTCCAGTTTTCCTAGACCCCCTAAAGGTGTTAGACCATTTAGTAGTTCAAGATCGTTTGATGGTATCATCACTTGATGGGTATCGTTTGTTGAAGAACTGTTATTTTGGATCGTCTAGCCCTTCTGTTTAATTTTCCTCGGTTGCTCCTCGTTTTATTATAAACTGAACCACTATACACATGTTTTGTTTGTAAGAGAAACATTCTTAGTAGGAAGTTGTAAGATAATTATTCTTTTGTCTTGTACTTAGTAACTTGAACTTGATAGTTATTGTTTTAACATAATACTTAAGAGTTTCAATGTGAGGATTCAGAGAGAAACTTCGAATTATAAATCTCATAAATTATCATAATAAGACTTATTATAGTAAATTATTTGTGTGTGATTTTTCATAATCTGTTCTACCATGTTTTTACTCTATAATTCTTAATTTATACATTTTTGTATTACATTAATTCATTAGAGTCGATCCAATGAATTATGTTTGTACTCTACACATATAAAATAGGAAAAAACTTTAACTTCCTTACACTTTTTATTTTTTCAAAATAGATAACTTCAAATTTATTTTGCATTACTTTGTATTAAACTTTTTCACTTTTAAAAATAGACCCTAGCAAGAAAAACTTAAACTCTTATTACTCATCTTAAATCTTTAACTTATTACTTTTTCTTATTATAATTCAATCTCCTAACATCATAATATAATAATAAACATTCTAAATTCAGAAAAAAATAATGAAAAAGTATTTGTATGATTTTTTTTATATGTTAATGTTTAAAAAAATATTCATAAGACATTAATGAACAACTTAACTTGAAGTAAATAACCAGTTTATATTTACTAGATTTTAAACTAATCATATTTAAGGACTGCGTGGATCAATCGCCTCATTATTTATCACATATTAGTATGTGTACCGACCAGTCCTCGGACACCGAGAACAGGTAGTAAAGGGCGAATCACGTCAGCTGGGTCCTACAGCATGGGCCAAAGCCACGTGAGGAATGGACCCCATTAGAGGGTGATCAGTCATCGGTGTGTTTCCTCAGAGTAGGGTGATCATTCATCGGTGTGTTCCCTCAGAGTAGGGTGATCAGTCATCGGTGTGTTCTCTTAGAGAAGGGTGATCAGTCATTCCCCTCAGAGTAGGGTGATCAGTCGTCGGTGTGTCCCCTGAGGAAAGGATGATTAGTCATCAGCCTACAGGGAAGGGTGATTAGTCATCAGCCTACAAAAAGGGGTGACTAGTCATCAGACTACAGAGAGGGGTGACTAGTCATCAGACTACAGAGACGGGTGAGTAGTCGTCAGATCACCAGGATGGGCGGAGGTGTCATCGTCACTCAGCAGGTCAAGGAGTCCTCGGCGACAGAGTGTGGCGAGATGACATCGGCCTTGGGTGATTTGAACAGCGTAAATAGAACAGCTAAGATTGGTTCCCAGAGTGGGCCAGTGACCAGTTGAATACCCAGAATTAGGGAGAGGCCTAGATCACGAAGTGCCTATGCGGGTAGCAGGGAGAGCACAGTTGGGTGTAGAGTCCTGAGGGGACGAGTACTCACCAGAGCTAGGGTTTTCCCAATGAAGCTACATGCATGGCACGTAAACAGTGAAGGCACTCCCAAAACAGGTGGCCCCAGAGACTAGGTGCACAAGGAGGCACCCAGGTGGTCACCCTGTGAGAGTTTGCACTCCAGAGAAGGAAACCTTATGTGCTAGATTACCCTAAGATTGGGTGATAGCGGCGCAAGGGTATTCCAGTAAACCCTAAATATGGCTAGTAGCGCAGCGAACCCTAATTAGGGCTAGCGGCGCAGTAAACCCTAGACTATATAAGGGACAGTAAGATACTTCACAAAGGTACGCAGTTTCTAGACCTAAACACAGAGAGAAATTCAATACACTTGGTGTTGCTTGCCCTACACTGACTTGAGCGTCGGAGTGCAAACGGCCTCTAGGGCGCCCCCTTTCTCTTTTGCAGGTGCAGATTGCTTCGAAAGAACCAAGCACATATCAACGTGAGGAAGGAGGCGTGTGAGTGTCGTGAGTCAACCGACAGGCGGGTCAACCAGCAAGAACAGTATGTATATTTGTTTTATGACTTTTTCCCTTCCTGCACTTCCACACTACAAAAAATAAAAATAAAAATATTCTTTACTGCATCATGTCACCCCTTTAACTGCTGTCTCCATCACGGTTGCATTTTTTTTGGAAGAAAGAAGATAAAAAGATTAAAACAGTGAGATTGATGTATTTATCCTCAAAATTTTGTTCCTTTACATGTTTTTTATTTTTTTTAAAGTTTGTTCTTGAAAAATGTATTTTAGAGAATTTATTTCAGAAAGCATTTCATATATTTTTGGAAAACATTTTATATGTTTTAGAAAGTTCAATAAAAATCTGTTGTAGAAATTTTGTTTTGAAAATTATATTCCAGAAACAGAAAACTTATTCCACAAATAATTCAAAATAAAAAAATTTAGAAATCACCTATATAAAAGATAAAATGATTATTTTAAAAATTATGAGCATATAGTTAAAATTACGGGGAGAGCACGAAAAAACCTTGTTTTATTCATAAAAGTGGAACTAACTCAGCTAAGGCTACTACACACTTAGTTTGTATTCTGATTCATGATACTAATTAATACCAGAACATAAAAAATTCAAATAAAATAACTTGTTAAAAATAGTTTCTCTTTCAAACATTGGACGCAAATTTGTCTTGATATGGTGAGTCAACAATTATAAAGAAATCAAGATTGTGAAATTGACATTTTAACATGGCCTGGCTGTCACAAACAAAGAGTATGTCATCCTTTCAACAATAATGTCAGTTTATATGTTATCATATTCAACGTCTTCCCTTTCTTCTAAGATCATGGTGTGGGAACGGAAATAAATAAAACTAGGATCTAATCTATGCATTAACAATCCATGAATAAAAATGGTTTAAAATTTTGAATTCATGTCCACCAAGAATTATATATACATGGAACTATGTGACCTACTTACCTACCAATGTACATTCACACACACCCTTTTGATGGTCAATGCAAATTAATTATTTAATTCATTAGTAACATAACTTATTGACAGATGCATCACAAATTACTTAATTTGTATATACTCAGCCATAGCAGGTTTACATCTATTGTTACAACCTGAATCTTGATTGAGGTGTTAATTAATCAATTATCTTACCTGAATCATGACTCATTTGCAGATTTCTATCGACTCAGATGATGCAAGTTGGAAAGAGAGATGCAGCAGAAGGATGGAGGAATTGGAGAAAAGACAGTTCCAAAGTGAAGATGCAGCTTCAGAACTGCTGCATAAGGATCTTGTTGGGAAGAAAAAAGTGATGGAGGAATTGGAGAAAAGACAGTTCCAAAGTGAAGATGCAGCTTCAGAACTGCTGCATAAGGATCTTGTTGGGAAGAAAAAAGTGATGGTTTCTGAGTTGTTTAACGCTGTTGATGGAAATGGAAACGTGGATAACTTCGTTGACGCGTTGCAAAGAGTGTGTGAAGAAAGGAAAGTGGGTTTGAGTGGTGTTTTTGATGAAGTTACCTGTGCTGGTGATTCACTGCTTCATGTGGCAGCGGATAAGGGGAGAGAACGGATTGTAGAGTTGATTTGTTGTCACTTTCCTGAACTTCTTATTAAGAGAAACGTGAGAGGTGATACTGCACTTCATGTTGCTGTGAGGTCCAAGAACTCAACTATAGTGAACTTCATTCTCTCCCATTATGCCATTGAGAAGACAAAACATGATGGAATGAGAGATAAAGAGATTACAAGAGAAAAGAATAAGTATGAGAATGCCCCTTTGCATGAGGCTGTGTACAGTGGGGATGTTGGTGTGGTGAAAGAGATTTTAACTGCAGATAAGGATGTGGTTCATTGTTTGAACAAGTCAAGGAGATCACCACTGTATTTGGCTGTTGTGTATGGGAATGTGGAAATTCTTAATCTTCTGTTGGAAGTTCCATTCCCTCCTCATCAACCTCTTCCACTCTGCATTGGAAACTCTCCACTTCATGCAGCCATATTGGAAAGGAATCCAGGTATATTATATTCCTTCTTTACTCCAATTTTCTTTAAATTAACCATGGTATACTTAGATTAGTTTGTGTGGAACATCTTACATTAATTAATTATTAAGTCAACATTATAATATATAAATGAAATGTCATACTCATTTTAGAAGTTTTATAAGTTAATCTTATAAAATTTAGTTAAACTTAAACTTGCATAAGAATTATTGACAGCATATCTTAGATGATTTGGTAAGATTTTGGTTGAGAAATTACTACTTCTAATTCTTATATATAAAAAATTTAATTGATATAATATTTTACATTAGTAACACTGTCTTGTAAAAAAATACGAAGTATTTTATAAACTAATAATTTATTTTTAAGAAAATGCTGTTTTTATGAATTTAACTATAATTATTTTTCATTAAAGTTTTTCTTTTTCAATTGAACTCCATACACATTATTTTTCTTTTGTTTCAAATGAAATTAATTATTTTAGATTTACTTTTGATTATTGGAATAATTTAATTTTTACATTTGTGAGAACATACCCAAAATGTAGATTTTTGGCTTATTGTACTTTAAGTTGTGGATTGAATAGGTTGAAGTAATCAATTACTTCCTCCTGCACCTCATCAAATTTAAATCTGCATCCGATTTATACATGAAAAAACAAAAGTGTTCTTAAATAAAAGAAGGGATGCAGATCAAAAATATTTTCAAAATCCCTCTCCTAAAACACGTTTCTAATTTGGATTTTTGAAACAGGTTTTTGAATTTTGGAAACTTTGTCTAAATAAATTTTTAGACTTTGTTACTAGAAATTTTTTTAACGTATGTTGTTTTCGGATTTTTTTTTCAAAATGAGATTTTGATTTTCAAATTTTATTTTAGAATTTCATTTCAGAATATAATAATTGATCTCGCCGCAGACTCAAGCGTGGAGAGATGCGTCGTCACACCTCCGTTTGGCCTTCTAACTGTTGCGCATCCTGCAAAGACGCTCCGGGAGTCTTCGACGGGACTCCAAGCGGTACCTGCAAAACACGCGAACGGCGCCTCTAGCGGCCGTTGTAGCTCCGACGCTCAAGTCAGGCAACGGGAACACCAAAAGGTCTCTCTCAGATCTCTCTGTGTGAGACTGTGTGTGTGTGCCCTCAGTTCTCTTTGATTCGAAAACTGAGTGCCCTTGGATTTGTGTTGTGTGTCTGAGGTAAAGAATGTCTACCTGGTTTGGTGTTCTTCTTCCTCATATAAACCCTGCGTAGCCCCTACAGGCTACCTCTAGGTTCACTTAATTACTCTGCAGTGCCGTTTCCACTCCCCAGGGTGCTTTGCGTGCCAGCCTTCTTCACTTGAGTGCCAGGTTTGACAGGGGAGGCCGCGTGGGTACCTCTGGACCCCTCGACTTCTGTGCCTACCTGCCTTACCTATTCTCTGGGAACATCTTCACCATCCACGTGGCAGACATGCAACCCCACTGGGAGACTCTAACTTTGATGGGTTCTCGTCCAGCAGGATTCTGCATTTAACTGCGTCTTCTCATCTTCGTGCGTGGTCGTCTCGCGACTAAGGCCATTCACTGTCTCTGGGCGCTTTGCTGATCATCGATTGCGTCGTTCACATCGCGCGGCCGATGTCACCTCAACACCCACCGATGACCGATGTGCTTCTTCACATCCTCGTGCTCTGCTTATGGGATCAGGCGAGGTCCTTGAGTAACGTTCTCGCTGGGAGCCTGGGTCCCAGTTTAACACGTGTTGACAAGAAACCCCCGACGACTGATCATTCTCCATGCACCGATGACTGATCACAATGCATGTACTGATGACAGATCACTCTGAACGCACCGATGACTGATCGGTGCTTCGTCCCTTCTCGCACTCTTCTTCCAGGCGCTCAAGTAGGAACTGATCTGCTGGTGGTGGTCGCTTGGTAGCTGACCACTGATCGCCGTTCTTGAACGATCTCCACCCTGGTTCATCTGCCTTTACGTGCCACACGTCACTCTGTGATCGGCCCACGTGGTCATCTGCTTCTGACGTCATCGCCTACCGATGACCGACCGGATCACAAGCCCCCCAGTCTCGAGCTGTGAACTTGTTCTCAGCGAAGAGACTAAGTGGTCTTCGTTGCCAAAGGGAAGAAGGAGCTCGAAGCTGATGTACCTGAGACCACGGCTGTTGGTGCTGAGGTTCTGATAGACGGGTTCCATGGGCTTGCAGCAGGTTCACTGCGTCCTACCAGACTTGGACTCTACCCAACCTAGCCTCCACCATTCAGTGGCCAATGGCAGGCTCATTCCTCCTCCTTGAGCTTCTTCCCTTGCCACTTCTCCTTGTGTGTAATTTCTCTTGCTGCTACAAACTTATATAATCTTGTATGCATAAGTTCGTGTTGGATGACTGACCCGATGGCGTCTAAATGCTTCGACTGATCGTCCAAGACCTTGTTTGGGCAAGCTTTCATACTAAGAGCTTTGCTACCGACCACCGACTAGCATGTTAGCGCACCACCGATCAGTCATCGCGCTTCATGCTTCGCATTGCTTCCGCGTCACTCCAGCGCTAAGTGCATAGAGGACCCGACCTCTGAAGTTGATGCCTGTGTTTTGGGGAAGAGGACTGCTCCTTGATGACCCCTCTTGCCTTAGCCTCGCTGTAGGAAGTTGAGGTGAGGTCCTTTTATCTCGCCTCAGCCTCTCTGTATAAAGTCGAGGTGAGGACTTCCTTTCGCCTGCACCCCGCTGTACAAAGTCGAGGGTGAGGACTTTCTCTCGCCTCAACCTTGCTGTAAAAAGCAGAGGAAGAGGGCTTTCTCTGCCTGCACCCCGCTGTACAAAGTCGAGGGTGAGGACTTCCTCTACTGAGTGGGTGCATGCTCCCAGGGGAGCGCCAGGGGTGGCTGTCTAAGCGCACTCGCCAGGCGCATCCCTGCCTGCATGGTATCACCGTACGCCCTTTGAGTGGGCAACTCCTCTTCTTCTGGTTTGGAATCATGCGGGGTGCATGCGTAACGCTCTCGCAGGGAGCCTGGGTCCCAGCTTAACACGTGTTAACAAGACCCCGATGACAAACCTTCTTCTGGAATCATGTGAGGTGCGTGCGTAACGCTCTTGCTGGGAACCTGGGTCCCAGCTTAACACGTGTTAGCACGACCCCGATGACCAGCCTCATTTTGGAATCATGCGAGGTGCATGCGTAACGCTCTCGCTGGGAACCTGGGTCCCAGCTTAACACGTGTTAACATGACCCCGATGACCAATGGACCGACCGAGTACTTACCCCGACATGCACCGACGGCTGATCTTGCTTTGGGTGCACCGATGACTGATCGAGCTCTGCTTCTTGGTGCTCAAACGCGACGGTGATGTCTTGTTACGGGGAAGAAGAGTTTTACTTGTTGACCCCTCTTGCTTGCCCCGAGTTCATCGACCTTTGGGTCTGATTCCTCTTGGACGTTTCTCGAAATCTTCCCCTTCCCTCTCTTGGTTTTCCTAGAACTCCCGAGTTCCCAAATTTTGGCCACCTGCACTCACTCCTGGGGTGAGGAGAACATAGGTCAGTGTTCCGCACTCGCGCCTGGGGCGAGCAGGCTCCAACTGATCCTTTGGACTTGTATTTGGGGCAAGCAGAACTTGAAACTGGGAAACATGTGCACACTTGACATACTGAAATCTTTTTTATTGGGTGGCCTCGTTAAAAACCCTCTAGGGAAAAGAGTGCCCCCTGATTCGCTTAACCATTTTTAGTAAATACATTGAGTGCGCGAGAACGCATCTACTTTACAACTTAACTGAAGTAGAATTTTAAGTGCGTAGCGTTCCATGTCCTGGGGATAGGTGCTCCATCCAGAGTCTCCAGCCGATAAGCTCCATTCTCCAATGCCTCAACTACTCTATATGGACCCGTCCACTTTGGAGATAACTTGTTCTCCCTCTCATTGTGGTGTGCCTTCCTCATCACCAGATCGCCCTCCTGGAAACGCCTGGGCTTCACCTTGGAATTGTGTCTCCGTTCCACTCTTCTTTTGACAGCTTCCGCACTGAGCCTGGCTCCCTCTCGCACTTCGTCCAGGAGGTCCAGATTCACCTTTCGCTCCTGATTGGACTCTTCGACGACAAAGTTCAGGAACCTAGGGGAGCTCTCCTGTATCTCCACGGGGATCATAGCATCCGTCCCATAGACAAGACTAAAGGGTGTCTCTTGGGTGCTGGACTGTGGGGTGGTATGGTAGGACCATACAATTCTGGGAACCTCTTCTGCCCAATTACCCTTGGCTTTCTCTAATCTTTGCTTCAGTCCCCTAAGCAGCACTCGGTTGGCTGACTCCACCTGCCCGTTGGTCTGCGGGTGTTCTACTGAGGCGAACACTTGTTGTATCTTCAGTTCTTCGCACATCTTTCTCAACTGATGACTGGTGAACTGAGTGCCATTGTCGGATACCAGCCTCTTGGGTACTCCGAAACGACAGACAATATTCTTCCAGACAAAATGCTCGACCTTCTGAGCGGTGATGTGGGCCACTGGTTCCGCCTCCACCCATTTTGTGAAATACTCGATGGCCACTATGAGGAACTTCATCTGCCTGATCGCCAGAGGAAAAGGTCCCAGGATGTCGATTCCCCACGTGTGAAAGGGCCACGGGCTATGAATGGACCTCAACTCCTCTGGGGGCGCCTTATGCCAGTCTGCATGAAGTTGGCATTGTTTGCACCGCTGAGCGTACTTCACACAGTCTTCTTTCAGCGTTGGCCAGTAATACCCTGCGCGGAGGATTCTACTTGCCAAAGCGCGACCACCGACGTGGCTTCCGCACACCCTTTCGTGCAACTCTGACATGAGTCTGGTGCATTGCTCTCCATGCACGCACATTTGTACTGGGTGGGAAAAGCCAAATCTAAACAAGTTCCCATCGATTAGAGTAAACTTACTCGAGCTCTTCTTTATCTTCTTTGCCTCTGTTGGGTCCAGTGGGAGCACACCATCCTCTAGGTACAACTGGTACGGCGTTATCCATGTATCGGGCCCCTTGACAGCGCAGACTTCCATCGCCTCATCGGTCCTTGCCGGTCGCGCCCTCACCCTCGGTGCTTTCAGCATTTCTTGAGTCAGGGACCGATGACCGATCGCCAGACGCTCCACCGACTTGGATACTTGAAGTACTTGATTATCAGATACGAACGCTCGTGGCACCTTTAAAGTCTCTTGAATGACGGTCCTCTGTTTTCCCCCCTTGCCCGAGCTGGCCAGCTTGGCAAGCAGATCTGCTCTGGCATTTTGCTCACGGGGGACATGTATCAGTTCGAACTCCTCGAAGGACGTCTTCATGAGCTGGACGTACTCCAGGTAGGCTGCCATCTGAGGATCTTTCGCCTGGAACTCCCCTGTAACTTGCCCAGTGACTAGCAATGAGTCACTCTTAGCCACCAGACTTCTTGCTCCCATTTCTTTCGCCAGCAACATTCCTGCGATCAGGGCTTCATACTCTGCCTGATTGTTGCTAGCCTTGAAGGCAAAGCGAAGGGATTGTTCGATCAGCACCCCGTTCGGGCCTTCCAGAATGACTCCAGCGCCGCTTCCCTGCTGATTGGAGGAGCCATCCACTGACAAGACCCATCGGAAAACTACGCCTTCTGCAGGTGTCGCGACCGGCGACAGTTCAACCACGAAGTCGGCGAACACCTGCCCCTTGATTGGTCCTCGGGGCTCGTACTGGATGTCGAATTCTGAGAGTTCCACAGCCCACTTGACCATCCTCCCTGCTACGTCTGGTTTTTTCAACACGTTCTGGATGGGCAAGTCTGTCATGACTACTATGGTGAAGCTGTGGAAATAGTGTCTGAGCCTTCTAGCTGAAAAAACTACCGCCAGTGCTGCCTTCTCCAGGGTCTGATACCTCGTTTCCGGGCCTCTCAACACCTTACTTACAAAATACACAGGTTTTTGGATCTGATCCTGCTCTTGTACCAGGACCGAGCTGACCGCCCTCTCTGTCACAGCAAAATACAGGCGAAGAGGGGTGCCCATTTGTGGTTTACACAATACTGGTGGGCTCGCCAGATACTCCTTCAGCTTCAAGAAGGCTTCTTCGCATTCTGGTGTCCACACAAATCTACTGCTGCGCTTGAGACATTGGAAAAACGGATGACCCTTCTCTCCTCCAGCAGACATGAACCGTGACAAGGCGGCCAACCGACCAGTGAGTTGCTGCACCTCCTTCACCGTCGCTGGGCTCCTCATTGCCACGATTGCCGCGCACTTCTCCGGGTTTGCCTCAATTCCACGCTCTGTTAGGAGGAAACCCAAGAACTTCCCAGCCTCCACACCAAAGATGCATTTCTCAGGGTTGAGCTTCAACCCATACTTGGCGATGGTGGTGAAAAGTTCCTCCAGATCAACTACATGGTGCGCCTTCTCCCGCGACGTGACCACCATGTCATCCACGTATGCATGCACGTTCCTTCCAAGCATGGGCGAGAGCACCCTATCCATAAGTCTCTGATAGGTAGCTCCTGCGTTCTTCAACCCGAATGGCATTACCTTGTAGCAGTAGCAGGATCGTTTCGTCATGAAAGCAGTCTTGCACTCGTCCACGGGGTGCATCCTTATCTGGTTGTAGCCTGAGAAGGCGTCCAGAAAGCTGAGGAGCTTCCCCCCCGACGCACTGTCCACCAATGCATCTATGCTAGGGAGAGGATAGGAGTTCTTGGGGCAGGCCTTATTGAGATCAGTGAAGTCCACACACATCCTCCACTTGCCATTTGACTTCTGCACCAGTACCACGTTTGCCAGCCATTCGGGGTACTGGATCTCTCTGATATGTCCAGCAGCAAGGAGCTTCTGTGTTTCGTCATGGATCACCTTCTTCTTCTCTTCATTGAAACTCCTTCGCCTTTGGCGCACTGGGCGCGCCTTGGGGTCCATTGACAGGCGGTGGCAAAGGAAATCAGGGTCGATTCCCGGCATGTCAGAAGCTGACCACGCAAAAGCGCCCATGTGCTTCTCAATCACACAGGCGATCTGCGATCGGTCTTCCGCAATGAGCGATTCCCCCAACTTAAACCTTTTTCCCCTTATCTCCACCTCTTTCCATCCCTCAGCAGGATGGGACCTCCTTTCATGGGCGATGACCGCCCTGGCGATGTCTAACTCGCGAGGATCTATCGCGTTTCCTGCTTCCGCTTCGACTTGAGCTACCTGAGAGCCCCCCAGCATAGCATCCTCCATTACCTGATCTGGCCGGGCCCCACGAACCACCGATCTGTCCTGGAGCACGCCTGCTGGCGGTGTTGTAGTGACATGGCAGACGCTTCTCTTCTGCTTGAGGCTGTTCTCATAACAGCGCCTAGCCTCAGCCTGATCTGACTTGATGGTAATGACAGCCCCTTCCACCGATGGCAGCTTCAACTTCATGTGCCTCGTCGATGACACTGCGCCCAACCTGTTGAGCGTGGGTCTTCCCAACAAGATATTGTATGCAGATGGGGCATTCACCACCAAGAACTTTATCTTCTCTGTGCGGGATGCCACTCCATCGGTAAACGTCGTCCTCAGCTCTATGTAGCCCCGCACCTCGACCTGGTCTCCCGCGAAGCCATACAGACACCCATCATATGGCCTCAACTGATCGGGGGACAGTTGTAACCTGTTGAACGTTATCCAGAACATGACGTCCGCTGAGCTTCCTTGGTCTACGAGCGCCCTGTGCACTCGTCTTCCCGCTGTCACCAGGGTGATGACCACCGGGTCGTTGTTGTGGGGTATTACGTCTTGCAAATCAGCCTTTGTGAAGGTAATGTCCACCTCGGGGAAATGGCCTTCATCTACCGAGTCCACGGCCATCACCGACCGTGCGTACCTTCTTCTCTGCGACCTGGAACACCCTCCACCGGAAAAACCTCCCGCAATGGTCATCACCTCCCCATGCACAGGGATTTCGTGTTGCTGATCATCCGCTTGGGACCCCGAAGCGCGATCACCCTGCACTCCCCGTAGGTAATCGGTCAGGAGGCCTGACTTCACCAACTCAGCGAGTTGACGTCCCAATGCCAGGCAGGTGCGGAGTGTGTGTCCATAAGCATGATGGAAATCACACCACTCATCCTTCTTCCTTCCAAGTACCTTGTTAGTTTTCTCTGGTACTCGGAGCCTTGCAGCCACAGCGGGGATGGCGATTAGCTCTGCCAACTCTACAACGAAATCGTACCTAGGGGGTGCGTCGTGCTCCCTTGCACGCCCCTTGACCTGGTCTTTCCTGGGTGTATAGGGATGAGGCCTCCCTTGCACCCTCTTTCCTTCCTTGGCCTCATACACCCGCACCTGTTGCTGTTGCTTCCCATGACCCCCGCGTGGCTTAGATGGTGCAACACTGCTTCTCTTCTCAGAGACCTCTGTCTCCGCTACTATGTGCGCCACCGCTCGTCGCCGAATCTCAGCAAAGGTGGCAGGGTGGCTCCTGATGAGCTATTCGCCGAAAGGGCCAGGTAGCACGCCTTTCTTGAATGCATGCACCAGCATGCTCTCATCCTTGCTGGGCAGTCTTACCACCCGCGCACCAAAGCGGTTGAGGAAGTCCTTCAGCGATTCACCCTGGTTCTGGCGCACGTCGAACAGGTCGTAAGCTGCCACCGGCGGCGCTTTGTTGACTATATACTGCTCCGTGAACAGCTTTGAGAACTGATGGAAGGAGGTGATGTGGCCCTCCGGCAGGCTCACGAACCACTCCGTAGCCACTCCGCTTAGCGTGCTCATAAACATTTTGCAGTACACTGCGTCTGAACCTCCAGACAGCATCATCTGAGTATGGAAGGCTGTCAAATGCGCCTCTGGGTCTTCCACCCCTGTGAACGACGCTTTCACTCCCACCAAGTTAGGGGGCACCACCGTGTTCATGATCTCGGGGGAGAAGGGCATGGGAAATGCTCTAGGGGGCGACGGCGGCATCGACGTTCTGTCTTCGGATATGCGCTCATTCTGCGCCTGCAGCTCCCTACGCAACTCCTCGTTCACGCGGTTCAACTCTTCATTCCTGCTGCGCGATACAGTTAGCTCTGCATGCATCTTCTCCTGCTCAGCTCTCGATGCTGCGACGTTCTCCTGCAACGCGCGCATCATCTCCATGACCTGCGCCATGGTCACAGTTCCTTCACCAGCAGGTGGTGGAGGTGTCGTTTGTCTGGCTCTTCTACTCATCTGTGCGATTTCTATCCTCGTTCTTGTGTATGGGGGCTTCGTTTTACTTCGGGCCCCACGGTGGGCGCCAAATGATCTCGCCGCAGACTCAAGCGTGGAGAGATGCGTCGTCACACCTCCGTTTGGCCTTCTAACTGTTGCGCATCCTGCAAAGACGCTCCGGGAGTCTTCGACGGGACTCCAAGCGGTACCTGCAAAACACGCGAACGGCGCCTCTAGCGGCCGTTGTAGCTCCGACGCTCAAGTCAGGCAACGGGAACACCAAAAGGTCTCTCTCAGATCTCTTTGTGTGAGACTGTGTGTGTGTGCCCTCAGTTCTCTTTGATTCGAAAACTGAGTGCCCTTGGATTTGTGTTGTGTGTCTGAGGTAAAGAATGTCTACCTGGTTTGGTGTTCTTCTTCCTCATATAAACCCTGCGTAGCCCCTACAGGCTACCTCTAGGTTCACTTAATTACTCTGCAGTGCCGTTTCCACTCCCCAGGGTGCTTTGCGTGCCAGCCTTCTTCACTTGAGTGCCAGGTCTGACAGGGGAGGCCGCGTGGGTACCTCTGGACCCCTCGACTTCTGTGCCTACCTGCCTTACCTATTCTCTGGGAACATCTTCACCATCCACGTGGCAGACATGCAACCCCACTGGGAGACTCTAACTTTGATGGGTTCTCGTCCAGCAGGATTCTGCATTTAACTGCGTCTTCTCATCTTCGTGCGTGGTCGTCTCGCGACTAAGGCCATTCACTGTCTCTGGGCGCTTTGCTGATCATCGATTGCGTCGTTCACATCGCGCGGCCGATGTCACCTCAACACCCACCGATGACCGATGTGCTTCTTCACATCCTCGTGCTCTGCTTATGGGATCAGGCGAGGTCCTTGAGTAACGTTCTCGCTGGGAGCCTGGGTCCCAGTTTAACACGTGTTGACAAGAAACCCCCGACGACTGATCATTCTCCATGCACCGATGACTGATCACAATGCATGTACTGATGACAGATCACTCTGAACGCACCGATGACTGATCGGTGCTTCGTCCCTTCTCGCGCTCTTCTTCCAGGCGCTCAAGTAGGAACTGATCTGCTGGTGGTGGTCGCTTGGTAGCTGACCACTGATCGGCGTTCTTGAACGATCTCCACCCTGGTTCATCTGCCTTTACGTGCCACGCGTCACTCTGTGATCGGCCCACGTGGTCATCTGCTTCTGACGTCATCGCCTACCGATGACCGACCGGATCAATAATCTATTACAGAACACAATAATCTATTCAGAAGATATTCTCATTTTTCAAATCTAGAATAAAAGGTAATTTTAGAAATTTAAAAAATGGATGAGTTGTATTTCACAATTGATAAGGTGTGCGAAGAATTTGCCAAGTACTCCCGTGAAAACTTTTCTCTAAAAATCGAATTAGTTAGTTTTAGGTTTAAATAATGTAAAGATAATGAGTTTTAAGTTTGATTCTTAAAAATAATTTTTTATTTTTCATATCCCTCAAATTTAAAAATAGTGATTTGGTGTCTAATATGAAGTTACATATTGTTTATGTATCGAATGATGGTGAAATGATAGTTTCAAAGATATCCTTTTATATTTGCCATACAGTGTTCTGTGCCACTGTTAAAAATATTTATCATCCTCAAAATAAATATTATTCTTAATTTTTCCCTAGAAAATTCCTAATTAAATTGATTTTGTGTGTTGTTCATATATAGCTTTGATAGAAGAGATATTAAAGAAAAAAGCAGAGCTAGTTTATTTAAGAGATGAAAATGAAGGTACTCCCCTTCATTATGCAGCATACATTGGTTATGCTGAAGGATTTCGTATACTATTAGAAAATTCGTTTCAGAAATCAGATCAAACTGTGTTGGAAGGGAACAAGAAGGGTCATCTTCCTATTCACCTTGCTTGCAAAAGGGGTCATGTTAAGGTAGTAAAAGAATTTCTTCAACACAAATGTGTTACTAATCTTTATGTTCTCCTTAATCATAAGGGCCAGAACATTCTTCATGTTGCTGCGAAGAATGGAAAAAGTAAAGTGGTAGAATATCTGTTGGGAAATTCAAAGATTGATCAATCAACTATAAATCAGAAAGACAACAATGGAAACACTCCATTGCATTTGGCTTCAATAAGTTTATTTCCTAAAGTTCTATACCTTTTTACACAAGATGAGAGGACTGATGTGAAGCTCTCCAATAACAACGATTTAACAGCTCAAGATATCATTGGTCTGGCCATGAAAAATAAAATAACGATTCGGAAGGTAATGATCAGTTATTAACATTAGTAGTAGAATAAACTTTTCTCATAAAGATAAGACAAAATTTGTTAGATCTTTCTCGATTTGACTGTCTTTTGCAGTGAATAACTCCAGCTTCACAACTGGGAATTCTATCTGTTGATGAAGCATAACATCTAATGTTAATTTCTACTTTCTTTTTCTGATCTTTTTTTCTAATTTTGATGAAGTTTCTAGCAAGACGAGTTTTGAAAGAAGCAGGTGTGCCCTCGAAGGTAAATGATATGTTGCATTCTCAACAGCAAAAAGCAGTGAAAATGGATTTGAGCTTAAATAAACTCCTAAACACATTTTTAGTAGTGGCGACATTGATGGTGACAGTGACCTTTGCAGCTGCTTTCACTGTGCCAGGAGGTGTATACAGTTCTGATGACAGAAACCCAAAAAATAGAGGGATGGCAGTTTTGGGTGATAAAGCATTATTCTGGGTATTCACCACCTTCAACATGACATCTATGTATAGCTCTGTCATTGCATGTGGACTTCTGTTGATGGCAATGATTTTTGATCGTAAGTTGGCAACACGAGCAACTATCCTTGCGATGGGTTGCTTGGGTTTTTCCTTCTTAACAGCACCAGTGGCATTCTTGGCTGCTGTACGTCTAGTTGTGGCTAACAATTCTGCACTTGCCTATCTTATAACTGCCATTGGAGTAATGTATAGTTCCATCATCTTGTTGGGTCTACTTTTTTCATTTTTTCCAATTGGAATTCGCCTTCCCTTATTTCGTCAACTTGGCAGATTCGTTCTTCAGATTCTGATTGCATTAATAGATTATGATGATAAGCCGAGAGATTGATATTCTCAAGAGAGAGAACAAGGACAAGAATGATTAATTAGAAGAGCATTGTGTAAAAGTAATGGATTCAGATGCTTTTATTTCTCAATGATGTATAGATTATATATACAAACTATTCTTAAAATATCTCTTAGAGTCTAATAACTTTATCAAAATAAAATGTTTAAAACTAATAACCAACCTCTTCTCATTTAATTTATTTACATAACTACTTTAAAGATCAAGTTTGTATAAAAACAGACTTTGTTAACCAATCAGATGTTGTATTACCCCCTCAAGTGGGAGCATAGAGATTCAGAATGCCCATCTTGCTCAGGAAGGATTTAAACTACGGTTTTCTTGGCTTTTGTAAAGATATCTGCTAGTTGAACAATAGTAGGAACACAAGGTTGTAGATTGCTGTGTGGAGAATTTCATTTCAAACAAAATCACAATCTACTTCTATATGTTTGGTACGTTCACGAAACACCAGATTCTTAGTGATGTGCAAGGCCACTTGACTATCACAGATCATAAGTTTGATATGAGTTATACCGAGATTGAAGAGAATCCTTTTTTGAGCTCGATACACAACTTCAGCAGACGACCGAGAAACGATGTTTTGTACCATCCAAGAGCTTTCTTCCCTAGAGGTGATGGCTGCATGTTCCATATATATTGTTACGTTCCAGTGCTTCTATCTCAGCTTGCATTGCTTGTTTCCATCTTGCATCTTTCACATAGAGGCTCTTTTTCTGCAGTGATTGCTGCAAAAAAATGTCTGTGGCAAAGAGAATTTGGCATTGTTTATATAATGATCAATAGGATAGGGAGTACAAAGGATGTGATGGAGCTGGTGAACTAAGGGAAAGATTCAACTTCTGTGCAGTGTCTGTTACATACCCCTGAAGTCTTGTTGATGGTTGTTTCACACGATGTCCACATTTAAGTAACGAATTTCATCAGGATTACTTAGTATTGATGTGTCTGAATTGTGCTCAGTTGGGATTTGCGGTTGAACATAAACTGAGTTTTCAGAAAGACCCCTAGTAGTGACTGAGATTTCCACCATGGAACTTGTGGTAGCTGCAGTACATGTACCCCCCGTTGAGGTGGAGATCTGGTGGTGATTCCAAGTCATTTTCGGAATTAGTGTCTACCAAGTTATTAATAGACAAGGAATGAGAAAATTCTCTCATTTTCGGAGTACTGATATGGAAATTGGTTTTCAAATAAGTGCACATCTTGTGAAAAAAAGAATTTATGGATTGATTAAGTTTGATAATATGAATTGAAAGAGTGAAAATCTTAAGGAAATCACAAAGGAAATCAATAATGAATGAATTTGAGAGTTCTGCCTCTTATTATTTCTCAATTGTCTTCTTTGTTTTTTTTTTACAACAATCTCAATCTCCTTTTACTTTCATTATATTTTTAATGTTTATTTTTATTTTTAACTCTTTTTTTTTTTTTATTGTAGATAAGTTTTGAATATCGTCTTTGATGTAGTCTAGCTTGAGTG
Source organism: Phaseolus lunatus (assembly GCA_013389735.1). Lineage (NCBI taxonomy): Eukaryota > Viridiplantae > Streptophyta > Magnoliopsida > Fabales > Fabaceae > Phaseolus > Phaseolus lunatus. Next base: position 14,372,911 of record CM023867.1, read on the forward strand.
CTTTCTTCCATGAGCTGAAAACGAATTTGAAGGTGGCGGAAGCTATGGTTGAAGACATGCAAGGAGCTCTTAGGAGTTGTGGATTCCTTGAAGGTGAAGTGTTAGGTGTGGAGAGTGAGTGGTGAGGCCATCTCACTTGGAAAAGATGAAGAATGAAGACTAAAGGTGTCTATCCTAGAGGTAGGAGACAAGAGTGAACAATTGGCACAAAGTTGGCAGCAATTTCACTCAACATTAATCTTCCATTTACATAAGCCAAGCACCTCCTTATATATGATAGAGGGCTGGACATTTTGGAGCCAAAATTTGAAAATTCAAAATACAACTTTCCAATGAGAAGGTGTCATGTGGAGTCATGCTTTCCATGTTTTAGCTCACACCTTCCATGCTAAATCTCCACTCCTAGGCTGCCATGTGGACGTCCATGTGCTCAATGCCAAGGTGATTTTCGTCCTCCAAAACACCCTAGACATTTTAGGGTTACATTGGGCTCAAAGAAGCCCAACTGTTACCCTAACTAGTCATATTTTACTATTGGCCCAAATACAAGCCCAAAAACCTATGCTACTTGGCCCAAATATTTGATCCAATTATTTTATGCTAATAGGCCCAATACATGGCCCATGAAATCCTAAACAACTTTATACAATTTATTTAAGCTAAAGCTTGGCCCAAAAATAATGTTGACTAGTCAGTAGGAACTCAGTCTTCTTGTGTTCTTTTGACCAAAGCTTTAGTTTATGTTTTGATGACTTGGAGGTCTTCTTGGATATGTTTGTATATTCCTTCACCCTAGAGTGCTCCTCTTGATTGGGCCTAGAAAAAGAAACAAAAACCCAGTTAGACCCATATTTACAAGTAAATCCCAAAATAACCTCTCGGTCTTTATCCTCCTTATTATGTGGTTGTGTATGGCTGGAGGCTCTGCCATCATCCCCTCCCTCTTGAGAGGATCTGTCCTTAGATCTACAGGATTGATCTTGAACAACAGCCTTATTCCTGCTTTGAACTAGGTTCGTCCTCCAGGATCAAATATCCATCTGTTGGAGTCATCAAACCAGTCAAATGAGTTAGTTTTAGCAGTTGTATAAAAATCAGTCTGATTAAGTTGCCATTCCTCTTGTTTTTCTATTGTTTTTGGCAACTTTTCACAAGATTTCTTTAGAGAGGAGTACATAATTTTCTTTTCTAAGGTTTTCCTCCCTTGTTCTAGATTTTTATTACTAGACTCTTTAGACACTACCTTTTGTTCTAGAAGGGTTAGTGATTTTTCAGTTTTTATTTTCCTTTTGAATATTTTTTGACCATCTAACACTTGAGAAGGTGTTAAAGGATATAAAAGATATTTATTTTTTTCATGTGTGAAGGTAATCTCGTTGGTACGACCATTATGCATGGAGTTTTTAACAAATTGCGATGGTCATCTCAATAAGATATGACAAGTTTCTATAGGCACTACATCACATAAAATTTTATCTTTATAGATGCTTACAGATAACTTGACCTTCACTTGGTGATATCTTAGCATATATTCAAAATAAACTACTATATATTTACAATGTCTCAAGACATGATTCATGAGCCTTATGAACGTACTGGGTGCATTAGTGAGTCCAAAAGGCATCACTAACCATTCATATAATCCAAATTTTGTTTTAAAAGCGGTTTTCCATTCATCACCTTCTTTAATTCTGATTTGGTGATATCCGCTTTTAAGATCAATATTGGAAAATATGAGGGACCTATGCAGTTCATCAAGCATATCATCTAGTCTTGGGATTGGATGCCTATACTTGATGGTGATGTTATTGATGGCTCTACAGTCACAACATATTCTCCACTTGCCATCTCTTTTTGGCACCAACAAGACAGGTACAGCACAAGGACTTAGGCTCTTTTGAACCCAGCCCTTCTCCAACAAATCCTGTACTTGTGTCTCTATCTCCTTAGTTTCTTCTGGATTAGTTCTATAAGCTGGTCTATTGGGTAGATTGGCTCTTGGAACTAAATCTATTTGATGTTCTATTCCTCTAAAAGGTGGAAGTCCAAGGAGGCCTTCCTTAGGGAATACATCATCAAATTCTTTTAAAAGTTCTTTTACTGAAAGAGGTAGTTCACAAGTCCCATTAAATGTTGCAGTGCATGTAAGTGTTCCTTTACAAAGCAAGAGGTTTGAAGGTTGTTCAGAAAGAAGTACTTTTTTAACTTTGTTTTCAATTTTTTCTTCTTTCTGAATGACCTGGTGGGAAGGAAGACTCTTCTCCCAAACCTCAGATTGGTCCCTAAGGACTTTCTCTTGATTTTTGATTTCTATTTTTATATTTTGATCACTCTCACTAGTTTCTTCTTCTTGGCTACTATTTTCATCTTTGTCCCTTAAGATCATAGTTTTTTCATTGGGACATTGAGATGCTAAGTAACCCTTATTAAGACATTTAAAACACTGAATTTCTCTAGTTTGAGTGTGTGAGATGTGCTCATTTTTAGTTAGCTTTTGGGAAGGTTCTAGAGATGTTTCTTTTTATATGCTTTTCCCCTCTTTGGAACTCATCCTTGTCATAAGGTACAAAGTATGAACTTTGATTTTGACTTGATTCTTTTTTCAAAATTTCTTTTTCAACTTTAATGCAAAGTTGAATCAAGTCATTTAAATCTTTATAAGGTAAAAGTTCAACTTTGTTTCTTATCTCAAGTTTGAGACCATTTAAAAACCTTGAAATGGTGGTATTAATTTCTTCCTTAATCTCTGCCCTTATAATATATAACACCATCTTTTGCCAATATTCTTCTACACTCAGATTTTTTTTATGAAGTCTTTGGAGCTTGTCCATCAACTTCCTATTGTAGTTTGAGGGAGTATGGCGACATCTCAAGGCTCCCCTAAGATCATTCCAACACGTAATGGGAGGGTCCTTGTGGAGATGTTCTTTTTAGGGCAATCCACCAATTCATAGCATTACCTTGAAAGCTTAGGATGGCTAAGGGTACTTTTCTTTCCTCACCTACTTGATGACAAGCAAACAATTGTTCTACCTTCATTTCCCAATCTAGGTAGGTTTCTATGTTTTCTTTCCCATAGAAATAAGGTAGATCTACCCTAACCTCCCTTGGGCTTTCTTTTCTTTCTTTTCTAACTCTCCTAGGTTGAGGTTGATAGTATTCATTAATTCTAAGCCTCTCTTCTTTAAAAGAATCACTCACCCTAGAGCTAGATGCATGAGAATTTCTTTTTGTTTTGTTGATGTATTCATCCCTTTCTTTAACCATTTTCAACTCTTCTTCTAACAAAGCAAGACGAGCATCCCTTTCTTTGAGTTGGGCCTCATGTTGCAATTGTCTATGTGAAAATGATTGAAAGTCTTGAGCTAATTGTTTCAAAAGAGATTTAATAGACTTTCTATCATTTTCATTAGAATGAGGAGAATGAGAAGACATGATTAAAGTTATGTGTTAAAAGCAATTTACCACAAGAAAGATAGGTGGAACAAAGTAGGTATATTCCTAGGAAAGGGAGGTGGATCACTTGGATCACTTAAGTACCAAGCCTTTCCTAGCCAGATTCTATCCTCCAAGACTTTCACAAACCTTTCTCTAAGTAATTCACTTAGACCACAATCAAGAATGAAAACACAATTTTAATACAAGAAACAAATATGCTAAAACGATTAAACACGAATGAATTAATTCTAAATAGAAAGCTTTAAACTAGTCGGATTCCTAATGATGAGACTTGTTGGCACTTGTGAACCTTCAAGACATACTCATCGAATAATTACGTGATTAATCCACTAATTGTTCAAGGTTTAACAAATTACAACTCAAGAAAATACAATGGCAATTGGATTAACAAAAATTGTAAATTCTAATCTATGCACTTCTTCCTTTTGGCACTCCTTTTTTTGTTTTGCACCTTTTCTATTTACACTCCCCTCTTTGTGTATATTTGTGTATAACCTTGTTGCTGCACTCTTGCTATACCTCTTTTAGGATAGTCAGTTGAAGTAATCAATTCAGCACCTACTAAGTGATAATAGCACTCACCACAAAGGTTAGCTCCAAACTTAACAAGCACTTTTTGAAAACTTCCACCACATAATAGGTCAACAAAAATTAAAGCAACAAAAGCTGAATTTGAATTTGGACAACAACAAAGAGATTTTAATATATGACAAAACTGGAAGGAATGTTGAAGGAAAATGACAATCAAGCAAAATAAGGCAATCAACAAAGCTAGCACACAAAATTAACCTAAGGAAAGGTACTAGAATTGGATTACAAAAACCAAAACTGAACTACAGGAATTGAAGTGTCAAAAAGTGTGACTTACACGATTTATGTTGAGCTGTATTTTTCAAATTTGAATTTGAATTTTTAAACACAGATACTTCAAGATGTTAACCAAATTTTGGCGCAATAATATAAGTTAAGTTCACCTCTCCCTTCTTGCCCTATTTTATATGTGAGCCAACTGACTATGTTATATGCAGGAGTTCTGAATTCATGGTCGAATTCTCTCCAACCTGGGGGGCATGATGCAAACCAAGCCCACAAGATGATGACCAAGGATGCTAAAGTACAAAAAGATAAGTCATCACAAAGTAGAGACCTCACTAGAGGGAGAATTGGACGAAGACCAGAGCATCTAAAGTTCTTTCTGCTAGTCTTCTTAGTGAGTAGAAAATGTTGTAAACAATTGGACTCACTTTGGGGGTCCAAATAGCAAATATAGGCTAGAATAAGGTACCTTTAGTATAATAGGGGGTGTGGGTAGCATTTTAGCTTGTTCCTAGCCCATTTGAAGGCATTTTGACCTAGTTTCTAGAAGGACAAGCCTAGGATGCGGGATTGACTTAGTCAAATCCTAAGGCTGCCCATTTTTTCCCTTTTCCCATCCTACCCTTTTAGCTTGTTCTCCAAGGCTCCTTCACCTATAAATAGGAGGCCTACCTAGTGTATTTTTACATGTTGAATGAAGAGTAAAGTTACTATACACAAATTTTGTGAGAAACTAGTGAGTCTTGTACTCTTAGTCTTAGTCTTATCTTGTGAGAATTGAAAGCTCTCAAGTGGCGACTTCCAACACTTATCTTGGAGTAAATTCATCCTTCAAGTGGATTGTCCATCTCTCAAAATCCATTCCCATAAGCTTCCTTATTCCTTCATCTTTTCCTTTCATTGTCATTCCATTTATTTCAAAAATATGTGCTTGTTTTAGCTTCCTTTTCCTATTCGGCCATTTGCTTTTGTGGTTGTTTCCTTTGCTTAATTCCGCACCATATATTGTCATCATCTTCACCTATAATTGTATTTTTCCTTTTGGCCTTATGGAAATGAACCTTCACATCTACTTAACACTTGTTAAGTTAATGTTCAGTGGGGATTTTCCTCAGATTCTCACCTTAATCATCTTAAAATCCAATCCTAAACAAAGTGTCACCATAAAATGCTAAATCATAAAATCAACTCACATCAAAAAGTTTGGGGGCAAAAGGAATTGATCTTGGTGTGGTTTTGGCTTAGCCAAGTTTGGTGATTTTAGTGGGTCAGTCCAGTTTTCGTCTCTTGGTGCCATGAGTGGTGAAATTTCAATGTCATGGTTTTTTAGGAATCTTGGTTGGGAATTGTAAAAAATGCATCCAAAATTAGGTGCGAAAAGTTTGGTGGCAAAGGAAATTGATCTTGGTTGGGTTTTGACTTAGCCAAGTTTTGTGATTTTGGTAGGTCGGTCTAGTTTTGGTGGCTTGGTGCCAAGAGTAGTGAAATTTCAAAGTCATGGTTTTTGAAAAATCTTGGTTGGAAATTGTCACAAATGCATCCAAAATGAGGTGAGAAAATTTTGGTGGCAATAGAAATTGATCTTGGTTGGGTTTTGGCTTAGTCAAGTTTGGTGATTTTGATGGGTCGATCAAGTTTTGGTGGCTTGGTGTCAAGAGTGGTGAAATTTCAAAGTCATGGTTTTTGAGAAATCTTGGTTGAGAATTGTCACAAATGCATCCAAAATGGGGTGGAAAAATTTTGGTGGCAAAAGGAATTGATCTTGGTGTGGTTTTGACTTAGCCAAGTTTGGTGCTTTTGGTGGGTTAGCCTGGTTTGTGTGCCTTGGTGGTGAGCCATGAATCATGAAATTTTCAAAGTCATGGTTTTTGAGAATTGTTGGTTGGGAAGTCTGAGAAATGCATAAAAAATGAGGTGGAGAAAGTTTGGAGGCAAAACCAAGCCATCTTGGTGTGGTTTTGAATTTTTGAAATGTTGGAAATTTGAGCGTTTTGAAAAAAATTCGTGAAAATTCGAAACCCTGTCCAACCTCAACGAAATTTGGTGGGCACCTTCTTGATATTAATGTGATAGACTGAAAAAAATCACGCAATAATACGGTGTCTAGATACGTTTTTCCATTTTTCTCGATTTTCCACATTTTGGGTCTTTGAAAAAATAAAAAATACTTCCCCATGGAGAAAAATTATAATTTTTTGTAGGCAAAATTATACCATTTTTATGAGGATCCCTACAAAAAATCTCGTCAAAGTTCGATCTCTAGGTCCCAAAACAGAACTTATGTCTACTCAAAAAAAGTGTATCTACTTGTACAAAAGTGGCTTTTGCATATTAGACTATTATAGGGGGGGGTGTCCTCCACAATCATCCACCAAGTTAAGGGAGCTCTTTGGTTGGGCGCTCATGCATCCCCCCTCACGTTGTGGCTTGCTTTGTGGTGGGAGCAAGTCATAACGCCCATGGCTTGGTTGATCCACCAACTTGGGTTGGTGTCACCCATGGTGGGTTTTGGCTGACGTTGATTTTGATCGACTCTCAACCCAGTGCGTGAAAACTTTATGTGCAGTTGTGGCACACCTGTGGGCTTCGGTGTGTGGCTTATTTCAACACTTGTGAGCACAAAATCGGGGGTATGGCTTCTTACCATTTGTGGGAAGGGGGTTATCATGTCTAGCTTATGACTGGCCAGGGGTGTTGTCTTGTACCGCTTGGGAAGGGCTTTATTTTCGGTCCAGTAGCAGCCACTAGAAGGAAGGCACGACCTCATTCGTGTGGGTTCTCCTTCAACACCATCTTCGCGCGCAATCTGCTTGGATGGTCTTATGGAATAGAAACGCGGATGGGACGGGTTGAAACTCTGGCCTAGTGTGATCGAGAGAAGATTTAGGCCATGACAAACATAACACACCATAACCAACCAATCATAGATACACTTCGGAAGGAAAATGTGGGATTCGTCGTGTGTGTGTGTCGCTTTGAGGACACACATGAGCATAGGAGGGAAGGCACCGGCTCATTCGCGTGGCTTCTCCATGAAAACCATCCTCGTGGGCGGTCTTGGGGAGTAGTAACACGTATGATATGGGTTGGAACTTGGTGAGCACGGGTAGAGAAGTTTGTGCACGCACGCGATGCGGATGTTTTTTTCCATACCTAGCGATGTGGGCACTAGGTCACTTGATGTTTCCATTTGCTCACTTGCCAATAGTGAGCGGAGGTGGACCGTCTCATGGTGTGGTGTCCTGCGAACACGAGGGTGTGTGAGTTGTAATGAGGATGTTGTTGTTGGTTGGCTCCATGCCCCGTGTATCGAATGGTCAGACACACATCCCTCTCGTTGCCATCCTTCCCTGGGTGAGTGATCATGTTCCCTATGCTGCGTACCTACCAAAAGGCATTTGTGTTTGCTAGCAAAGAGTGTTTCCGTTTGGGCTTCCACCACACGGTGCAGGTCCTGGAGGATCTTAAAGTCACGCACGTAGTCTGCCCTGTCCTCACAACTATGCACGGGCAAGGCAGCACACGTGGCGAGATAGTTCTCTAGGATGCGGTGCATGAGGCAAACCCGGGTCGTTCATAGAGTGGCAACCCGTGCAATTCTCGACAATAGGTTACCACCCACCTTGGATGACTCCCTATTTGCAATGTGAGATGGGCGGGTGTGCGACATGAGCTGCATTGCCGACCCACTCGTGCGAGTGCTGGGGTAACATGGATGGATGCTACCTGCTTGATCCTGCCAGTAGTCATATGGTTGTCTCAAAGATTAAGCAATGCATGTGTAAGTATGAACTAATTCATACTGTGAAACTGCGAATGGCTCATTAAATCAGTTATAGTTTGTTTGATGGTATCTATTACTCAGATAATCGTAGTAATTCTAGAGCTAATACGTGCAACAAACCCCAACTTCTGGAAGGGGTACATTTATTAGATAAAAGGTCAATGCAGGCTCTGCCTTTTGCTTTGACAATTCATGATAACTCATCGGATTGCATGACCCTTGTGTCGGTGATGCATAATTCAAATTTCTGCCTATCAACTTTCGATGGTAGGATAGTGGCCTACCATGGTGGTGATGGGTGACGAAGAATTAGGGTTCGTCCTTCATGAGTGATTTTAAGAATATCCCACATTTCTTTTGTGGATCCACATTGAGAATCCTTGAAAAATTCATCAAAGTTCAAAGCAGAAGTTATAATGTTCTTGGCAATGCAATCAAATTGTGCCTTTTTGCTTTCAGTCTTAGTCCATTTGGACCACGGTTTTTCAGTGAAAACATTATATTTTTTAGCTTTAGGAATAAAAGGACCATTTTGAATTGCATTCCAAATTCCTCTATGAATTGAATCCACAAAGATATTCATTCTAACCTTCCAAAACTGATAATTCAAACCACAAAACAGAGGTGGCCTGTTAATTGAAGCACCCTCCCCAAAGGGAAGTTCTTTAGCCATGAAAAAAAATTAGGATCGAAAACTTGAATGACTTTCAAGAACTTAGCTCTTGATGCCAACTGTTAGAACTATAGGCCTTAAACAAAAGGGGGGTGAATGTTTTTTGAAAGATTTTCGCAAATATTGAAGGTCGATTGAAAGATAAAGGAGAATCAATCAATTAGAACTCTGTTAAGCCAATTTAAAAACTGTTTTACACTCAAAGCAGAAAATCAACCGATTGTTTTTGTGGAACAATCAGTTGTTATATCAGCAGTTATAAAAAACAAAGCAAAAACAAATTTAAAGGAGATAAGGGATAGAAAGATCAACACATAAATTTTTATACTGGTTCATTCTTTATCAAGAGCTGCATCCAGTCCTCAGAAACTTTTGAGTATTCCACTAAGCAATCAAACACCTTGATTACACAACACACACCAAAGTGGTGATCTTGAACCCTTCAAGAACACACACCACCTTTGGAAAACAACACCATAGATCACAAAAGACCCTCTGTATCTGCACAACACCAGTTCTCATAGAAATACAATAGTCAAGAGAGAAAAAGAAGGATAACACTTAATACAATCTCATATTGAATAGAAAAAATACAAAGCAATCCTATTCCACTCTTAGAAAGAATCTAAAGCTTGAAGCAATATTGGAAAAACTTGATTTGAAAGTGTTCTCTTGAATCACTAACAACCGAGAGCGTAAAACAGATTATATATACTCCAAATAGTTGTTAAAAGCATTTAATGCAAAGCCCAAATCATTTTTAAAACAAACAAAACAGATTAAATCAGTTTAACAGAATTCTATTAAGGATTTTAAAAAATCAACCGATTGAAAACATGAAACAATCGGTTAAATTGACTTGACAGCAAAGTCAACCAAATTCAAACTTTTTCAAATTATTTTCAAAAAATCTAAGTGTAAAACAACCGGTTGAAAAGAGAAAACAACTTGTTGATTTTCTACTTTCTTTAGAAAACATTTATTTTTCAAAAGAACTTTAATCAAACAACCTTGGATCATAACTTTGAGTGGATTAAAAAATTCAAACTACACAAGACACACACACACAATCAGCAGCAACCATCTTCATCTATTCCACTTGGATTTGGAAGCATCAAAGCCTTTGTTCAACAATCTCCCCCTATTTGATGAAGACAAATCCCTGGTTTGCTTGTGTTATCCTTTTTGAATTTGAAAGAACCTGCAAAATAGAAACTCTGCACATACAAAGCAAGAATACCAGCAAGATACTAAGGCACACACAAATCCAGTTTTCTGCATAATCCATTTGCAGAGAAAACCAGAAAAAAAAAAACTTTAAAACCAGTGATGTGTGCAACAAAACTGTGATGTGTACAAAAGCTAGAAGCAGCAGAAATTAAACCATGATAAACCAGAGTGTAGCAACAACAATATATAAACCACATCATTCTCCCCTATTTGTCTTCATAAATAGAGTAGAAGAAAGGATAAAACCAGAATTAGGAAAGAATTTTAGAATCAAGAATACCCAATTCATTTCTTAAGAAGAAAAACCTGTCCTTAGGCAGTGGCTTTGTGAATATATCTGCAAGTTGTCTTTCAATTTCAATAAACTGAACTTCATAATCCCCATTGCTCACATGATCTCTTATAAAATGGTGACGAATCTCAATGTGCTTTGTTCTTGAATGCTGAATTTGATTTTTGGTGAGATTAATAGCACTTGTGTTGTCACAAAGCAAAGTCACCTTGTTGATCTTCAAGCCAAAGTCCTCTAGTTGTTGTTTGATCCAAAGAATTTGAGCACAACAATTACCAAGAGCTGTATATTCAGCTTCTACAGTTAAAAGGGCCACATATGCTTGCTTCTTGCTATGCCAAGATATGAGATTTGAACCAAGAAGATCACAAGTCCCACTTGTGCTTTTTCTGTCCAGCTTACACCCTGCAAAATCAGAATCAGAATAGCCAACCAAATGTATAGGAGAGTGAGAGGGATACCATAAACCATTAATGGTTGTGCCCTTAAGATATTTCAGAATTCGTTTTGCAGCCTTGAAGTGAGATTCTTTAGGATTTGACTAAAATCTAACTCATAGGCAAATTGCAAACATGATGTCTGGCCTGCTAGTAGTGAGATAGAGCAAAGAACCAATTAATCCTCTGAATTTGGTTTGATCTACTGCTGTTCCAGCCAAGTCAGCATCCATATAACAGCTTGTGGACATTGGTGTGGTTTCCTCTTTGCAGTTTTCCATCTCAAACCTTTTGAGAATCTCTTTGCAATACTTGGTTTGGCTTAGGAAGATGCCATCTTTGGATTGTTTGACCTGTAGTCCTAAAAAGAAGGAAAGCTCTCCCATCATAGACATTTCAAACTCCTTCTGCATAGCTGCCACAAATTCTTCATATAGGCAATCATCTATTGCACCAAATATGATGTCAACAACATAAATTTAGACCAAGATAATGGCAAAATTTGACTTTTTAATAAAAAAAAGTCTTATCAATTTTGCCTCTCTCATAGCCATGAGACAAGAGGAAATTGCTAAGCCTCTCATACCACTGCCTTGGGGCTTGCTTAAGTCCATACAAGGCCTTTTTCAGCTTGTATACACGCTCGGGATGTTGATGATCTTCAAAATCGAGCGGTTGTGAGACATAAAACTCCCATAAATCCATTTAGAAATGCACTCTTCACATCCATCTAAAACAGTTTGAAGCCACTCATGCAAGCAAATGCAAGCAGTAATCTCACAGGTTTCAATCTGGCCATAAGTGCAAAGGTTTTTAGTCTATGCCTTCCTCTTGATTGTATCCTTTAGCAACCAGCCTAGCCTTGTTCCAGGTTATCATACCAGATTCATCTAGCTTAGTTTTGCATACCCACTTGGTTCCAATGATATTCATCTGATTAGTTTTGGGAACAAGAGACCACACATTATTTTTGGTGAATTGATTCAACTCCTCATGCATGGCAGCAACCCAATTTTCATCTTTAAGTGCTTCACCAATAGATTTAGGTTCAACTTGAGAGACAAAAGCTATGTGTTTGTAGTAATTTGAGACAGTGCTTCGAATAGACACTCCCTTATGAATTTGCCCAATGATGTTGTCTATAGAAAGATCTCTAGGAATCCTCCATTCTTTGGGTAACTCATTCTGTTATAGAATTTCAACCAGTTGTTTTGCATAATCAATTAGTTGTTTTTCTGGGTAGGTTTCCAACTTCTTCAGAATAATGTTCTGCTAATCTTCTTCTGCATAATTCTTCACAGATCCTTGTTCTACATGGTTAGTCTTGTAAGGACCTAGAAAATTTTATTGGAATGAAAGTGATATATTTTAAGTGAATTCTAAGTATGTTTTTATTTAAAATATAAAGGAAGGAAAGTGTAGCTTAGAAGTCTACGAGATCGCCGTTGTTGAAGGCGAAGGCGATCTCCGACTTCTCTGGTACATGATCGCCAATCGCCTATGGTGCACATGATCGCTGAAAGTGCACTTAGTATGTGGTCAAGATACTGGATCAACCATAGTGGGTTCCAAAAACCACGCGTATCAAGGTGTGGGTTAAGCCTTAGATACGCTGTGCATGCGAAACTCTATGCTTGAGCATAAGAGATCGTCCTTAGTGTTGCATGCATGGGCGCACGAGGAGTAGTGCTGATCTATTCTTGGAAATGTGAAGCTACCGACGTCACCAAGTCATGTGGAAGTGATACCTTGGACGTAACATAGTGGGATGAAGAACCTTCAGCAAGGCGTGGCGATGTGTCATCAGTCATTGCCAGGGCGAGAGACATGCGGGCATCGCCAGGGCGAGAGACATGAGGGCATCACCAGGGCGAGAGACATGCGGGCATCGCCAGGGTGAGAGACATGCGGGCATCGCCAGGGCGAGAGACACGCGGGCATCGCCAGGGCGAGAGACATGCGGGCATTGCCAGGGCGAGAGACACGCGGGCATCGCCAGGGCGAGAGACATGCGGTCATCGCCAGGGATAGACATCGGTCATCTTCCAGGGAGAGACATCGGTCGTCCTCCAGGGAGAGACATCGGTCGTCCGCCAGGATGAGACATCGGTGGATAGTCATCGCGTGAGAAGTCATCGGTGGAAGGTTATCGCGTGATGTCGTGTTTCACACAGATAAGGTGGGACCCAGGCTCCCAGCATGAGACGTCCTGCATGCGCGACACGTAGACAGAAAGGGTGTTTCAGAATAGTTAGCGTCAGAGAGTTGGTATGTGCAGAAACCCACGTGGTCATACTGTTCAAGGAAGTGTGCACGCAAGCTTTCCTGCAGAGTGGGTGGTGGCAGCGGCAATTGTGGACAAGTTGGGTTAGATTCAAAAACTCACTTCTGAGAGGCAAAGAACGTTGTTGTGGTTCAAGAGTGACAGAGTGAGTTTACCTTCATCCTTCTCTTTTCTCCCCTTCGCGCTGCGATTCAGGCATCCTCAAGCGCCAGTAAGACGAGCGACGACTGCCCTTGGACTCCTGGGAAGTTCTCTGCGAGTTTTCCGATCAGGATGCTAAAACAGAGTTCGGGTATCCTTAAGTTCCGTGGGTTAGAGCTCGTAGTGATATTTTACGCAAGTCCAGGTAAGGGAAGCTAGCCTTATTTCCAACGAAAACCTTAAGTTAGATGATTTTGATGTTGGGGCGACGTGGTCGCCGGTTTTCAACTGTTATTACATAATCCCCTATTTTTGGATGTGATCGCCGGTTTTAATGTTGTCTTCGAACTCCCCTGTTTTAGTGTCGCTTTGAACTTGTTGAGATTGAAATGAAAAATGTATATGCTATTCGAAAACCTGAACGGTGGTATGCTTGTTTTTGGTGAGTGGGGTTGTTTAAGAAAAGATTCAAAGTATTCTATGATGGAATTGTTCTTTATGTGTGGTACGATGTATGGAATGTAGTGAATGTGGGATCAAGGCATAGTATTTTCAGGAAAGAAAATACCGTGTAAGATCGTGTAGAGTGTGCATTGACCGGTGATTCGTTTATTATGAGATATCCTGACTCTCATGATATAATGGAATCATATAGATGAAGTTATTCAGGCGTTGAGAGTCGAAGGAGGTTCATATGTATGGGTGAGTTGTTTGGAAGAGAACGAGCTTGACCCGTTGTATGGATTAACCCTGTCATGCTAGGATAGTGATGATATTGAGATTCATTTATACGCTTGTGAATGTGTGTGATTTCACAGCGACCCTGTGAATGTGTGTGATTTCACAGTGGTGCAGTATGACAGGTGCAGATCTCTGAGTCTAGTCAATGCACGTGTCTTCCGGAAGTAGTGTCAAGTGTCTATGTGTGATGAGTCAGTGGAAGTCTGACGTGAGAAATGAGAAACATTGAAATTGATAGACACTTGATGGATTATGTGAATTGAACGACTCTTGAGGAAATTGTGAAATATGTGATTACTTGATGGTCATGTGAAGGGAATGAGAAAGTTGATGGTTTTTACGTGGGTGTCTTAAATTTGTTTTATCTTGATTTTAAAGTTTCATATCTAAATTCTCTTTAAAAATATCTAGCTTACCCTACGTTTTTGTTTTGTGGATGTTTTCTTAAACCTGTGATGATCGTGTATAGTTTACACGGGAGCAGATGATGTTGCAGGAAGTAGAGCTCCTCAGTGAGTGGTCGTCGGAAGGAGATCGCCTGTTTTCTGTTTTTGTTAGGAGATCGCCTGTTTTCTATTTTGCTGTATTTTGTTTAAGTTTTGGAAACTGACTGGATATGTATTAAACTCCCTGTGAGGAGAAATTTCATTATATATATATATATATATATGTTCACTTCGATATTATTGTTTTACCTTTATTTCATTATATAAATATGAAAAGGATTTGGCGGGATGTTACAAGTCTCATCAAATACAACATGAACAAACTCTTCTATATTCATGAGCCTTTTATTATACACCCTATAAGCATGGCTCGTTGAAGAATAACCAAGAAAGATACCATTATCCGCTTTCTCATCAAACTTGCCAAGGTTTCCTTTTCCATTATTTAAAATGTTGCATTTGCATCCAAACACTTTTAGATGACCAATGTTGGGTTTTCTTCCATTAAATAGTTCATAAGGAGTCTTCTTCAAGATTGGGCTAATGAGGACCCTGTTCATCACATAGCAAGTTGTGCTAACAGCATCAACCCAAAAATATTTTGGAAAAGAGGACTCACTCAAAATGGTTCTAGCAAGTTCCTCAAGAGACTTGTTCTTCCTTTCCTCAACCCCATTCTGTTGGGGAGTTTTAAGAGCAGAGAAATTATGAAATATTCCAAACTTTTCATGAAATGTACTGAATTTTTAATTTTAAAATTCCCGTCCATGATCACTATGAATGGCACAAATGTTGCTGCAGCTCATATTTTGCAATCTCTTGGCAAGCTTTTTGAATGCAGAAAATGCATCATCTTGGATTTTAAGAACAATGTCCATGTGAACCAAGAGAAATCATCAACAATAACAAGAGCATAGTAGTTTCCACTAAGACTCATGGTTCTTGAATGACCAAATAAATCAAGGGGTTTAGAAGTAGAAACTATATTTTTCAGTTTGAAAGGATGTTTAATTTGTTTCCCCTTTTGACATGCTTCACATATGTGGTCTTTCTCAAACTTGAGTTTGGGTAACCTACCACAAGATCTTTAGAGATCAACTTATTTAGATGATGCATATGAATGTGTGCTATCCTTTTATGCCATAACCATGATTCCTTATGTTTGGTTAGAAGGCAGTCAATGGATGCAAAATGTGAGATATCAAAAAGATAAACATTGTTGATTCTTTTACCAATCAACTAAACTTCCTGTGAATTGGGCAGTCGTATCTAACACATGTTGGGCTTGAAGGTTATTTGATAACCTTTGTCACACAACTGACTTATGCTGAGAAGACTGTGTTTGAGTCCTTCCACAAATAACACATCATGAATGAATTTCATCTTCCAAGAATTTTCCCTTTGTTGTTGTCACCATAAGTGACATGACCTTCTTTCTTGAGGAGAAGATTGAAAAATTTGGATTTATCCCCTATCATGTGCTTAGAACAACCACTGTCTAGGTACCACATGTGTTGATTTTCCATCAAGGAGCCATGCAACAGACAAGATCAAGTAGCAAGGTTTGGTCCCCTAACAAATGTGGGTCCATTGGCTTTAATTGGATCATTAGAAGCCTTAGGATTCTTGGGAACCCATTTCAAAACACCTTTGGGAACAAAAAAATTCCTAACTTTGTAGAATCTAATAGAGTGGCCCTTTTTCATACAATAAAAGCATGAAACAACCGGTTGTTTTAACTTTTCAATCAGTTGTTTTTCAAACAAACTTGAAAATGGATTTGAAACACCACTTTTCTTGCTCTGTGGATTAAAACCCAAACCGCCTTTACCAAAGACACAATTTTTAGAAGAAAGAATAGTTTCAAAGTTTGATTTGCCTTTAGAAAGCTTATCCACAGTTTTTACAAGATAGTGAACCTTCTCTTGAAAGATTCACAATTTTCACAAACACTTGAGTCACATTTGCAAGAGTTTTTATAAATCAGTTATAGATTTTCAAAATCATTTTTCGAATTATTCGGTTATTCTTTCAATGCTTTGACTCTATTTTCCAGCCAATTATTCATGCCTTTCAATCGATTGTTCAAAAGGGCTAGCCTATTAGCTTCTTCATGAGTTTATTTAAATGCATCAAGAAGCTGGCTGTAACTTTCAAAATTGATTGAGGTACTGGAACTTACACTGTTTATATCAGATTCTCCCTTAGCCATTAAGCACAAATTTTCTTCCTCATCTCCATTTGATGATGAGCTAGTTGAGGAGGCATCATTGTCTTGCCAAGCAATGTAGGCTCCCTTGCCTTTTCCCTTTTTTTCACTTCTCTTGCTTGCTCCTCTTTCTTTGTTCTCATTATTGGGGCAATTAGCTTTAATATGGCCCTGCTCACCACATCCAAAGAAGGTCTACTCATTGGTATTAAAATCATTGAGCAATGCTGGTCTGGAAGTCTCAGAAATGCATCCAAAATGAGGAGGGAAAAATTTGGTGGCAAAAGGAATTGATCTTGGTTGGGTTTTGACTTAGCCAAGTTTGGTGATTTTGGTGGGTCGGGCTAGTTTTTGTGCCTTGGTGGTGTGACTGATAAAATTTCAAATTCAGGGTTTTTGAGCATTCTTGGTTGAGAAGTCTCAAAAATTCATTTAAAATGAGATGGGAAAAGTTTGGTGGCAAAAGGAATTGATCTTGGTTTGGTTTTGACTTAGCCAAGTTTGGTGATTTTGGTTGGTCGGGCTAGTTTTTGTGCCTTGGTGGTGTGAGTGATGAAATTTCAACTTCATGGTATTTAAGCATTTTTGGTTGGGAAGTCTAAAAAATGCATCCAAAATAAGGTGGGAAAAGTATGGTGGCAAAAGGAATTGATCTTGGTTGGGTTTTGGCTTAGCCAAGTTTGGTGAATTTTGTGAGTTGGGCTAGTTTTTGCGCCTTGGTGCCGTGAGTGATGAAATTTCAAAGTCATAGTGTTTTAGCAATGTTGGTTACGAAGTCTCACGAATGCATCCAAATTGTGATGGGAAAAGTCTGGTGGCAAAAGGAATTGATCTTGGTTGGGTTTGACTTAGTCAAGTTTGGAGATTTTGGTGGTGCGGGCTAGTTTTTGTGCCTTGGTGATGTGAGTGATGAAATTTAAAATTCATGGTTTTTGAGCATTCTTTGTTGGGAAGTCTAAAAAATGCATCCAAAATGAGGTGGGAAAAGTTTGGTGGCAAAAGGAATTGATCTTGGTTGGGTTTTGGCTTAGCCAAGTTTGGTGATTTTCGTGGGTCGGACTAGTTTTTGTGTCTTGGTGATGTGAATGCTGAAATATGAAAGTCATGTTTTTTTAGCATTCTTGGTTGGGAAGTCTCACAAATGCATCCAAAATGAGGTGGGAAGAATTTGGTGGTAAAAGGAATTGATCTTGGTTGGGTTTTCGCTTAGCCAAGTTTGCTGATTTTGGTGAGTTGGGCTAGTTTTTGTTCCTTGGTGGTGTCAGTGATGAAATTTCAAAGTCATGGTTTTTGAGACATGTTGGTTGGGAAGTCTCACAAATGAATCCAAAATGAGGTGGGAAAATTTTGGTGGCAAAAGGAATTGATCTTGGTTGGGTTTTGATGCAAACTTGAGAGATGGAGCAACCCCTGACCAAGCCCAACCTTCCAGAAGAAGGACACAAAGCATGACACAAGATCAAGGGCTAGGTCAGGACCCACCACTAGTCAGTGATTCAGAGCCCATCATTCCTCAGAGGATTACCTGGAGTAGAGCACAAGCCATAGGAGTTGAGCACCAACTAGTTTCCTTGTTTTCAATTTCAGTAGAATAGGGTCCAATTAGGGCTCACTTTGAGGGTCCAAATAGCAAGATAAGCTAGAATAAGGTGTCTTTAGCATAATAGTGGGGGTAGTTATCATTTTACCTTGTTTCTAGCCCTTTAGGAAGGAAATTTGACCTAGTTTCTAAAAGAACAAGCCTAGGTGCGGTTTTGACTTAGTCAAACCCTAAAGGCCACCCCTCTTTAGTGTTTCCCATCCTACCCTTGCTTCTTGTTCTCCAATGCACCATCTCCTATAAATAGGGTGCCTTACTCCATGTATTTACAAGTTGAATTTGAATAGAAAAGACACTCTACATGAGTGATTTTGTGAGTCTTAGTACTCTGGGTTTTATGGGTCTTATCTTAGGTTGGTAGTATCCTAAGTGGCGACTCTGAGTCTTATCTTGAGTGAGTGACATCTCAAGTGGTGGCTCTAGCACAACTCATCTTAGAGTCCATGTGCTCCAAGTGGCGTGAATTCCTTTTCTAATCCATTAGTTCTATTCATCCCTTCATCTTTTTCCTTCTTTATTTGCACCATTATCCATTTCCATTTCATGTTCTTTAATGTTACTTCCATTCGGTCATCTTTATCATTTTGGTCTTGTTTCGTTTCCTCTTTTATGTTTTCTTCAATTCTGCACTCTTTGCATCATTGTCACCCATATCTGTGTTTTCTCTTTGCCCTTGTGATGTGAACCTTCACAGTTAACCACTTGGTTAAGTTCGTGTCCAGTGGGGATCTTCTTAGGGTTCTCACCTTTTAAATTGCTAAACTCCAAAATATTAAACAAAGTGAAACCTTTTAAAATGTACAATTCTAAAATCAACTCACATCAGGTTTTGACTTAGTAAATTTTGGTGACTTTGGAGGGTCGGACTAGTTTTTGTGCCTTGGTGCCATGAGTGGTGAAATTTGAAAGTAATGGTTTTTGAGCAATCTTTGTTGGGAAGTCTTACAAATGCATCCAAAATGAGGTGGGAAAGGTTTTGTGCCAAAAGAAATTGATGTTGGTTGGGTTTTGGCTTAGCCAAGTTTGTTGATTTTGGTGGGTCGGGTTAGTTTTTGTTCCTTGGGGGTATGAGTGATGAAATTTAAAATTCATGCTTTTTGAGAATTCTTGGTTGGGAAGTCTTAGAAATGCATCCAAAATAAGGTGGGAAAAGTCTGGTGGCAAAAGGAATTGATCTTGGTTGGGTTTTGGCTTCGCAAAGTTTGGTGATTTTGGTGGGTCGGTTTGTTTTTGTGCATTGGTGGTATAAGTGATGAAATTTCAAAGTCATGGTTTTTTAGCAATGTTGGTTAGGCAGTCTCACAAATGCATCCAAATTGAGGTGGGAAAAGTTTGGTGGCAAAAGGAATTCATCTTGGTTGGGTTTTGACTTACTCAAGTTTGGTGATTTTGGTGGGTCGGGCTAGTTTTTGTGCCTTGGTGGTGTGAATGATGAAATTTCAAATTCATGGTTTTTGAGCATTTTTGGTTGGGAAGTCTCACAAATTCATCCAAAATGAGGTGGGAAAAGTTTGGTGGCGAAAACAATTGATCTTGGTTGGGTTTTGGCTTAGTCAAGTTTGGTGATTTTGGTGGGTCGGACTAGTTTTTGTGCCTTGGTGGTGTGAGTAGTGAAATTTGAAAGTCATGGTTCTTGAGCATTCTTGGTTGGGAAGTCTAAAAAATGCATCTAAAATGAGGTGGGAAAATTTTGGTGGCAAATGGAATTGATCTTTGTTGGATTTTGGCTTAGCCAAGTTTGGTGATTTTGGTGGGTTGGCCTAGTTTTTGTGCCTTGGTGGTGTGCCTTGAATCATGAAATTTTCAAAGTCATTTTTTTTGAGCATTCTTGGTAGGGAAGTTTCACAAATGCATCGAAAATGAATTTGAGAAAGTTTGGTGGCAAAAGCAAGCCATCTTGGTGTGGTTTTGAATTTTTGAAATATTGGAAATTCGAGCGTTTTTAAAAAAAGTCATGAAAATTCAAAACCTTGTCCAATCTTAATGAAATTTTGTGGGCACCTTCTTGATATTAATATGTGATGGGCTGGAAAAAAACATGCAAAGATACAGTGTCTAGATACGTTTTCTCCATTTTTCTCAATTTTCCACATTTCGTGTCTTTGAAAAAAAAAATAAAAAATACTTCCCCATGGTGAAAAATTCTAATATTTAGCAGGCAATGTTATACCATTTTTATGAGGATCCCTGCAAAAAATCTCGTCAAAATTCGATCTCTAGGTCTCAAAATAGAACTTATGTTTACTTAAAAAAAATGTATCTACTTGTACAAAAGTGGCTTTTGCATATTAGCCTATTATGGGGGGGGAGGGGTGTGCTTCTCAATCCAGTCACCTAGCCAAGGCTGTTTGTGTGTGCAGTAATGCATCCTCCCTCATGTTTTGGCCTGTTTTGTGGTGGGAGCAAGTCATAACGCCCATGGAATGGTTTGTGCATGCACGCGACGTGGATGTTCTTTTCTATACCTAGCGATGCAAACTCTGGGTCACTTGATGTTTCCATTTGCTTAGTTGCCAACGACGAGTGGGGTGTGGGCCATCTCGTGCTGTGTTTCTTGCGAACACGAGGGTGTGTAAGTTGTAATGAGGATGTTCTTGTTGGCTGGCTCCATGCCCCGTTCATCAAACGGTCAGACATGCATCCCTCTTGTTGCCACCATGTTCTTTGGGTGAGCGTTCATGTTCCCTATGCTGCCTACCTACCAAAAGGAATCCGTGCTTGCTAGCATAGATTGTTTCTGTCCGGGCTTCCACCATGCTGTGTAGGGCTTAAAGGATCTTAAAGTCACGAACGTGGTCCGCCCTGTCCTTGCAACTAAGCACGGGCAAGGCGGCACACGTGGCGGGATAGTTCTCTCGGATGTGGTGCATGCGGTGAACCCAGGTTGTCCTGGCAACCCGGGTAGTTCTCAACAATCGATTAACCACCCACCAAAGAATGACTCCCGATTTGCAATGTGAGATGGTCGAGTGTGCATGCAAGAGCTGCATAGCCGACCCACCCGTGCGAGTGCCGGGGCATATTTGGATGGATGCTACCTAGTTGATCCTGCCAGTAATCATATGCTTGTCTCAAAGATTAAGCCATGCATGTGTAAGTATGAACTAATTCAGATTGTGAAACTGCGAATGGCTCACTAAATCAGTTATAGTTTGTTTGATGGTATCTACTACTCGGATAACCGTAGTAATTCAAGAGCTAATACGTGTAACAAACCTAGACTTCTGGAAGGGATGCATTTATTAGATAAAAGGTCAACGCAGGCTCTGCCTGCTACTTTGATGATTCATGATAACTTGTCAGATTGCATGACCCTTGTGCTGGCGACGCATCATTCAAATTTCTACTTTATCAACTTTCGATGTTAGGATAGTGGCCTACCATGGTGGTGACGGATGACGGAGAATCGGGGTTCGATTCTGAAGAGGGAGCCTGAGAAATAGCTACCACATCCAAGGAGGGTAGCAGGCACACAAATTACCCAATCCTGACACGGGGAGGTAATGACAATAAATAACAATACTGGGTTCATTGAGTCTGCTAATTGGAATGAGTACAATGTAAATCCCTTAACGAGGATCCATTGGAGGACAAGTTTGGTGCCCCGCAGCCGCGGTAATTCTAGCTCCATTAGCATATATTTAAGTCATTGCAGTTGAAAAGCTTGTAGTTGGACCTTGGGTTGGCTCGATCGGTCTGCCTCTGGTGTGCACCATTTGAGTCGTCCCTTTTGCTAGCGATGGGCTCCTGACCTTAACTTGTTGGGTCGTCCTCCGGTGCTGTTACATAGAAGAAATTAGAGTGCTTAAAGCAAGCCTATGCTCTAGATACATTAGCATGGGATAAGACCACAGGATTCTGATCCTATTGTGTTGGCCTTCGGGATCAGATTAATGATTAACAGGGACAGTTGGGGGCATTTGTATTTCATAGTCAGAGGTGAAATTCTTGAATTATGAAAGACGAACAACTACGAAAGCATTTGCCAAGGATGTTTTCATTAATCAAGAACGAAAGTTGGGGGCTTGAAGACGATCAGATACCGTCCTAGTCTCAACAATAAGTGATGTCAACCAGGGATCAGCGGATCTTGCTTTTAGGACTCCGCTAGCACCTTATGAGAAATTAAAGTCTTTGGGTTCTGGGGGAGTATCGTCACAAGGCCAAAACTTAAAGGAATTGACGGAAGGGCATAACCAGGACTGGGTCATGCGACTTAATTTGACTCAACACGGGGAAACTTACCAGGTTTAGAAATAGTAAGGATTGATAGACTGAGAGCTCTTTCTTGATTCTATGGGTAGTGGAGCATGGTTGTTCTTAGTTGGTGGAGCGATTTGTCTAGTTAATTCCATTAATGAACGAGACCTCAGCCTGCTAAATTGCTATATGGAGGTAACCCTCCACGACCAGCTTCTTAGAGGGACTATGGCTGCTTAGGCCACTGAAGTTTGAGGCAATAACAGGTATGTGATGTCCTTAGATGTTCTGGGCCGTACATGCGCTACACTGATGTATTCAACGAGTCTATGGCCAACAGGCCCAGGTAATCTTTGAAATTTCATCGTGATGGGGATAGATAATTACAATTGTTGGTCTTCAATGAGGAATTCCTAGTAAGCGCGAGTCATCAACTCGTGTTGACTACGTCCTTGCCCTTTGTTCACACCACCCGTCGCTCCTACCGATTGAATGGTTTGGTGAAGTGTGAACATGGCGAAATGTGATAATTGGTAGAATTACAGAATGTCGTGATCTATGGAGTCTTTGAACACAAGTTGAACCCAAAGCCATTAGGCTGAGGGCACTCTTGCTTGGGTGTCACACATCATCACCCCTTGCCCACCATACTTAACAAAATAAATGTGTGACAAGTGGTGAAAGTTGACCTCCTGCGAGAGTTCCTCTTGGTTGGTTGAAAGCAAGTTCGGGGCAGAGTAGTGTGGATGAGCCCACGCTCGAGACCAATCGTGCTTGTGCGACTTCGACGTAATGGACTTATTAACTCCACACGCACCCTCTGTGGAAATCGAGTGCACTATCTCCGAGGCCTTAGGTCAGGTGGGGCTACTCGCTTAGTTTAAGCATATCAATCAGCGGAGGAAAAGAAATTAACAAGGATTCCCGTAATAATGGCGAGGGAACCAGAAAAAGCCCACGATGAGAATCGGTCGCATTCAACATTCGAATTGTAGTCTAGAGAACCATCCTCAGTGGCAGACTGGGCCTAAGTCCCTTGGAAGGGGGCACCAGAGTGGGTGAGAGCCCCATTGTGCCCGGACCCTGTCGCACCATGAGGCACTGTCAGCAAGTCAAGTTGTTTGGGAATGCATCCCCAATCGAGTGGTAAATTCCGTCCAAGGCTAAATATTGGTGAGAGACCAATAGCAAACAAGTATCGCGAGGAAAAGATGAAAAGGACTTTGAAAAGAGAGTCAGAGAGTGCTTAAAATTGTTGGGAGGGAAGCATATGGGCACTGACAATATGTCCCGGTCGATGTGGAACATTGTGAGTCGGTTTGTTGATCGACTCGGCACATTGAATGACACAGATTACAGTGGTGGCCCAAGCCCCGATTGCTGAAAGGCTCGTGGAGAGGTTATCGTTGCGATTGTGGACAGCAGCGCGTGCCTCATGGCATGTCTCAGCACGTTCGTGCTCCAGGCGTCAGCCTGTGGGCTCCCCATTTGGTCGTCTTGAAACAAGGACAAGGGAGTCTGACATTTGTGCGAGTTAATGGGTGAGTAAACCCGTAAGACGCAAGGAAGTTGATTGGTGGGATCCCCTTATGGGTTGCACTGCCAACCGACCCTGATGTTCTGTGAAAGGTTTGAGTGATAGCATACCTGTCGGGACTGGAAAGATGGTGAACTAAGCTTGAGCGGGGTGAAGCCAAAGGAAACTCTAGTGGAGGCTCGCAGTGATACTTACGTGCAAATCGTTCGTCTGACTTAAGTATAGGGGCAAAAGCCTAATTGAACCGTCTAGTAGCTGGTTCCCTCCGAAGTTTCCCTCAGGATAGCTGGAGCCTATGGGCGAGTTATCGAGTAAAGCATATGATTAGAGGTAGGACATGCAACACCCTCGACCTATTCTCAAACTTTAAATAGGTAGGACAACATGACTGCTTTGTTGAGTTGTGCCATGGATTTGAGAGCCTACCTTCGTTCGAACCCGACATTCGTTGGTACTTTACTTACTTGTGCAATCAAGATTAGTTTAGCCCATGCAAACACGGGTCTCTACTTCTTTATTACACTAGTCTATATAGTCTCCATCTATTTTTTATCGGATGTGGGATTCTTGTCAGGCAATTGGTGATCCGTGCTATTTCTCTAAAGTATATTGATTTGGCACAGGACGGGTGTATTTGAACCAAGTGAAAATGAGAATGAAAAAAGAACTTATTCTATTAAGATTTGAAAGACTCATCTTTTTCTTTCAAGGACAAGGGAATCACTCATCTGATTCATCAGGCTTGAAAGAACAAAACAAATAGGGCTCAAAAGGGTTGTTTGTCTCTCGAAATTGTCTCTTCCACCCTTTCGTTTCTGAAAGGGAAGGTGTTTTTCTTGTTAGCATTGGATTCCGAAGAAAGGGAATCCCCTAGATCTAGAATAGCAGGAGCGTAGTAGCTCGACAGTAACAAACAATAAGGGAGAGGAGCTAGAATAAAAACACTGGCTTACGTGGAAATCACGCTCGTCGAACACTTTAGTTTAGTTCTATTTTCTCGTGCAAGATCCTTAGAGAACTTCTTTTGGGAATCCTTTACTTATTAGGATGATGGGGCCACTCCCGATACCACCCCTTCTTTCCCGCTACTGCCTTTCCTATCTCAGCCAACCTGAGAGCCTCTAAAGTAAACCTGTCCATCAGTTATTAGTCCACTCCATTCCGAGCCCTTTCGAGTGGTCTTAGTGGATGGGGTCTTTCATTCACTATTGATTTGGTTCTATCGATATCACAATGTGCCGAGACGCTCTTTCCAATAAATAGGGATGGATGTTGGGGCACCCCCTGCTTGCTAAAGTCTTATAGTGACGTCTTTTGGAGAGAGTTACTAGTGGAATACTAGTAACTTCACTCCCTTGCCTTAGTTGGAACTGCTATATCGCAGACAGAAACAACAGACTCTGGCTCGGTCTAATATGCTATTCCCCTCTTTCCTTTCAAGGTACCAGACCTGTCTTATCCTACCCTAACGTTTGATGAAAAGATCTCCCTAGCCGGGCCTATTGGCTCAACAAAAAAGGATTTTGTTCCCTTTCTTCTGATCTCTTGTTTCTCGACTTTTTGGATATAGCTCTCCAGTTTGGAAGAAAGGTTTGATTGCTGTAAATGAAGTTATATAATATAAATAGTAAACAAGGACTGGCCAAAGCCTTCGAAGTGAAATAGAGTTCAGAGTTCGAGTTCATGGACAAGAATGTAATAACTATTAGTAATCTCTTTGCTTTGCTTGAGCAACTCCGCACGTTGCACTAACAAAAGAAGTAAGAGAAGCACCTTATCGTTTAAGGGTCTCAAGTTGATGAGGACCTAGGAAAGAGTGTGCCTACTGACCAGGCCCAACCCCTGAGGAGGAAGACAAGGAGCATGCTTAAAGACACTGGGCCCAGTTAGGATTATCCAACTACTGCCTTAGCACCTAGATTGCCCTAGAGGATCACGAGGAGTAGAGCATAGGCCTTGGGTGTTGAGCATCAGTTGGTTTCATTATTTGTAATTTTAGTAGAATATGTGTCATTTAGCATAAAAGGGGGGTGTGCTATCAGTTTGGGCTAGTTTAACCTAGCTTCTAAAAGTCTAGGCATAGTGATGTGAGTCTCTCATGAACCTTTCTTGGTTTGGGTTGAGTTGATATAGGTTTCATTGTATTCATGAAACTTTCAAGAATTAGGATCAAAATTCTAAAGAGCAATTAATAGAGTTTCTACTCAAGAAAACAAAGGTTCATACTAAAAACACATGAATAGGTAACTTGTAGTGTAAGATAACAATGGAATATGAATGGGTAATTCAAGAACAGTACCAAACTTCAAAGGAAACACAAGAACATCATAAGAACACCAAGAAGAAGTGAAAATACTGATTGAAATTCAATAGGAATTAGAAAATCACAAGAAACTCATCAAAGAACAAAAAACCCATGGATGGAAAACAAGAACAACACATGTATATGGAAACCCATGGTTTGGACGAAATTAAAACAGCAAGAAAACAAGGAAATAAACCAAACAAAGTGCAGAACAATGGCAGCAAATGAAAGGAAACAACTCATGGAAAAGATTGAACCGATTAAAAATGGAAAAACTACAAGAAAACATAAATGGGTATTTTTAGAAGATGAATAGAAATGACTTATGTGGTTGTAGCCTTTTGGAGATGTGATTCACGCCACTTGGAGGGTGGTTCTTCCAAGATGAGTGGGTGGTGCCGCCACTTGAGAGTCTCCAAAGCTCACAAGATAAGACATGAAGGAGAAGAAGAGACAAGTCTCACAAACTCACTCTCTCTCAATTTCAAGATAGTTTCTTTTCTTCTAACTTTCAACTTTTTTTCATTCAAAGTACCAAGCACCCCTATTTATAATGGAGAGGGCTGGTCATGTTACAAAGGGGAAGGAGTGGGAAGAGTCACTCTTCTAGCTCCTTCTAGTGCCTAAGAGAGAAAGGAGTAGAAAAGTCACTTTTCCCACTTTTTCCTAAAGAAAGTGCCTAAAATGCCTTACATTTAGAGGTTTCTTTTGGTTTTCCTCTTTGGCATACTCCTAAGGATATTTCTATATTATTTACAAATTTATACAAGATTATTTACAAAGATTTATTTATACTACTATCTTTTGAATTTTCAAGAGAACCCAAAATGTTCTACTTTTTAAGAAGACTAGTAAGAAAAATTTTAAATGCTTGGGTGGATGACCTCTTCCTCCATTAGTGAAATCCTCTTCTACTTGATCTCCATCACATAGGGTGTGACTTTGACCTTTGGTCGACACCCTAGCTGCCCCTTTTTCTCCTTTCCCACTCTACCCCTCTTGCTTGTTTTCCAAGGCTCATTCACCTATATATAGGATGCCTACCTAGTGTATTTTTGAAGTTGAAAATTAATTAAAGAAACTCTACACAAATTGTGTGAGCCCTGAGTGAGGTGTTGTTCCTCTACTTTGGTCTTATCTTGAAGAGTGGGAGACTCTCAAGTGGCGGCCCCTTCACTTATCTTGGTGGTTTCCAACCCCCAAGTGGCGTGACCACTCTCTCAATCCAACCCATAAGTTCTTTTTTTCATCATCTTCTTCCATTTCCATTTCCATATTATCTTTATCTTTACTTGTCTCAGTTTTTCCTTCTTGTGTGGCTTTGTTGGTTCATCATTTGGTTTGGCTATGTTCACCAATGATGCCTTATAGCCTTTCGTTTTCCGCTTACATTCATTCCTCACCATAATCTGATTTTATCTCTGCCTCTGTGAAGTGAACCTTCACACTTACTTAACCACTTTGTTAAGTTCGTGTCCAGTGGGAATCTTCCTTAGGTTTCACCTCTATTTGTTTAAAATCCAAATCTTAAGTAAAGTGTCACCATAAAATGGAACCCTTTAAAAATCAACTCACATCATAAGTCAAACCCTATCCTTATTTTATTGATGATAGGGCAAGTTACACTTATTTAGGCAGGGGCCAGAAAGAAAACGGAATAGCTAACGTGCAAAACCTTATCCTCCCATCTATCTTTAAAGTAGTGGGTCCTTGTTTGGGTTTTCCTTATCTAGTCTGTCTATCAATTATTGATTTCAAGAAAGCAATTGAATTTCGTATACAAAGAAAGACCATCTTCTCTAATCTTTGATGCTATCTATTCAATGACAATCTCCATTCTAGGATTGAAGAACTGAAGGACCAAAGAGAGAGTGTAAAGCTCTTTTGTCTATTATTTTTCGTCTTTTGCCCTTTCTTTTTCTACTACTGCAACGGATGATTCCATTTCTGCAGCTGTCTAATCTCATATCTAATATGGAATTTGCTGAAAGAAAAATAAGTGTGACTAGGATTGATTTGTTGACCTATTAGTCTAGAAAGACTAGAATCGAATATATTATTGTTGCCAGTCAGTCATAGCTGATTCACGATAAAAGAAAATTTTCTAAGATCTAGGATTAGCAGATATCAATCTAAATAGCTTTGCGAATGCGTCAGAGATAAGACTCCTAACCTAGAGATAGGAATGTTGATTCCTAAAAAATGTGTTTTAAAAGGGTTCGGGGTCTTGCGCTATTGCCTTGGGTGAGTACGGGAATCCGTGAACTCATCAAAATGATGGTTCCCGAATACACTTCTGGCAAAACCTCTTACAAAGAGGATTCACTAGATGACTCTACCCACCCCTTTTTATAGGGATAGGTAACTCTTCCCAAAAGGGATAACTTGCAGTCATAAGGACTGGGCTATTAATAATTAACGTAAGAAGTAAGAGGAGGCATCATTGGAATCCGCTCCTAAATATGTTTCATCAACCTAGGCAGGCAAGGCAAAAAAGTGCGACGACTTAGCAGTCTCTTATGAATCTTTCTTAGCTTGGGTTGAGTTGACATAGGTTTCATTGTATTCATGACACTTTCAAGAATTAGGATCAAAATTCTAAAGAACAATTAATAGAGTTTCTACTCAAGAAAACAAAGGTTCATACTAAAAACACATGAATAGGTAACTTGTAGTGTAAGATAACAATGGAATATGAATGGGTAATTCAAGAAGAGCAACCAAAGTGCAGTAACAACACAAAAACAGTATAAAGAAACAAGAATTAAAGCAAGAAGACAACAAAAATTGAAACTAGTAATAGAAACACAACAAGAGCACAACCTACTATTGGAAATTCAAGAAAACAACATGAACCATAATACCCATGGAAACCGAACCAAAAATAGGTTGCTATAACAAGTTTGAACCGATTAAAATTGAAGAACAACACATCAAATGATAGAGGACATCACAAGGAAGAGAATGAACCGATTAGAATTGAAAACAAACAAGTAGAACCAAAATGGGTATTTTTAGAAGATGAATTGAAATGACTTATGTGGTTGTAGTCTTTTGGAGAATGTGCTCATGCCACTTGGAGGGTGGTTCTTCCAAGATGAGTGGGAGGTGCCGCCACTTGAGAGTCTCCAAAGCTCACAAGATAAGACATGGAGGAGAAGAAGAGATAAGTCTCACAAACTCACTCTCTCTCAATTTCAAGATAGTTTCTTTTCTTCTAACTTTCAACTTGTATTATTAAGAACCAAGCACTCCTATTTATAATAAGGAGGGCTAGACATGTTACAAAGGGGAAGGAGTGGGAAGAGTCACTCTTCTAGCTCCTTCTAGTGCCTAAGAGAGAAAGGAGTAGAAGAGTCACTTTTTCCTCTTTGGCATACTCCTAAGGATATTTCTATATTATTTACAAATTTATACAAAAGTATTTACAAAGATTTATTTATACTACTATCTTTTGAATTTTCAAGAGAACCCAAAATGTTCTACTTTTTAAGAAGACTAGTAAGAAGAATTTTAAATGCTTGGGTGGATGGCCTCTTCCTCCATTAGTGAAATCCTCTTCTACTTGATCTCCATCAATCCATCTGGCTCTTCTGATGCTCGTTTAGTGTTAATACTCTACTATTCGACAGGTAACTAAACTCACCGAGAACAAAGATTAGGGATCATTTGCCCCTTCTTCCTTTGTCCGATGGTCGCTTCACTCATATCCGATGGGTCAGTTTACACGGATCCGTCTTCCGTTGATAAGGCAAGCTTTTTGTTGTACCAAACAAAGCAATTTGGTCTGGTCTGGGTGTAATGCTCTTTCTTTTTTTTGTTTTAGGCTAAAAGGGTCCAATAGCTGCAGAAGTAGGAGCAAGTCGATTCATCATATCCCTTTTGGTCAGTTAGCACAAACAAGAGGAGTCTCTGGGGTAGGGAGTGCCCCATAATAAGTTTTAGGAAAATAAATCTCCTCTCTTCTCTGCAAGCAAAGCGACCCATCTCGGACAGGAACGGTGGAAAGCTCGAGAAAGTACAACATTAAGATTCTAACTTTTGTCCTTCTACTTCCTAGGGAAATGTTGATAGGACATTTTACCTAGGATTGGTGGGGGTATGTATAGGTGGTCAAACTCGTCTAGGACCAAAAGCTCTAAACCGATGCTGACGGCAGACGAAATCATGACAATGGTAGAAGAGCTAGTCATAGGTTAGATACCAACTCGAAACGAAGTTCAAAAGTCACTATTTTATTTCACAGAAATCCTATCAAGAGTGGGACGATAGGAAAAAGATCAAAAAATTTCTTTTGAACTAGGGTATCTCCATCTCAAGTTTCATTTCACCGCTTTGTTTCATCTCATTCGTACAGCCTCTATCGATACTGAGCCTGGTACGACACAAAGAAAGGCTAGGAGTACAATAGGGGATCTCCTGAGATGGATGACTTTTTATCGTTTGCCCGAGCAGACGAAGGTTTAGCGATCATTCTTATATGACGCAATTCGACTTTTGCGAGATGGGATCACTTTATCTATCTCTTTTTTTTTGCTTCTTCTGCCAGCCTTGCCAGCCCCTTTATTTCATATTCATTTGTCTTCATCGATTTTCAACTCTACATGGGACCAAAGGTACTTTCTTGTTCTTTCTTCCCCTTTCCTCTGCTAACAACATCTTCTCTTATGAAATTCTTTTCGATCTCGATAAGAAAATAAGTACATGAAACCCAATCAATCCACAAACTTTTCTGCCCTCTGCTTTTGGCTTAAAGGGGGTACTTTTTACTTCTTCTTTCATTATTGAAGAAGATGTACTAGGGCCTACGAAAAGGGGACTGATAGAGAATGTGTTCCATGATCTCATTGAATACCTCTGGAATTGCTATTGTTATCCCCGACTCTAACTGTTGCTACAACATCTGTCACTCTTACTCTGAATTTAGGACTATTCAATGATACGTCTCAAAAAAGGATTTTCACTGCAACTGATATTTGAATTGGCTTTCGATCTAAAGACTTGACTTTCACTTTCGTCTAGCTTCTATTGCTAAAGCTTCACTTGCTCAAATTTAGTTAGTGATGTGAGTTGATTTTAGGTTCATTATATTTGTGACACTTTCTTAGAATTAGGATCAAGATTCTTAGCAATTTAGAGTGAGTCACCTAAGGAAAATCCCCACTGGACATTAACTTAACAAGTGTTAAGTAGATGTGAAGGTTCATTTCCAAAGATCCAAGGTTAAAACACAAATAGAGATATGAATGGATGACAATTAAGGTGCAGAATCCAGATTTGAATGGTGCAAAACAAAGCTGGAAACAGAATTGAAATTAAGCACAAAAACAGAATTGAAACAACACACAAATTCAAGGAAGCTTAAGGAATCATCAATGGAGACAATGCCTTCCAAAATGATGAACCAAACTCAACTATGAGTGCTATATCCTTGTACACAACAATTGATATAGGAAGAACACAAAAACAGAACAGAATTGGAAAGGAAAACAAAATTACTGAATAGAAACACAAATTGAAACAAAAGAACCGATTGAAATTCAAGAATAAGACATAGAATCAAAACTACCGATTGAAATGACAATGGAAGATGAAAGAAGATGAAACTTATGTGGTTGTAGCCATGGATTGGGAATGGACACGCCACTTGGAGGTGATGATCCAAGATAAGTGCAGATTTGCCGCCACTTGAGTGCTCCCAAAGCTTCACAAGATGAGACAAGGAAGAGGAGAACAAGTCTCACAAAATTCACTCACAATTTGAGTATAGTAACTTTTCTTCTAATTTCAATATTCTTTTACATGAGCATAGCACCTCTATTTATAGTGTGAGAGGGCTGAAATTAAAGTGGGAAAATTCAAATGAGAAGCATTTGAATTTGGAGCCAAAACACATGTCACAAGGGAGGTGTGACTTGATTTCTACTTTGGCACCTCCTAAAACTACACCTACACCTACTCTTTATGTCACATGGAAGGTGTGACTTGTTTTTGTACATTAACACCCCTTATTTTAATTCCTACACCTTCCTTCAAAGTTCTACTAAAAACTATACATAAGTAATTACAAAAAGAGACATCCATTGATGCTCTTCTCCCAAAGCTTTAGCCTTGCTCCTAGTCATCCTTTGAGGCATGAAGGATGTTGAGCTAATTGGTTGGGCTTGGGCCCCAACTTGGGCTTGGGCTTCATGGGCTTGGGCCTCAGGCACCTCCTCTACTTGGTCTTCATCAGTTAGACTCTTGTAAGCAGCCTTTTTTTTTTTGCAAGCTCAGGCCAAAGAATTCACTCAACAAAGTCCAAGATATCTTTCCTTCCCATAATTTACCTTGGGAAATATCAGTATCTATTAGTTCAAATTATGGTTTTTCTAAGGTGACTGATCTTGGAATATGTTTTTTGGTGCCTATTTTTCGGCAGACGCAATAATCTTTATGCTTCTATTTTAAGTAGAGTCTAGACTAAGTTAGCGAGATGGAAGGCAGGGCTACGTTGATTCAGTCTGTGACTCAGTCAATCCCAGTATACACAATGCATACTATTTATCTACCCAAAGAGCTTGTCATTATTTTGATAAACTAAATATGGACTTCTTGTGGTTGTTGTGTTGGAACTAGCTACTTACCAATGCCAATGAGTAGCATTTAAGGAGGCATTTGTGTCAGATTGGCACTTTTTCTTGATGTAATCAATCTCTTGAAAGATTGGAGCATGTATTCAAGCAGTGTCCTTGAGCTCATCAGGTTTAGTTGGATATGTATTCCAAGGAAAGTGAGTTGGGCCATGCTGCTAGCTCATTCATGGATTGGATTCGTTTGGGGTGTTTCAATACTTTTTTTCATATTATAGGGGCAGTGCTATGTAAGTAGAGTGGCATGTTAGTTTTCGTTGCTCTCTTTTTCTTTTTGTTAGTTATATTTTCATGTAACCAAAGTCTAATAATATAATAGCCCTAGCGCTAACATATAAACTGGTCATAGAAAAGGGCAAAAGAGACAAAAGCCAAACAATTGATTGAAGAGGGGGGAAAAGAGAGATTCACCTTTGACTCCTTCTCTGCCTGCTTACTGCTACGATACACTAGAACTGGTATAAACTGTAGAAACCCATGTTGTTGAGTGCAGTTGGTGTATTTGGAATTTTACTTTCCATGTTTATATGCTTAAGTGTTTATATGTGTCACCATATCAATTTGATAAAGGGCATGAGCACTCCACTCAAGTATTTGGAAGTGCTCAAGGCCCACTTTTCATTCAAATTCCCCATAGCTAGAACTAACTGTTGGGCGAAGGTCAGGTTTAGCAAAAAGAAGGTTAAAAGGTTATTGGACTCTTGTGCTATAATTGCTTTTTTTAGGAAGGAAAATGAAAATGATCTTAGTGTAGTTACAGTCAACACAGTAGCTTTAATGTGAATAGTGCTTCACTCCTTAATAGGATAGGCTATACACCATGCTGAATGAAAAAGTTTCCCCATTCCCATTTGATCTGTAAGGATAACCCTTACCTCTTCTCTTCCAACTAGAATGTTGTTATTTGAGGCGTTCTGGTTTGTTTTGCTTATGCTCACCGGGCTGCTTAGTAGGAGGAATAGGCAAGCGGTGTGCTAGAGTGATGGTTATTTAATTTCTTATGAAGCATCAGTTGAACATTTACCAATATGGGTCGCAGTTGGATCCAGCCGGTCCCACTTGTTATTCACCCAGCAATTGGATTGAGATTTCCTTTTCAGAATCTTCTCCATCTGAATGAACTTGTCACAACTGGCACCATCGAGAAGAATGCGCACGGTGGTGCCTGCAATCGACCCAGAAAAGTAGATAGTACATTTTCCAGAAGTGCCATGATAAGCTTGTAATGACAAATGGTGCAAAGTTGGAGAATCATCTGATGGAAGATTAGGTGGAACAGATTTGACGACAACAAAGGAGGAAACATCGCCATTCGGTTCATCCACCTGCAGAATCATGTATAGGCAATTCGAACATGCTTCCATGAGAATTTATCGTCGCAAGTAAAGTACAAGCCTTTTTCCCGTCGTAGTTGCATTTCTGCTGCCAACAATTTATTCACTGGTGGCAAAGGCTTAGTTGGAGGAGACGGAAGGAGAGGAGACAATGCAGATTTAATTGACGTAAGTGAAGGAGAAGAAGAATTGGACAAAGAGGTCCGCATCGATGAGGAAGACACAATTGGTTTTTATCGTGTAACCGAACTTTATAACAGATAGCGCTCGTCAAATGAATGAGCTAGTGATGCATCTTGTACAAAGGAAGTAGGAGACTGGGAGATGACATCACGTTGGAACTCAAGTTTAAGACCATCAAGAAAAAGGATCAGACCAAGTGCGAGATTGGATCAAAAATTGCTTATAAAAGGTTGTCTATCAAAGACTATCTATCAAGTCATTCAGTTCTCTTCGTGTTGTGTTTATGCAATTATAAGCAGGTAGTTGATATCCCGAGCGAGAAAGTGATGGGTTGAACTCCATTTCCAATTGTTCTTCTTGAAGGATTGAAGTCAAAATGAGCGGAAGCTAATGGATGAGATGGATCAAGCATGGCTCATATAGAGCTATGGGTTCCTTGGAGATGCATGAGAGGTATGGAGAATGATTGGTTGGTCCATATCACTTAGAGAAAGATGAAACCGAAGATCAAAGTGTCTAACCTAGAGAGACTAGACAAGAGAATAGAAGCTTGCAAAATTTTGGCAGCATTTTACTCATAAAATTGATCTTACAAAACATCAGCTAAGCACCCTATTATATAGAAGATCGTGCCTTGTGTTGAACAAGGGAAGCTTTGATGTTTTCAAATCCTCTTAAAGCTTGAAGAATCTGATGCTTTTTGTGTTGGGTTTAGAATAGGGTGTTTAGAATCTCTGTTAAAGATCAGATCCTAATCTCAACACTGCTTGATCAATCAGATTTCAAAGAAACAAAGTGTTTTTTCAAGCAAAGGGAAAGCAACTTATTAGATCTTCGAAATAACCGATTTTTTGTTACCTAGCTGGCACAAGGGTTTTGAAACTGCTTTTTAAATCTGTTAAGTAACAACTTGACCCATTTAACCAATTAATTCATTGTGTCAACCGGTTAAGTGTGTGCTCCATAATAGCTTTTTGAAAAACTGTTTTAAAACCGTTTTAGCTGATTCAAAGTGCCAAAAACGGCTAGTTTTTAAGTGTTGTAAATATAACCCTTCTTTCAAAAAGAAAATAACAATTTTTACGAAAGAGATTTTGAGATCAAAAGAGAGATAACAGTTTTTGAAAGGAGCAAGATTGCTACCAAGCTTTGCTGAGTTTTTCAAGATCTGTCCAAGGATTTCCTGTTGTAATCTTTAGGTGTTTTCTATCCTTGTATAGTTTTATGTTTGATAAATCTGTAAAGAATTGTAGTTCACAGAGTTAGAGGATTGTTCTGATCTGTGGTGTGGTTAAGCCAAGAGAAGTGGGTGTTCTTGTGTGAGTCAAGATCACTTCTTTGGTGAGTGTGTGATTGTAATCAGGTTGATTACTAGTGGAACTCAGATAGTTTTCTGAGAACTGGATGTAGATCAATATGCGAGTAAACCAGTATAACTCTCTGTGTTCGTATCTCTCTATCTCTACCTAAAACTGTTTGATAAAAATTGCTTCTGTGTTCATTGTTTGATTGCTTCTCTGATTGCTTATCTGTGTTTGTTTAATAAAGATTCATTCTTAATCAAATATTTGCGAAAATCTTTTGAAAACAATTCACCCCCCCTCTTGTTTTAAGCCATCAATTCTAACACCTTGGAGAGCAAGGAGCAAGGATAGGATGGGGAAACACAAAAAGAGGGGCGTCTAGGGTATTGACTAAGTCAATGCCACACCCTAAGGCCTATTCTTCTAGTAGATAGGTCAAAATCCTACCCTAAAGGCTCTACTCAAGCTAAAATGATAAGCACACTCCCTATTATGCTAAAGGAACCCTATTCTACTGAAATTACAAATAAAGACACCAGTTGATGCTCAGCTCCCAAAGCTTGTGCTCTACTCCTTGTGATCCTTTGGGGAAGGCTCAGTGCTGAAGCATTGGCTAGAGTTGAATCCTGACCTAGTCTTGGCATCTTTGAAATGTAAAGAAAAGTTTCTCTGCCATCAGTAGCAGAGTCCCAATCTTCTTGAATCCTTTTTGCCATGGACCTAGTTGTTGGGCCAAAACTTGGGCCTGAGCTTGGGCTTCTGCCAATTAGAAAGGCTTTCCTGTTTCCTATTTCCCATGTCTTTCTTGGTTGGTAAACCCAACTGACGATTTACAACAAACAAGTCTTTCTTCATTTTTTTGAGAGCAAGAAAAGAAGCGGAACAAAATTCAAAAGAAAAGAAATGACACTCAATCGATTAAGTCAATGTTTTCTTCAAAATACTCGTATAGTGGTCCTAATTTTGGTACTTTCCTTCTTGATCTTCTATATGACAATATGCTATTGGATTTAGATGATCCTGGGGACCTTTCATTATTTTTGCAAATATTAGGGTCCCTAGCAGGGCGATTCCTCTCCCTTCTCTTTGGTAAAATCAGTTTTTAAGGGGGTCTGGCCTTCACCATTGGTTTGGTGGTCAAGGCTATCCTAACTACTGATGAGGCTCCTTCTATGTTTATGTTGTTATAAGGGGCTGATCCTGGCTCTGAAGCCAGTGTCAACCAAAAGCTACATCACCCTTCCCGCTCGGGACTCGCCACTTTGACCCCTACTTTTGCTTCCAGTAGTGTCGTCGAGCAACCTATTCCAAAAGACAAACCATACATCGCACTCCTTCAGCTAGAGGGGGAGCGAAAACATATTCTAGAAGAAATTGTCCACTTCGTTGAAGGACAATTGGAAGACCCGAGGCTGCCACGAGCTGTAAGGACCCAGAAAATTTTATTGGAATAAAAGTGTTAGACTTAAATAATTTCAGAGGATGTTATTATTTAAAATACAAAGAGTTGGTAATTGAAGTTTCGTAGTAGTCGGACCTCGGACGTCGCCCAAGATCTGGGGTCAGCTGGTAGAGGTCGGTCGGATGACGTGTGGATCAAGAAGAGTAAAGGAAGAAAAGTGTAGTTAAGAAGTCTTCTACGAGATCGCCGTTATTGAAGACGGAGGCGATCTCCGACTTCTCTGGGACATAATCGCCTGTCGCCTAGAGGAGACATGACCGCCAATCGCCTATGGTGTACGTGATCGACGGGAGTGCACGTAGTACGTAGTCAAGATACTGGATCAACCAGAGTGGGTTCCACAAAACCACACGTATCAAGGTGTGGTTAAGCCTTAGATACGCTGTGCATGCAAAGCTCTATGCTTGAGCATAAGAAGTCATCCTTAGTGTTGCATGCATGGGAGCACGAGGAGTAGTGCTGATCTACTCTTGGAAATGTGAAGCTACCGATGTCACCAAGCCATGTGGAGGTAATACCTTGGACGTAACATAGTGGGATGGAGAACCTTCAGCAAGGTGTGACGATATGACATCGGTGAGTAGAGTAAGGCGATGTGTTCTCGTCACACACAAGGGCGATAAGGGATCGCCAACAGGATGAGAGGAACATCGGTCATCAACCAGGATGGGAGACACATCGGTGGTCTGCCAGGGTGAGACATCGGTGGTCTGCCAGGTTGAGACATCGGTTGTCTTCCAGGGTGAGACATCGGTGGTCTGCCAGGGTGAGACATCGGTTGTCTGCCAGTGTGAGGCACATCAGTCATCGCCGGTATGAGAGACACATCGGTCGTCTCCCAGTGAGAGACATCGGTCGTCCTTCAGGATGAGGCCTCGGTGGATAGTCATCGCGCGAGCGGTCATCAGTGGAAGGTTATCGCGCGATGTCGACTTTCACACAGATAAGGTGGGACCCAGGCTCGCAGCATCAGACGTAGTGCACGCGCAACACGTAGACAAAAAGGGTGGTTCAGAATAGTGACCTCAGAATATTGGCATGCGCAGAGTCACGCGTGGTCGTACTGTTCAGGGCAGCGTGCACGCAAGCTTCCTGCAGAGTGGGTGGTGGCAGCGGCTTTTGTGGACAAGTTGGTTTAAGATTTAAAAACTCACTTCTGAGAGGCAAAGAAGGTGCTGTGGTTCAAGAGTGAGTGAGTGAGTTACCTTCATCCTTCTCTTTTCTCTCCTTCACTCTGCCATTCAGGCCTTATCACATCCTGCTTAGTTATCGACGACTGCCCTTGGAGTACCTGGGAGGTTCTCTGCAAGTCCTACAAACCAGACGCTAAAACAGAGCTAAGGCATCCTTTAAGCTCGGTGGGTCTTGGAGCTCTTGGTGTTTTGCGCAAGTCCAGGTAAGGGAAGCTAGCTTTATTTTCAATAAAAGCCGTAGATTTGCTATTTCTGAAGTGAGGACGACGTGGTCGCCGGTTTCATATTCTTTTTCATGATGTTCTGTTCTTATGTGTTTGGGCGACGTGATCACCGGTTTTAAATACAGATTTCGAAATCCCCTGTTTTGGACGTGATCGCCGGTTTTGGCGTTGTTTTTCGAACTCCCCTGTTTTAGTGCTGTTTGAAAACTGTTGGAGATTTTAAATGTGAAATACATGTGATATTTGAAAATCTGAACCGTGGAATGAATGTTGCTATGACTGAATCGTTCATTCAGTGTTGTATGATGTGTTGATTGTTGTGAATGTGGGATCAAGGCATAGTATTTTCAGGAAAGAAAATACCGTGTAAGATCGTGTGTAATGTGTATTGACTAGGGGCTTTTCTAGAAGGAGATATCCTGACTCTGCTGATATAATGGAATCACATAGACGAAGTTATTCAGTTGTGGAGAGTCGAAGGAGGTTCATATGAATGGGTGAGTCGTGTGAAAAAGAACGAGCTCGGCCTGTTATATGAATTAACCCTGTCATACCGGGAGAGTGATGATATTGAGATTATGTATGCGCATGGCTGTGTGGATTTCACAGCGACCCTGTGTGGATTTCACAGTGGTGTGGTATGACAGGTGCAGATCTCTGAGCCTGAATCAACGCACGAGTCTTCCGGAAGTAGTGTCAAGTGTCTATGTGTGATTGGTCAGTGGAAGTCTGATGTGAGTAATGTTGAGAAATTGTTGATAGACACTTCATGGTTGTGTGATATGAATGAGAAAGTGATGGACTCTTGTGAATGTTTAAAAAGGCTGATCTACGTTGGTTGTCCAGTTTATAATTTAAAGTTAAAAATAAATATATCTAGCTTACCCTTTGTATTGTTCTCTGGCTGTTTTCTCTTAAAACTGTGATGATCGTGTATTTTACACGGGAGCAGATGATTTCCAGGAAGTAGAGCTCCTTAGTGAGTGGTCGCCGGAAGGAGATCGCCTGTTTCTGTCTCTTTGTGGTGATCGCCTGATTTCTGTTCTGATAGCAGATCGGTTGTTTTGGGTCTTCTGATAGTAGATTGCCGGTTTATGTAGGGAGACCGCCGGTTTCAATTTATTTGGCTGTATTTTGTTTAAGTTTTGGAAAAATATACCGGTTATGTATTAAACTCCCTGTGAGGAGCAACTTCATTTTATATAAATACGTATGTTCATTTAAATATTTTTGTTTTACCTTTATTTCATTTTATATTTATGAAAAGGTATTTGGCGGGATGTTACACGAGGTCCACATGAGCAAGCACTACGCTTCTTGTGGTCGGAGTTAGAAATCGATGAGAAGTCGAGTCTATT
Source organism: Phaseolus lunatus (assembly GCA_013389735.1). Lineage (NCBI taxonomy): Eukaryota > Viridiplantae > Streptophyta > Magnoliopsida > Fabales > Fabaceae > Phaseolus > Phaseolus lunatus. Next base: position 14,412,755 of record CM023867.1, read on the forward strand.
CAAACTTAAGTACTGGAGGGGTTCGGTAAGGGAAAACCTTAGACAATACCAGTCCATTTTTTGTTTCTATATGCCCAGGGGAATTTATTCAGAAGGGAATCAACCCCCAGGTTATAAGGCCCAGTAGAACTACTTAGGTAGGTGGAAAAGCTATAATAAGCACTCTTAGTTTAGTCATTTTTTGAATAATTCTTTTTTTATGAGGTCGTGTACAACAACCTTAACCGCACAAGCTTGGGCTAGGCCTACCCCCATCCCTAGAGGAATCGTATAAGGCGGAAGCTCCACGTACGGTTTTGAAGATGAGCCTTTCCAGCGGTGGGGCCCAAGGACCGATATGATGATTGGTTTAGGTAGGGCGACCGACCTACTACGGGCACCTATAGGGATTAGTGCGTGAGACCGTGATCCACAAACTGACGCATGGGACTCACCCTTTACTTGGGAATGAAGAGGGGAAAAATAGCATGTCAAAAGAGTGAGGCGAGGTTTTGAACCCTACTGCATGCGAGAGGGACGCCTCATGAGCCAGGCTTCTAGAGATGATGCCTTTTGGCAAAGCCAAGTCAATTTCGGGCCACCAAACCCTACAACTGATGAGAAGGCCTATGGAGTGGAGTAAAGCAAAACGTGTACGTTGTCACACTCCCTGCCTTCAAAAGGTGCCTAGAGGACGGGCCATAAGACGCAAGTGACGACCTGGGAGGGGATTCCCCACCGGCAGGGGGACAGGAGACGGCCATCTCAAGGCACGTCATGACCTACAAGTAAGACCGGCGACACCTAGGAAGGCTACCCGATTGGGAGTTAGAGGATCCATAGTACCTGCAGCCCATGGATTTCATCTTCATCGTTTCTGAAAGCGAGGGGAAGGGATCTCCTTTCTGCAATGGAAAAAAATGGAGTTGATTTGACTCGACATAACCTAACGATGCATCCAATACCAATGATATTACCCCATGGCCCATGTGAAAGTGCACCAACACTTGTAACATCCCGCCAAATCCTTTTCATATTTATATAATGAAATAAAGGTAAAACAATAATATCGAAGTGAACATATATATATATATATATATATATATATATAATGAAATTTCTCCTCACAGGGAGTTTAATACATATCCAGTCAGTTTCCAAAACTTAAACAAAATACAGCAAAATAGAAAATAGGCGATCTCCTAACAGAAACAGAAAACAGGCGATCTCCTTCCGGCGACCACTCACTGAGGAGCTGTACTTCCTGCAACATCATCTGCTCCCGTGTAAATTATACACGATCATCACAGGTTTAAGAAAACATCCACAAAACAAAAACGCAGGGTAAGCTAGATATTTTAAAGAGAATTTAGATATGAAACTTTAAAATCAAGATAAAACAAATTTAAGACACCCACGTAAAAACCATTAACTTTCTCATTCCCTTCACATGACCATCAAGTAATCACATATTTCACAATTTCCTCAAGAGTCGTTCAATTCACATAATCCATCAAGTGTCTATCAATTTCAATGTTTCTCATTTCTCACGTCAGACTTCCACTGACTCATCACACACAGACACTTGACACTACTTCCGGAAGACACGTGCATTGACTAGACTCAGAGATCTGCACCTGTCATACTACATTGCTGTAAAGTTCCCACAGCTATGCGCATCAACATAATCTCAATCTCAATCTCATCACTCTCCTAGTATGACAGGGTGAATCCATACAACAGGTCAAGTAGTTATCTTTCAAACAACTTACCCATACGTATGAACCTCCATCGACTCTCAGCGCCTGAATAACTTCATCTATATGATTCCATTATATCAGGAGAGTCAGGATATCTCATTATAGAAATCACCGATCAATGCACATCCTACACGATCTTACACGGTATTTTCTTTCCTGAAAATACTATGCCTTGATCCCACATTCACAACATTCAACACATCATATAACACTTAAATGAATGATTCCAATCACAACAACAATCATTCCAAGGTTCAGATTTTCGAATATCACATTTCAATCTCAAACAGTTTCAAACGACACTAAAACAGGGGAGTTCGAAATCAACATTAAAACCGGCGATCACGTCGCCCCACACATAAAAACAGAGCATTGTGAAAAGGAATATGAAAACCGACGACCACGTCGCCCTCACTTCAGAACCTACTCGCCTAACGTTTTTATAAATGGAAATGCTAGCTTCCCTTACCTGGACTTGCGCAAAAACACCAAGAGCTCCAAAACCCACCGAAGCTTAAAGATACCCGAACTCTGTTTTAGCGTCCTGATCGGAAAACTCGCAGAGAACTTCCCAGGAGTCCAAGGGCAGTCGTCGCTCGTCGTACTGGTGCTTGAGGATGCCTGAATCGCAGCGCGAAGGAGAGAAAAGAGAAGGATGAAGGTAAACTCAGTCTGTCACTCTTGAACCACTGCAACGTTCTTTGCCTCTCAGAAGTGAGTTTTTTGAATCTAAACCAACTTGTCCACAATTGCCGCTGCCACCACCCACTCTGCAGGAAAGCTTGCGTGCACACTTCCTTGAACAGTATGACCACGTGGGTCTCTGCGCATACCAACTCTCTGACGCTCACTATTCTGAAACACCCTTTCTGTCTATGTGTCGCGCATGCAGGACGTCTCATGCTGGGAGCCTGGGTCCCACCTTATCTGTGTGAAACACGACATCGCGCGATAACCTTCCACCGATGACTTCTCGCGTGATTACTATCCACCGATGTCTCATCCTGGCAGACGACCGATGTCTCTCCCTGGGGGACGACCGATGTCTCTCCCTGGAAGACGACCGATGTCTCTCCCTGGCGATGACCGCATGTCTCTCGCCCTGGCGATGCCCGCGTGTCTCTCGCCCTGGCGATGCCCGCACGTCTCTCGCCTTGGCGATGCCCGCATGTCTCTCGCCCTGGCGGTCTGCATGTCTCTCGCCTTGGCGATGACTGATGACACATCGCCACGCCTTGCTGAAGGTTCTTCATCCCACTATGTTACGTCCAAGGTATCACCTCCAAATGGCTTGGTGACGTCGGTAGCTTCACATTTCCAAGAATAGATCAGCACTACTCCTCGTGCACCCATGCATGCAACACTAAGGACGATTTCTTATGCTCAAGCATAGAGCTTCGCATGCACAGCGTATCTAAGGCTTAACCCACACCTTGATATGCGTGGTTTTTGGAACCCACTATGGTTGATCCAATATATTGACCACATACTAAGTGCACTTTCGGCGATCATGTGCACCATAGGCGATTAGCGATCATGTACCAGAGAAGTCGGAGGTCGCCTCCTTCTTCAACAACGGCGATCTTGTAGACCTCTAAGCTACACTTTCCTTCCTTTTTATTTTAAATAAAAACATACTTAGAATTCACTTAAAATATATCACTTTCATTCCAATAAAATTTTCTAGGTCCTTACAACACTTCCAAGGAAGCTATTTTCATTGAAAAATTCCCTGAGGTCGTCCACATGATTACCATAGTCAAATATGGAGACCTCAGTCCAGCCCCTCAACAATAAATGTTGGTCATTTCTGTTCCAACTGAACTAGGACAGTAAGGTGCACCCGAGGGACCTTAGTAGTTTTTTGAATAATAAGTCAATAAATAATAATAAATAAAAATCGAACTAGAGGAGCGACTAGGATGGCTTGGTAAGCAAGCAACTTGTTATGTAGGCGCCACTCTCCATTTCCTTCTCTTCTTTCTTTTTGAATGACAGTTCATCAAAACAATTTCTAGATCGAGCATGCGACGCGCATAGTCCTTCAAGACCGATTTGTCTCCTCTTCAACATTTCTACTACTTCCTTGGTGACTCTCAAATAAGCACACCCACACGTACTGCTTACCGGAAAGCATGTATTGCCTATGGCTCGCATTCCGTCCCAGTTCCTTACCTCCTTTGGGTGGGGATAATAAGTGACTTGCTCTAATGAACCTTTAACCTAGCCCTGACATTCTTCATTGAATATTCTTTTGTTTCCATTAAAAGATAGAGTTTTCTTTTTTAAGTCTGTCCAAAAAGATTTGCAACCACTACTTTCGGATTGGACTGCTTTCGAAAAAGATGGAATGATCTTTCTTTCTTCAAAGATCGGCTTATTACGCTGCTAGCTTACCTAACACATAAAGATCGCTTTCTATGAGGTGACCGTTAGTGAAGTAGTACCAACTATCGTGTGCTCTAAAGCTAGTCAGGAGCTTTGACTGTTTCAACCAACAAGTCGAGTCAAAAAATTGATACCCTTAAGTTCTCTATTGGCTCTGTAATGTGAGTTAATTTTAGATTTGTCCATTTTAGAGGTGACACTTTACTTATGATTGAGATTTTAGCAACAAATATGGTGAGAACCCAAAGAAGATCCCCACTGGATACGAACTTAACCAAGTGGTTAAGTGTGAAGGTTCACTTATAGAGGGCAAAAGGAAAACAAAAGTATATGGTGATTATGATGAAGGTACAATAATTAAAAGAGCATAATAGGAAGCAATTTAAATGAAGATGACCGAATAGAAAATGGCGTAATGGAAATGAAGGAAGAAGATGAAGAAAGGAATGCTTATGGTGATGGATGAGAAGGAACATGCCACTTGGAGTGTGGTTTCTCCAAGATGAGGGGCCACCACTTGAGAGCCCTCAAACTCACTCAAGATAATACCTAAATCTAAGAGGACACAAGCCTCACACAAATTGTGCAGAGTTTCTTTACTTAATCAAAATCAACATGAAAATACATGGAGTAAGGCCCCCTATTTATAGGAATGGGTGCCTTGGAAAACAAGAAAAGCAAGGGCATGATTTTAAAGGTGTGAGGGGTGGCCTTTAAGTTTTCACTAAGTCAAAACCGCACCCTAGGCTTGTTCTTCTAGAAACTAGGTCAAATTTCCTTCCTAAAGGGCCAGGCACAGGCTAAAATTATAACTACACCCCCCTATTGATGGAGATCAAGTAGAAGAGAATTTCACTAATGGAGAAAGAGGCCATCCACCCAAGCATTTAAAGTTCTTCCTTCTAGTCTTCTCAAAAAATAAAGAAGAATTAAAATAAAGAGAGGACCAAGCCCAAAGCCAACAAGAAAACTACAAGCATTCAAGAATGGACTCCAATTAATATCTCTCTCTGTAATTTATTTTGTATAAATTTGTAAATAATATAGAAATAGCTTTAGGATGTGCCAAAGAGGAAAACTAAAAGACACCTCTCTTGTACAAAGGCACATAGGCACTAGTTTTAGTAGGAAGGGACTAGAAGAGTGCCTTTTCACACTCCTTTTCTCTTTAGGTGCTAGAATGACTAAGAAGGAGCCAGGAAGTGTCTCTTCCAACTCCCTCCTTTGTAAACCCAAATCTGGTCTTCCTCATTATAAATAGGAGACCTTGGTTCATAAATAATAGAAGTTGAAATTTAGAAGTAAAGAAACTATCTTTTAGAAGTAAAGAAACTATCTTGAGTTGTTGTGAGAGAGAGTTATGAGCTTTGTCTCTTCCTCCTCCTTCCATGTCTTATCTTGTGAGCTTTGGAGACTCTCAAGTGGCGGCACCACCCATTCATCTTGGAAGAACCACCCTCCAAGTGGCGTGAATCACTTCTCCAAAAGGCTACAACCACATAAGTCATTTCTATTCATCTTCTAAAAAATACCCATTTTTGTTCTACTTGTTTGTTTTCAATTCTAATCGGTTCATTCTCTTCCTTGTGATGTCCTCTATCATTTGATGTGTTGTTCTTCCATTTTAATCGGTTCAAACTTGTTATAGCAACCTGTTTTTGGTTCAGTTTCCATGGGTATTATGGTTCATGTTGTTTTCTTGAATTTCCAATAGTAGGTTGTGTTCTTGTTGTGTTTCTATTACTAGTTTCAAATCTTCTTGTGTTCTTGTTTTAATTCTTGTTTCTTTGTACTGTTTGTGTGTTGTTACTGCACTTTGGCTGCTTTCTTGAATTACCCATTCATATTCCATTGTTATCTTACACTACAAGTTACCTATTCATGTGTTTTTTAGTATGAACCTTTGTTTTCTTGAGTAGAAACTCTATTAATTATTTTTTAGAATTTTGATCCTAATTCTTGAAAGTGTCATGAATACAATAAAACCTATATCAACTCAACCCAAATTAAGAAAGGTTCATAAGAGACTCACATCATGTGGTATCTAGAGCCATGGTGTTGATTTGTTGATTGTGAGTTGAATAGACACTTTCTCTTTGAGCAATTTGTTTTTTCTAGCACTTTAATTTTGTGCATTCTGTTTTCCAGCACCTATATTTCATGCAGAATTTTTTTCCAGCCCTATATTCATGCTTTTTTTGTTTGAATATGTCTATAGTTTGTGCCTTTTCATTGTTCATACCTCTTGTTTTGAGTTTTATGTTCATAATGTTCTAGGTGTCCAAATCTTGTCTCTACTTGCTTGCTTTTGATTTTCAAAGTTTGTGTTTCTCTTGAATTCGTTTTAGTACTTGTGATTATAGGTTCCAAACATTTGATTTCAAGTGTTCAATTGTCTTGAATCCTTCATAAAATTTTTGTGCAATTTGATTGATGTTTCAACTTCCATATGATGCATATTATGGTTCTTTCACTACATAAGTTCCATTTGGTATAAAAAAAAAAGAAAAAAAGAACTGAAACAGAACAAAACAGAACCAATTCTGTTTTTAAATCCTTCAAAACAGTTTGGTATTTGCATCTATTCATTCTTTTGCACATTAATTTTCATACCAAAGTTGGATTCATAGTAATTGGCAAATTGTTGTCTACTTTGTGGAACTTTTGATCCTTGTATTTTGACAAGTTTATGAGTTGTACTTTCTTTCTTGATTATAAAGTTCAGTGAGTATTCTTTGAGTCTTATTGTGTGCCTTTTATTGCTTGTCTTTCATTCCTTAAGTTTTGTCATATATCTTGTATTCCTTTTGCACTACCCTTTCTTGTTTTGTACCTTTTCTTGCTTGTCTTTTATTGTTCTTCAAGTTTTGTGGTCGTAATTTTTGGATGAGTAGTTGAGTGCTGTTAGATATTAGATATTATGAGATATTATAGTTATTATTTGATATTTCATATTTATGTAATGGGCTTAGCCCATATGTTTATTTTTCCTATATAAACATAACCCTATGTGTTCAATATACAAAAGGGATTTACCCTATTCTTTCTTTTCCTTTAATATGGTATCTAGAGCATAAGGTTAGGGTTCAAATTTTATTGGTGAACCCACTGTTCACTGGAATTTTTCAGCCACCGTCCCACCGCCTTGCAAGAACTGCCATCGCTGCCGCCTCACCGGAGCCGCTGCCGGACCCTCGCCGGAGCCGCCGTCGGAATCTCGTCGAAGCCACCGCCGGAATCTCGTCGGAGCCGCCGCCGGAATCTCATCGGAGCCGTCGCCGGAATCTCGTCAGAACCGTCGCCGGAATCTTGTCGGAACCGCCGCTGAAATAGCTGCTGCAGCCAATTGACTGGTGACTAGATTTAATTTTTGTCCTATATGGCTTCTTCCACTTCCGCTGCCACTAGACTTCTTCCGCTTCCACTGCCATAGTGACTCCTTCCGCTGTCATAATGCCGGATCCGTCTATTTATACTAATTATGTCAATGTTCATCTCTCCATTGACAAATTGGATGGAACCAATTATGATACCTGGGCCTCAGATATTAAATTATGGCTTAAGAGTCAAGGTTATGTTGATCATCTTACCCGTCCTAATGTTGCTAAAAATGAGGTTTTTCGTTGGTTGAAAATTGATGCTCAATTATGCATTGTTATCAAATCTACCATTCATTCATCTTTAAAACAAATTTTTCGTACCTATGAGACTTGTTCAGGAGTTTGGGAACAAGCAAAATTATTATACACTAATGATACTCAACGTCTTTATGGTGTGTGTCAAAATCTCCTCACAATTGTTGCTCCCAAACGTCTTGATGGTACAATGGCAGAATATCTAGGTAAACTTCATGCTCTTCTTCATGATTTTAATGAGTTATTACCTCCTGCCTCCACTCCTTCTCAAGAACTAGAACAAAGATCCAAGTTCTTCATGTTATTGGGTTTACATGGTCTTCCTGATGATTATTCTCATGTTCGTGATCAAATTTTGGGATCCCCTATCGTACCCAATTTTACTTCCACTTGTTCTACAGTTCTGCGTGTGCCAAGTAAACAAACCACTGAATTAACATCTCATGTAGATGACTCTTCTGCTTTAGTCTCTCAGCATAATGATCTTACTCGTTCTCACAAATCGGGCAAAGGGCGTCACAAGTGTGACCATTGCGGCAAACTTGGACACAAAATTGACAGATGTTATGCCTTACATGGTCGTCCTCCTAAATCTATTGCGGTTGCTCAAAGTGCTCCTTTGCAATCTTCTACTGTGGACCATACTTCAATTGATACCCTAGGCCAGCCTGCTATTTTCAATGAATTTCTTAAATGGTATGAGGATCGTCAGAACTCTAGTTCCACAGCTTCTATTGCACATTCAGGTACATCTTTTGTTGGCGTCACTCACTCTACTTCCGTTGGCCCTTGGGTTCTAGATTCAGGTGCCATAGATCACATTACTGGTAATAAATCTTTTTTCTCTTCCCTATCTACTACAGGTTATTTACCTTCAGTTACCATGGCCAATGGATATAGGGTACCATCACATGGTGTTGGTACTATTAACCTTTTTCCTTCTTTATCTATTGATAATGTTCTTTATATCCCTGGGTCTCCATTTAACTTATTATCCATTAGTCGTCTCACTTGTTCCCTTGATTGTGTTATTTCTTTTACCAAAGATTCTGTTTCTGTACAGGACCGGAGTTCGGGACGAATGATTGGCACCGGATGTGAGTCTCATGGACTTTATCACCTACAGATCTCTGCACATGTTGGCACGATTATGGATTCTCCATCTCTCATTCATGCTCGATTGGGTCATCCTAGTCTTGCCAAGATGCAGCAGCTTGTTCCACGTTTGTCTAAGGTGTCTAGTTTATCATGTGAATCATGTCAGTTAGGGAAACACATTCGTAGTTCTTTTCCTAGTAGTGTCTCACAACGTGCTTCATCTCCTTTTGCCTTAGTTCACTCTGACATTTGGGGACCAAGTCGTATTAAGTCTACTTTAGGATTTCAGAATTTTGTTACTTTTATTGATGATTATTCAAGATGTACTTAGGTGTTTTTAATGAAAAATCGTTCTGAGTTGTTTTCTATATTTCAAATATTTTACAATGAAATTAAAAATCAATTTGGAATTTTCATTCGCGTTTTGCGTAGTGATAATGGACATGAGTATCTTTCTCATTCTTTTAAAAATTTTATGGCTTCTCATGGTATTCTTCATCAAACTTCATGTGCTTATACACCTCAACAAAATGGAGTAGCTGAGCGCAAGAATAGACATCTTGTTGAAACAACTCGTACTATTTTAATCCATGGTCATGTTCCTCAGCGTTTTTAGGGTGATGCTATTCTTAGTGCATGTTATCTCATTAATCGAATGTCATCTTCAGTTTTTGATCCCGCCGCGGACTCGAGCGTGGGGAAAGTGCCTCGTCACTCCTTTGTCTAGCCTTCTAACTGCTGCGCGTTCTGCAAGGAGGCTCCAGGAACCTTCGCCGGAACTCTAAATGATGCCTGCAAAACATACAGACGGCGCCTCTAGCGGCCGTTGTAGCTCCGATGCTCAAGTCAGGCAACAGGAACACCAAAACTCTCTCTAGGATCTCTCTGTGTGAGACTCGTGTGTGCCCTCAGTCCTCTTTGATTCCAAAACTGAGTGTTCTTGGTTCGTGTTGTGTATTGTGTGGCAAAATTGCATACCTGGTTCAGCGTTCTTCTTCCTCATAAAATCCCGCGTCGCCCCCTACTGGCTACCTCTAGGGCCACTTGATTACTCTGCACCGCCGTTATCCACCCCCCAGGGCTACCTTGCGTGCAGGCCTTCCTCACTTGAGTGCAAAGTCTGACAGGGAAGACCGCGTGGGTACCTCTGTACCCCTCAATTTCTGTGCCCATCTGCCCTACCTAATCTCTGGGAACACCTTCACGGTCCACGTGGCATGCATGCAACCTCACTGGGAGACTCTAACCTTGATGGGTTCTTGTCCCAACAGGATTCTGCACCTAACTGCGTCTTCCCATCTTCGTGCATGGTCGTCTCGCGACTAAGGCCACTCCCTGCCTCTGGGCGCTTTACTGATCACTGGTCGCGTTGTTCACATCGCCGGGGCCGATGTCACCTCGACACATACCGATGACCGAGATGTCCCTCATCCTGACCGATGATCGATGTGTCACCTTGACCGATGACCGATGACGCTTCTTTACGTTGTCGTGCTCTGCTTATGGAATCATGCGAGGTCCTTGGGTAACGTTCTCGCTGGGAGCCTGGGTCCCAGTTTAACACGTGTTGGCAAGGAACCCCCGACGACTGATCGCTCTGCATGCACCAATGACTGATCGGTGCTTCATCACTTCTCGCGCTCTGCTTCCAGGCGCTCATGTAGGAACTGATCTGCTGGTGGTGGTCACTCGGTAACTGACCACTGATCGCCGTTATTGAACGATCTCCACCCTGGTTCATCTGCTATCTCATGCCACGCGTCACTCTATGACTGGCCCATGTGGTCATCTGCTGCTGATGTCATAAACTACCGATGATCGACTGGATCACAAGCCCCCCAGTCTCGAGCTGTGAACTTGTTCTCAGCGAAGAGACTAAGTGGTCTTCCTTGCCAAAGAGAAGAAGGAGCTCGAAGCCGATGTACCTGAGACCATGGCTACTGGTGCCGAGGCTCTGATAGATGGGTTCCATGGGCTTGCAGCGGGTTCACTGCGTCCTGCCAAACTTGGACTAATCCAACCTAGCCTCCACCATTCAGTGGCCGATGGCAGGCTCATTCCTCCTCCTTGAGCTTCTTCCCTTGCGACTTCTCCTTTTGTGTAATTTCTCTTTCTGCTATATAACTTGTGTATAAACCTTTTAGCCGTAAAGGCTCTTAGTATTGACTTCAATATGAATGAAATCTATCTGCTTCAGCTGCTTGCCTTTCTCCCTCTTTAACTCTCTGCGTCTGACTAACTGTTAACTGGCTTAGGCTTCAGCGCGATCTCACTGTGACCCTTCAAACTTGGCTTCTAACTTGATCGCGACCAACTGTACCTTAGCATTCTCTTTAATAGTTGTAACATCCCGCCAAATCTTTTTCATAATTATAAAATGAAACAAAGGTAAAACAATAATATTGAAGTGAACATATGTATATATATATAATGAAATTTCTCCTCACAGGGAGTTTAATACATATCCGGTCAGTTTTCCAAAACTTAAACAAAATACAGCAAAATAGAAAAACAGGCGATCTCCTAACAGAAAAAGGCGATCTCCTATCAGAAAAAGGCGATCTCCTATCAGAAAACAGAAAAAGGGTGATCGCCTAACAGAAACAGAAACAGGCGATCTACTTCCGGCGACCACTCACTGAGGAGCTCTACTTCCTGCAACATCATCTGCTCCCGTGTAAATTATACACGATCATCACAGGTTTAAGAAAAAGCCAAACACAACACTAAAAACACAGGGTAAGCTAGATATTTGAAAGAGAATTTAGATATGAAACTTTAAAATCAAGATAAAACAAATTTAAGACACCCACGTAAAAACCATCAACTTTCTCATTCCCTTCACATGACCATCAAGTAATCACATATTTCACAATTTCCTCAAGAGTCTTTCAATTCACATACACCATCAAGTGTCTATCAATTCAATGTTTCTCATTTCTCACATCGGACTTCCACTGACTCATCACACAAGACACTTGACACTACTTCCGGAAGACACGTGCATTGACTAGACTCAGAGATTTGCACCTGTCATACTACACTGCTGTAAAGTTTCCACAGCTATGCGCATCAACATAATCTCGATCTCAATCTCATCACTCTCACATTATGACAGGGTGAATCCACACAACAGGTCAAGTAGTTATCTTTCAAACACTTACCCATACGTATGAACCTCCATCGACTCTCAACGCCTGAATAACTTCATCTATATGATTTCATTATCTCAGGAGAGTCAGGATATCTCATTATAGAAATCACCGATCAATGCACATCCTACACGATCTTACACGGTATTTTCTTTCCTGAAAATACTATGCCTTGATCCCACATTCACAACATTCAACACATCATATAACACTTAAATGAACGATTCCAATCACAGCAACAATCATTCCAAGGTTCAGATTTTTGAATATCACATTTCAATCTCAAACAGTTTCAAACGACACTAAAACAGGGGATTTCGAAATCAACATTTAAAACCGGCGATCACGTCGCCCCACACATAAAAACAGAGCATTGTGAAAAGAATATGAAAACCGGCGACCACGTCGCCCTCACTTTAGAACCTACTCGCCTAACGTTTTTATAAACGAAAATGCTAGCTTCCCTTACCTGGACTTGCGCAAAACACCAAGAGCTCCAAAACCCACCGAAGCTTAAAGATGCCTTAACTCTGTTCTAGCGTCCTGACGGAAAACTCGCAGAGAACTCCCTAGGTATCCGAAGGCAGTCGTCGCTAGTCGCACTGGTGCTTGAGGATGCCTGAATCGCAGCGCGAAGGAGAGAAAAGAGAAGGATGGAGGTGAACCCACTCTACACTCTTGAACCACAGCAACGTTCTCTGCCCTCAGAAGTGAGTTTTTGAATCTAAACCAACTTGTCCACAAAAGCCGCTGCCACCACCCACTCTGTAGGGAAGCTTGCGTGTACGCATCCCTGAACAGTACGACTACGCATGCCTCTGCGCAGGCCAACACTTTGATGTCACTATTCTGAACCACCCTTTTTGTCTACGTGTCGCGCGTGCAGGACATCTCATGCTGGGAGCCTGGGTCCCACCTTATCTGTGTGAAACTCGACATCGCGCGATAACCTTCCACCGATGACCGCTCGCGCGATGACTATCCACCGATGTCTCATCCTAGCGGACGACCGATGTCTCACCCTGGGAGACGACCGATGTCTCGCCCTGGCGATGACCGCATGCCTCGCGCCTTGGCGATGCCCGCAAGCCTCGCGCCCTCGCGATGCCCGCATGCCTCGCGCCCTCGCGATGCCCGCATGCCTCACGCCCGGCGATGCCCGCATGCCTCGCGTCTGGTGATGCCCGCATGCCTCGCGCCCTGGCGATGCCCGCATGCCTCGCGCCCTGGCGATGCCCGACGACACATCGCCACGCCTTGCTGAAGGTTCTTCATCCCACTATGTTACGTCCAAGGTATCATCTCCACATGACTTGGTGACGTCGGTAGCTTCACATTTCCAATAGTAGATCAGCACCACTCCTCGTGCGCCCATGCATGCAACACTAAGGACGATTTCTTATGCTCAAGCCTAGAGCTTCGCATGCACAGCGTATCTAAGGCTTAACCCACACCTTGATACGCGTGGTTTTTGGAACCCACTATGGTTGATCCAGTATCCTGACCACATACTGAGTGAACTTTCGGCGATCATGTGCACCATAGGCGATTGGCGATCATGTGTAATCTAGGCGACAGGCGATTATGTACTAACCAGGCGATCTCATAGTCTTCTAAGCTACACTTTCCTTCCTTTTTATTTTAAATAAAAACATACTTAGAATTCATTTAAAATATATTCCTTTTATTCCAATTTAATTTTACAGGTCCTTACATTCTCCCCAACAAGAAAAATTTTCGTCCTCGAAAATTGAATTACAAGGAAAAGAGGTATGGATAGGCTTCTCTCATGGGTTCTTCTAACTCCCAAGTTGAATCACCCGATCTCTCATCCCACACCACTTTCACCATGTTGATGGTCTTGCCTCTGAGCTGTTTACTTTGCCGATCGTCAATCCTGACTGGTTTCGCTTCAAAGGACAAGTCATCCCTGATCTGCACATCGTCCACTTCTAGCACATGACTAGGGTGTGCCATGTACTTCCTCAGCTGTGATACGTGAAAGACATTGTGCAGATTCGCTAAATGGGGAGGTAGGGCAATCTCATAAGCCACTGGACCAATCCTTCTTAAGATCTGGTATGGTCCCACGAACTTAGGGGACAACTTCTTTGATCTGATCGCCCGTCCTACACCCTTGGTTGGTGTCACTCTCATGAACACATGATCTCCAGCAGCAAACTCCAAAGGTTTTCTCCTCTGATCTGCATAGGATTTCTGCCGGCTTTGAGAAGCTTTCATTCTGCCTTGTATTTGTTTCACCCTCTTGGTCGTCTGCTGAATCAACTCTGGCCCAACCAAGACTGCTTCGCCCTCCTGGTACCAACATAAGGGAGTTCTGCATTTCCTCCCATACAGGGCTTCATATGGTGCCATCCCAATACTGGCGTGGTAACTATTATTATAAGTAAACTCCACCAGCGGCAACACCTCATCCCAACTTCCCAATTGATCCAAGACACACGTCCTCAGCAGATCTTCCAAGGACTGGATCGTTCTCTCTGACTGTCCATCTGTTTGAGGATGATATGCCGAGCTCATCCTCAACTTAGTTCCCAAGCAATCTTGTAAAGTCTGCCAAAACCGTGAAGTGACCCTGGGATCTCTATCTGAAACAATGCTGGAAGGCACTCCATGCAACCTCACAATTTCTCTGATGTACAGCTGTGCCAATTTGGCCATAGGCATCCTCATATTCACTGGGAGAAAGTGGGCACTCTTCGTCAGCCGATCAATGATGACCCAGATTGCATCATGACCCTTTACCGATCTGGGTAAATGGGTAACAAAATCCATGGCGATGCTGTCCCATTTCCATTCAGGGATATCCAGTTGCTGTAACAACCCGCCAGGTCTTTGATGCTCTATCTTCGCCTTCTGACATGTTAAGCAGGTTGTAACATACTGGGCGATGTCTTTCTTCATGCCCGACCACCAAAATGACTCCTTCAAGTCATGGTACATCTTGTTCATGCCTGGATGTAGGCTAAGGCAACTCTTGTGACCTTCCTCTAGGATCATCTTCTTCAACTCTTCATTTGCAGGTATGCAAATTCTGCCATTAAATCTCAAGATCCCATCATCGCCCATCACAAAGTCTTTAGCCTGGTCGGTCCCTAATGACTCCACAGTACGTTTCAGACTAGGATCCTCCAACTGCTTATCCTTTATCACTCCAAGGAAGTCATTAGTTATAGCCAGCTTACTACAACTAATGTGATTTGCATGAAATTCTACCCCAAGGTTTAAGTCTCTGAATTGCTCGATCAGTTTCTGCTCTTCCATCATCATGGTGGCTACTTGAATTGATTTTCTACTCAAAGCATCTGCCACTACATTGGCCTTCCCTGGATGATACATGAGTTAAAAATCGTAGTCCTTTAGAAACTCCATCCACCTTCTTTGTCTCATGTTTAGTTCCTTCTGATCGAACAGGTATTTCAGGCTCTTATGGTCACTGAACACCTGGAACCGAGCTCCATATAAATAGTACCTCCAAATCTTCAAGGCAAACACCACAGCCGCCAACTCCAAATCACGAGTAGGATAGTTCCTCTCATGAAGCTTGAGTTGCCTTGAAGCATATGCAACCACTCTTTTCTCTTGCATCAAAACACATCCCAAACCCTGATGTGAAGCATCACAATAGACATCAAAAGGTCTTCCTACCTCTGGGATCACCAGCACTGGAGCACTAGTCAACCTTTCCTTTAGTTCCATGAAGCTCTGCTCACATCAGTCGGTCCAAGCAAAAGGTTGATCCTTGCAGGTCAACTGTGTTAAAGGAGCCACTACCTTGGAAAAGTCCTCAATAAACCTCCGATAGTAGCCAGCTAAACCCACAAAGCTCCTTATCTCAATGACTGTCTTAGGACGTTCCCACTGCAGCACTGCCTCTACCTTGGCTGGATCCACTGAGATCCCCCGAGCAGATATCACGTGTCCTAAGAAGTTGACTTCCTTCAGCCAGAACTCACACTTAGAGAACTTGGCATAGAGTTGCTTCTCCCTCAGAATCTCCAACACTGTCCTCAGATGTTCTTCATGTTCTTCCTCGGTCCTTGAATAAATGAGTATGTCGTCTATGAAGACTACCACAAACTTATCCAAGAAAGGGCAAAAAATCCTATTCATGTAGTCCATGAACAGAGCTGGAGCATTTGTGACTCCAAACGGCATCACCACATACTCATAGTGCCCATAACGAGACCTAAATGCTGTCTTTTGAACATCTTCAGCTTTTACCAAAATTTGGTGGTACCCCGATCTCAGATCAATCTTTGAGAACACCAAGGCCCCATGTATTTGATCCATCAAATCGTCAATTCTAGGTAGGGGGTACTTGTTCTTGATGGTCAACTTGTTCAACTGCCTGTAATCTATACACAACCGAGACCTTCCATCCTTTTTCTTAACTAGGAGCACTGGAGCCCCCCATGGAGATACACTGGGTCTGATGAATTGTTTCTCCAACAACTCTTCCACTTGCTTCTTTAATTCTACCAACTCGGCTGGTGCCATCCTATAAGGTGCCATTGACACTGGTCCAGCTCCAGGTACCAAATCAATAGAGAATTCCACTTCTCTCTTAGGGGGTAATCCAGGTACTTCTTCTGGAAATACATCCATGAAATCTTTCACCACATGTATTCTGCTTACGTCCCCTTCATTCTTCACTTCCAACCGAGCTAGAATCACGAAGCACCTCACCCCTTTTTCCAACTCCGACCACCCATGCTGAGCTGATATCACATTTGACTCTTGGAGGTCTGGAAACGCTATTTTCTGACTACCGCAGTCTATGAGAACGTGATTGGCAGATAGCCAATCCATTCCCAGGATAACATCCAGGTCCTGAAGAGGTAGGCAGATCAAGTTTACTTTGAACCTGCGTCCCTCTACTATCACTGGACATTCAGGGCAAACTGTAGAGGTCAACACCTGTCCTGACGCAGGTGTAGAGACCAACAGTTCAAACGGTAACTCCTTCACTAGAAGGCCCAACTCGGCTACACACAGGCTTGACACAAAGGAGTGTGTCGCTCTAGAATCAAACAAGGCTTTTACACCTCTACCAGCTATAAAACAAACACCTTGCACTAGGTTACCTGACTGAGACGCCTCTGCTCCTGTCATGGCAAACACTCTCCCTGTCGCCTGAGGTCTGCTGCCTTCATTCCTCAACTGCTGAGAACCACTGGGTTGAGTCGCCCCATTCCTGTTAGGGCACTCTCTAGCAACGGGCCCCGTCTTTTGGCAGGCAAAACACCTTCTCTGCGAAGCCTTCTTGGGGCACACATTGGGCGTGTGTGGTCCACCACAATGGAAACACTTGGGTTTCCAAGGTTGTTGCTGCTGAAACTGGGATGACGCTGCTCCTGCCCGATGTGGTGGAGGTCTCGCATAGGGCTTGCTTTGTGGGTGCTGCACCTTGGCCTTCCCACTGGAAGAACCCCCTGGGTGTGACCTGATCACCCGAGAATCACCCTTTTCCAAGGTCTCCACCATCTTCGCCTTCTCTACTAAGGCGTGAAATTCCCTGATGCACATCGGGGCTATGGTCCTCTTCAGCCCATGCTTCAGTCCCTCTTTGAACTTCCTACACCTCCAAGCCTCAGAGGTCGCCTGGGTGTAGAATCGGGCGAGATACTCAAACCGAGCAGCATAAGCATTTACTGACATCTCCCCCTGCTCCAATCTGAGGAATTCTGCTTCCCTCGCAAATCTTGCACTATCTGGGAAGTATTTTTCAAGAAATTTCACCCTAAAGCTCTCCCAGTCTAACACTTCAGCTCTGGCTTCCATCATCTGCTGAGCTCCCATCCACCAGAACTCGGCTTCTCTAGATAGCAGATAGGTGGCGAACACCAATTTCTTCTCTTCAGGGCAGGAGGTCGCCCTAAAGATTTTCTCCAACTCCCTGACCCACTGATCTGCTTGATCAGGGGTAGTATTCCCACTGAACTTGGGTGGGTTGTGCCTCATGAACTCGGTCAGTCCCATCTGTTCCTGAGGCTGACTGACGTGGGAATTTGTTTCAGCCGACCGAGCAGTTTCCCAATGGTGCATTGCAGCTTGATGATTCTGAGCCATCGCTGCATTCTGTTGTTGGATGGCAGTTGCCATCATCTCAATAGCCTTGGCAATCTGGCTCATTTCCGAAGAAGGTTGGGGAGGGGTAGGAGGTCTACATGCCATCTCTCTTCGTTTCAAATTTTGAAACTATTGGTTTCTATATTCCCTACAACTACAAGAATGAGATCGATAAGAAATCAATTCATTCAGGAGGTAACATCTTGACCTTACAAAGGTCAGCATCTCAAAGTCATTAAGAATTTGAGCTCATCAACAGAATCATAATACTTATAACCTCAAGCAAAACACCAGAACAGCTACTGGTACACAACCATCAATTCAAACAACCACTTTCAATCAATTACAAAAACACTCAATAAAATGAAATAAATCACACCAGAATTCAATGTATGCTAAACATCAAACCTTTGGAATTAAGATTGAGAATCATCTCGATCCAGTTATGAGTGTGCACCCTCACTACTTTATCAAGATCCTCTCATTCTTAATACTAAGATTTTCAGTTAGGGCATATATTCACTAAAGCACACACAAAATTTCAATACAAAAACGTTTGAAAACCTTTCACTATAGTTGTTAATTAAAACTCAAATAAATTTTATGAGCAGAAGAAACACAATGGATCCACAGCCCTCAGGTCATCCTTAGGACGAACTGCTCTGATACCATTAATGTAACATCCCGCCAAATCTTTTTCATAATTATAAAATGAAACAAAGGTAAAACAATAATATTGAAGTGAACATATGTATATATATATATATAATGAAATTTCTCCTCACAGGGAGTTTAATACATATCCGGTCAGTTTTTCAAAACTTAAACAAAATACAGCAAAATAGAAAAACAGGCGATCTCCTATCAGAAAAAGGCGATCTCCTATCAGAAAACAGAAAAAGGGTGATCGCCTAACAGAAACAGAAACAGGTGATCTCCTTCCGGCGACCACTCACTGAGGAGCTCTACTTCCTGCAACATCATCTGCTCCCGTGTAAATTATACACGATCATCACAGGTTTAAGAAAAAGCCAAACACAACACAAAAAACACAGGGTAAGCTAGATATTTGAAAGAGAATTTAGATATGAAACTTTAAAATCAAGATAAAACAAATTTAAGACACCCACGTAAAAACCATCAACTTTCTCATTCCCTTCACATGACCATCAAGTAATCACATATTTCACAATTTCCTCAAGAGTCTTTCAATTCACATACACCATCAAGTGTCTATCAATTCAATGTTTCTCATTTCTCACGTTGGACTTCCACTGACTCATCACACAAGACACTTGACACTACTTCCGGAAGACACGTGCATTGACTAGACTCAGAGATCTGCACCTGTCATACTACACTGCTGTAAAGTTTCCACAGCTATGCGCATCAACATAATCTCAATCTCAATCTCATCACTCTCACAGCATGACAGGGTGAATCCACACAACAGGTCAAGTAGTTATCTTTCAAACACTTACCCATACGTATGAACCTCCATCGACTCTCAACGCCTGAATAACTTCATCTATATGATTTCATTATCTCAAGAGAGTCAGGATATCTCATTATAGAAATCACCGATCAATGCACATCCTACACGATCTTACACGGTATTTTCTTTCCTGAAAATACTATGCCTTGATCCCACATTCACAACATTCAACACATCATATAACACTTAAATGAATGATTCCAATCACAGCAACAATCATTCCAAGGTTCAGATTTTCGAATATCACATTTCAATCTCAAACAGTTTCAAACGACACTAAAACAGGGGATTTCGAAATCAACATTTAAAACCGGCGATCACGTCGCCCCACACATAAAAACAGAGCATTGTGAAAAGAATATGAAAACCGGCGACCACGTCGCCCTCACTTCAGAACCTACTCGCCTAACGTTTTTATAAACGAAAATGCTAGCTTCCCTTACCTGGACTTGCGCAAAACACCAAGAGCTCCAAAACCCACCGAAGCTTAAAGATGCCTTAACTCTGTTCTAGCATCCTGATGGAAAACTCGCAGAGAACTCCCCAGGTATCCGAAGGCAGTCGTCGCTCGTCGCACTGGTGCTTGAGGATGTCTGAATCGCAGCGCGAAGGAGAGAAAAGAGAAGGATGGAGGTGAACCCACTCTGCACTCTTGAACCACAGCAACGTTCTCTGCCCTCAAAAGTGAGTTTTTGAATCTAAACCAACTTGTCCATAAAAGCCGCTGCCACCACCCACTCTACAGGGAAGCTTGCGTGTACGCATCCCTGAACAGTACGACTGATGGCATTTTCATGTGTTCTTCTTGAATCAAAGTAGAAATAGATGGAGCGGAAGCAATGGGTGAGTGAAACAAGACCCTCCTAGGAGTTGTGTTGGTCTTGAAGGTGCATGATGAGTATGGGTTGAGTGGTTTGGCCAGCTCAAGGGAGAAGGTGAAAGGATTGAAGTTTATAGCCTAGATTTCTAGGAGGAGTAAAGCTTGTGCACAAAAAATGGCAGCATAACATTACTCAAAATAAACTTGAAAATACATGAGGTAGGCCTCCTTATTTATAGATTTAGGAGCCTTGGTGAGCAAGCTTAAAGGGTAGGGATGGAAATACAAAAAGTGGGGCTGCCTAGGGTATTGACTTTAGTCAAACCACACCATCATCCTAATATTCTAGAAGATAGGTCAAAAATGCAACATTTGATAGTACACCCCTCCTTCTTTTGCTAAAGGCACCTATTTGCTAGCACACCCCTCCTTCTATTGCTAAGGGCACCTTTTTGATAGCACACCCCTAAGTGAGCAAGTTTTGCTTTCTACACTACACTAATCTACTAAGCACCCCCTCCCCCTTTGGGCCTTTATGAAACATGTACAAGGATCTCTCTCTTCCATCCGTGGCTTCTTCTATGTGTGCTTGGATATGTTTAGCCATGGATCTTGTGAGAGGTCCTAGACGGTCTAGCTCCATGGATAGCCTCCCTCCTTCACGTTCTAGACGCTCACTTCCTGGAGCTAGACGCTCCTCTTGGTCTAGACGGTCTTCTTGGTTTGGGCCTTGGCTTCCTTGGCTAGATGTGCTTGGCCCTCCTCCATCAACGACTACACGTGCCTCTGCGCAGGCCAAAACTCTGATGTCACTATTCTGAACCACCCTTTTTGTCTACGTGTCGCGCGTGCAGGACGTCTCATGCTGGGAGCCTGGGTCCCACCTTATCTGTGTGAAACTCGACATCGCGCGATAACCTTCCACCGATGACCACTCGCGCGATGACTATCCACCGATGTCTCATCCTGGCGGACGACCGATGTCTCACCCTGGGAGACGACCGATGTCTCGCCCTGGCGATGACCGCATGCCTCACGCCCTGGCGATGCCCGCAAGCCTCGCGCCCTGGCGATGCCCGCAAGCCTCGCGCCCTGGCGATGCCCGCATGCCTCATGCCCTGGCGATGCCCGCATGCCTCGCGCCCTGGCGATGCCCGCATGCCTCGCGCCCTGGCGATGCCCGACGACACATCGCCACGCCTTGCTGAAGGTTCTTCATCCCACTATGTTACGTCCAAGGTATCATCTCCACATGACTTGGTGACGTCGGTAGCTTCACATTTCCAAGAGTAGATCAGCACCACTCCTCGTGCGCCCATGCATGCAACACTAAGGACGATTTCTTAAGCTCAAGCCTAGAGCTTCGCATGCACAACGTATCTAAGGCTTAACCCACACCTTGATACGCGTGGTTTTTGGAACCCACTATGGTTGATCCAGTATCCTGACCACATACTGAGTGCACTTTCGGCGATCATGTGCACCATAGGCGATTGGCGATCATGTGTAATCTAGGCGACAGGTGATTATGTACTAACCAGGCGATCTCATAGTCTTCTAAGCTACACTTTCCTTCCTTTTTATTTTAAATAAAAACATACTTAGAATTCATTTAAAATATATTCCTTTTATTCCAATTTAATTTTACAGGTCCTTACAACAGTTTTTATGCATAAATTCATGTTGGATGACTGACCTGACGGGGCCTAAATGCTTCGACTGATCGCACAACAACTTGCTTGGGAAAGCTTTCATACTCAGAGCTTTACCACCGACCACCGACTAGCTTGTTAGTGCACCACCGATCAGTCATCGAGCTTCAGGCTTTGCTTTACTTCTCTGTCACTCCAGCGCTAGGTGCATAAAGGGCCCGAACGCCAAAGATGACGCCTGTGTTTTGGGGAAGGAAAATGCTTCTCGATGACCCCTCTTGCCTCAGCCTCGCTGTAAGAAGTCGAGGTGAGGTCTTTTTATCTCGCCTCAGCCTCGCTGTACAAAGTCGAGGTGAGGACTTTCTTATCTCGCCTCAACCTCGCTGTATAAAGTCGAGGTGAGGACTTTTTTTCACTCGCCTCAACCTTGCTGTAAAAAGCAGAAGAAAAGACTTGGTTCTCTTGCCTCAACCTTGCTGTAAGAAGCAGAGGAAGAGGACTTTTCTCTCGCCTCAACCTTGCTGTAAAAAGCAGAGGAAGAGGGCTTTCTCTGCCTGCACCTCGCTGTACAAAGTCGAGGGTGAGGACTTTCTTCTCTGGCCCATGCCTCGCTGCACAAAGTCAAGGGAGAGGACTTTCTCTCGCCTGCACCTCGCTGTACAAAGTCGAGGGTGAGGACTTTCTTCTCGCCTGCACCTCGCTGTACAAAGTCGAGGGTGAGGACTTTCTTCTCTGGCCCATGCCTCGCTGTACAAAGTCGAGGGAGAGGACTTTCTCTCGCCTGCACCTCGCTGTACAAAGTCGAGGGTGAGGACTTTCTCTCGCCCCTGCCTCGCTGTACAAAGTCGAGGAGAGGACTTTTTCTCGCCTGCACCTCGCTGTACAAAGTCGAGGGTGAGGACTTTCTCTCGCCCCTGCCTTGCTGTACAAAGTCGAGGAGAGGACTTTTTTCTCCGAGTGGGTGCATGCTCCCAGGGGAGCACTAGGGGTGGCTGTCTAAGCGCACTTACCAGGCGCATCCCTGCCTGCATGGTCTCACTGCACGTTCTCTGAGTGGGTGCCTGCTCCCAGGGGAGCGCCAGGTGTGGCTGTCTAAGCGCACTCACCAGGCGCATCCCTGCCTGCATGGTCTCACCGCACGCCCTTTGAGTGGGCAACTCCTCTTCTTCTAGTTTGGAATCATGCGAGGTGCATGCGTAACGCTCTCGCTGGGAGCCTGGGTCCCAGCTTAACACGTGTTAGCAAGCCCCCGATGATCATGCACTGACCGATCTCTTTGCATTTGGAATCATGCGAGGTGCATGCATAACGCTCTCGCTGGGAGCCTGGGTCCCAGCTTAACACGTGTTGGCCCTGATTACCATGCACCGATGAGTTCTCTGCTTCTGGAATCATGCGAGGTGCATGCGTAACCCTCTCGCTGGGAGCCTGGGTCCCAGCTTAACACGTGTTGGCAAGACCCCGATGAGTGCTCGCGCTCTACATCCAGGCGCTGATCTGTAGGTGGTGGTCACTCAGTAACTGACCACCGACTACCTGCACTTTCGCCTGGGGCAAGGAGAACTTTAAACTAGGAAACGCTCGCACACTTTATGTACTGAAATCTTTTTTATTGGGTGGCCTCGTTAAAAACCCTCCTTAGGGAAAAGAGTACCCCCCTGATCTGCCCAACTATCACTGTATATTCACTGAGTGTGTGTATAGCGCGAGAACGCATCTACTTTACAACTTAACTAAAGTGGAACTTTCAAATGTGTACCGTTCCACGTCTCGGCGATAGCTACTCCATCCAGGGTCTCCAGCCGATAAGCTCCATTCTCCAACGCTTCATCTACTCTGGATGGGCGATGACCGACTTGGGGATGCCTTACTCACTAGGGGCGATCATGCCCTCTGCTTCAGCTCCCACCTGAACTACCTGGGAGCCCCCCAGCATAGCATCTTCCATCATCTCACTTCCCCGTGCACAGGGATTTCATGTTGCTGGTCACTAGCCTGGGACCCCGAAGCGCGATCACCTTGTGTCTCTCGCAGGTAATCGGTCAGGAATCCTGTCTTCACCAACTCAGCAAGTTGATGCCCCAACGCCAGGCAGGTGTGGAGCGCGTGTCCATAAGCTGGGTGGAATTCACACCACTCATCCTTCTTACTTCCAAGTACCTTGTCGGTTCTCTCTGGTACTCGCAGTCTTGCAGCCACGACAGGGATGGCGATCAGCTCCGCCAACTCCACCATGAAATCATACCTAGGGGGTGCGTTGTTCTCCCTTGCACGCCCCCTAGCCTGGTCCTTCCTGGGTGCATAGGGACGAGGCCTTCCCTGCGCCTTCTTCCCTTCCTTGGCCTCATACACCCGCGCCTGTTGCTGCTGCTTCCCTTGACCTCCGCGTGGCTTTGACGGTGCAACACTGCCACTCTTCTCAGAGACCTCCGTCTCTGCTACTATGTGCGCCACTGCGCGTCGCCGGATCTCAGCGAAGGTGGCAGGGTGGCTTCTGATGAGCGATTCACTGAAAGGACCAGGTAGCACGCCTTTCTTGAATGCATGCACCAGCATGTTCTCATCCTTGCTGGGCAATCTCACCACCTGCGCACCAAAGCGGTTGAGAAAGTCCTTCAGCAACTCCCCCTGGTACTGGCGCACATCAAACAGATCGTAGGACACCACCGGTGGCGCTCTGTTGATGATATACTGCTCCGTGAACAGCTTTGAAAATTGATGGAAGGAGGTGATGTGGCCCTCTGGTAGGCTCACGAACCACTCCATAGCTATTCCGCTCAGTGTACTCATAAACATTTTGCAGTACACAGCGTCTGAGCCTACAGATAGCATCATCTGAGTGTGGAAGGCTGTCAAATGCGCTTCTGGATCTTCTACCCCCATGAACGATGCCTTCACTCCCACCAGGTTGGGAGGCACCACCGTGTTGATGATTTCGGGGGAGAAGGGGATGGGAAAGGCCCTTGGGGGCGTTGGTGGGGCCTGTTCCTCTCCCACGTGACCCCCAGCTTGCTGCATGTGGTGCAGATTCAAGCGTAGCTCTTCATTGGCCTTGTGCAGCTCCTCATTTTTGGCCTGGGAAGCGGCCAAGTCTGCCTGCATGCGCTCCTGGTGCGCCCTGGACTCTGCCACCGTTTCTTGGAGTGCGAGCATCGTTTCCATGAGCTGTTGCATGGTGACGCCTTCGCCTCCATTTGATGGAGCAGATCCTTGTCTGGGATTCCTCATCTCTGTGGTTACTACTCTCGTTCTTGTGTATGGGGGCTTCGTTTTATTTCGTGCCCCACGGTGGGCGCCAAATGATCCCGCCCGTGGACTCGAACGTGGATGGGCTCCGTGTTCCTCCCGCGTCCGCGTCTGTTCCTCCGGTTGGCTTCCCTTCGAACGAAGCAAACGGTTCCTGCAAACACAAAGGGGCCTCTAGCGGCCGTTGTAGCTCCGACGCTCAAGTCAGGCAACAAGAACACCAAAACTCTCTCTAGGATCTCTCTGTGTGAGACTCGTGTGTGCCCTCAGTCCTCTTTGATTCCAAAACTGAGTGTTCTTGGTTCGTGTTGTGTATTGTGTGGCAAAATTGCATACCTGGTTCAGCGTTCTTCTTCCTCATAAAATCCCGCGTCGCCCCCTACTGGCTACCTCTAGGGCCACTTGATTACTCTGCACCGCCGTTATCCACTCCCCAGGGCTACCTTGCGTGCAGGCCTTCCTCACTTGAGTGCAAAGTCTGACAGGGAAGACCGCGTGGGTGCCTCTGTACCCCTCAATTTATGTGCCCATCTGCCCTACCTAATCTTTGGGAACACCTTCACGGTCCACGTGGCATGCATGCAACCTCACTGGGAGACTCTAACCTTGATGGGTTCTTGTCCCAGCAGGATTCTGCACCTAACTGCGTCTTCCCATCTTCGTGCATGGTCGTCTCGCGACTAAGGCCACTCCCTGCCTCTGGGCGCTTTACTGATCACTGGTCGCGTTGTTCACATCGCCGCGGCCGATGTCACCTCGACACATACCGATGACCGAGGTGTCCCTCATCCTGACCGATGATCGATGTGTCACCTTGACCGATGACCGATGGCGCTTCTTTACGTTGTCGTGCTCTGCTTATGGAATCATGCGAGGTCCTTGGGTAACGTTCTCGCTGGGAGCCTGGGTCCCAGTTTAACACGTGTTGGCAAGGAACCCCCAACGACTGATCGCTCTGCATGCACCGATGACTGATCGGTGCTTCATCACTTCTCGCGCTCTGCTTTCAGGCGCTCATGTAGGAACTGATCTGCTGGTGGTGGTCACTCGGTAACTGACCACTGATCGCCGTTATTGAACGATCTCCACCCTGGTTCATCTGCTATCTCATGCCACGCGTCACTCTGTGACTGGCCCACGTGGTCATCTGCTGCTGATGTCATAGACTACCGATGACCGACCGGATCAGTTTTAAATAACAAAATTCCTCATTCTATTTTATTTCCACATGACCCTCTCCACTCTTTACCTCCCAAAGTTTTTGGGTCCACATGCTTTGTTCATAATTTTAGTCCTGGTCTTGATAAATTATCTCCTAAATCACACAAATGTGTCTTTTTAGGGTTCACTAGATCACAAAAAGGGTATAAATGTTTCTCCCCTTCTTTAAATCGTTATTTTATTTCAGCAGATATCACCTTCAGTGAATCTTCCCTTTACTTTAAGTCTTGTCCTTCTCCTTCTGTGTCTTCATCTAATCAAGTTAATATCCCTTTTGTTGTACCTAGTGCACCTAAAGATTCACCATCGCCACCAACTCTTCAGGTGTATAGTCGTCGTCAAACGTCTCATCGTCCATCAGATGACTCTCTTCTAGTGCTAACACCTCATCCCCCTCCGGCTCCGACAGTTGAACCTCCGATAGTTGAACCTGATCTTCTTATTGCTATCCGAAAAGGTATACGTGCTACCCTTAATCCCTCTCTACATTATACTGCTTTGAGTTATCATAGACTATCTCAACCCTTTTATGCTTGCCTTTCGTCTATTTCTTCTGTATCTATTCCAAAATCTGTAGGTGATGCCTTAGCTCATCTTGGTTGGCGTCAGGCCATGCTTGATGAAATGAATGCGCTTCAAAATAATGGAACTTGGGAACTTGTTCCTTTACCATCTAGGAAATCTGTTGTTGGTTGCAATTGGATTTTTGCTATCAAAGTTGGTCCTGATGGTACTATTGATCGTCTCAAAGCTCGTCTTGTGGCTAAGGGTTATACCCAAATTTTTGGTTTAGACTATGGTGATACTTTTTCTCCAGTGGCAAAGATGGCTTCTGTTCGCTTATTCATAGCTATGGCTGCTCTTCAACAATGGCCTCTTTATCAACTGGATGTTAAAAATGCCTTTCTTAATGGGGATTTGCAGGAAGAAATTTATATGGAGCAACCTCTCGGTTTTGTTGCTCAAGGGGAGTCTTCTGGATTGGTATGTCGTCTTCGCAAATCCTTATATGGCCTCAAGCAGTCTCCTAGGGCATGGTTTGGAAAATTTAGCAATGTTGTTCAACAGTTTGGTATGACTCGCAGTGAAGCAGATCATTCAGTTTTTTATTGTCACTTGAGTGCTGGGTGTATTTATCTTGTAGTATATGTTGATGACATTGTTCTTACAGGCAGTGATCACCATGGCATCTCACAAGTAAAACAACACCTTTGTCAGCACTTTCAAACCAAAGATCTTGGCAAACTCAGATATTTCTTGGGGATTGAGGTAGCACAATCCAATAATGGTATTGTTATCTCTCAAAGGAAATATGCATTAGATATTTTGGAGGAAATTGGGTTGATGAATTTGAAATCTGTTGATACTCCCATGGATCCCAATGTCAAGCTTCTATCCAATTAGGGGGAGCCTCTTTCAGATCCTGAGAAGTACAGGCAATTAGTTGGAAAATTGAACTATCTCACTGTTACTCGTCCTGATATTTCTTTTGCAGTTAGTATGGTGAGTCAATTTCTTAATTCTCCATGTGAAGATCATTGGAATGCAGTCATTCGTATACTGAAGTACATTAAAGGTTCTCCTGGAAAAGGTTTGTTATATGGTCATAATAACCATACTAAAGTCGTTTGTTATTTAGATGTTAATTGGGCAGGATCTCCATCTGATAAAAGATCAACTTCTGGTTATTGTGTCTCCATTGGTGATAACTTGATCTCTTGGAAAAGCAAGAAACAAAGTGTTGTGGCCAGATCTAGTGCAGAGGCAGAATATAGAGCTATGGCCTCAGCTGCTTGTGAGCTTATTTGGCTTAAACAGTTACTTAAAGAATTGCAATTTGGAGAGGTCACTCAAATGACACTTATATGTGATAATCAGGCTGCTCTTCATATTAGCTCAAATCCAGTTTTTCATGAAAGGACCAAACATATTGAGATTGATTGCCATTTCATTTGAGAAAAGATTATATCGGGAGATATCAAGACTGAGTTTGTTAATTCAAATAATCAATTAGCAAATATTTTTACTAAATCCTTACGAGGGCCTAGGATTGATTACATTTGTAACAAGCTGGGTACATATGATCCATATGCACCAGCTTGAGGGGGAGTGTTAGATATTATTAGATATTATGAGATATTATATTTATTGTTTGATATTTCATATTTATGTAATGGGCTTAGCCCATATGTTTATTTTTCCTATATAAACATAACCCTATGTGTTCAATATACACAAGGGATTTACCCTATTCTTTCTTTTCCTTTAATAAGTGCTTTGGCATCTTTCATTTGAGGTTACTCCATTCCACAAGAGAAGCTTGGTTGAGGGAAGTATAATTTTCTTAGAGTGATTTTGAGTGCCTTTATTTTTTGTCCAAAACTTCACCATATTTTCTTTGTTGTCTAACCTTGTTTTCTTTAATTGTTAGCTATTTGTGTTTGCTGTAATGTTTTGAAAATGGCTCAATATTCAAGTGGTGAATCTTCCAAACCACACTCTCCACCAAAAGCTTTCATTCTTGGGGAACTAAAAGAAGCAAAAAGGTCTCTTGCACAAAAAGATGAAGCTATAAGACAATTGGAAGAAAGATTGCAAAGGCTTGAAGTGACTAATGAAAGGTCCAACCATACACACCATAGAAGACGCCATTCTTCAAGGCATTCATCAAGAACTTCTTCCAACTATCATGGACATGAAGATGAAACCGAATGGAGGAGGCATCATAATTATGAAGAAAGGCGCCAACATGTGGCAAAGCCTTATATGCCTTTTGTAAAATTACCTAGCTTTAGTGGTGAAGGTGATCCAAATGTATATTTAGGTTGGGAAGCTAAGGTAGAACAAGTGTTTAGTATTCATGAGGTTAAAGATGACCAACAAGTTAAGCTAGCTACCTTAGAATTTTTGGACTATGCCATGCAATGGTGGCATAAAACTCTTATGGACATTGGGCTAAACAAGATGCCTCCCATGGTCTCTTGGAATGATTTGAAAGAATGCATGTGCGCTAGATTTGTGCCTCCACATTATAGGAAAGACCTTTTGTTGAATCTCCAAAGGCTTCATCAAGGCACGCTTAGTGTGGATGCTTATTATAAAGAACTTGAAACGCTTTTAACTCATATTAACATGCATGAAAGTGAAGAATCTAAGATGGCTCGTTTTGTAAGTGGATTAAGACAAGATATTCAAAATGTTGTAGAACTTTATGAGTACACTTCTTTGGAAAAATTGGTTCACCTAGCCATCAAGGTTGAATCACAAATTTTGAAGAAAAATTCTTTTAAGAAAACTCATAATGATGGTTTCTATAACTCAACTTGGAAGGGTAAAAATCACATTTTAAAACTTGATACTCCTTCCAAATCTTTTAAAGAATCCACTCAACAAAAGGACTTTCATAATTCTTCTATTTCTAAATCACCAACCAAAACCTCAAGTAAGAAATTTTTTAAGTATTTAGGTTATGGTCATATAGTCGCAAATTATCCAACAAAAAGAACCATGATGGTAAAAGGGGGTTTAGTTGTAAGTGAACATAGTGATAATTCTTCTAAATTTAACTCCCCTTCCCCTAGCCCTAGTGATAATGAATGTCAAATACCATGTGAAGGTGACTTATTGGTGATAAGGCACAATTCAAAAACCTTTGGATGATACCCAAAGAGAAAATATTTTCCATACTCGGTGCCACATGATCCATCACCTATTATGCTAAAGGCATTTATTCTAGCCTATCTTGCTATTTAGACCCCTAAAGTGAGCCCAAACTATTTACAATATGTTTTATTTTTAAGAAGACCAGAAGAAAGAACATTTGGTGTTCTGGTTTATGCCCACTTCTTCTGCTGGTAAGGTCCGCTAGATATTTTGTGGGGTCTTAACTTGATTGTTGTGATGATTGCTCATACTATGAATGGTCTCTTGTCATCTCCTTGTTTACTTAGATTGTATCATGCCCCCCAAGTTTGAGAGAATTCGTCCTCGAATTTAGAACTCCTGCAAATAACATAGTTAGTTTGTTCATTGGATTTATATATGGGAGTGGTGAAGAAAACTTATGTTCATTAAGCTTGTGTAGTTCACAGGGGTGAATTCTAGATACAGGCCATGTTTGGAAAGAATATTTGGAGATGTCAAAACTTTTGGGTGGAAATCCTCTTAGAAGGTGGAAACCTTTAGGAGGTGTTTGAAAATCATCCTTAAAATTCTTTAACAAAGATGGCAAGTATGTAGAAACTTTTGGTAATAAAAAAGAGAAGGAAGGAGTATACCTTGAAGGCATAGTTATGTTTGTGCAGGCTAACAAGATGAGACCCATTTTACTTCCCTCTGCTTTTTCATTTTCTCTTTTTGTTTTAATTTTTATTTGGTCTTTATTTGCCAACATGGTGCTTTTAGTTGGCAGTAATGTGCCTAAAACCTAAACATTTAAAACATTTTATATTGGGGGTTTTTGTGGGTGACTTAGTGGTAGAGGTAGAAAGGTTGTCTTTAGAAACTTTTTGGTGAGTAGTGGTTTTGTTTGAAAATTTGGAAGGAGAGGTTTTTGTAGAAATTTTGTTTGCATCCTTCCATGAAGATTTGTAAAAGCCATCATTATGAGTATTTTTGAAAGTTGTTTTCTTCAAAATTTGTGATTCCACCTTGATGGCTAGGGGAACCAACTTCTTTAAAGAAGAGTACTCATATTTCTACAACATCTCGAATTTCTCTCCTCAAACCACTCACAAACCTAGTTATCTTTGACTCTTCACTATCATGCATATTGATTTGAGTCAAATTTGTTTCTAAGTCTTCAAAATATTTCTTTACCGTCATAGGTCCTTAATGAAGCCGTTGGAGCTTCAACAAGAGTTCCTTCCTGTGAGGAGGAACAAATCGTGTGCACATGCATAACTTTAAATCACTCCAACAGACCATGGTTGGCCTCTTATTTAGCCCAATGTCCATTACAGTTTGTTGCCACCACTGTATGGCATAGTCTAAAAAAACTAGGGAAGCTAACCTAACCTTTTGGTCCTCTTCAACCTCATACACATTAAAGAGTTGTTCTACTTTAGCTTCCCATTCTAAATACAGATTATGGTCATTATCCCCACTAAAACTAGGTAACTTTCCAGAATGAAAAGAATTCTTTGGTTGTTGTTAGTATTGATGGCGCCGTTTTTCAAAATTGTGCACTCGCCAATCTTGTCCTTGACTCCCATAGTGATGTGAGTTGATTTTAGATTCATTAATATTGTGACACTTTTAAGAATTAGGATCAAGATTCTTAGCAATTTTTAAGGTGAGTCACCTAAGGAAAATCCCCACTGGACATTAACTTAACAAATGTTAAGTAGATGTGAAGGTTCATTTCCAATGGTCCAAGGTGAAAACACAATTATAGGTGAAGAATGATGACAATTAGGAGTTGTAAAGGAAAGAAACAACTCAGTACAAGTGGAGGAACTTAAGGAAACATCGATGGAGCTTTAAGTCTTCCAAATGATGAACCAAACTCATGAACGAGTGCCATTCCACAAAAACCGATTCACAAACAATTCACAAATGGAAACTGAATAGAAACATAAGGAATTGAGCACATATTACTGAATGAAACAAGCTATAAGTGCAGAATTGAAGAGGAAACACAACAACAAACACAAAGAACTAAATAGAATGAAGAAACAAGACAATTCTATCGATTGAAAATAACAAACAAGGTTTGGAAATGGAAATGGAGATGGAATAAGAAAAGACTTATGTGGTTGAAGCCATGGAAGGGAAGAACACGCCACTTGGAGGTGAATGATTCAAGATAAGTACAAGATGCTGCCACTTGAGAGCTTCCCAAACACTCACAAGATGAGACTAAGCTAGGAGAAAGCAATTCTCACAACTCACACAAATTTGTGTATAGTAACTTTACTCTGGTTCATTCATGATTTTACAAGAGTAAAGCACCTCTATTTATAGTGTTTAGAGGGCTGTAAAAGAAGAGGGAAAATTCAAATACAAACAAGTCAAATTTTGCGGCTATTTAAGTCACATGGGACGTGTGACTTGATTTCTTACTTTGGCACCTCCTAAAACTACACCTACACCTACTTTTATGTCATATGGAAGGTGTGACTTGTTTTTGTACATTGGAACCCCTTATTTTTAAATCTACACCTTCCTTTAATGTTCTACTAAAAACTACACAAAAATAATTACAAAAAGAGACATCCATTGATGCTCATCTCCCAAAGCTTTAGCCTTGCTCCTAGTAATCCTTTGAGGCATAAAGGATGTTGAGCTCATGGTTTAGGCTTCAGCTCCATCTTGGGCTTGGGCTTCTTAGGCTTGGGCCTCAGGCGCCTTCTCTAGTTGGTCTTTATCATGCTCCTCGGGTTGGAGAGAATTCGTCCACGAATTTGGAAGACCTGCAGAAAAGGGAGTCAGATCACTAATATTAAAAGAATTACTACCAAGAAATGTATCAGGCATATCTAACTCATAGGCATTATCATTAATCCTCTTGATGAACTGAAAAGGACCATCACCACGAGGCATAAGTTTGGACTTTCTTTTAGTAGGAAATCTATCTTTTCTCAAGTGAAGCCAAACCCAATCTCCAGGTTCAAAGATTAATGCCTTACGCCTCTTGTTGGCATTGTCAGCATATTTGCCAACTTCCATCTCAATTTGCAGCTTGATGTGATTATGCAAGTCTTTAATAAAAGAAGTTTTTTCAAAACCATCCTTGCATAAAACCTCATCAAGTATAGTAATTGAGAGAAGATCTAGAGGTGCTAAGGGGTTGAACCCATAAACAACCTCAAAAGGAGAATGAGCAGTGGTAGAATTTACTACTCTATTATATGCAAACTCAATATGAGGTAGTAAATTCTCCCATACCCTTGGGTTCTTGAAAATAAAGCATCTTAACATCTGACCCAAAGTTCTATTAACCACCTTAGTTTGACCATCAGTTTGTGGGTGGCAAGTAGTAGAAAACAAGAGTTTTGTGCCAAGTTTGCCCCATAAGGTCCTCCAAAAGTGGCTAAAGAACTTTGAATCCCTGTCGGATACAATACTTCTAGGAAGCCCATGTAAGCGAACAACTTCTTTAAAAAAGAGATTGGCAATAAAACAAGCATCATTACTTTGTGGCATGGAATAAAGTGAGCCATTTTAGAAAAGCGGTCCACTACCACAAAGATAGAATCTTTACCCATCGGAACACTCTTGATAGATAAGAGAAAAATCAAGGTCATCATGATAAAGTTCCTTTATGTGATCAAAACCTAAGTATTGAACATCCAAAACATTTAACAAAGTATGTCTTCTTGAAAGAGCATCAACAACCACAATAATTTTACCTTGTTTATGTTTGATCACATAAGAAAACTGCTCAATAAACTCCACCCACTTAGCATGTCTCTTATTAAGCTTGCTTTGGCCTTTCAAATATTTAAGAGACTCATGATCACTATGGATCACAAATTCCTTTGGAAAAAGATAAAGTTGCCAATTTTGCAAAGCTCGAACAAGAGCATAGAGTTCTTTATCATAAGTGGAGTAATTGAGATGACTCCCTTTGATTTCTCACTAAAATAAGTTATGGGGTGGCCCTCTTGAAGGAGGACAGCCCCAATGCCTATATTAGAGGCATCACACTCTATCTCAAATGTTTTAGCAAAGTTAGGAAGGGCTAAGATGGGGGCCTTATGTTAGAATATATGGCCTTAAACAAGAGGGGGGGTGAATTGTTTAAGAAAGATTTTCACAAACTTTGAAGGTATAATAAAATTCAATGCTGAATTACAGAGAAAGGAATCAAGATAGCCAAGAACCAAAATTGTTTTAAGATGAAACACAGAAAAACAACCAGTTGTTTCTTCGATTCAATCGGTTGTTTATACCAGCAGTATTTAAAACAACTTAAAAACAAAATTTAAAAGATTTCAGAGCAAGAGAAAAGCACATAAGCAATTTATACTGGTTCACTCTTACACCAAGAGCTACATCCAGTCCCCAGAAACCACTGGGTAAACCACTATGCAATCAAAACCAGACTACAAACACCACACACCAAAGTAGTGACCTTGAACCCCTCAAGAAACACACTACCTTTGGCAAACCACACCAAGAGTGTTTATCTTGAACACCTCAAGAACACACAACACTCCTTGGCAACACAAATACAGAAATACAGTAATCAAGGACGAAGGAAATAGAATACACTTGGGTATTACAAAGATTAAAGTTCAGGAGTACAACCCAATCCTATTCCACACACTTAAGAGTGATCCAAAGCTCTTTCAAATCTTGGAAAAACTGTTTTGATAAACTCTTTTTCTTACTTCTAGATTAGGAGCGTAAAACCACCTTTATATAGACCAACCAAGTGGTCAAAAGCATTTAATAAAGGAGCCAAGGTAGTTAGGATCATTTAAAACATATTAAAACCACTTAACAGAATTATGTTAAGGTTTTCAGAAAAATAATCAGTTGTTTTGTCGAAACAATCGGTTGAATTGACTTGACAGCAAAGTCAAGCTTTTCATAACCTTTTCAAAATCTACTAAGGTAAAACAACCTATTGTTTCTGTAACATCCCGCCAAATGCTTTTCATATTTATATAATAAAAATAAAGGTAAACAACTATATTGAAGTGAACATAATTATATATATGTAATGAAGTTTCTCCTCACAGGGAGTTTAATACATAATCGGTCAAATTTTCCAAAAACGTAAACAAAATACAGTAAAATAGAAAGACAGGCGATCTCCTAACAGCAAAAAGGCGATCTCCTATCAGAAAACGGCGATCTCCTATCAGAAAACAAAAAAAGGTGATCGCCTAACAGAAGTAGAAGTAGGCGATCTCCTTCCGGCGACCACTCACTAGAGAGCTCTACTTCCTGCAACATCATCTGCTCCCGTGTAAATTATACACGATCATCACAGTTTTAAGAAAAACAGCCACAGAACCAAACACAGGGTAAGCTAGATATTTGAAAGAGAGTTTAGATATGAACTTAAAAATCAAGATAAAATAAATTTAAGATACCCACGTAAAACCATCAACTTTCTCATTCTCTTCACATGACCATCAAGTAATCACACATTTCACAATTTCCTCAAGAGTCGTTCTATTCAAATAATGCATCAAGTGTCTATCAATTTCAATGTTCCTCATTTCTCACGTCAGACTTCCACTGACTCATCACACAAGACACTTGACACCACTTCCGGAAGACTCATGCATTGACTAGACTCAGAGATCTGCACTTGTCATACTGCCCCACTGTGAAATCACACACATTCACAGGGTCGCCGTGAAATCACACACATTCACAAGCGTATAAATGAATCTCAATATCATCACTATCCTAGCATGACAGGGTTAATCCATACAACGGGTCGAGCTCGTTCTCTTTCAAACAACTCACCCATACATATGAACCTCCTTCGACTCTCAACGCCTGAATAACTTCATCTATATGATTCCATTATATCAGGAGAGTCAGGATATCTCATAAAAACGAATCACCGGTCAATGCACATCCTACACGATCTTACACGGTATTTTCTTTCCTGAAAATACTATGCCTTGATCCCACATTCACAACATTCAACACATCATATAACACTTAAATGAATGATTCCAATCACAGCAAAACTCATTCCAAGGTTCAGATTTTCGAATATCACATTTAAATCTCAAACAGTTTCAAACAACACCGAAAACAGGGGAGTTCGAAAAACAACGCCAAAACCGGCGATCTCGTCCAAAAACAGGGGATTATACAATAACAGTTGAAAACCGGTGACCACGTCGCCCCATCATCTCAATCATCTAATATAAGGTTTTCGTTGAAAATAAGGCTAGCTTCCCTTACCTGGACTTGCGCAAAACACCAAGAGCTCCAAAACCCACCGAGCTTAAAGGATGCCTTAGCTCTGTTTTTGCGTCTGGTTTGTAGAACTTGCAGAGAACCTCCCAGGTGCTCCAAGGGCAGTCGTCGCTCGTCGCACTGGTGCTTGAGGATGCCTGAATCGCAGCGCGAAGGAGAGAAAAGGAGAAGAATGAAGGTAAACTCACTCTTTCACTCTTGAACCACTGCAACGTCCTTTGCCTCTCAGAAGTGGGTTTTTCAATCTTAAACCAACTTGTCCACAAAAGCCGCTGCCACCACCCACTCTGCAGGGAAGTTTGCATGTATGCTTCCCTGAACAGTACGACTACGCGTGCCTCTGCGCAGGCCAACACTCTGAGGTCACTATTCTGAACCACCCTTTTTGTCTACGTGTCGCGCGTGCAGTACGTCTGATGCTGAGAGCCTGGGTCCCACCTTATCTATGTGAACTCGACATCGCGCGATAACCTTCCACCGATGACCGCTCGCGCGATGACTATCC
The DNA here is from genome assembly GCA_013389735.1 of Phaseolus lunatus. Taxonomy (NCBI): domain Eukaryota; kingdom Viridiplantae; phylum Streptophyta; class Magnoliopsida; order Fabales; family Fabaceae; genus Phaseolus; species Phaseolus lunatus. Next base: position 14,449,693 of record CM023867.1, read on the forward strand.
ACCGATGCCTCATCCTGGAGGACGACCGATGTCTCTCCCTGGGAGACGACCGATGTCTCGCCCTGGCGATGACCGCATGCCTCGCGCCCTGGCGATGCCCGCAAGTCTCGCGCCCTGGCGATGCCCGCATGCCTCGCGCCCTGGCGATGCCCGCATGCCTCGCGCCCTGGCGATGCTCGCATGCCTCGCGCCCTGGCGATGCCCGCATGCCTCGCGCCCGGCGATGCCCGACGACACATCGCCACGCCTTGCTGTAGGTTCTTCATCCCACTATGTTACGTCCAAGGTATCATCTACACATGACTTGGTGACGTCGGTAGCTTCACATTTCCAAGAGTAGGTCAGCACTACTCCTCGTGCGCCCATGCATGCAACACCAAGGACGATTTCTTATGCTCAAGCATAGAGCTTTGCATGCACAGCGTATCTAAGGCTTAACCCACACCTTGATACGTGTGGTTTTGTGGAACCCACTCTGGTTGATCCAATATCCTAACCACATACTGAGTGCACTTTCGGCGATCATGTGCACCATAGGCGACTGGCGATCACGTGCAACCTAGGCGACAGGCGATCATGTACTAACCAGGCGATCTCATAGTCTTCTAAACTACACTTTCCTTCCTTTCTATTTTAAATAAAAACATACTTAGAATTCATTTAAAATATATCCCTTTTTATTCCAATTTAATTTTACAGGTCCTTACAGTTTCAAAATTTCAACGGTTGAAATTTCAACAGCCTTTTAGAAAACCCATCTTTTCAAAAGGTTAAAGATTCAAATGAACTTGGATCATCTTAAGGAGTGAATTAACAAGTTTCAAACAACTAGACAACACACACACACCCAGCAACAAGGTCTTCAAGCTTTCCACTTGGATTTGGAGATATCAAAGCATCTTGTTCAACACCTTAGTCAATTTTTCTTTCAAAGTCACAATCTTTTTCTTGCTCTTGTCCCCACTTAAAAACCACATCCTTCTTTACTATTGTATTGAAAGGTGTGGCAATGGTACTAAAGTCTTTCACAAATTGTTTATAAAAACTAGCAAGTCCATGAAAGTTTCGTACTTCATTAACATTGGTGGGTGTTGGCCAATGTCAAATTGTTGCAACCTTTGTTTTATCAACATGCACCCGTTTATAACTTACAACAAACCCTAGGAAGTATATATGATCTAATGCAAAGAAACATTTAGCATGGTTAGCATACAACTTCTCCCTCCTAATGGTTTCAAGAACTTCCCTAACATGCTGCTCATGTTGTTCTAAAGACAAGCTATATATGAGAATATCATCAAAGTAAACTACAACAAACTTGCCAAGGAATACTCTTAAGACATGATGCATGAGTCGCATGAAGGTACTAGGAGCATTAGTCAAGCCAAAAGGCATGACTAACCACTCATATAAATCAAATTCGGTCTTCAAAGCGATTTTCCATTCATCCCCCGATTTAATCCAGATTTGGTTATAACTGTTAAAATATATGGCCTTAAACAAGAGGGGTTGAATTGTTTAAGAAAGATTTTTGCAAATTTGAAGGTACAATGAAACTTAGTGCAGAATTACAGATAAAGAAATCAAGTTAGCCAAGAATATATTTTGTTTTAACTGAAATACAGAAGAAAAAAAATCAGTTGTTTCTTCGAAACAATCGGTTGTTTATATCAACAGATATTTAAAACAACAATTAAAGGAGTTAGGGATGAGAGAAAAGCACACCAACAGTTTTATACTGGTTCACCCTATTCACAAGGGCTACATCCAGTTCCCAAAAAACCATTAGGTTCCATTATGCAATCAATCACAGATTACACACACCACACACCAAAGTAGTGACCTTGAACCCCTCAAGAAACACAATACCTTTGACAAACCACACCACATAATTCAGAACCCCTTTAATTCTGCACTTACTACCAATTACAAAAATACAGTAATCAAGAACGAAGAGAATAGAATACACCTAGGTATTACAAAGCTTAAAGATCAAATTTACACCCCAGTCCTATTCCACACACTTGAAAATCCAAAGCTTGAGTGAATCTTGAAAACTCTTGACCAAATTTGCACTTAGATTTCTCAAAGCTGTTTCTTTTTTTTTTAAGGAGCATCTAACCAACTTTATATAGACCAACAAAATGGTCAAAAGCATTTAAAACGGGAGCGCATTCAGTTAGAAATCATTTAATAAAGATTTAATTCAAAAACACAAAGCTGTTAGGATTTTCAAACACACAATCGATTGTTTTATCGAGACAATCGATTGTTTTGGCTTTGACAGCTTAGTCAACCAAGCCAAACAGTTTTCAACCTTTTCCAAAACCTTCTAAGTACAAAACAACCAGTTGATTCGACAAAACAATAGGTTGTTTTTCACTTAGTTGAAAAACATTCTATTTTAAAAAGGTTTTCAAATCAAACTTGTTTTGGATTCAAACAAGGAGTGGATTACATAAAATCTACCCCATTTCCCACCCATACACAGCAGCAACACAGACTTCCATCAAACACCTTGGATTTGGATTCTTCAAAGCTCTTGATCAGTCTTGATCAACAATCTCTCCCTATTTGATGAAGACAAATCCTAGTTGCTTGTGTTGGTCTTGTTTGAATCTATAACAGCACCTGCAAAACAAAAACTATGCAAACCAAGAGAATCTAAAGAAGCAGGTTATGATGGCACACTCAACCAGTTTTCTGCATAAACATAGGAGCAGAAAAATCAGCCAAAAAGCAAACCAAAAATAGCAGTAGAATTTTAAAACATTTAACCAGATCAGAGTTTAGCAGTTTTAAGACAACACAGAAACCATATTCTCCCCCTATTTGTCTTCACAAATAGAATTAGGAAGAGATAAAGAAACAGAATTAAAAAAAAAAAACAGATATAGGAAAATATTGTTCAAACTAAAGCAAGATTTAAACATAGAAACTTGGCTTCAATCTTCCTTTCCATGTTGTAGTTCAAACAGTTGATTCTGCACTGCTTCAATTTGCTCATCAAGGTTTTGGAAACGTGAATCCATGCTTTGGAATCTTTGACCAATTTCCTGAAAGTTTGTAGCACAAAAGTCCTGGAGATTCCTTTGATTTTCAGCAAAGCTGTCCAGCCTATTAACCATGAATCCCTCAAAGGGTGACATGGAGAGAATCCTATCTCCTTGATGTCCAGCACTTGTTCTTGCACCTGTATCAGCAGCTGATTGATCATCATCTTCTTCAGCACCTTCAGCAGCGGTTGGTCATCATCTTCTTGATCGATTTGCATACCACTTAAAGATCCACCTTGATCTCCACTTTTGCTTACCCATCTTCCATCAATCTTGGTAAAACCCATTTTTCTTAGTGAACCATTGTTCACTTCAAGTGTTGATTTCACCAACTCAATTGTCTCTTCCTCAAGATCTACTTCAAAAAAATGTCAAGAACTTAGAGACAAGGATAGCATAAGGGTAGTGGAGTCACTCAACCTCATAGATTTCTGCATGTGCTCTTTAATAATATGAATTCAGTTAACCTTTATCTTGTTTGTGATGCAGAAAATGTACACAAGGTCCTCTTCAGTAAGCACCGAGTGATTACTCCCCCTTGATGTGAGAATCCAAGTAACAATGAGAGCCAAAAGTCTTTCATTTAGCTTCAAACCACCCACTGAAAAATTCTTCACTCCTGCTTGTGGATTCTTCAAACAGCTCCTATAAAACTATATTTTATTGAAGTCATCCACCACACTGATGTTCCCTTTGTTGATTCGCAGTCCAGCATACTTCAAGCCAGTAACAACAGCCCACACTTCATCATTTATCACCATATCCACTCCTTTGACATGGGAGACAAGGTTGTTGTCAACAAACCTTAGATTAGTGTAGAAAACTCTTATAAGATCTGGATAGATTTTCTAGACATTCCTAGGAACCTTTTCAGCAGCTGATCCTTGAGAAGACTTTTCACATCATCCAGCTTCTGACTTTTCAACCAGCTAAGGGAGATAACCTTTGGATTGTTTATCACTTTTCTACTTGTTTCATGATGATATTTTTCAATCTGCTCATATTCTCCCGAAAACCAGCCTTCAAGACGCCCTCCTCTTCTTACAGCCTTGTGTTTGACTCTTTTTTATGATGGAGAAGTGGTATCCATGGTGGCAAAGGCAGAAACCAGAAGCAGAGATCAGAAAATGGATAGGTAAGAGATGCAGCAAGAGATATACCAATTGGTTGTTTTTGTATAGAAAAACAACTGCATAGGGTTTTATAGCAGCAATGAATCCTTCTTCAACCCTTTCCTTGTAATGGGCTTCGTTTTTCAAAGAGAGAAGACTGGTCCAAGATTGCACAGTAACATGTCAGCCCTTAACAAGAAGCATATGGTTAGCACATGTTGATTTGACTAGTCTTAAAGGCACTTGAATTTTCGAGATTTTGGAATATATTCCTTTTATGACAAGAAGCAACCTCCTCCTGAACCAAAACAGACTCTTAAAGACTCCTTTTTTACTCATAATTCCTCGAGAACAGAATCTGCAACAGATAGACTGTGTAAAGAAATTAAATCAATTTTATGCAGAGCTGTCAGAGGAGAAACAATCAGTTGTTTTGAGAAAACAATCGGTTGTTTTTCTGTAACAGCAACTAATGATTTTCAAAAACAAAATTAACATGCAGAGAGGAATCAAAAAGAAATTGTTTCATATAAATCACAAATAGATGAAAATTAACATTGATTTAAGAAATGAAAAAAAAAACAAAAACAAAGAAAGTCTTATCCTTTTGTCTTAGAGTCCTTTCAATGAGACATAATCCATGATGTGAATTCAAGAACATAAGATGAAAGGTTCTTGATATTCTTAGGAAACATCTTGAGTTGGTCATTAGAGAGGCACTTTTTCTTAGAATTGGATCAATGTTCTAAGTCAAGAACTCACCAAAAACTAATGCCAAAACACAAACTCATATGGAAGTTCCAATTATTGTCAAATTAAACCGATTAAAAAAGAAATTAAAGGCAAGGAAACTGAATATAAGTGCTGGAAAATAAAGGCACCGAACCAAAACACAAGAACACAAGCTAAGACATGAAAATTAAAAGAGAAGGAAGGAAGGAGAAGAGAATGCTCATGAAGATGGAGGTATGGTAGGATGATCACGCCACTAAGAGGATGAAGGCTCCTAGATGAGTGTGCAAGCCGCCACTTGAGGTAACCATTGAACCTTCAAGATAAGACTAGTGAAGAAGATGCAAAGCTCTCCAATGCTCACTCAAAAATTGAGTAAAGTTTCTCTAATTCAAAATTCAAATCTGAAAAATACAAGGGCAGCACCTTAATTTATAGTGTGAAGGTGCTGAAATGCAAGCTAAATGAATTCAAAAATTCCCCCCAAATTCAAATGAAAATGGCGCCTAAAGAAGTCATGAGGAAGGTGTGACTTCTTCTCTTACTTTGGCACCTCCTATTTTAACTCCTACACCTATCTACTAACGCACCCCCCTCCTAATGCTCCTAACTAAAGACCTAAAGATGCTTTAACACAAGAGGTTTCTCATGTTTTCCTCTAAGCATCCTCACACAATGAAATTACAAAAAGGGAAAATAAACGTCCCCTTGCTCCTAAAGCTTTGAACATGCTTCTTGTGAGACTTTGATCTCCATGAACATCCTCAACCTCTTCTTCTTCGTGATGATTGGCCTCCATGTCCTCTTGAGCTTGATCTCCATCAATCCATGATCAAGAAACCTTCTTTTAGCTTTCAAGAAGACTTAAGCTGGTACAAAACCTTAGTTCAATTCCAAACAAAGTCTTTTCCCTCCAAATGCTTGATTTGATGACCTAAGAATCCCTACTCTCTTAGCATTCCTGCAACAACAAATTCAAGAAGCAAGATTTGGTCCCCTTACAAAAGTGGGTCCTTTTGCATCACATTTATCACTAGGAACCTCAGAAACTTTGGGAATCCATCTCATAATACCTTTAGGAACAGAATATTTCCTAATTTTACAGAATCTAACAGAATGGCCTCTCTTCATGCAGTAAAAGCATGTAACAACCGGTTGTTTCGATCTTTCAATCGGTTGTTTTTCTGGCACTTTAGAGAAAGTCTTTGAAATCCCACTTTTCTTGCTCTGTGGATTAAAACCCAATCCAAACTTTCCAAAAACACATTTTTGAGATGCTAAAACAGTTTCAAAGTTGGATTTGCCTTTTGAAAGTTTGTCCACAGTTTTTATAAGATATTGGACCTTCTTTTCAAGCTTTTCACAATTTTCACAAACTTTTGAGTCACACAAGCAAGAAGAATTTTTGTAAAGCAGTTCAAGATTTTCCAAATCTATTTTTGAATTTTCCAATTCTTCTTCCAGTGTCTTAACTCTATTTTCAAGCCAGTTGTTGAACCCTTTCAACCGGTTGTTCAAGAGAGCCAATCAGTTAGCTTCCTCATGAGTTTCTTTAAAAGCTAGAAGCAATTGACTATAGTTTTCAGCATTTAAAGAGGCACTAGAACTTACACCACTTGCTTCATCTTCTCCTTCTGCCGTCAAACACAGATTGGCTTCTTCATCTTCACTTGATGAGGAGCTTGATGAGGATACTTCATTTTTATCCCAAGCAATGTAGGTTTTCTTGGATTTCCCTTTCTTTTCCTTCTTGCTTAACTTCTTGATGAAAACCAAGCTCACAAGGTGATGATCAAGGATGCTAAAGAATATAAAGAGAAGTCACCTCAAAGTAGAGACCTCACCAGATGGAGAATGGGACAAAGACCAGAGCACCTAAAGTTCTTCCTGCTGGTCTTCTTAATGATTAGAAAATATTGTAAATAATTTGGGCTCACTTTGGGGGTCCAAATAGCAAATATAGGCTAGAATAAGGTGCCTTTAGTATAATAGGGGGTGTAGTTAGCATTTTAGGATGTTATTGGCCCTTTTGGAAGGCTTTTTGACCTAGTTTCTAGAAGGACAAGCCAAGGATGCGGGTTTGACTTACTCAAACCCTAAGGCTGCCCATTTTTTCACTCTTCCCATCCTACCGCTTATGCTTGCTCTCCAAGGCTCCTTCACCTATAAATAAGGAGGCCTACCTCATGTATTTTCATGTTGAATTTAGAGTAAAGTTACCATACACAATTTGTGTTAGAGTTTGTGAGCTTTGTCTCCTTACACCATTGTCTTATCTTGTGAGAATTAGAGAGCTCTCAAATGGCGGCATTCCTCACTCATCTTGGAGCAAACCACCATCCAAGTGGCGTGATCCTTCTCTAGCTTCATCCTCCTAAGCTTCCTTTTCCTTCATCTTTTCCTTCCATTATCATTCCATCTATTCATAAACATGTTCTTATTTTGCTTCATTATGTCTATTCGGTTTTTATATGTTGCTCTTGTTTTCCTTATGTAATTCCACACTATAACTTGTCATCATCATCACCTTATAATTGTGTTTTCCTTTTTCCTTTGTGAAATGAACCTTCACATCTACTTAACCACTTGGTTAAGTTAATGTCCAGTGGGGATTTTCCTTAGGTTCTCACCTTAATCATCCTAAAATCTCAATCCTAATTAAAGTGTCACCATAAAATGCTAAATCATAAAATCAACTCACATCACTTCTTCTCTTTGCTTTCTTTATTTGGACAATCAGCTTTTATATGACCCTGTTCTCCACAACCATAGCAGGTATAATTGTTAGAATTAAAATCACTAGTTTTCTTCTTTCCATACCTTTCTTGGTTGGAGTCCTTGTTTCTTTTCTTCTTCAAGAATTTGCTGAACTTTTTGGACAGCAAACTGAGAGTTTCTTCTTCACGCTCATCACTTGATTCTTGCTTATTCTTGTGCTTGGAAGCTTTCAAGGCTATGGTCCTCACATTCTTGTCTTCACTTTCTTGAACATTGAGTCTATTCATTTCCAACTCATGTTCTCTTAGCTTACCAAACAAGGAAGCAGTTGTTAATGTAGTCAAGTCCTTGGATTTTGAAATAAATGTCACCTTTGGTTGCCAAGATCTATCCAAGCATTTGAGGATTTTGATGTTCAACTCCTCCCTTTCAAAGATTTTGCCAAGACTAATGAGGTGATTTACAATGTGAGTGAATCTCTTTTGTACTTCAACAATTGATTCTCCCTTGAGCATTCTGAATATTTCATATTCTTAGATTAAGGCATGCTTCCTTGCCCTTTTCACATCATTTGTCCCTTCATGAGTAACCTTTAGAGTGTCCCACAACTCCTTAGCCGATACACATTGTGAGACCCTGAAAAATTCATCAGAATTCAAAGCAAAGGTTATTATATTCTTGGCAATGCAATCAAACTTGGCCTTTTTATTCTCAGCATCAGTCCATTGGGACCAAGTTTTTTCAAATTTGGGAATAAAAGGGCCATGTTCAATTGCATCCCAAATCCCTCTATCTAGAGATTCCACAAAAATTTTCATTCTTACCTTCCAGAATCGATAGTTCAAACCACAAAACAAAGGTGGTCTGTTGATTGAGGCACCCTCCCCAAAAGGTAGTCTTTCAGCCATAGTAAAAAGATTTATAGGATCAAACTTGAATAACTTTCAAGAACTTAGCTCTTGATGCCAATTGTTAAAATATATGGCTTTAAACAAGAAGGGGGTGAATTGTTTAAGAAAGATTTTCGCAAACTTTGAAGGTACAATGAAACTTAGTGCAGAATTACAGATAAAGAAATCAAGTTCGCCAAGAATATATTATGTTTTAAGCGAAATACAGAAAAACAATCGGTTATTTCTTTGAAAAAATCGGTTGCTTTTATCAGCAGATATTTAAAACAACTTAAAACAGCAATTAAAGGACTTAAGGATGAGAGAAAAGCACACGAACAGTTTTATACTAGTTCACCCTACTCACAGGGCTACATCCAGTTCCCAGAAAATCATTGGGTTCCACTATGCAATCAATCATAGATTATACACACCACACACTAAAGTAGTGACCTTGAACCCCTCAAGAAACACACTACCTTTGGCAAACCACACCACAGAATTCAGAACCCCTCTGATTCTGCACTTACAACCAATTACAAAAATATAGTAATTGATGTGAGTTGATTTTAGATTCATTAGCTTTGTGACACTTTCTTAGAATTAGGATCAAGATTCTTAGCAATTTATAGGTGAGTCACCTAAGGAAAATCCCCACTAGACATTAACTTAACAAGTGTTAAGTAGATGTGAAGGTTCATTTCCAAAGGTCCAAGGTAAAAGACAATTAGAGTGATGAATGGATGACAATTAAGGTGCAGAATTATAACAGAGTTGGTGCACAAAACAGAATTGAAATAAGGCACAATACAGAATTGAAACAACACACAAATTCAAGGGAGCTTAAGTAATCATCATTGGAGACAATGCCTTCCAAAATGATGAACCAAACTCAAATATGAGTGTTATATCCTTGTACACAACAATTGATATAGGAAGAACACAAAAACATAACAGAATTGGAAAGAAGAACAGAACCACCAAATAGAAACACAAATTGAAACAAAAGAACCAATTGAAATTGAATGACAAGGCATAGAATCAAAACTACCGATTGAAATGACTATGGAAGATGAAAGAAGATGAAACTTATGTGGTTGTAGCCATGGATTGGGAATGGACACGCCACTTGGAGGTGATGATCCAAGATAAGTGCAGATTTGTCGGCACTTGAGAGCTCCCAAAACTCACAAGATGAGACTAGGAAGAGGAGAACAAGTCTCACAAAATTCACTCACAATTTGAGTATAGTAACTTTACTTCTGTTTCAATGTTATTTTACATGAGCATAGCACCTCTATTTATAGTGTGAGAGGGCTGAAATTAAAGTGAGAAAATTCAAATGAGAAGCATTTGAATTTGGAGCCAAAACACATGTCATATGGAAGGTGTGACTTGGTTTCTCACATTGGCACCCCCTAAATCTACACCTTCACCCTCTTTCTATGTCACATGGAAAGTGTAACTTATCTTTGTACATTAACACTCCTTATTTTAATATCTACACCTTCCTTTAATGTTCTACTAAAAAACTACACAACAGAAATTACAAAAAGAGACATCCATTGATGCTTTTCTCCAAAAGCTTTAGCCTTACTCCTAGTCATCCTTTGAGGCATGAAGGATGTTGAGCTAATTGGTTGGGCTTGGGCCCCAACTTGGGCTTGGGCTTCCTGGGCTTGGGACTCAGACACCTCCTCTACTTGGTCTTCATCAGTAATCAAGAATGAAGAGAATAAAATACACCTGGGTATTACAAAGCTTAAAGATTAGATTTACACCCCAGTCCTATTCCACACACTTGAAAATCCAAAGCTTGAGTGAATCTTGAAAACTCTTAACCAAATTTGCACTTAGATTTCTCAAAACTATTTCTTTTTTTTTTTTGTAGAAGTGTCAAACCAACTTTATATAGACCAACAAAGTGGTCAAAAGCATTTAAAACAGGAGCGCATTCAGTTAGAAATCATTTAATAAAGATTCAATTCAAAAACACAAAGTTGTTAGGCTTTTCAAACAGACAATCGATTGTTTTATCGAGACAACCGATTGTTTTGGCTTTGACAGCTTATTCAACCAAGCCAAACAGTTTTCAACATTTTTCAAAACCTTCTAAGTACAAAATAACCGGTTGATTCAACAAAACAACAGGTTGTTTTTCACTTAGTTGAAAAACATTCTATTTTAAAAAGGTTTTCAAATCAAACTTGTTTTGGATTCAAACAAGGAGTGGATTACATAACCCCATTTCCCACCCATACACAGCAGCAACACAGACTTCCATCAAACACCTTGGATTTGGATTCTTCAAAGCTCTTTATCACTCTTGATCAACAATAACCACTCTTAATATCAATTTTAGTAAATATTTGAGATCTATGTAATTCATCCAACAAGTCATCTAACCTATGAATGGGATGCCTATATTTGATGGTTATGTTGTTTATAGCACAAAAATCCATACACATCTCCATGACCCATCCTTTTTAGGGACAAGGATGACAGGTATAGCACATGGGCTCATGCTATCTTGTACCCATCCCTTAGCTATTAAGTCCTCAACTTGTTGTTGAATCTCTTTGGCCTCGGTCGGATTGGTCCTATATGCTGGGCAATTCGGTAAAGAAGCCCGGGAATGAAGTCTATTTGGTGTTCAATCCCTCTTAGAGGTGGTAAGCCTTTAGAAGGATCTTGAAACACATCTTCAAATTTCTTTACCAAATTATCCAAACATGTGGGACTATCCTTAGCCGACTCACTTTCAAAGGCCCTAAAAATAGTTAGAAAAATAGGCTTTTGAGCAACTATTACCTTTTTAACCTCTTGGGTTGTCATGAGAAGGCTTCTCTTGGAATTTTTTTTATCACTTTCGTTCTCTCTCTCTTTGGCTTCATTTTAATTTGGTCCTCATGGACTTCCTTTGGAGAGAGAGACTTGAGTATGACCTTGTGCCCATGGAAGTTAAAAGAAATTTTGTTGGTAAAGCCATCATGAAAAACTTTTCTATCATATTGCCATGGCCTACCCAAAAGAGCATGTGTTGCTTCCATTGGGACAACATCACACAAGACCTCATCTTTGTATTTACCAATAGAAAAAGCAAAGAGGACTTGTTTGTTAACTATGATTTCTCCCACCTCACTTAACCATTGAAGTTTGTAGGGCTTGGCATGAGAGATAGTAGACAATCCAAGCTTATCTACTACTCTTGTGCTAGGCACATTAGTGCAACTTCTCACATCCACTATTGAAGAACACAACTTATCATTAATGAGACATCTTGTATGGAAAATATTTTCTCTTTGACTTTCATCAAAGGGTTTCAAAACTTGGCCAAGCATTCGTCTCACTACTAATAAGTCACCTTCAAGTGGACTTTCACTCTCATGCTTACTTAGGGACCTAAGAGGTGTGGAAGATCTAGAGGAATCCGAACTATGCTCACTCACAACCACCCTATCATGCATCATCATATTTCTCTTCGAAGGACAATTAGAAGCTATATGACCATAGCCTAAGCATTTAAAGCACTTTTTACTTGAAGATTTCGTTGGTGATTTAGGAGTAGAAGTGGAAGGCTTAAAATCTCTAGGTTTGAAAGTAGAGTCTTTAGAAGGATATTTTGAAAAGGATTTTTTTTATTTTTCCAAGAAGAGTGGTTGTAGCCATCATTTTGAGAATTTTTGAAATAATTTTTCTTTGTAATTTGAGATTCTACCTTGATGGCAAGTTGAACCAATGCTTCTAAAGAAGAATACTCATAAAGTTCCACCACATCTTGGATATCCCTTCTTAGACCACTAACAAATCTAGCCATTTTAGCTTCATCACTCTCATGCATATCAACTTTAATTAAAAGCGTTTCAAGTTCATTAAAATAACCATCCACACTAAGCATGTCTTGATGAAGCCGTTGGAGCTTCAACAAAAGGTCTTTCCTAAAATGTGGAGGTACAAATCTAGCGCGCATACAAGTTTTTAAATCATCCAAAGAGACCACAGAAGGTCTCTTGTTTAGCCCAATGTCCATGAGAGTTTTGTGCCACCATTGCATGGCATAGTCCATGAATTCTAAAGAAGCTAACCTAACCCTTTGGTCTTCTTGGACCTCATGTACATGAAAGATTTGTTCAACTTTGGCCTCCGAACCCAAGTACACATTAGGATCTCCTTCACCACTAAAACTAGGTAATTTTACATAAGGCAAATAAGGCTTAGCTACATTTTGGCGCCTATCTTCATAGTTATGATGCATCCTCTATTCGGCTTCTTCATGATGTCCATAAGAACTTTGAGAAGTCCGTGAGGCATGCCTATGATGATGATGTCTTCTCTCTCAGTGTTGATGAGTATTTTCATGATCCATCTCCAATCTTTGGAGTCTTGCCTCCATTTTTCTTATCACCTCATCTTTTTGTGCAATAGTGAGTTTAGCATCCTTTAATTCACCAATTAGGAATGCTTTTTGAGGAGAGTGAGGCTTAAAGGATTCTCCACTAGAAAGATTAGCCATTATATAAAAAAAACACAAAACACAAATAGCAAACAATTAAAGAAACTTGTTAGAAAAAAAAAATAAATGGTGCTTGAGGCAAAAGAGATAAAGAGCACTCAAACCACTCCAAGAAAATATTTCTTTCCTTAACCAAGCCTCTCTTATGGATTGTGATCCGGTCGGTCATCGGTAGCCGATGACATCAGCAGCGGTTGACCACGTGGACCATTCACAGGGTAACATGTGGTAGAGGATAGCAGGCGAATCAGGGAGGCGATCACTCAGAATAGTAATCGCCTCTCGCCTGTGATGATGAGTAATCGCCTCTCGCCTTGAGGTGAGTAATCGCCTATCGCCTTGAGGATGAGTAGTCGGTCATCGCCGGTATGGATCAGTAATCGCCTAGATTGCACATGATCGCCGTGTGTCAAGGTTAGGAGATCAGCTGGTCAGCAAGTCGCCGAAATAGCACATCGTCGTGTGTTTGAGAAGACTTGGCAAGCACTTGTTGTATGGTCTAAGTACAGAGGATAAGTGGCATATCCGCCACCATGTGTAGTGTGAGCTGCAATGCCCAGGGTTAACCAGCTCGCCATGTTAAGGTTGCGCCCAGAGTAGCCTGTGTACTAAGCTACTCCCTGTGTGGATAACTTAGTCGCAGGGGCACAGTGGAAGTAACGTTTCAGCTGCAAATACTCCAGATGATGACACGTGTACGACCAGATGTTATCCACGTGTCAAGAGGAATAACCGTCAGGAGAGAGAAAGACTCAGGTATATATACAAACTCTTAACGAAATTGAGAGGAGGGTTTTTACAGATTCATACAGCTTACACATTTGAGAGTTTCAGTTTCATACGGGTCTCACAGAGAGATTCAGATATAGTTTTGGTGTTCCTGTTTCCTGACTTGAGCGTCGGAGCTACAACGGCCGCTAGAGGCGTCGTCTGTTTGTTTTGCAGGCAGCGTTTGAAGTTCCGGCGGTGGTTCTTGGAGCGTTCCTGCAGAACAGAGGGCTAGACGAAGGAGTGACGAGGCAGTCCTCCACGTTCGAGTCAAGCGGCAGGATCATTAGGCGCCCACCGTGGGGCCCGTGTAAATCTGGTTCCCATCCACGTTGCAGTTTCTTGAGGTTTCTTGAGGTTTCTTGGAGCTCCTTGATCATTTCGTCGAAGTGAAGTTACATCGAAGTGCAGAGGAGATGAGTAGAAGAACCAGGGAAACCTCACTTGCGTCATCTGCTGAAGAAGGAGCCGTTACCATGGCGCAGGTAGTGGAGATGATGCGCGCGCTGCAAGATAGCGTCGCGGAATCGAGAGTTGAGCAAGAGAGGATGCGTGCAGAGCTGACTGCATCGCAGAGAAGAAACGAAGAGTTGAACCGTATGAATGAAGAGCTGCGTAGGGAATTGCAGGCACAGAGGGAGCGCGCAGCTGAAGAGAGGACGTCGACGCCACCGTCGCCTCCGAGAGCATTCCCTATGCCTTTCTCCCCCGAAATCATGAACACGGTGGTGCCTCCCAATCTGGTGGGACTGAAAGCGTCGTTCACGGGGGCGGAAGATCCAGAAGCACACCTGACAGCCTTCCACACTCAGATGATGCTGACTGGAGCTTCAGATGCGGTGTACTACAAGATGTTCATGAGCACGCTGAGCGGAGTGGCTATGGAGTGGTTCGTGAGCCTGCCAGAGGGCCACGTCACTTCCTTCCATCAGTTCGCGAAGCTGTTCACGGAGCAGTACATCATTAACCGACCTGCACCAGTAGTGTCCTACGACCTGTTTGACATGCGCCAGTATCAGGGGGAGCCGTTGAGGGACTACCTCAATCGCTTTGGGGCGCAGGTGGTGAGATTGCCCAGCAAGGACGAGGACATGCTGGTGCATGCGTTCAAGAGAGGTGTCCTCCCTGGTCCTTTCAGTGAATCGCTCATCAGGAGCCACCCTGCCACCTTCACCGAGATACGGCGACGTGCGGTGGCACACATAGTAGCAGAGACAGAGGTCTCTGAGAAGAGAGGAAGTGTTGCACCGTCGAAGCCACGTGGAGGTCAGGGGAATCAGCAGCAACAGGCGCGGGTGCATGAGGTCAAGGAAGGGAGGAAGGAGCAGAGAAGGTCTCACCCTTATGCACCAAGGAAGGACCAGACCAGGGGGCGTGCAAGCAACGCACCCCCCAGGTATGATTTCATGATGAGTTTGGTGGAGCTGATCGCCATCCCTGCTGTGGCAGCAAGACTCCATGTGCCAGAGAAAACCGACAGGGTACTTGGAGGGAGGAAGGATGAGTGGTGTGAATTCCATCAAGCTTATGGACATACACTCCGTAACTGCCTGGCGTTGGGGTGTCAGCTTGCTGAGTTGGTGGAGACAGGGTTCCTGACCGATTACCTGCAGAAGACACAAGGTGATCGCACTTCGGGGTCCCAGGAAGGCGACCAGCAGCATGAACTCCCTGTGTTTGGGGAGGTGAGGTGATGGAAGAGGCTACACTGGGGGGGCTCCCAAAGCTGAAGCGGAAGGCATGATCGCCCCACGTGTGTGCATCGCCAGGGCAGTCATCGCCGGTTAAAGGAAACCCCATCCAGAGTGGTTGAGACGTTGGAGAATGGAGCTTGTCGGCTGGTGACTCTGGACGTAACGACTATTCCCAGAACCCAGGATGCTACACGCTTCTTTCCTACTTTCGTTAACTTGTAAAGTAGATGCGCTATCGCGCTGTACACACACACTTAGTGTATTAAACAATTGAGCAGATCAGGGGCACTCTTTTTAACGATGCCACCCAATAAAAGATTTTCAGTACATAAAGTGTGCGAGTGTTCCCAGTTTAAAGTTCTCCTTGCCCCAGGTGCAAGACCAAGTGATCGGTGGTGAGTTACCAAGTGGCCACCACCCGCAGATCAGCCCCTAGATAAGCACTGGGATGTAGAGCGCGATCAGCCACCAGTGCATGCAGACCATGATCAGTTGTCGGTGCATGTAAAGAGTGAGTACTCGGTCGGTGTACGGTCATCGGGGTCTTGCTAACACGTGTTAAGCTGGGACCCAAGTTCCCAACGAGAGCGTTAAGCATGCACCTCGTATGATTCCAGAAGAAGAGGTCCTCGCCGGTCGGGACGTCGGTGAACGCGCGATGAGGCAATGCAGGTAGGGCGCGCCCAGTGTGTGCGCTTAGACAGCCACGCCTGGCGCCCCCCTGGGAGCGTGCACCCACGAGAAAGTCCTCACCTCTGCTTTATACAGCAAGGTTGAGGCGAGAGAAAGTCCTCTTCCTCTGCTTTATACAGCAAGGTTGAGGCGAGCGAAAGTCCTCTTCCTTTGCTTTTTACAGCAAGGTGGAGGCAATAGAGAAAGTCCTCACCTCTGCTTTATACAGCAAGGTTGAGGCGAGAGAAAGTCCTCTTCCTTAGCTTTTTACAGCAAGGTGGAGGCAACAGAGAAAGTCCTCACCTCTGCTTTATACAGCAAGGTTGAGGCGAGAGAAAGTCCTCTTCCTCTGCTTTATACAGCAAGGTTGAGGCAAGAGAAAGTCCTCTTCCTCTGCTTTATACAGCAAGGTTGAGGCCAGAGGAAGTCTTCCTTGCCTTTGAGCAAGTGCAGGCACCAGAGGAAGTCCTCCTTGCCTTTGAGCAAGTGCAGGCACCAGAGGAAGTCCTCCTTACCCTTGAGCAAGTGCAGGCGAGAACAGAGGAAGTCCTCCTTGCCCTTGAGCAAGTGAAGGCGAGAACAGAGAAAGTCCTCCTTGCCTTTGAGCAAGTGCAGGCACCAGAGGAAGTCCTCCTTGCCCTTGAGCAAGTGCAGGCGAGAACAGAGGAAGTCCTCCTTGCCCTTGAGCAAGTGCAGGCACCAGAGGAAGTCCTCCTTGCCTTTGAGGAAGTGCAGGCACCAGAGGAAGTCCTCCTTGCCCTTGAGCAAGTGCAGGCGAGAACAGAGGAAGTCCTCCTTGCCCTTGAGCAAGTGCAGGCACCAGAGGAAGTCCTCCTTGCCCTTGAGCAAGTGCAGGTGAGAACAGAGGAAGTCCTCCTTGCCTTTGAGCAAGTGTAGGCAACAGAGGAAGACCTCCTTGCCTTTGAGCGAGTGCAGGCGAGAAAGAAGAAAGTCCTCCCTCGACTTTGTACAGCGAGGTGCAGGCGAGTGAAAGTCCTCACCTCGACTTTGTACAGCGAGGCTGAGGCAAGAGAGAAAGTCCTCTCCCTTTGCTTCTTATAGCAAGGTTGAGGCGAGAGAACCAAGTCCTCACCTCGACTTTGTACAGCGAGGCTGAGGCATGAGGAAAAGTCCTCTTCCCTTTGCTTTTTACAGCAAGGTTGAGGCAAGAGAACCAAGTCCCTTCCCTCTGCTTTTTACAGCGACGCTGAGGTGACAGAAGCAAGACCTCACCCACGACTTCTTACAGCAAGGTTGGGACAAGAGGGGTCATCGAGAAGCACTTTTCTTCCCCAAAACACAGGCGTCATAGTTGGTGTTCAGACCCTCTATGCACTCAGCGCTGGTGTGGCAGAGAAGTGCAGCGAAGCCAGAAGCGCGATGACTGATCGGTGGTGCACTAACATGCTAGTCGGTGGTCGGTGTTAGAAGCAAGTTCTGCTGCGTGAAGCCGAAGCATTTAGGCCCATTAAGTCAGTCATCCAGCACAAAGTTATGTTGAAGGCAATGCTAAGGCAACAGTTAGCCGCGATCAAGTCAGAGGCCAAGTTTGAGGGGTTGCAGGTAGATCGCGCTAAAGCCTAAGCTAGTTAACAGTTAGTCACATGCAGAGAGTTAAAGAGAAGAAATGCAGCGAACCCTAGCGCGTTTGAGAAGAAGAAAACAGGGAAGGTGAATCTCTAAATGATCCAGAGAGATGCTTTGAATGTTTGAAGGCGAAGAAGAAGGAATGAAACAGTGTTAGTACCAGAGTGTGCGCTCCTGTAGACCGCCAGAAGACGATTTCTTAGTCTCTTCGCTGAGAACAAGTTCACAGCTCGAGACTGGGGGGCTTGTGATCCGGTCGGTCATCGGTAGCCGATGACATCAGCAGCGGTTGACCACGTGGACCATTCACAGGGTAACACGTGGTAGAGGATAGCAGGCGAATCAGGGAGGCGATCACTCAGAATGGTAATCGCCTCTCGCCTGTGATGATGAGTAATCGCCTATCGCCTTGAGGTGAGTAATCGCCTATCGCCTTGAGGATGAGTAGTCGGTCATCGCCGGTATGGATCAGTAATCGCCTAGATTGCACATGATCGCCGTGTGTCAAGGTTAGGAGATCAGGTGGTCAGCAAGTCACCGAAATAGCACATCGCCGTGTGTTTGAGAAGACTTGGCAAGCACTTGTTATATGGTCTAAGTACAGAGGATAAGTGGCATATCCGCCACCATGTGTAGTGTGAGCTGCAATGCCCAGGGTTAACCAGCTCGCCATGTTAAGGTTGCGCCCAGAGTAGCCTGTGTACTAAGCTACTCCCTGTGTGGATAACTTAGTCGCAGGGGCACAGTGGAAGTAACGTTTCAGCTGCAGATACTCCAGATGATGACACGTGTACGACCAGATGTTATCCACGTGTCAAGAGGAATAACCGTCAGGAGAGAGAAAGACTCAGGTATATATACAAACTCTTAACGAAATTGAGAGGAGGGTTTTTACAGATTCTTACAGCTTACACATTTGAGAGTTTCAGTTTCACACGGGTCTCACAGAGAGATTCAGATATAGTTTTGGTGTTCCTGTTTCCTGACTTGAGCGTCGGAGCTACAACGGCCGCTAGAGGCGCCGTCTGTGTGTTTTGCAGGCAGCGTTTGGAGTTCCGGCGGTGGTTCTTGGAGCGTTCCTGCAGAACAGAGGGCTAGACGAAGGAGTGACGAGGCAGTCCTCCACGTTCGAGTCAAGCGGCAGGATCAGATTGGATGAGCCTCAAGTGAAATATGCCAAAGCAAAATACACTTACTCAAGAACAATACACCACAAAACTTTGAGGAAGAAAGAAAAGACAAACAAGAAAAGGTATAAGCAAGAAAGCTAAACCAAAGTCGAAGTAAAGAGATGTTGACAAAAATTTAAAGAATAGAAGACAAACAAGTAAAAAGGCACAAAAGAAAACTCAAAGAAACCTACTAAACTTTTAATAAAGAAAGATAAGATATACTTTAGAACTTGTCAAAGTAAAAGGATCAAAAATTCCACAATGTAGATAACAATTTGCCAATCAATTTGAATCCAAATTTGTGAATTGAATTAATGTGCAAATGAAAGAAAGAAAGTGAGTACCAAACTGTTTTCAATAGGAAATGGTACTGTTTTGCTCAAATTACTCACTATTTTTTTTTTTATACTATAGGAACATATGGAAAGAAAGCTACATAGTTTGCATCATCACAACTTTTAACAACATTCAATTTGCACAAAATTTTTTGTAATGGATTCAAGATAATTGAACACTTGAAATTAAATGTTTGGAACTCTAAATCAACCTCTACCAAAACAAATATCTAAAGACAAAGCAAACTTTCAAAATCAAAAGCAAGGTAAGTAGAAGCAAAACAAGGACACCTACAACACTATTGAACATAAAACTTAAAGTAAAAAGCAAGATCAAATAAAGGCATATACTAAAGACATATTCAAAACAAAATAAGCATTGAATATAAGGTGCTGAAAAAAAATTTCGCAAGAAAATAGGTGCTGAAAAAATTTAAGAACAAAAATTAAAGACAAGAATTGAAAGGAACTTGAATGTAAAGGTGCTAGAATTTAGATTGCTTGAAAGTAAAGTGTCACTTCAACTCATCAACACAAAAACATCACCATAGCTCATGATACCACATGACGTGAGTTGATTTTAGATTCATTAATATTGTGACACTTTTTAAGAATTAGGATCAAGATTCTTGGCAATTTTTAAGGTGAGTCACCTAAGGAAAATCTCCACTGGACATTAACTTAACAAGTATTAAGTAGATGTGAAGGTTCATTTCTAAAGGTCCAAGGTAAAAACACAATTATAGGTGAAGAATGATGATAATCAGGAGTTGTATAGGAAACAAAAAATTCAGTACAAGTGGAGGAACTTAATGAAACATCAATGGAGCTTTAAGTCTTCCAAAGGATGAACCAAACTCATGAATGAGTGCCATTCCACAAAAACCGATTCACAAACAATTCACAAATGGAAACCGAATAGAAACATAAGGAATTGAGCACATATTACCGAATGAAACAAGCTATAAGTTCAGAATTGAAGAGGAAACACAACAACAAACACAAAGAACCGAATAGAATGAAGAAACAAGACAATTCTACCGATTGAAAATAACAAACAAGGTTTGGAAATGGAAATGGAGATGGAATAAGAAAAGACTTAAATGGTTGAAGCCATGGAAGGGAAGAACACGCCACTTGGAGGAAAATGATCCAAGATAAGTGCAAGATGTTGCCACTTGAGAGCTTCCCAAACACTCACAAGATGTGACTAAGCTATAAGAAAGTAATTCTCACAACTCACACAAATTTGTGTATAGTAACTTTACTCTAATTCATTCATGATTTTACAATAGCCAAGCACCTCTATTTATAGTTCTTAGAGGACTGCAAAAGAATAGGGAAAATTCAAATACAAACAAGTCAAATTCGGCGCCTATTCAAGTCACATGGGAGGTGTGACTTGATTTCTTACTTTGGCACCTCCTAAAACTACACCTACACCTACTTTTATGTCATATGGAAGGTGTGACTTGTTTTTGTGCATTGGCACCCCTTATTTTTATATCTACACCTTCCTCTAATGTTCTACTAAAAACTACACAAAAGTAATTACAAAAAGAGACATCCATTGATGCTCATCTCCCAAAGCTTTAGCCTTGCTCCTAGTAATCCTTTGAGGCATAAAGGATGTTGAGCTCATGGTTTGGGCTAGGGCCCCATCTTGGGCTTGGGCTTCTTGGGCTTGGGCCTCAAGCGCCTCCTCTACTTGGTCTTCATCACATAGAGCATGGATTTTCTAGTTGCTCTTAGCGGCTCCCATCTCCTTTCTCGAGTTTGTCTGTAACATCCCGCCAAATCCTTTTCATATTTATATAGTGAAATAAAGGTAAAACAATAATATCGTAGTGAACATATATATATATATATATATATATATATATATATATATATGTAATGAAATTTCTCCTCACAGGGAGTTTAATATATATCCAGTCAGTTTCCAAACTTAAACAAAATACAGCAAAATAGAAAAACAGGCGATCTCCTAACAGAAACAGAAAACAGGCGATCTCCTAACAGAAACAGAAAACAGGCGATCTCCTAACAGAAACAGAAAATAGGCGATCTCCTTCCGGCGACCACTCACTGAGGAGCTCTACTTCCTGCAACATCATCTGCTCCCGTGTAAATTATACACGATCATCACAGGTTTAAGAAAACATCCTCAAAACAAAAACGCAGGGTAAGCTAGATATTTTAAAGAGAATTTAGATATGAAACTTTAAAATAAAGATAAAACAAATTTAAGACACCCACGTAAAAACCATCAACTTTCTCATTCCCTTCACATGACCATCAAGTAATCACATATTTCACAATTTCCTCAAGAGTCGTTCAATTCACATAATTCCATCAAGTGTCTATCAATTTCAAAGTTTCTCATTTCTCACGTCAAACTTCCACTGACTCATCACACATAGACACTTGACACTACTTCCGGAAGACACGTGCATTGACTAGACTCAGAGATCTGCACCTGTCATACTACATTGCTGTAAAGTTCCCACAGCTATGCGCATCAACATAATCTCAATCTCAATCTCATCACTCTCCTAGTATGACAGGGTGAATCCATACAACAGGTCAAGTGGTTATTTTTCAAACCACTTACCCATACATATGAACCTCCATCGACTCTCAACGCTTGAATAACTTCATCTATATGATTCCATTATATCAGGAGAGTCAGGATATCTCATTATAGAAATCACCGATCAATGCACATTCTACAACAATCTTACACGGTATTTTATTTCCTGAGAATACTATGCCTTGATTCCACATTCACAACATTCAACACATCATACAACACTTAAATGAACGATTCCAATCACAGCAACAATCATTCCACGGTTCAGATTTTCGAATATCACATGCATTTCACATTTCAATCTCAAACAGTTTCAAATGACACTAAAACAGGGAAGTTCGAAATCAACATTAAAACCGGCGATCACGTCGCCCCACACATAAAACAGAGCATCGTGAAAAAGAATATGAAACCGGCGACCACCTCGCCCTCACTTCAGAACCTACTCGCCTAAAGTTTTATAAACGAAAATGCTAGCTTCCCTTACCTGAACTTGCGCAAAAACACCAAGAGCTCCAAAACCCAGCGAAGCTTAAAGATGCCTTAACTCTGTTTTAGCGTCCGGTTTGGAGAACTTGCAGAGAACTTCCCAGGAGTCCAAGGGCAGTCGTCGCTCGTCGTACTGGTGCTTGAGGATGCCTGAATCGCAGCGCGAAGGAGAGAAAAGAGAAGGATGAAGGTAAACTCACTCTGTCACTCTTGAACCACAGCAACGTTCTTTGCCTCTTAGAAGTGATTTTTTGAATCTAAACCAACTTGTCCACAATTGCCGCTGCCACTACCCACTCTGCAGGAAAGCTTGCGTGCACACTTCCTTGAACAGTATGGCCACGTGTGTCTCTGCGCATACCAACTCTCTGATGCCAACTATTTTGAAACACCCTTTTCTGTCTACGTGTCGCGCGTGCAAGACGTCTCATGCAGGGAGCCTGGGTCCCACCTTATCTGTGTGAAACACGACATCGCGCGATAACCTTCCACCGATGACTGCTCGCGCGATGACTATCCACCGATGCCTCATCCTGGCGGACGAACGATGTCTCTCCCTGGAAGACGACCGATGTCTCTCCCTGGGAGACGACCGATGTCTCTCCCTGGAAGACGACCGATGCGTCCCTCATCCTGGCGATGACCGTCTGTCTCTCGCCCTGGCGATCCCCACGTGTCTCTCGCCCTGGCGATGCCCGCATGTCTCTCATCCCGGCGATGACTTATGACACATCGCCACGCCTTGCTGAAGGTTCTTCATCCCACTATGTTACGTCCAAGGCATCACCTCCACATGGCTTGGTGACGTCGGTAGCTTCACATTTCCAAGAATAGATCAGCACTACTCCTCGTGCGCCCATGCATGCAACACTAAGGACGATTTCTTATGCTCAAGCATAGAGTTTCGCATGCACAGCGTATCTAAGGCTTAACCCACACCTTGATACGCGTGGTTTTTGGAACCCACTATGGTTGATCCAGTATCTTGACCACATACTAAGTGCACTTTCGGCGATCATGTACACCATAGGCGATTGGCGATCATGTGCACCATAGGTGATTGGCGATCATGTACCAGAGAAGTCGGAGGTCGCCTCCGTCTTCAACAACGGCGATCTTGTAGACCTCTAAGCTACACTTTCCTTCCTTTTTTTTTTTTAAATAAAAACATACTTAGAATTCACTTAAAATATATCACTTTCATTCCAATAAAATTTTCTAGGTCCTTACATTGTCTCTCTTGAGTCTCTTCTAATCTTTGCAATTTTCCGCTAGTTGTCTTATTTCCTTGTCTTTGTGGACCATTTGTCTCTTGGCCTCCGCAAGCTCTCCCAAAAGGTGTGCCTTGTGAGGTGATTACGGATTTGAAGATTTACCTGAATACAAATGAGCCATAATTTTTTTGCACAAAGGAAACAAGCAATTAGTGGAAAACAATTTAAACACTCACTCACATGTTTCACTCAAGAGAGATTCGCACTCAAAAAGGATTTTCTCTCAACAAAGGTCAATCTTGGGTTGTAAGCTCTCAAATTAAAAAGGACAAAGCCCTTAACACTTGATCCCAAAAGAACCACAACAAAACTAAGGAATTTTAAGGACAAACAAGAAAAGCTCAAAAACAAGAAAGTTAGACCAAGTTGGAAAAAGAGATTATGACAAAACTTTTTAAAGAAAGACAAGCAAGAAAAGGCACACAAAAAGACTCTAGGATAGTTACTTAACTTTTAACAAAGAAGTTCTATTCTTCCTTGAACTTGTAAAAGCAAAAAGATAACATTCCACAAAGATGATATCAATTTGCCAAATAAAATGAATCCACTTTTAGGATGATAAACTTGCCACAAAAGAAAGTGATGTTGGTGTAAACTCCTTTTTTTTTTATCCTTGATTTTGTTTTGTGGAGTAAAGATATCCATCATTCTTTTCATGCATATTTCATTCACTCTACGCCAAACTTGTGCCTTCTTCCCTCTCCTTAGGTAATACTTCACTGTATCGAAACAACCTGCACCTGTAAAGACAGAAAGGGGCGCCCTAGAGGCCGTTTCCACTCCGACGCTCCAGTCAAAACTGGGGCAAGCACACCAAGTGTATAGTATATTTCAGTTTAGGTCTAAAGATTGCATACCTTTGTGAAGTGTTTTACTACCCTTTATATAGTCTAGGGTTTTCTCAGTGCCGCTACCCATATTTAGGGTTTCTGCAGGAATACCCTAGCGCCGCTATTACCCAATCTTAAGGTAATCTAGCGCGTAAGGCTTCCCTTAATTGGAGTGCAATGTTCTAATAGGATGGCCACCTGGGTACCCCCTCGTGCACCTAAACTATGGGGTCATCTGTCCTGGGAGTGCCCTCACTGTTCACGTGTCATGCATGTAGCTTCACTTGGAAACCCTAATTCTGATGGGCACTCAAACCCTTCAAGACTCTGCACCTAACTGTGCTTTCCCTGCCACACGCATGGGTGCTTCGTGACTTAGGCTTCTCCCTACCTCTGGGCATTTTACTAATAACTGGTCTTCTCTCGGCACCCATCTTAGATGTTCTAGTTCTGTTGTTCAAAACACCCAAGACCAATGTCACCTCGTCGCACCCTGTTGCTGAGGACTCATCACCCCGTTGCGTGACGAGGACACATCATTCCACTCTAGTGATCAACGCGCTGATGACTAATCATCCCACTAGTCCATACTACCTGTGGGACCCAGCCCACGTTGCTCTGGCCCCTACTGTGGGACCCAGCTGACGTGGCTCACCATCACTAGCTGTTCTCGGTGTCTGAGGACTGGTCGGTACAACTTCCAACTGTCACACAAAAAATTTTGGGATTCAAATTAAATGAACACTTAAAGTCTATGTTTAGAACTAAATCTACTTCCTCTTAAACCAATTTCTAAATACTTTTATACCTTCACAATTAAAAGCAAAATAAGTAGAAGCAAAATAAGGACTCCTAGAAACACTAAGAACATATGACTCAAACAAGAAAAGGTAAGAACAAAAAAAAAGACACAAAATAACATTCAAAAGCGAATTGAAAGCTATTGAATAAAGAGAAAGCCAAATTGAAAAGGCAAGAAAGTAAAGGCTGAATTTAAATTTGCTTGAATGTAAAGGCAAGAATTTAAAGGTGTAAGAAAGTAAAGTGCCAAATCAACTCAAAGAAAATATGCTAAAAAAACTTGAGCTCTGATAACCACATGATGTGAGTTGATTTTAGATTTGTCCATTTTAGAGGTGACACTTTACTTATGATTGAGATTTTAGCAACAAATATGGTGAGAACCCAAAGAAGATCCCCACTGGATACGAACTTAACCAAGTGGTTAAGTAAGTGTGAAGGTTCACTTATAGAGGGTAAAAGGAAAACACAAGTATATCGTGAGTATGATGAAGGTGCGAAAATTAAAAGAGCATAAGAGGAAGAAATTTAAATGAAGATGACCGAATAAAAAATGGAAGAAATCAAGAACATAAACACAAAGAAAATGGCGTAATGGAAATGAAGGAAAAAGACGAAGGAAAGGAATGCTTATGGTGATGGATGAGAAGGAACATGCCACTTGGAGTGTGGTTTCTCCAAGATGAGTGTAGAGGGCCACCACTTGAGAGCTCTCAAACTCACTCAAGATAAGACCTAAATCTAAGAGGGCACAAGCCTCACACAAGTCTCACACAAATTGTGCAGAGTTTCTTTACTTAATCAAAATTAACATGAAAATACATGGAGTAAGGCTGATGGATATCAAGGAAGAGAGGATTCACTATAGAACATTGATCCTCTTCTATAAAAGTGCCTAATCTTTGCCAACTCAAGTTGATTCCATAGAATATCAAAGAATCATGTTATTGTGGCTAGTGGAATCACATCATGTGGTATCTAGAGTTTAGGTGTGTTCTTGTTTAATTTTTGAGTTGTGTTGCACTTTAATTCAAGAGCTCTATATTCTTGTTTTACATTTCTGTTCTTAGGCTTATTTTGAGTTTTATTGCTGTTTTCTTATTTGTGCCTATCATATGTTTGAGTATTTTCCTTTTTAAATCTATAATAGTTTTGTCATTGTCTTGTTTTTCCATAATATGTCATTACTTCTTGTAGTACTTTTATTGCAATTTTTTGTTTCTTGCTTTGGTTTACATTCTGTTTTTTGAGTTTATTGCTTGATCCTTTGTGCATTTTCTGTTTTAGATTGAGTTCATACTTGTATTTTAGACCTATACAAGTTCTATTACACAATTTCCATTATGTCTTTGCTAGTTCATAATTCTGTTTTTCATTCCTCTTAGGATTCCTCTGTTTCTGAAAACAAGTGCTTACTGTTTTTGCTTATTGCAATTGATTTACTCACTGGAAATTTCTGAAATTCTGGATTTGTGATCTTCAAAGTGTTAGAAAAGAATAGAAAAAAGAAGTACACAAAAATTCAACGTACACAAAAAATGATAAATCAAATACGAAAAGTGTACATTCCTGCCGGAAAAAAAATACGGTAATCGGGCAGCAATTTTGAAAAATTTATTTCTCTCAATTGGCTTACTGTTTTTACCTCATTCCAGTGCCATTATTGAGTTGAGACATTGAAGTTTCTGTGGTAATTTTTTCACATTCCAGTTCGCTTCCAATTATTACAGTTCACTATGTAATCATAGCACAGTTTGCACAAAATATTTTCCAGTAGTTCTGTTTTTGTTTTCTTAATCTACTCTAGTACTCTTCTCTAGGTCTCTTTTGATGTGCCTTCTTTTTTCATTGAGTTCCTTATTTTCTTGCTTGTCTTTTGTTCTCTATTCTTTGTGTTTGTCATAACTCTTGTATTCTTTTTGCATTGCCTTTCCTTCTTTACACTTTTTCTTGTTTGTCTTTATTGTTCCTTGGTTTTGTGGTGATTAGCTTTGAGATTGTGTGCTCTTGCTTTGACATCTTTCATTTGAGGTTACTCAAAGCCTCAAGAGCAGCTTGGTAAAGGGAGTATTCTTTCCTTGGAGTGATTTAAGTGACACTTCACTTTGCCATTTTTTTCTACAATTTATTTGCTAACCTTGATTTCTTAACTTTGTTTGCTGTTTTTTGGTTTGCTGTTTCTTTGATCAAATGGCTCCATATTCTAGTGATGAATCTTGCAAGCAAAATTCACCTTCTAAAGTTTCTCTTCGTGGTGAATTACAAGAAGCTCAACGCCATATTAGACGGTTGGAGGAAAGATTCCAAAGGATGGACATGCAACAAGCTAGACCATCTCATTCTCACCATGGAGAGCGCCATTCCCATAGACCTTCATCCAGAGGCTCTTCCAATGAGCATGGCCGTGAAGCGGATCAAAGAAGAAGGAGGTCTAATCCTACATTTCATGGATATCAACCTCAAGAGCATAGAGGGAGAGATCACCGTGACAATGGCTACTACCGTGAGGCAAAAGCTAGGTTTCCTTTGGTCAAGATTCCAAGCTTCAATAGGGATAGTGATCCTAACGTCTATCTAGATTGGGAGGCTAAGTGTGAGCAGATTTTTGAGCTCCATGAGATCAAAGATGAACATAAGTATAAGCTAGCTACCTTAGAGTTTTGTGATTACGCCATGAAATGGTGGCATAGTATTGTAATGGACACTATGTATCGCAAGAGACCTCCCGTGGACTCTTGGAACACTTTGAAAAAGTATATGCGCGCAAGGTTTGTTCCTCCTTCTAGGAAGGAACACTTGTTGAAGTTCCAAAGGCTTCATCAAGGACATAGGACGATAGATGAATACTTTAAAGATTTTGAAACAACTTTGACTAAAATGAATATGCATGCTAAAGAAGAGTCAAAGATAAAATGGTTTATAAGTGGTTTAAGAAGACATATTAGAGATTTGGTAGACCTAGATGAGTACTCTTCTTTAAAGAAAGTGGTTCACCGAGCCATCAAAATAGATTCATATTTGAAACCAACTTTCAAACATGCTAATGATGATGGTTTCTACAAATCTTCAAGGAAGGATGCAAACAAAATTTCTCCTCAAATTTCTCCTTCCAATTTTTCCAAACAAACCACTTTGCCAAAAAAAGTTTCTACTTCAAATCCTTCTACCCCTAAGTCACCTACCAAAACTTCACGCACCAAATGTTTTCAATGTTTAGGTTTTGGGCACATAGCTCTTCATTGTCCACAAAAACAAACTTTCATGATAAACAAGGTAAATCAAGACCTAACTCAACCACCTACCAAAGGTGCAAAAGATAAAAACAAAGAAGGCCAAAGTGACAAGCAACTTATCCTTTCCCCTCCAAGGTGTTTTCCTTCCTTATCTTTTTCATTACCAAAGGTTCTTACTTCACCACCATCTTGGTTAAAAAATGTTAGGGATGATTTTTTCATACCTCCTAATGGTTTTCACCATTTAAGCGGATTTTTTCCAAAAAATATTGTAAGGACCTGTAAAATTAAATTGGAATAAAAGGAATATATTTTAAATGAATTCTAAGTATGTTTTTATTTAAAATAAAAAAGAAGGAAAGTGTAGCTTAGAAGACTATGAGATCGCCTGGTTAGTACATAATCGCCTGTCGCCTAGACTACACATGAACGTCAATCGCCTGTAGTGTACATGATCGCCAATTGCCTATGGTGCACATGATCGCCGAAAGTGCACTCAGTATGTGGTCAAGATACTGGATCAACCATAGTGGGTTCCAAAAACCACGCGTATCAAGGTGTGGGTTAAGCCTTAGATACGCTATGCATGCGAAGCTCTATACTTGAGCATAAGAAATCGTCCTTAGTGTTGCATGCATGGGCGCACGAGGAGTAGTGCTGATCTACTCTTGGAAATGTGAAGCTACCGACGTCACCAAGTCATGTGGAGATGATACCTTGGACGTAACATAGTGGGATGAAGAACCTTCAGCAAGGCGTGGCGATGTGTCGTCGGGCATCGCCAGGGCGCGAGGCATGCGGGCATCGCCAGGGCGTGAGACATGCGGGCATCGCCAGGGCGCGAGGCATGCGGGCATCCCCAGGGCGAGAGACATGCGGGCATCGCCAGGGCGCGAGACATGCGGGCATCACCAGGGCGCGAGACATGCGGACATCGCCAGGGCGCGAGGCATGCGGGCATCGCCAGGGCGAGACATCGGTCGTCTTCCAGAGAAAGACATCGGTCGTCCGCCAGGATGAGTCATCGGTGGAAGGTTATCGCGCGATGTCATGTTTCACACAGATAAGGTGGGACCCAGGCTCCCAGCATGAGACGTCCTGCACGCGCGACACGTAGACAGAAAAGGGTGTTTCAAAATAGTTGGCATCAGAGAGTTGGTATGCGCAGAGACACACGTGGCCATACTGTTCAAGGAAGTGTGCACGCAAGCTTTCCTGCAGAGTGGGTAGTGGCAGCGACAATTGTAGACAAGTTGGTTTAGATTCAAAACTCACTTCTAAGAGGCAAAGAACGTTGTTGTGGTTCAAGAGTGACAGAGTGAGTTTACCTTCATCCTTCTATTTTCTCTCCTTCGCGCTGCGATTCAGGTATCCTCAAGCACCACTACGACGAGCGACGACTGCCCTTGGACTCCTGGGAAGTTCTCTGCAAGTTCTCCAAACCGGACGCTAAAACAGAGTTAAGGCATCTTTAAGCTTCGGTGGGTTTTGGAGCTCTTGGTGTTTTGCGCAAGTTCAGGTAAGGGAAGCTAGCATTTTCGTTTATAAAAACGTTAGGCGAGTAGGTTCTGAAGTGAGGGCGACGTGGTCGCCGGTTTTCATATTCCTTTTCACAATGCTCTGTTTTTATGTGTGGGGCGACGTGATCGCCGGTTTTAATGTTGATTTCGAACTCCCTTGTTTTAGTGTCGTTTGAAACTGTTTGAGATTGAAATGTGATATTCGAAAATCTGAACCTTGGAATGATTGTTGCTGTGATTGGAATCGTTCATTTAAGTGTTATATGATGTGTTGAATGTTGTGAATGTGGGATCAAGGCATAGTATTTTCAGGAAAGAAAATACCGTGTAAGATCGTGTAGGATGTGCATTGATCGGTGATTTCTATAATGAGATATCCTGACTCTCCTGATATAATGGAATCATATAGATGAAGTTATTCAGGGGTTGAGAGTCGATGGAGGTTCATACGTATGGGTAAGTTGTAACATCCCGCCAAAATACTATTCATGTTTATATAATGAAAATAAAGATAACAAATAGATTGAAGTGAACAAAATATTATATATATGAAATGTAGTTTCTCCTCACAGGGAGTTTAATACAAATTCGGTCAAATTTTCCAGAAACATAAACAAAATACAGAAAAAAAACAAAGCAGGCGATCTCCTATCGGAAGAGACCGATCTCCTATCGGAAGAGGCCGATCTC
This sequence comes from Phaseolus lunatus, assembly GCA_013389735.1. NCBI lineage: Eukaryota > Viridiplantae > Streptophyta > Magnoliopsida > Fabales > Fabaceae > Phaseolus > Phaseolus lunatus. The sequence goes on from CM023867.1 coordinate 14,480,372, forward strand.
CTGTCGGAAGACAGCAAAAGGGGGGGATCGCCTAACAGAAGTAGAAACAGGCGATCTCCTTCCGGCGACCACTCACTGAGGAGCTCTGCTTCCTGCAACATCATCTGCTCCCGTGTAAATTATACACGATCATCACAGGTTTAAGAAAGAGCCAAACACAACACCAAAGAAACACCACAGGGTAAGCTAGACATTTGAAAAGAGTTTAGATATGAACTTTAAAATCAAGGTAAAACAAATTCAAGATACCCACGTAAACCATCAACTAAACACATACTGCACGATTCCTCAAAGGTCATTAAAATCTCAACATTCATCAAGTGTCTATCAATTCAAAGTTTCTCATTCTCACGTTAGACTTCCACTGACTCATCACATAAGACACTTGACACTACTTCCGGATTGACTCGTGCGTTGACTCAGGCCCAGAGATCTGCACCTGTCATACCATACCACTGTGAAATCCACACAGGGTCGCTGTGAAATCCACACAGCCATGCGCATATAATCTCAATGTCATTAACTCTCCCGGTATGACAGGGTTAATTCATAGAACAGGCCGAGCTCGTTCCCTTTTGAACAACTCACCCATACGTATGAACCTCCTCCGACTCTCCACAACTGAATAACTTCATCTACGTGATTCCATTATATCAGTAGAGTCAGGATATCTCCTTCTAGACGAGCCCCTAGTCAATACACCTACACACGATCTTACACGGTATTTCCTTTCCTGAAAATACTATGCCTTGATCCCACATTCACAACATTCAAAACATCATACCACTCAAATGAATGATTCAAATCACAGCAACAATCATTTCAAGGGTTCAGATTTTCGAATATCACATGTATATTGTATTTAAATCCCAAACAGATTCAAACAACATCAAAACAGGGGAGTTCGAAATCCGTATTTAAAACCGGCGATCACGTCGCCCAACCACACAGAACGGAGCATTGCGAAAAGAAACAGAAAACCGGCGACCACGTCGCCCTCACTTCAGAAACAGCTAATCTATGGCTTGTATTGAAAATGAAGGCTAGCTTCCCTTACCTGGACTTGCGCAAACACCAAGATCTCCAAAAATCCACCGAGCTTAAAGGATGCCTTAGCTCTGTTTTCAGCGCCTGGTTCGTAGAACTTGCAGAGAACCTCTTAGGTACTCTAAGGGCAAACGTCGCTTGTCGCACTGATGCTTGAGGTTGCCTGAGTCACAACGCAAAGGAGAGAAGAAGGGAGGGAGGAAGTTTGCACTCACTCTAACACTCATGAGTTTGTAACGCTCTTTGCCTTCCCGCAGTGGCTTTTGAATCCCAGCTTACCTGCCCACGTATGCTGCTGCTGCCACCCCTTCTGCAGGAAAGCCTGAGAACCACTGCCCTGAACAGTACGACCACTGTTGTCACTTGTGCATGCCAACCACTGCTCTGAACAGTACGACCACTGTTGTCGCTTGTGCATGCCAACCACTGCTCTGAACAGTACGAGCGCTGGTGTCTCCTGCGCATGCCAACATTCTGATGTCACCACTTTGAACCACCCTTTTTGTCTACGTGGCGCGTGTGCAGGACGTTTCATGCTGGGAGTCTGGGTCCCACTTTATCTGTGTGAAGCTCGTCATCGCGCGACAACTTTCCACCGCTGACTCATCCTGGCGAACGACCGATGTCTCCCTCGCCCTGGAAGACGACCGATGTCTCCCTCGCCCTGGAAGACGACCGATGTCTCCCTCGCCCTGGAAGACGACCGATGTCTCCCTCTGGGAGACGACCGATGTATATCCCTGGCGACGCTCTCATGCCTCGCGCCCTGGCAATGCCCGCATGCCTCTCACGCCCTGGCAAAGCCCGCATGCCTCGCGCCCTGGCGATGCCCGCATGCCTCTCGCGCCCTGGCAATGCCCGCATGCCTCGCGCCCTGGCGATGCCCGCATGCCTCTCGCGCCCTGGCAATGCCCGCATGCCTCGCGCCCTGGCGCTGCCCGCATGCCTCTCGCCCCTGGCAATGCCCGCATGCCTCGCGCCCTGGCGATGCCCGCATGCCTCTCGCCCGCGCGATGCCTGCATGCCTCGCGCCCTGGCGACGTCCACATGCCTCGCGCCCGCGCAATGCCTGCATGCCTCGCGCCCTGGCGCTCATGTGTAGCAGGCGACCGGCGATCATGTACTACTAGGCGATCTCATAGTCTTCCAAACTACACTTTCCTTCCTTTTTATTTTAAATAAAAACATACTTAGAATTCATTTAAAATATATCTCTTTTTATTCCAATTCAATTTTACAGGTCCTTACATAAGTTGTTTGAAAGATAACTACTTGACCTGTTGTATGGATTCACCCTGTCATACTAGGAGAGTGATGAGATTGAGATTGAGATTATGTTGATGCGCATAGCTGTGGGAACTTTACAGCAATGTAGTATGACAGGTGCAGATCTCTGAGTCTAGTCAATGCACGTGTCTTCCGGAAGTAGTGTCAAGTGTCTATGTGTGATGAGTCAGTGGAAGTCTGACGTGAGAAATGAGAAACATTGAAATTGATAGACACTTGATGGATTATGTGAATTGAACGACTTTTGAGGAAATTGTGAAATATGTGATTACTTGAAGGTCATGTGAAGGGAATGAGAAAGTTGATGGTTTTTACGTGGGTGTCTTAAATTTGTTTTATCTTGATTTTAAAGTTTCATATATAAATTCTCTTTAAAATATCTAGCTTACCCTGCGTTTTTGTTTTGTGGATGTTTTCTTAAACCTGTGATGATCGTGTATAATTTACACGGGAGCAGATGATGTTGCAGGAAGTAGAACTCCTCAGTGAGTGGTCGCAGGAAGGAGATCGCCTGTTTCTATTTCTGTTAGGCGATCGCCTGTTTTCCGTTTCTGATAGGAGATCGCCTATTTTCTGTTTTCTGTTAGGCGATCGCCTGTTTTCCATTTCTGATAGGAGATCGCCTGTTTTCTGTTTTCTGTTAGGAGATCGCCTGTTTTTTTATTTTGCTGTATTTTGTTTAAGTTTGGAAAACTGACTGGATATGTATTAAACTCCCTGTGAGGAGAAATTTCATTATATATATATATATATATATATATATGTTCACTTCAATATTATTGTTTTACCTTTATTTCATTATATAAATATGAAAAGGATTTGGCGAGATGTTACAAATATCATCATTCCCAAACAAATTTTTCCAACTTGGTCTGCCTATAGGACTTCTTTTTCTGAACTCCCACTACTTTCAAAATCTAAGTCATGTTTGCCTTTTTCTTTTTCATCTATTAATTTTGATAGTAAACTGACTTTGTCATATGCAGGGATTCAGAATTCGTGGGCGAATTCTCTCCAACTCGGGGAGTATGATGGATATCAAGGAAGAGAGGATTTCACTAATGGAGGAAGAGGTCATCCACCAAAACATTTAAAGTTTTTCTTATTAGTCTTTTTAAAAGAGGAGGCCCAAGCCCAAAGCCCAAGCCCAAGAAGCCCAAGTCCAACCCATGAGAAGCAAGGCCAAGCATTAAATAAAAGAGCATCATTTGTATTTCTTTTGTATAAGTTGTAGGAGGTGTGGATATTAAATATAGGAGTGTGAATATGTAAAATAAAGTCACATTGTACATGTGACTTAGGAGAGTAGGTGTAAGTGTAGTTTTTAGGAGGTGTCATAGTAGAAAAAGGTCACACCTCCCATGTGACTTGTTTTGGTGGGAATTTCAAAAAAGTTTCTTTTGAATTTTCCCACCTATTTTTCAGCACCCTCACACTATAAATAAAGGTGTGGGCTCTTGTAAAATGGAGAGATTGGAATTTTGATATAGAGAAACTCTACTCAATTTGAAAGAGAAATTGTGAGAACTTGTTTCTCCTTCAACCTTGCTTCATCTTGAGTGCTTTTGGTTCCCTCAAGTGGCGGCATAGCTCACTTATCTTGAAGCTTTCACACTTCAAGTGGCATGGATCATCCAACCAAAGCTCATCTTCCACATAAGTCATTTCTTCTCCATCTTTTCATTCCATTTCATGTCTTAGTTACTTACTTAGCTATTTTGTTCGGTGCATTTAGTTTTAATTGCAATTTTGTTTGGTACATTTTAATTCCTTTGCTGTATTCATTTGTTCTTCCTTCAATTCTTGTGTTTTGTTCGGTCAAAACTGTTTTCCAGCACATTCTATTCGGTTCATTGGTTTTCAAACTCATTTTAATCGGTTCAATTGATAGTAAATGGAGCTTCCATGTGAGTTTGGTTTGTGGTGCAAGATTTGGTGAGTTCTTGAAATATAGAACATTGATCATCTTCTATAAAAGTGCCTAATCTTTGCCAACTCAAGTTGATTCCATAGAATATCAAAGAATCATGTTATTGTGGCTAGTGGAATCACATCAAAGGCCCCCTATTTATAGGAATGGGTGCCTTGGAAAACAAGAAGAGCAAGGGCATGATTGTAAAAGTGTGAGGGTGGCCTTTAGGGTTTGACTAAGTCAAAATCGCATCCTAGGCTTGTTCTTCTAAAAACTAGGTCAAATTTCCTTCCTAAAGGTCTAGGCACAAGCTAAGATGATAACTACACCCCCTATTATCCTAAAGTCACCTATTCTAGCCTATCTTGCTATTTGGACCCCTAAAGTGAGCCCAAATTATGTACAACATGTTTTATTTTTAAGAAGACTAGAAGAAAGAACATTTGGTGTTTTGGTCTATGCCCATTTCCTCTTCTAGTGAGGTTTGCTAGAGCTTTGGTGGGGTCTTGACTTGATTGTTTAGATGACTGCTCATAGTGTGAATGGTCTCTTGTCATCTCCTTGTTTACTTGGATTGTATCACTCTCCTATAAAGAAAGTAGAGTGATATGTGCAGGTTGAATCCGAGATGCGCATAAAACGAGACTAAGTGGTTTAGGAAGCCGGACCGGAAGACCTATAGTCGAGGATACTCTATAAGTGAAAGAATCCACTTTTTTTATATCTTAATCTCAACTAGCTCCTCATATAGAATGTTTTGAACCCACCCCTATAATATAAAGGGACGAGTTCCTAAAGACCGTCCATCTTCAGATTGAGCCCTATTTTTTCCTATTACTTTCTTTCTGATTTTCTACTCGCCTCATGGATCTCCCCTCTATCCAATCAACCAACTATCCCAAGCCGGGAAATAGCGTTCCTAGAAGAAGCTTTAGCCGCCCCTAGCTCGACTATCTTATTTTGAAGACCAACGAGACTACTTGGTGACGAAGGAATTTTGTACAAACTCAAACTTTGAATGGATTGCATTTCATCCTAACTCTTAGAAGACTAAGCATGAATAGATGTAGGCAAGGCATAATAATCTCTCCTAAGCAGCCTAGGGAAAGATGAATCACCTTTGCATAGAGCCGCACTCGAAAGAAAGATTAGTAACCTTTCCAATCCTCTACCAGTTTTCTTAAGTAATCCTATATAAGAAGCCCACATACACGCTATCCTCCTCCACCCCATACCTGATAGGGTGGCCTCACCTTATTTAGCAGGCTAGAGAAAAAGGTAAAGCCCACCTTTCACACCTCCCACAAACTACCCAAGACCTGACGAGAGATCTCCCTCCCTCTTTTTTTGGGCATAGGCCATCGCTTTGTTTTACGTGGATTCTTTCCATCGCCCTATGGTAAAGGTGCATTCCCTCTTCTGTTAGTTGCTTCAATTTTAAATGTAAGTGAAAGCGTGGTTACGAGTTTCCTTTTCTATCCCTATAGAATCGTACATCTCTTTCTTAAGACTCGGGGATAAGGACTCAGAGGGAAGAAATGTGTGACTTGCCAATGTCAAAGCTATTTCTTCTTTGTTTTCAAATCCAGACTAAGGTCCGTCCGATCGAGGCTATCTTCTTCCTTGTCTAGGATAATTTCCCTAGCCCCTTTAGTGAGGTACCTTAACCTTGCATTAGATTACCTTTCAAAGTGTTGTAAGGTGCATTTGCTCTAGCTTTAGTGCTTCCATGCTTGCTTCCCGTCTATTCCCTCTTAGTCCGTCTAGTAGATCGAGTTCATGTGCTTTATGGTATATCTTCATCCCCCGATGGTTGTATTGTGATAAGGTTTCATTTTTTTCTTTATTTTAAAAAACTTCGCTTTCCCTCTATCCCGCTAGCCAGCCTACTTGACTTATTTCGACCATTACTATCATACTGTACTATCCAGTCTTCCGTAAAAGCAAAGGCTTCAAGTATCCCCATTGCAAACTTTCTTTGTTGTGGAAAGGGCTATTGCCCTTTTTTTTTACTAGTTTTTCTAATCTCATAATCCGACTATTACGTATATACCATAGTCCCTATGTCTCATGCTGGCCTTTTCGTCCTAGCCCTTTTTCCATTCCGTAAGCATCCCAATCCAAACCCTACCATTGTAGGAAGGAAGGCTTATTGCTTTTTGCAAGGGTCGATCTAATTGAGGGTTATCTGCTACTAGCTTGTGTAATAGTAAATACTATCCCCCAAGGGCTTATCTTCTTATAGAATCCCCTGTAGCAGAGAGGGGACCATTTCCTTTTCTTTGAATCAATCCTATCACTCATCAGTAGGGGCCTAATGCCAGTCTTCGAGGCAGGCGAATTGGACTAAAAGGAATAGGTTTCCTATCCCCTAGGTGGCAGAGCAGCTATTAGAGTTTAAAGTAGAGCTCACTTCCCCACTGGGTTCCTAATCTATGGATTACTAATAGACTCCCGATACCAGACATTACGCAATTGATTGGACCCCTTTGGCTTGTCTATTTTGGGTCTTCTTCTATTCGTACTTGTTTACATTTCTGCCCCCGCCATTAAAGCTTTCTGGTCCAGGCCTCAGGCACAGACCTGAAACTTGACTGATACACAAAACTAAATGAAGTACAAAAGTAACATCCATCCATATAATATATATATATGGGAATAACCCTTGTTCGTAAACCTTGTTGTCTTAGTCTTCCTTAAACGAGTGAAACACTGTAAAGAGTAGCCTACAAGAGATAGCTATCTCTTTTCTATCTTCTTAATAACAAGCACATAAGCAAGAAAGATAGCCACCTCGATTCCTTCTTACTTCACTTTCGACAATGTCCATACGTTCTGGCGTGGTGCAAGAGAAAGAAAGTCTTGTTTCAGTCAAAGTATTCCCTTTCATGAGATCAGTAGTTGGTGGAATTCTTAAAAGTCTTTCCGCTGTTTTGGGAAAGCACAAAAGCTTATTGATTAGGAAAGAGCTGCTAAGAGGGATGCCTCGCCCTTAGCCCTTGTCTAAAAAAAACCTAGCAAACAGACCGTTGTAAACCAAGTGAACTAGAGCGAACAGGAGAAGCAAGCAAATAGCATTTAGCCTCTTAACCAATCCACCTCTAGCAATTAAAGGCTGGTATTCCAATCTTTGATTCACCGATTTAGGAGCGATTGAAGCGAATACAATAATAGAATGCAAGGAAGGGTTCCCCCAAGAAAGGCAGGCATCTCGACTGCTTCCAAAATAAAGTCATTGACCAGTAATACGACTTGTAGAAGACTCCCTACCTATACCTAGCGAAGTTGGTTGGCACTAATAAGGAGAGCAGAAAGAAGCTACCAGCCATCAGGAGATTCATGACTTTCAAATCCACATGCAAAGGAAGATCCGCTTATTCTTTGAGATGACCAAGCTCCCCAACGCAAATTGTCGGATCAACACCAAGCAGTATAGGAGTGCTTTCTTTGATCGGCGTTCCCCAGACCAGAACTGAAAGGACATACCAGCCCCTGATTATCGAGCATTCCTTCATGTCAAGAGGAGGTACCGATTGGAAGAAAAGATAAGGAAAACTTTCTTCCATTCCACTTTTGCTCCAAACCCAATAGTCTGATATTGAAGATGATGCCAACAGTTAGCCAAGATGGTTTATGGCAAACTGGAAGGAGTTTTTATAGATAAATGATCTACCTTAAGTAATGCTTTGCTTTCAATGGGAACCGGTGGAGATTGAGGTGAAGGTCTTGTAGTCTCCGGATTGGTTGGAGTAGAGCTAGTAGATCGAACACCTTTGCCTACTAGAGAAGAATGCTTATCTAAAATGAGATTCGTTGCAGTGGGACAATTTGAGAATCATTGCTTGGTATCACGAATTCCCCATGTTTGGCTTCCAACTCTGCAATCAGAGGTCCTTTTATCCTATCCTGGTTAGGATTCATTTCCTTGGGTTGATGCTCTATTTCTTCTTAGTGCTCAGCCCTTGGAACTTGAACACCAATTTGTTCAATTGTTGGAATTGGATTTGCTTCCTTAATTGGTCCCATCTGGCTTTCCTCCAAACAAAGGTGGTTGGTGATGGGTTGTTCTTCATGACCAATGTTATTCTTGAATAAATGAGGTGAAAAAGGTGGTGGAAGCAATGGAGGTGATGGATCAAGGAGGGCTCATATAGAGCTATGGATTCCTTGTAGGTGTATGAAAGGTATGGAGAGTGATTGGTTGGGCCAAATCACTTGGAGGAATTGATCTTAAAAAAACATGAGCCAAAGCACCCTATTTATATGAGATGCTGCCTTGGAGAGCAAGGAGCAAGGGTAGGATGGGGAATACACAAAAGAGGGGGCTGCTAGGGTATTGTCTAAAGTCAATGCCACACCCTAGGAGCAAAGTTCTAGAAGTTAGGTCAACTTCCTACCCTAAAAGGCTCTACTCAAGATATAATGATAAGCACAACTCCTCTATTATGCTAAATGTACCCTACTCTACTGAAATTACAAATAAACTGAAATTAGTTGATGCTCAAGTCCCATGGCTTGGGCTCTACTCCTTATGGTCCTCTGAGGAATCTTTGAACATATAAAGAAAAGTTTCTCTGTCATCAGTAGCAGAGTCTCACTCTTCTTGAATCCTCTTTACCATGGACCTAGTTGTTAGGCCTGAGCTTGGGCTTGAGCTTAGGCCTCTTCCATCAGTTGGGGTGCTGCAAGATTCAGTCAAACTTCTGTCCCTAATGTATTAGGTGCCTGTGTTAAAGTAGAAAGATTTAAGACTACAGTCAGAAAAGGAAAATGGATGAAAGTAAGTAGTACCTCTTTGTTCTCTACTGAGGAAGGCTTTCTTCAAGATTATTCAATAGGTGAAATAACGACTATTCCTCCTGCTAGACGATAAATGCTTGCTTTAAGATCGAACAATGAATCTCATAACCAAGTTTCGAAGGTAGAACAACTTCTTCTATTGAATGGTCATCAGGTTCTTAGGTTAAAGCCCTAACAGCCTATTGATCAGGAAAGGGGAAGTTCCAATGAAAGCCTTCCAATGTCTAGATTTATCCATTTTACCCTTTTAATGCGTCATTGGTGAACTGCTTAGGTAGATGGTGGTCGAAAATTGTATTCGGCCTCTTTTGCAATGATTGTGGTAGGGTCCAATTTCCACTCATATTTTTTCTTTTTTTTAGAACATAGTTATTCCATTAACGTCAAGGTTCAAGATGAAATAGTAGTGTACAGGGCAGAAGTTTTCAGCTATAATGTGTATGTGGTACGGATGACTCCTAGTTGGGATGTTATATGGTTCTGAAGGATGAACTAGATATGGACAGTTCCACTAAGATTTCTTTTTTGAACGAAAATCCATTTTTTGATTTATTTAATCTATTCCATGATCGGAACAGGGGGATACACATTACACCGTGATTTTGAATCAAAAGAGAGATTTCAAGAAATGGCGGATCTATTCACTTTATCAATAACCGAGCCGGATCTAGTGTATCATAAGGGATTTACCTATTTTATTGATTCCTACAGATTGGATAAAAAATAATTCTTGAATGAGCTCAGGGATGAATCGAAAAAGACATCTTTATTGGCTCTACCTCCTATTTTTTATGAAGAGAATGAATTTTTTTATCAAAGGATCAGAAAAAAATGAGTCCAGATCTCCTGCGAGAATGATTTGGAAGATCCAAAACAAAAAAGAGTGGCATTTGCTAGAAACAACATAATGGAGGCAGACAATCAATATGGATTGATCCAAAATCTTATTCAAATCCAATAGAGTACCTATGGGTACATAAGAAATGTATTGACTCAATTCTTTGTAATTAATGAATAGATCTGATCGCGAACTTCGAATATGGAATTCAAAGGGATCCAATAGGAAATGGAAATGATACTTTGAATCATAGAACTATAATAAAATATACCTTCAACCCACATTTATCGAATTTGAAACAGAGTTAGAAGAAATGGTTCGATAATCTTCTTTTTCTTTCTCAAACCGAGAGATCCATGAATTAAGATCCTACAAATGGTCTAATGAGAGCAAGAATTTCCAAGAACATTTGGAACATTTCATTTCTGAGCAGAAGAACTGTTTTCTTTTTCAAGTAGTGTTTGATTGATTACGTATTAATCAATATTTGATGGATTGGTCTGAGGTTATTGACAAAAAAGATTTGTCTAAGTCACTTCGTTTCTTTTTGTCCTAGTTTCTTCTCTTTTTGTCTAACTCACTTCCTTTTTTCCTTGTGAGTTTCGAGAATACTCCCATTCATCATGGGTCTGAGATCCATATCTACGAATTGAAAGGTCTGAATGATCAACTCTGCAATAGAAACCATTCTTATTGGATGATCATGGTACTTCCCAAAAATCAAAATTTTTTATTAATGCACGAACAGTATCACCATTTTTGTTCAATAAGATACCAAAGTCATTGAAGATACCAAAGATTGAAGATACCAAAGTCGATGATTAATACATGTTGAAGACAAAAGTTAAGCAACAAAATCATACATATACAAATGAGAAGTCTTCAATGATAAACGTGTACATCAACGACTACTTTATCAATGAAGATATGAAAATGGAAAAGTAGTTTCCAAAAAATAGCACTACTAACTTTAAGGAACTTGAAAGTGACTTTATTTCTTAATACATATATATTTATGGTTGTTCACAATGCACTTGTTGTTTAATGACAATGGTGCAGTTAATATGGACAACATTGCAAGTCGATATGGTGAAGTACATTTATTTGTGGTCGACATTGTATGTGAACCCCACATTGTTGATAATCTTTTGGAATATAAGGTTGGGAATGAGGTTGAGTGCGATGATTGGGTGTGGCGAAGGGTGAGGTGGAGAAGGGGAATAAGGTTGAGAGTTTGATTCTGCATTAATATTGGAACACTAAAAACCAACTTCTACAACTCTATCCTCAGAACTTGAAGTCGTTGGTTGATTTGAATTAGTTATGAAAGTGAAAGTATTTTTCAATATCATTCACAATCTAAAGACAATTATTTTGATTCCTCTCTTATCAAGCATTAAGTACAAAATCAAATCAGATAGGAATAAACACTACTACAGAAAAGTGCTTTAACGACGGTTAAAAAGGGCACATAAAGACGATTATGGAACTGTCTTTATTGCAGGTGTCGTTATAAACCATCATTATAAAATCACATTAATGACACGTGTACAAAACTGTCCTTATTCTGCCAAATAAATAGAAAATTTTTAAAAAGAAGCAATTATAACAACGGTTACAGACTAGAATCGTCATTATAAGTGCTTCTAGTTGGCTTTTAAAGAGGGTTTCCACTGGAACCGTCGTTATAAGTGCCTCTGGCTGGCTTTTAAAGACGATACCCACCAGAACTGTCGTTATAAATGCTTTTTATTTTAAAAAAATATTTTATTACATGCATTATTGTTCTGAAAATTTGATATTTTATGCCGGATTATTATATATATCTAATCCTGCATAAAATATCAAATTTCTAGAACTATAATGCATGTAATATCATAATTTAAATATGAAAGTTTACATACATACAATAAATTAGTACATATAACATTCTACAAAAAGTTCTACAAATATATGAAAAAGTTTTATGTCATTCTAATAATTCATCTATATACAAGTGTTTTTGTATTGAGGTATTACCTGATCCTAACCTCTATTAATTCTAGCTCGCACAATAGTCGACATCCACTACATAACATAGTAACCACACTCATAATTTATAGATTGCTTATTGCACTACAAGTCAAAATAAATGAATTAGACACATTAAAATAAGTGAACAAATATACTTTAAATATCTTAAGGTACTTCAAATATTTTAAACACTATAATAAGATTTCATGTTAGAACACATAACATTATGTAATGTATGAGTAATAAAATTTTGAATGTAATATAATCATAACGATTTGATAAATCTCTAATTTATATGGAAAATTTCAAAATTTTCTGACAAGTGAAAGTATGGGAACTAAAACCTGAAAATATCCAAAAACCACCTAAATAATACTTAGAAACAAAAAAAATAATAGTAAATAGTGGATTTTTGGAATTTTGGTCCATCCCAATCCCCTTCGGATATTGGCCACCATGTTTGTTGTCTCATTTCGAGTACCTTTCATTTTTTACGTGTCTCCATCTGACTTCTCTGTCTAAAGTTATGACCATTTGAAGTTTTTTCATGCCATGAAACCCTAAACCCTAAATCTATCACTCTTCCCCTCCTCAATGTTAGGACCCTAAACTTGAACACCCTCGAACTCAAGATCAACGCGTCCAATGTATACAAATATTATCTAATTCACTATAAAACAAAATCCAAATTGTCGAGGGTCAAACACCCTCGGACTCAGAATCAACACAATGCATTCACAAATTAATTAAAAAAAATGTAAAGAGTATTAAAATATTAATAAAAAAGAGTAAATAATATTAAAATACTAATAAAAAAAATAAAGAATATTAAAACATTAACCTAGCAGATGAGCGAAGGCACGACGGCTAGGTGTAGCAACGCAGACGTCCACCAGCACGCAGGAGGACTAGTGGTGCGGCCTTCTTAGTTGTGTGGTGCGTTGATGGAGAAAGGGAAGGAGGTGGAAGGATGAGATGGAGGGAGAGAGTGAGGAAGGCGGCACACCCTAAGGAGGGAAAGAATGAGGAAGGCGCGCGGTGCACACTAAGGAACACGCGGCGGGAGAGAGAGTGGCGGGGCGGGGTTGCGTGGCACTGGCGACAAACAAGAACGCAAAGGGGAGACTGGGTTGAAGGTTGCAGGGTGGCGCGAGGAAAAGTGAGGAAGAAGAAGATGAAGTGAACGTTGGAGAGAGTGAGAAGAAAGGGAGCCCCGCACGAATCTGTAGGTTTAGAGCCCATATATAACGACGATTCATCTCGGAACTGTCGTAGATCACACAAGCTTGGATATATGACGACGGTTCAAGCGGGGACTGTTGTTAAAAATGACGAAAATGGCAAAATAATTATAAAAATGTCACTGCCTCTATTATTACGACAGTTCTTTTTGAACCGTCTTTGTACGGGTCATAAATTCCATTTTTTGTACTAGTGAAAATATACTAACATATATAAACCAAAATAGTACAAATAAGTACGTTGTTCTGTAATCCTAACAAAGAGAAAATCAACTACTCATAATGATGACTGTGATACAATTAAATCCAAAGTAGCTAGTAGCTAAATAAATTCTAGTATTTAAAAAGTAAGCTTCACTCCACTTTCTTTTTCATCTTTCTTTTTGCTCAATTGCACCTCTATTTATACTGTTGAAACAGAAAGTTATGTTCCATTAAAATTCCCTCAACACATGTCGATCCGCTTAGTAAATTAGGTTTCTTCAAATGAAGGAATTCATTTCGCTCAACCCCCTTTTTATTCTACTCAGAACAAATTCTTTCTTCACCTCAAGGTTTCCCTTGTGCTCAGTGCTTCACTAAATCACTCAGTGCTTCATGCTCTTTAAATATGTTCTTCTTTGGATTAATTTCGCTTAGGTTGCTCTTTTTGGGCCTTCTCTGCCTTGAATATGCTCAGCGCTTGAAGTTAGGCTTAATGGATCATTTGTTTTTGAGCCATTTTTGTTCAACTGCTATTTTTCTTCTAATACTTGCAAAATCAGCCAAAATTCTCATAAGATTAAGCAATTTCAATCACACTACACTTCTAAGTGGGAAGATTTTTATTTTCTGTATTTTTCAATCACACTACTCTATATTCTAAATTAGTCTTTATTGATCTTTTAGAGACTAATTTAGAATCTAAAATATTATAAGTTAAAACCTTAGTAGCTAATTTAGATACCAATTTAGAAATAATTTTATAAATTTTTATTAATAGTAGAAACCACTTTAAAAACTAATAATTTTTTAGTCTTTAAAATAATATCTAATTTTGTAAATATAATGACTAATAATTTTTGTTTCTAAATTTAATTTTTATTTAATAATTTTTTTTAGTGCCAATTAAATATTATACTATGGTATTTGACACCAAACCAAGAAATATTTCAAAAGGAGAGAATTTTGTAATTATATATATATATATATATATATATATATATATATTATTGATTTCTTTGCGTAAATGTATTCTATTTTTTTATCTATATGAATTGAATGTGTAAGTCTTTAGAATAATTAACATGTGTGCAATCAACCAATTAAGTTAGTCTCTTACAAATATATTTATTTAAAAGGGATCAAATTTGAATATTTTAAAACGAAAATAAACATATAATTAATAGAGTATTTAATGATAAAAATGTATAATCAAAAATATATTATTATCATATAAATCATTTTGAAATATATTTTGATTATAGAATTTCTGATATTTATTGCCCATAAAGGCTGGCAAACACAATAGAGAGAATGAGGGCATGTTGAACGCCCTACCATGTGGCTTGTTCGGACAACCCATAAAGTCTATTGTCGCACGCTAAAGATGTAGCACCAAGAAAAAGGAAAACCAAACACTCCTTTGCATTCACCACATTTTTTTCTCCTTTCCTATCCTCTTCAACGTTGCTTTTCTCAAAGCAGGGTTTGTGTTCAGTACTCATTTCTAGGGTACCCCATCATGTTACTCCATTCTTATTATATTCAATCTCAACGTGCCCAATTTTTTTTATTATAGTATAACCCTAAGGACTCTTAACAACCACTTAAACGTACTTTATTGAAAGTCACCAGAATCACTTTTTAGTTGTGTTTAGGTAATATCACCCTCTTTTGAGTAGATATCGTGATTCATGGCCATTTGTTGCTTTATTTATATTAAAGTATTATTATTTGTTAAGAAATTATTTTGCAGCCACTTTGTCTCAAACCGCAAGTACAAGTGAGAAACTGTCTCTGACTTCGTTCATCGTGGAAGACGGCTTAAACTTCCAATAATTCCCTTCATTTATGATTTTCTATATATTTATGCATCTTTTTATATTCCCCAATTAAAATAGTAAGCATTCACTTTATCATCAAATTTGTCTCCGAAATTTTTTTTTTAGATATCAAATAAATTCCTATTATTTTAATTTCCAAACATAAATTATAATTATTACTATTTTTTAAAAATATTTATACTATTGGTAAGAATTTTGCGAGCCAAATCAAATCAAGTACGAAACCATTGTGGATGTCTCCTACAAGAGAGGATGCATCCGCCTACAACAAAGTAGCGCCACCAGGTTAGCAATTCATTTTCACCGTGATACAATATTTGATAGAGAAATTATTAATTGCAATAGGCGTTTTTGACACTCTTTAGATAAGGCAGAACCAATTAAAATATGAAAATTAGGGAAGCAAATAGAAATTACATGCTCAGGAGACAAAGAAGAGGTAATAAAGGAATTAGAAGGTATGGAGGTTTGAGATACCGAGATTAAGAAAAATGAGGAAAATCTAGATGGTGATTTATGATGATAATTATAAGCCTAAACATAAGAGGATTAGGAGGGAGGACAAAAACAAGATACCTTAAGAGATTAATAGCTAATGAGGGAGCAAAACTACTCTGTTTTCAAGAGACTAAAACAAACATTATGTCAGATACTAGAGGTTTTTTTAATTTGGGGAAATAAGGCAGGATGGGCTCATATTGAGGTTGTTAATGGGGTAAGTGGAATTCTACCTGTAGTATCAATGGTCGAATGGCCGAGTGGCCAACGGCCTTTGGTCCACTTAAACCCAAACAAAACATTTAAAACACTATTTAATCATAACTAAGTTTATCTGCAAAACATGATTAAGACATAATTGGACCTTCTTTTGGATCCTACGAGCGGGCCCACGACAATAAGGACCCAACCAAAAGTATAAATACAAATCAGACCTGCATATTCTACTCATACTAACTTGATCGTCGGAGTACCTTTGTAGGTTCCCCCCACAATCATTCAATGGAAGCAGAAGACTTGACTAGAATACTACACGACCTAAAGGTTGAGAAGACCAAAAACAGAAGGTAGAAAAAGTCACTCTAGGAGGAACCCAACCTTGTAAGAACACTAACCATGTGGGATAAGGAAGCTTTCAAATGCGAAAGGAATATAATAGGAAAAGGGTTTCTTGTAACTATTGGGAGAATATAAAATCTGATACACAAGGAGCAGTGATAAATGTCAACTCTCATTGTAATTTAGTTGATAAACAAGGTATGTGCAAAGAGATAACAAGGATTAAGGTATCAGAACAACTGCATATGTATTGCATCATAGGATATTTCAATGTTGTGAGAAAACCAAGCGAGAGGAAGGGAATGAATTAGAATGAAAGTTGCACCACTGGGATAAAGGGCTTTAACACTTTTATTGAGAAAAAATTGCATGTTAAATTTACCAATAATGGGCAGAAGTTACACTTCGTATAGAACAAATGACACTGTAAAAAGTAGAATTAACAAAGCAGTCATCTCTGAATATTGGCTAATGAAATGGCCACATATGAAACAATACATCCAATCTAGGAAGTATCTGACCATTGTGCCCTAGTGTTGAAATCATATATTACAGATTAGGGGTCAAAACCTTTCAGAACACTAGATGTGTGACATACAAAGATATGTTTTAAGGAATTTGTGAAAGAAAAGTATGATACCTATATTGTACAAGGAAATGGGCTGACAAGATTTAAAGATAAGGTCAAAATGATAAAATATGATTTATAGAAGTGAAATATTGAAGTCTTTGGATGTATGGAAAAAACCAAAATGAAATCCTTAGGGAGATTGGGGAAACGGACAAGAAGGATGATATTAGTGGTCTAGATTACACCATGAAACTTAAAAGGATGGACATAAGTCCATTGAGGGATATAAAGAATAACATAGACACAACCTTAAGGCAAAAGGCTAGGATTTCATGGCTAAAATTGTAAGGACCTGGAAAATTAAATTGGAATAAAAATGGTATATTTAAATAATTTTGGAAGGTGTCATTATCTAAAATACAAAGTTGGTAAATGAAGTTTCGTAGTGGCAGACATCGGACGTCGCCCTTGACCTGGGACATGATCGCCTGTCGAGTAGGTTGTACATGATCACCGAAAATGCACGTAGTAGGTGGTCACCATCCTGGATCAACCAGAGTGGGTTTCAACAGCCACGCGTATCAAGGTGTGGGTTAAACCTTAGATGCGCTGTGCATGCGAACTCTATGCTTGAGCGAAAGAGATCACCCTTAGTGTAGCATGCATGGAAGAACGAAGAGAAGTGCTGATCTACTCTTGGAAATATGAAGCCACCGACGTCACCGAGTCATGTGGAGAAGATACCTTAGACGTAACATAGTGGAATGAAGGACCTCAAGGAAGGCGTGGCGATGTGTCATCGAGCATCGCCAGGGCGCAAGGCATGCAGGATCGCCTGGGCGCGAGGGGCATGCGGGCATCATCAGGGGGAGAGGTCATCGGTTGTTAGCCTTCGCGCGAGAGGTCATCGGTTGTTAACCTTCGCGCGAGAGGTCATCGGTTGTTAGCCTTCGCGCGAGAGGTCATCGGTTGTTAGCCTTCGCGCGAGAGGTCATCGGTTGTTAACCTTCGCGCGAGAGGTCATCGGTTGTTAGCCTTCGCGCGAGAGGTCATCGGTTGTTAGCCTTCGCGCGAGAGGTCATCGGTTGTTAGTCTTCGCGCCTGTGGTCATCGGTGAAAAGGTCATCGCGCTACGTTAAGTTATACACAGAGAACGTGGGACCCAGACATCCAGCATGAGACGTTCTGCATGCGCGCCACGTAGACAAAAGAGTGGTTCAGAATAGTGACCTCAGAGTGTTAGCCTGCGCAGAGGCACGCTTAGGTGTACTGTTCAGCGAAGCGTACACGCAAACTCCCTGCAGAGTGGGTGGTGGCAGCGGTTTTTGTGGAGAAGTCAGCTTAAGATGCAAAAACCCATTTCTGAGGGAGAAGGAAAGAAACGTTGCTGTGGTTCCAGAGCTAAAGGGTGCGTTTATCTCCCTTCTCCTCCATTCTCTCCTTCGCACTGCGATTCTAGTACACCTTCACGCGGGAATACGACGAGCGACAGCCACCATTGGAGCACTTGGGTGGTTCTCTGCAAGCTCTTCAAAACCAGACTCAAGAACAGAGCCAAGGTTCTGCAAGCTTCGTTGGATTTCGGAGCCCCTGGTATTTGCGCAAAATCCAGGTAAGGGAAGCTAGACCTCTTTTCCATACAAGCCATAGTGTAGCTTTTTCTGAAGTGTGGGCGACGTGGTCGCCGTTTTCGCTTTTGTCTTCGTGAAATGCTTGGTTTGTGTGCTTGGGCGACGTGGTCGCCGGTTTTAAACATAGCCTTTGAAATACCATGTTTTTGAACTAGATCGCCGGTTTTGGCGCTGTTTTGCGAAATCTCTGTTTTTGATGTTGTTTTGAAACTACTTGAGATTTACATGAGATATTCGAAGATCTGAAGCTTTGAAATGTTTGTCGATGTGATTTGAATCATTTACTTGGATGGTATGATGTGTTTGGATGTGGGATCGAGGCATAGTATTTTCAGGAAAGGAAATACCGTGTTGAGATTGGTTAGGAAGTGCATTGATCAGTGAGTAACCTGTTAATGAGACGATCCTGACTCTGCTGAGATAATGGAATCACGTAGATGAAGTTATTCAGTTGGTGAGAGTCGAAGGAGGTTCATACGTATGGGCGAGTTGTTCAAATGGGAACGAGCTCGAGCTGTTGTATGGATTAACCTTGTCATACCAGGAGAATGGTAACATTGAGATTGTATATGCGCATGCTGTGTGGATTCACAGTGGTATGGTATGACAAGTGCATGTCTCTGGATACTAAGTTCAACGCACGAGTCAATCCGGAAGTAGTGTCAAGTGTCTTGTGTTGTGAGTCAGTGGAAAGTCTGACAAGGGAAATGAGAAACTTGAATATTGATAGACACTTGATGCTGTATTGTGAAATGGAATGACTATGGGTGAATGTTGTGAAATGTGATTTTGGGCGATCAGCTGAATGCTATGAGTAGCTCTACGTTTTACATGGATATTTGGAACTTGGTTTACTTTGATTGTCATGTTCATGATTTAAACTCTATTTAAAGATATCTAGCTTACCCTTTATTTTGTATTGCTCTGTGGCTGTTTTCTATTAAAAACTGTGATGATCGTGTCTTTTACACGGGAGCAGATGATCTTCCAGGGAGTAGAGCTCCTCAGTGAGTGGTCGCCGGAAGGAGATCGCCTATCTCCGTCTCTACCGGGTGATCGCCGGTTTATGCCTCCATCGGGTGATCGCCGGTTTTCGTGTCCTGATAGAAGATCGCCCGTTTTGAGGTCTTCTGTTAGAGATCGCCGTTTTAAAGTTGGAGATCGCCGTTTTCTTTTGAGACCGCCTGTCTTACTGCATTTCTTTTAATTTCGTAAAATCTTGCAAACATTTGATTTGGTTATGTATTAAACTCCCTAAGAGGAGTAACTTCATTTCTGATATATATAAATACATATTATTTTGCACTCTTCAATATTATTTGGTTACACTTAATTTCAATTATACATGGATGTATGTATTATTGTGGCGGGATGTTACAAAAATAAGGTGATACGAACTCAAAGTTTTACCATGTTGTTAGATGGAGAAGGATTAAGAATACAATAAAAGGGGTCGCAACCAATGGAGGTTGGTCAGAGGAACCATCAGTGGTAAGGTGTGAAGCTAAATGTTTGTTTGAGAAGAAGTTCACTGCAACCCAAATTTGAGAGTAAGGCTAGACAGTTTAGAATTTAAGACCCTTACAGATGAAGAAAATAGGATGATATCTACCAATATATATGAGGAAGAGGTAAGGGATGATGTATGGTTGTGTGAAGGTTCAAAGAGTTCGAGACCTGATGGTCTCAACTTTAATTCTATTAAGTTTAACTGGGACTATATCGAGCATGATATCATGAAGGTTGTGGAGCGCTTTCAATGCATATGGTCAATACCTAGGTGATGTAATGTTTCATTCATTACATTAGTACCTAAAGTAAGCGATCCAATAAATCTAGATCATTTTGTCATAGATTATTCGCAATCAACCTTTCTAAAGGAAAGAGGGCTACTAGACAACATCCTAATGACAAATGAAGTGACAGAGGAAATAAGAAGAAGAGGAAAAATTGGGTTAGTAATGAAGGTAGACTACAAGAAAGCATATGATTCAATGAGATGGGAATTTTTGTACTACATGATGAAAAGACTAGGTTTTGATGGTAAGTGGTTATCATGGGTGAGTGGTTGTTTAGAATCAGCCCTAATTTTAGTCCTTATTAATTGGAGTCCAACGACGAAATTCAAACCTACTAGGGGCTTGATGCAAGGTGAACCCCTTACACCCTTCTTGTTTCTCATTGTAGCATAGGGGTTGGGATGGCTAGTAAGACAAGCAATTAAGGCAGAGGTTCTTCATAGACCTAAAATTGGCTGTCATGTCATAAAGGTAAATGTCCTTCAGTTTGCGGATGGCACCCTTTCTTTTATGTGTGAAGCTTCCCACCAAAATGTGTTTACTATAAAATCCATTCTTATATGTTTTGAGTTAGCCTTCGGGTTAAGGGTCAATTTCCATAAGTCATAGTTAACATCAATAGGCATTGAAAGAGAAGCAAATGATACTTATGCTAAAACTTTAAATTGCAGTCAAATGTCACTACCTTTTAAATATATATAGGTATGCATGTCGGAGATAATCTGGCCGGTAAACTTCTGTAAGCGGGCTCGAACTCCGTCTACCTTGTGGTGGAACCTGCTCTTTTCTTAGTGTCTGGATGTCGTTCCTGTTAAGACAGAGAGGGCGCCCTTATGATCGGTCGTACTCCGACGCTGAAGTTACTAAGGGCTCACAAAAGCGACAATGATTCTCAGTGTAAACATACCTTCACCTAGGGTTTCAACCCCTTTTTACAATCGCACATGCAACAATTGCACTTGAGATAAGCAAATATTAACTAAAAATAAGCATATTATCTTATATCTCTGACAGAAAACCACCTGCCACGTGCACCAATGATCTTTAAGTGCTAAACTGAAAGCCACATTCTATTATACATGCACATCCCTATCTTTTTAGGGTTAATAACAACTATCAATAGGTATTTTACGTACAACAACAAACATGTATGCGCAACAGCCAAGCAACAGAAAATATCTAACGTAATATTAACAAACATATCTATACGTAGTCATAACAGACACGTGAGCAACCATATCTCTTTATCTTTTATCTCCAGAATAATATCTTAACAGATAAAATATCTCTTTATCTTTTATCATCAGAATAATATGATAACAAAAATCATATATTTTATCTGAATTATCTTTTCTGGGATGACCAACGTCTAGGTCAAACTTGTGACCCACCCTTTGGGCCCAATAGTTGATGTCCCGAGCACTCATGTCCAGTACGAGGGTCAATTTCCATGAGTCATAGTTAACATCAATAGGAATTGAAAGAGAAGCAAATGATACTTATGCTAAAACTTTAAATTGCAGTCAAATGTCACTATCTTTTAAATATATAGGTATGCATGTCGAAGGTAATCCAAGGAAAAAGCACTTTTGGAAACCAATCCTTGAAAAAATTAAAGGTAAGTTAAATGCTTGGAAGGATAGATATTTGAATATGGCAGGGAGAATTTGCTTGATAAAATTGATATTTACTGCTTTACCTTTGTATTGTCTATCATTTTTTAAAGCTCCAATATTTGTTTGTGAAGAAATCACAAAGATTTAGAGAAAATTTTTATGGGGTTGGGAAGTAACACTAGTAAAATAGCATGGATAAGTTGGAAAAAGATTTGTCAGCCAAAGAAAGAGGGAGATTTAGCTATAAAGGAAATTAAAGCTTTTAACAAAGCTCTTCTAGCCAAATGGATGTGGGGTTTTGGAACTAGAACTAATAGGAAGTGGAAAGAAATCATATTATCTAAGTATTGTAACATCCCGCCAAAATACTATACAAATGTATATAATGAAAATAAAGGTAACAAATAGATTGAAGTGAACAAAATATTATATATATGAAATATAGTTTCTCCTCACAGGGAGTTTAATACAAATTCGGTCAAATTTTCCAAAAACATAAACAAAATTCAATACAATAGAAAGACAGGCGATCTCCTGACAGAAAGGGCGATCTCCTGCTAGGAGGGCGATCTCCTATCAGAAAGGTGATCTCCTATCAGAAAGCAGCAAAAGGGTGATCGCCTATCGGGAATAGGAAACAGGCGATCTCCTTCCAGCGACAATTCACTAAGGAGCTCTACAACCTGCAACATCATCTGCTCCCGTGTAAATTATACACGATCATTACAGGTTTAAGAAGAGGCCACAACACAAAAGAAAACACAGGGTAAGCTAGACATTTAAAAAGAGTTGGATATGAACTTTAAAATCAAGGTAAAACAAATTCAAGATACCCACGTGAACCATCAACTAAACACATATTGCACGATTCCTCAAAGGTCATTAAAATCTCAACATTCATCAAGTGTCTATCAATTCAAAGTTCCTCATTTCTCACGTCAGACTTCCAATGACTCATCACACAAGACACTTGACACTACTTCCGGATTGACTCGTGCGTTGACTCAGGCCCAGAGATTTGCACCTGTCATACCATACCACTGTGAAATCCACACAGGGTCGCTGTGAAATCCACACAGCCATGCGCATATAGTCTCAATGTCAATAACTCCCCCGGTATGACAAGGTTAATTCATATAACAGGCCGAGCTCGTTCCCTTTTGAACAACTCACCCATACGTATGAACCTCCTTCGACTCTCCACAACTGAATAACTTCATCTACGTGATTCCATTATATCAGCAGAGTCAGGATATCTCCTTCTAGACAAGCCCCAGGTCAATACACATTACATACGATCTTACACGGTATTTCCTTTCCTGAAAATACTATGCCTCGATCCCACATTCACAGCATTCAACACATCACATAACACTTAAAGGAATGATTTCAATCACAGCAAAACTCAATCCAAGGTTCTTATTTTCGAATATCTCATTTAAATCTCAAACAGTTTCAAAGCAACATCAAAAACAGAGAGTTTCGCAAACAACGCCAAAACCGGCGATCTGGTTCAAAAACAAGGTATTTCGAAGTCTGTATATAAAACCGGCGACCACGTCGCCCAAACACATAGAAACAGAGCATTCACGAAGATGAAAACGAAAACCGGCGACCACGTCGCCCTCACTTCAGAAACAGCTAATCTATGGCTTGTATTGAAAATGAAGGTTAGCTTCCCTTACCTGGACTTGCGCAAGACACCAGGAGCTCCGAAACCCAACGAAGCTTGAACAACGCCTTGGCTCTATTTTTGCGTCTGGTTGAAGGACTTGCAGAGAACCTCCCAGGTGCTCTAATGGTGCTGCCTCTCGTCGTACTCTTGCGTGAAGATGCTAGAATCGCGGCGCGAAGGAGATATCTGGAGGAGAAGGGAGGTAACTCACTCTTTCTCTCTTTGAAAGCTGCAACGTTTTTTTGTTTCTCTCAGCAGTGGGTCTCTGCATCTTAAACCAACTTATCCATCAAAAGCAGCTGCTACACCCACTCTGCAGAGAAGTCTGAGAACCACTGCCCTGAACAGTACTGCCACTGTTGTCGCTTGTGCATGCCAACCACTGCTCTGAACAGTACTGCCACTGTTGTCGCTTGTGCATGCCAACCACTGCTCTGAACAGTACGACCGCGAGTGTCTCCTGCGCATGCCAACATTCTGATGTCACCACTCTGAACCACCCTTTTTGTCTACGTGGCGTGCGTGCACTACGCTTCATGCTGGGAGTCTGGGTCTTACCTTCTCTGTGTGCAACTCGACATCGCGC
Organism: Phaseolus lunatus; assembly: GCA_013389735.1. NCBI lineage: Eukaryota > Viridiplantae > Streptophyta > Magnoliopsida > Fabales > Fabaceae > Phaseolus > Phaseolus lunatus. Next base: position 14,504,489 of record CM023867.1, read on the forward strand.
GATAACCTTTCGTCGATGACCCCTCGCGTGAAAACAATCCACCGAATGACATCTCGCGCGAAGGCTATCCACCGATGACCTATCGCGCGAAGGCTATCCACCGATGACCTCTCGCGCGAAGATAATCCACCGATGACATCTCGCGCGAAGACTATCCACCGATGACCTCTCCTGGTGGACGACCGATGTCTCCCCCTGGAAGATGCCCGCATGCCTCGCGCCTTGATGATGTCCGCATGCATCGCGCCCTGGCGACGTCCACATGTCTCTCGCGCCCTGGCGATCATGTGTAGTAGACGACCGGCGATCTCATACCCTTCTAAACTTAACTTTTCTTCCTTTACTCTTCTTTATCCACACGTCATCCGACCGACCTCCACCAGCGGACCCCAGATCTTGGGCGACGTCCGAGGTCCGACTACTATGAAACTTCATTTACCAGTTCTTTGTATTTTAAATAATAACATCTTCTGAAATTATTTAAATACACCACTTTCATTCCAATTCAATTTTACAGGTCCTTACAAGTATGGTCCTTTAAGCGGTCAGAATAGAAGAATGCCTGATAGGCTTAAGTCTTAGTGGTGACAGGATTTAACTAAAGTATGCGGGGTAGGTGAAAATGAAAATTGGTTTAAAAAAACAATTGCTTGAAAACTAGTAGCAGGTGATATGGTCAAATTTTGGGAAGACAAGTGGGTAGATAAGTGTCTAGCCCACTCTTATCCTAGATTATACTCTATATATGTAGACTAAGAGAAGTTGGTGAGGGAAGTAGTAAATTGGCAAGAAATAAGGTAGATCTAAAACCTGCAGTGGAGAAGGAATAGGTTTGAGTGGGAAAAAATACAAGAAGAAGAGTTGCTTGGTCAATTAAACAATGTGTATTTAAATAGGGAAATATATGACACATGGACTTGGCTAGATGAAGTAGAAGGAGTATATTCAGTTAGTTCAGCCTAATATATTCTAACAAATAGAATTAGGGATGAAAACAACTTTCTTTACGAAAAGTTTTGGTTAATCAAAGTTGCACCTAATGCTCATATCTTTACTTGGAAGGTATTGTTAGGAAAAGTTCCTATGATGGCTAACCTAATTGTTAGAGATTAATATAGAAAGTTTTTTTATGTCCTTTATGTTCACAAACTGAAAAATTTGTAAATCACCTGTTCCTAGATTACGGTGTTGCAACAATTGTCTGGAACTCTTGCTTAAGATTGGTTGGTATTAAGTTTGTCCAACATAATAATTTGTATAGGCATTTTGACCAGTTTTGTCTCACACACTTAAATCATAAACAAAATCTAAAATAGAAGGCCATGTGGATTGCAATTGTTTGGCAACTATGGCAAAATAGGAACTCGGTAGTTTTTAAGCAAGGTAGATGCTGAGAAAATTATGCATGTTGCTCAACTCAAGACTTAGTTATGGTTGAAGAGCAAACATAAAGTTATAACCTTTTCATTCTCTGATTGGTATCTCAACCCGATTATTTGTCTCAAAACAAACCTTTTATAATTGATATCCCTAGCTAGAGCAATCTAGTTTAATATGTGTTTGATCTCTATTTTATGCAAGATATATTTGTGCTAGTTTAATCCTTTGGGGAAGGTGTCATGTTGTTGCAGAAAATTACGTGGAACTGCAACAAAACAAAATCCTAGGCTATGAAGGCAATGCATTTAATCCAAAAAATCTAAGCAGGTGGTTATATGTAGCTATTTGTTGGTTTATTAAGCAGATTTTTAGGCTTAAAAAATATACCAGCATGAGGAACAACAGGGGGAGCTTTATTGTTATCCATGATGTATAATTTAAATTCTTAACAGAGGAACCAGTCTGTTATACACCAAATTGTCGAGGTGCACCACAAAAAATCACGTTCTGCAATTTTGGAAAACATTACAGATGCACACTGGGCACGTCACCAAGCATAGGCGCAGAGCAACAGAATCTATATGTGTTGGAGGCTCAAAGTAGTCTATCATAACTTTTTTGGATGAAGTTGTACTCTAAATAGTTTTTTGTATTTGTTGATCAAGAGCCAGATAGCCAAATAGCAATGAACTTCCCCCATGATAATGTGCTCAATTTACACGGTTTTAAAAGGGACTTGTTTAGTTAACAAAAAAAGAATCGACACGTTCATTGTTATTTCAATTCATGTTAAAATCTTCTTTACTAAGCTAATTCAGTGAACACCCTCTTAGAAATCAAAAACCCGATTTGTATAGTATCAACATGTGATGAGTACTTTCTGTTGTCTGAATCTTGGCTAGGAAAGGGTTATAATGCTTATTGATCTCTGCATCTTAGATGGGAAAGGATTTTGCTATTATGTTTTGCAGGTAAAAACATAGGTACGGTGCATTCATCATGGCACTGAGGATTCAAGAAGGAAACACATGTGCAGAGTGGGGCACGGCTGCAGTCATATGCAGTGACCTAATCAAAACAGAGGATACATTTGAGCTTGGACATGATTGAGGAGACAAATATTTGGGCTTCTTAGTGGCACAGGAATTAAGCTGCTCTATAGGTTACAATTGAGGACCCTCAAGTACTTTATGTTTATTTATTTAATTAATTTTTTATTAATAAAAAAAAGGTATTTATCGATTTTGTTAATAATTAATATATATATATATATATATATATATATGTGTGTGTGTGTGGGGTATACTTTTGAGTGTTTTTTTTTATTTCATTTGTAATATTTGAATTTGAGATTTTACTGAGTTCAGAATTTTAATTACATATTTTTGTAATTTTAAACTAATTTATGTTTTTAGAAACTCTTTTAAAAATTAAAAAATCAATATGATATAGCGCCTTAAAAAAGGTGGTGGAATCAGAGGTATTGGTGGAGAAAAAAAAAAAACTTAAATGTCCAACGGGTGGATCAACTAGAGAAAGTTTGTAAATTAACAGGTATGAAGTGTGACTCGAAATTTTTTCATAGGAGTATGTTAAAATAAAATCCTTTATTACCTTTTTTTTTTTTTTTTTTGTTTCTTAGGGTGCAGAGAGGTTGAGTGTGATATTTAATGAGATAATGGAGAAGAAAATGTTTAGTGGCTTTGAGGTGGAGGACTTATGTATCTCATCTACAACTTGCAGATAATACTTAAATCATTGGCAAAAAGTCATGGAAAAACGTGTTTAATTATTCGTTTGCTTATTCGTATGCCAATTTGTTCTTCTGTTATTTTTTGGAATAATACGTTTAGTTTTTTTTATGTGATTTTTTTTAGTGTTGCTGTTTAAGAGAGAATACACTATATTGGTTAGAATCATCATCCAATAATGCAACTCTTTTCTTATAATTTATGCTCAGTTATGTTTTCGTATTAATATATATATATATATATATGTATATATATATATATGTATGTATATATATATGTATGTATATGTATATGTATATATGTATATGTATGTATGTATGTATATGTATGTATGTATATGTATATATGTATTTTGCTTGGTTCTATGTATTGGTAGAATTTTATATATCAAAATCTTTTATTTCTCTTTTATAATGTATGCCATAACTTCATATATTGTAACCTTAACATTTATGGTGTTAACTGGATTTTGCTTTTTTGTTTTAGGTTAGGATATTTTAACCACCTATTATTCTATACAATCATCCCACACTCTCTAAAATCTTTCATTAAAGGAATGCCTAATTCATTCATATTGTACCTACATGGCCGGCAACATTTCCCATCCTCGATAGAGATCTTCATGGCCGAGACATTAAGAGGATCTTGACTAAGCATTATTTCATGGAATATATATATTACACTCATATATTTTAATACTCTCACTGATTTGATTGTTAAAGTCTTATCAACAGGTGGAACTCCTCTCATTGTTATCTTCAAGCATCTCAAAGTGTTAGTCTTGAAAGGTTGATCCGGAATCCACCTCCAAAATTCGACCCGATTTGTTGACGAGAACATTTGACATCTACCGTGGGACAGATAAAACTGATCCCACTAACTACACATGACACATATACACAAACCTCAATAGGTAGACAGGTAAAGAGATATACACAAATTCATTCCTAGGATACGTCGTCAAGGGAAAGTCCATAATCGACAAAATCCGAAAAAAAAAATCTTCTAAATCCCTCCTTCGGTGATTTCGCTATGAGGAGAACGTGTTGGACACACTAGTGCAAACTGAATAAAAGAATGTTGTTTATTTAATGCGATTTGCATTCATACGCATTGGTAAAAAATGCGGTGACATTTTTGAAATTATTTTGATTAGCGCTTGATTTATAAATGCGGCTAAAGTAAAAAACGCATTTATAAATCAAAACGCTTTAGTAGCCGCATTTGTAAATCAAGTGCCTTGATTTACAAATGCGGTTTTAAATTTTAGCCGCATTTATAAATAGTTTTTTACCCTAAATTTTGAAGCGTGCCACATTTTCTTACTTCTCCTCTTGCCTTTCGTTTGCACTGTTCCTGCGCTCGCAAACGCTGTTAGAGTTCATCTTCCTTTGCATCTTCATTAATTCAGGCCATTGTATGTTCTCTTGAATCGTTTCTTCCTCTGCATCTTCACTATGTATAATATTTTCATATGCTCATTATATTTGTTTATTTTCTTTGCATTGGTGGTCGAAGGTATTGTTCCTTTGGCTTTGCTGCTCCGTCACTGCTCCATTGTTGCTCCGCCACCGCTTCCACTGCCGCTGCTGTTGCTGGCGCTCCCCTGCCACTCTTCACCACCAACATTCGTTCACACACAAGGTTGGTGTAGTTTTTTAAATTTTTTGAATTTTTCTTTAATATTTTGAATTTATTTTTTTATGTGTTATAATTTGTATATTTTAAATTTTATATTATTTAGTATTTATTAAATTTTGAATTTTTTTTAATATCTGAAGCATATACAAGTGCGGCTACAAGAAATAGCCACACTTGCAAATGGTATTTATAAATGTGGCTATATAACCGCATTTGTATCTCTTTGATTTACAAGTGTGTGCTGATCAAATGCAGCTATATAGCCGCATTTATAAATTTAAAAAAGTCGCACTTGTTCTGTATTTTTGCACTAGGGACACCACCACCACTACAAACGGTAGAAAGAAACAGAAAGATAAGAGAACAACAAGAGGGTAAGGCCAAGGAAGAGAGCAATAACAAAAGTGTTTTACTTCTTACGCTCAATTTTAACATCGTCATTTTCATTGAGAGTGTTGATCTTGCTGCATACAGTATGCTCTTTTCAAGTAAAGTTATCTATTATTTACTCTTTATTATTAACCCTAGTTTGAGAATTTTAGTTAAAATTATATATAATATTTATATATTTAATTATTAATCCTTAAAATATAAGAGATAATTGTTACTTTTATTTTAGAGATAAAATTGTTGTTATTAGTATATTAGAAGATAAAATATGTAACAACAATTAAAACTTATAATATCCTAATATATAAAAATTTTGTTATTGGTTTATTAGAAAATAAATCATGTAACAATAATTCAAATTTATAATATAATAATAAATTTATTTTTAAATTATACAACCTCTTTATAGGAAGAAATAGTGTTGAGATAACAACATTCAGAATAACTTTTGAGTAACTTGTTATACCTATTGTAGTTAAGATTACTATTATTTATGATGGTGTCGAAAATATTTAATTGTAATTGGTGAGATATAATCCAAATAATAAGGTTAAACAAATTTTATGAGATGTTTTTATTTTTTTTATCTCCCTCTCTAAGTTATAAAAAATCACTTGGGAGTGATCATAGTACAATATTTCTTTTATTCTTTCACTTTTCTTGAACCATAATTTTTATGGTACTCAGTAGAAACTGAGATGCCGCTTCTTCATCATCATCATTATCATGATCTGTCACATTAGAATGAAATTATTCTTGTTACTGGATATAAAGCGTAGTAGTATAAAAGTGCATGTCTAGGAAAGTTCTAACAAGGAAAGACTTGATATTTAAGCGCATCCATTGGTGACCCACCTCTCTTTCCTGGGAACTTACCTGGTGTACTAGTTCACGATCTACAATCATAGTTCTAGTAAACATTATTATTCATAGGGTATAATTCGATTTTAACTCTATAGCAAAAAAAAATGAGATACATACAACAAAGATCGAACACTTTGACAAATTTTCCATAACTCATGGGTCGAGAATGATTACGTTGATGTCATACCATCGCTCGCCAATAAAAGGCAGTATAACACAAAAATTGTATACTATACAAGATCATAGAAGTCTTGGGCAACAAAGCATATCGACTAGAAATTCTCGACAGAGCAGTAATCCTGAGGACATGGTACATTGTCAGTCTTAAGTTTTATTTTAAATGAATTTTACTACTTTGGTAAACAATTTAACTGCTTTGATGAAAATTTTTATAATGACACTCTTTTCCCTGTAATAACGAGGACGTCCTCATTGAATAAATTGTGATTACTTGTCCTGTACTACATTAGGAACAATTTCTCAGATAAAACCAACTTGGCTGAATCCTTTGATCGGACCAACTTGATCGACAACGTTTCTACAAATGAACCAGCTTGACCGAATCCTAAGATCGGACCAACTCGAGCGTTAATGGTTTCTATAAACGGATCGACTTGGCCGAAGCCTAAAATCGGATCAACTTGGCCATCACGACTTCTACAAATGATCGACTTAGCCGAATCCTATGATTGGACCAGCGTGACCGTCACGATTTCTACAAACAGACCAACTTGGCTGAATCCTTCGGACCAACTCGATCGTCATGACTTCTACAAACAGACCGACTTGGCCGAATCCTATGATCGGGCCAACTCGACCGTCACGCTTTCTACAAACAGACCGACTTGGTCGAATCCTAAGATCGGACAACCTCGAAAACTTCTACAAATGGACCGACTTAGCCGAATCCTAAGATTGGACCAACCCGAGCATTAACAATTTCTACAAACAGACTGACTTGGCCGAAGCCTAAGATTGGATCAACTTGGTCGTCATGACTTCTACAAGCAGACCAACTTGACCAAATCCTATGATCAGAGCAACTCGACCATCACGGTTTCTACAAATAGAGAGACTTTGTCAAATCCTAAGATCGAACCAACTCGGTCGTCATGACTTCTACAAATGGACCAACTTGGCCAAATCCTATGATCAGACTAACTTGGCCTTCACGGTTTCTACAAACGGACTAACTTGGCCGAATTATAAGATCAGACCAACTCGACTGTCATGACTTCTACAAATGAACCGACTTGGTCGAATCCTATAATCGGACCAACTCGGTTGTCACGGTTTCTACAAACGGACCGACTTGGCCGAACCCTAAAGTTGGACCAACTCGGTAATCTCGTTTTCTACAAATCTACTTCGTCGAACCCTAAGGTTGGATTAAGTCGACAATCTCGCTTTCCATAAATCTACTTGGTCGAACCCTAGGGTCAGACCAACTTGGTAATTTCATCTTCTACAAATCTACTTTGTCGTACCCTAAGGTCAAACCAACTCGGTAATTTCGTCTTCTACAAATCGACCTAGTTGAACCCTAAGGTCAGACAAACTCGGCAAATTTTGTTTTCCACAAATCGACTTAGCTGAACCCAAGGTGAGTTCGACTTGGCTAACAAGTGCTCTACGAGACAACTTAGCCAAGATTAAGAGTTATTCAATCTAATCGCTATCATTCCTACTAGTAAAATAAATCGAATACCAAAGGCAATCAACTCAATTGACAATCAGATGGTGAAGTTCGAACCAAAAAGACAACTCAACATTAATCAAATCAAACGCCAAAGCTATCTCGATCGCCACAGATCGATTCATCTACAAAATATCAAAAATACTTTATGAGTAATTCAAGGTCAGTATGTTTTACAATGCTTAATTAACTTCTCACTTAGAAATATGCAAAGTTATAAGGACCCCTTCCTAAGAAACGTTGAAGTTCGAACCCATTTTGTCAAGGCCATTTTTCAAGGGTTTTTCCTTCTCCTTAGTTTATTTTTTGTATGCAAAGACGTCAAAGCATGTAAAAAATACTAAATGTCTAGACACTTAGAAGAATCTTGGGGTTAAAAAGATAAATAAGCTAAATAAACAAGTTCCAACGGTGTATGACAAAGCATAAAATGTCTAGATATAGAAGTCTTAAATTTAATACACAAAGCTTAAAAATAGTTGTTCAGAAGACTATGAAATTAAGCTAAGAGCCATTGACTATCTTCCCATCAATCACAGACTTACAAGGATTTATCTTTGATAAATCCATTGAGGGGTGAATGATGGTAGCTTGTTCCAAAGCGGCTTTAAAGCCTATGACGTATGAACTCGCCACATCATCCTTCAAGGTGTCAATTGTCTTGGACAGATTGGCCTCCTTCCGAGTCAAGCCCTCCTTCAAGTCACCCATGTCTTTTTCCAACTATTTGATTTGATTGTACAAATCTGCCTTCTCCTAGGCCCATAGGGTCGACTTTGAATGAAGGCGATCAACCTCGACATTCTTGACCTGAAGGCGGCTCACTTCTTTTTGGAAATCGGCAATTTGATGAACGTTTTTGTCTTTCGCCTTCTTTCACTTTTTCGCCTTTACGTTGGCCAAGCACACTAATGTCGTGACTTGGCCAAGCAGGCTTTCTGCATCTCTATAGGGGTGGTCCTCATCAAACTCCTTCAGCCAAGCCACATCATCCTCCAGCAGATAACACGACTTATTATGGGCCAAAATATCAAAGCTCAGATCCCATAAGCTTGCTTTTCCCCTCGAGCTGCTAGTGATGTCGCATTCTTGGATGGTCAGGACCTCCACATCGGGAGCTCGACCATCCGAATTGGAATGCTTGGTAGGGATCGGAACCTTCAACCTTTTTCTTTTAGGAACTAGCCCCGAAGTGGTGTGTTCGTCCTGCTCAGACTAAATACGGATCCCACCCGAGATAGTTTCGCCCGTAACCAAAGCACTCTTAGCGGCCATCATCCACTTAATTCGCTCGACGAGCTTGACCTTGCTGACTGAGGAGAGCATTTTCTCTACACAAAAATCAAAGTAGGGAATTCAAAAGCAAAACAAATTCTAAACTAAGTAACTTGGGTTGAAAAGAGCGCGGTATACCAATATAAGCTTTAAGAGAACATAGTAGGTACTCTCTCATCAAGATCATTGACGTGTCAAGGATAACTTTGAGATTTTCCAAAAATTTGCACATTCCTCACTCCCTTGGGTCCAAGTCTCCAAGGTGATGAGCACTTTGGAAATGAGGATTGGGCGACCAATAAGGAGGGAAGCCATCCAACAGAGTCGGATCGCCAGCCAAAGGACAAACTTTTACAAATCAGCCCTTGAAGTTTTTATAAGAAGATTGGAAGAGGGAAAGCAAACCCCTTTTAGTCACACTATTTATAGAGGCTCAAAGTTGCCTACTAGAACTTTTGAACTCAAAGACATAAGAGAATACATTTAAAGTTGGTGAAATGTCGAATTGGGAACATAAAATAACAAAGGCTCGGATAAACGCCCAGCTATTTGGATGCAACTGGGCGGGGGTGACGCTTCAAAATTCATGAGCCAACCACCCTCTACAATAACTTTTTTCATGTCAAGCATAGGTAAACCTCTTTGCCTCGCCCTACTTGGCTCGAGGCTGAGGGGTTGTGTACTATTCGGTCGTGATCGGGCCTTGACCCGATCACTTAAAACGTATTTCTTCGACCCACTTAGCTCAGGCCCAATAGGCATAGCTCAACCCAAGTAAAGGGGATATATTAACAATTTATTATGTGGTTACTAACTCCTGAAGGAGGATCTACAAGTGTTATAAAAGGGTCTTAAGACCCTAAACAAATGTAAGCATTATTCCATGCAATATGCACTACATTCATAAATGTCAATGCTCTCACTGACTTGATTATCGAAATCTTATCAATAGGTGAAGCTCCTTTCATTATGATCTTCAAACATCTCAAAATGACAGTCTTGAAAGATTTACCAGAATTCACTTCTAAGATCCAACCCAAATTTGTTGGCCAGAACAAAAATAAATCCAATAATTTTCTAAAAACTCAAACATAAACATATGCCATCTCTAATTGGTGTGAGTATCTATGCTACATAACTTATTATCATCAACCAACAAATAAAAAAAATTGACTTAAAAAGTTCGAGCACCTTTTGCCTGTCTTCTACTAACTAAACTAAATACTAATAACCGAGACACTTGTAAGCATACGCGACAGTAAACGTATCCTTCTCTACCTAAAAAAATCGCATATTTGTTTCATTTGATGCTTATTGCTTCTTCGCATATCGTACCATACTCCGATAATCAAGGAAGTATGAAATATGCAAAATAAAAATTGTATATGTACCAATAAAATACGAAATACTAACTTAATGTTAATTAATTTATGGATAGCAAAATCTGCAAACGTGGTTTCAGACTTCAGTGGCAAAGCCCCACGAAAACGTAGAACTGCATATTTAATACCTGCAATTTCTGTCTACTGCAATAGTTTATGATTAAGATATTAATAACACTGCAGTAGTAGCAGCACAATATTTTGCACTAACGGTAATTAGGTATATTAATGAGATTAGAATAAGAACCACCATTCAATCTGGAACAGAAAGGTTCTTTGGCTGCTACTGACTTGTGGCACGTGTAATTTTCAAGCTTGCTGACAAATGCAAAAGATTCTTTGCACAAATCACAAAACCCTTTTTTTGAAATTTTGTAGTAATGTAGTAGGGTAGTAGAGTACTGCATATTTTTCAATATCATTATTTTGCTACCTTGGTACTCAGCACTACCTTCCAGAATCCTCACCTTGGATCTCTCACATTGTGTGAAAGCAAACAATCCGCGGATTTCATGGCAGGTTGGAGATCCACTTCTCATGAATAAATTCATGATGCATGATAATAATAATAATAACGCAATATAACCAAATTTTAACCAAGATAAGAGAAAGAAACATAATAACTTTGAAAACTGTGCTAATTAAGTACAAACCCCTTCTTTCCCTTGCCTAACCTTTTGGAACCAAGACTTAGAAATGAGTAATCTGCTTTCATAAATGTCCCCTTCCCCTTCATTAGTCAAACTACTCTAGTTTTGTATGATTATGTCACAAAGCTTTTATTTTTCTTTTCTATATCAAATATCCCTTTTCCTAGAGATATTTGTTCAAGTGTTATAGAATTATTTTGAGAAGCAAAATTTCATTTTAGATCAAGTATTCTTCTTTAAATATTTAACTTAATTTATACCAATAACTCAATATTATCGGTTAAGTTTGAATCAGTTTGCAGTACTTTATAACACTATATTCAGGGTAATAGGGTTAACTTACACACTCTGCAGAAGATGTGTGCACTGTGCACTGTGATTTTGTTTGTTTATACATGACGATGACCCACCATTTTGTATGAGAAATACAAAGACAAAGATAATATATGGTCCGTAGGGCCATGAAGCCAATCAATCTCAGAAACTATCCGCAAATTTCTCGACCAGTGAATATAAAATACCATGGAAAACTTACCTAGTTATTTTTGTCTACATATTACAATGAGAACAAAATAACGAAAAGTAGTAGCCACACTCTTCAAAAAGAAGCCAAAGAAAGTCAAAAATCCAGTAGGGACAAATCCATCCTTGTATTTAAGAGCATTATAATGCATTCAAAATTTCCTTCACAAACCAAGCAAGACAAAAAGTTCCCTTCTCTCTCATATTGTACATTTAAGTTTTTACACTCTTCAATCTAATCACTTCACATTCTATTTTTTGACATGCTATGAGTACTTTATATATTCTCACTTATGAAATTATATTTTGTTAGTTTCTTTAACTTGTGCTTGCATGATGTGAAATGAAAAGGACGATACGTTTTTCATTTTTAAATGATCACTAATTTAAAAAAAAAAATGAAATGAAGAAACGATCTCATAACATAAGTTTAATGTCATTTTTATTTTATTTTATTTGTTAAATATTATATATGTAGCTCTGTCATTCAAAAGTAAAAAAAAAAAAAAATGTCTTCTCTTCCATCACTATCTAATTATTTTATTTAATGCTTAAATATCTTCAATCAATTAAATATTTGAAAATCATTAAAATTTATATGTTTTAATAACCAATAAAATAGTTTTCTCTTAAATATTTTATAACTTTAATTTTATTGTTATTTTACATATTCAAGGGTGAGCAAGATACGTAAATTTTCTTTGGATAGGAAGTTAGTCTTTAAGTTTTTCATGTTTGATACATGTGGTAGATAATGTTGATGTTCATATGCTTGGAGAAGACTATCGTGTATATAAAGAAAAAGAAAATGATGAAGGATTAATTGAAAGGACTTATTTTGGGACTCTAACAACGGTCATGGCTAGAAGGTTAGAAGAAGAAAGAGCTCAAAAGACTCACTTTCTGTGAAAGAGTTATATTTGGGGCTCATTGGATCCGAAGCAACTCTAGACCATCTAAGGTGCATAAATAAAAGTTTAGAGTGCAAATAAAAAGCATATTGAGTGGTAAGGAAGCCATGAAGGTCCAGATGTCATCCCCTCAATGGAAAGGATTACCACCAATGCCAAAATGCCACTTGTGTTCAAGGGAATGCAGAAGATTCTCTCCAATTAGAGGAGGACACTTGTCAACCTCTAATTTGAGAGGATTTGATGAAAGGAAGTCAATTATTACTATGGGAGTGGAGAGTTTTTATGGTTAAAACTTGCACCTTGGCTTCCCTTGACATTATAAATACAAGTGTTGACCCTCTTGTAAAGGAGCTTAGAATCGACTAAAGAAATTATGCCCAAGTTTATGCACAATGTGTCTTCTTTGCTCACTTTTTGTTAAGACTAGTTTTGTGTCTAGCTTAGAATTACTTAGGAGTTAGTCTCACCTCTTCTAAGTCTCGATATTCACCAACCAAATTCATCTTCTCCATTCAGTTTTATTCATCCATTTAACCCACACAATGCCTCCATCAAACAGAAACATATCAAAAATTACAAAGAGCTACATGGATTCAACATAGGATTACATCATAAAATTGATTGATATTTTTATTATATTGCATGTTTTACAGATGTACATCATGCATTTTATATACATGCACAAAGTGCTCAAATAAAGTGGGTTGGCCTATTGAAGGCCCAAACAAAAAGAGAAAGAAACCCAAAACCCTCCCTCAAGTTGGAATGTATGTATATTTAAAACTCCAAGCTTGAAAACAAGTTTATGAAACACTTAACAGTTTAGAGGCTTTGTATGTGCATTAGCTGGTTTATCAATAGACCTTATGGGAAGATAAACAATTTGCTGAAGTTTTTCTCTAATTACATGACAATTAATGTCAATGTGCTTAGTGCGTTCATGAAAACTATTTATGTGTGTTATGTGTCTAGTTGTTTGACTATCCCAGAACAAGCTTATTGTGTTGCATTGTGTGATATGTAAATCTTCAAGCAAATAAGTAGGTGAGGCTAAGGTCCGATATTCCAATTTAGAAGAGGACCTAAAAATAGTTATATGTTTCTTTGTTCTCCAATATATTAGAGAATCTTTGAGAAAAATAGAAAATCTAGTAGTGGATCGTTGTATGATGACACAAGAAGCCCAATCAGAATCATTGAAGGCTTTGATCTATATAATGGAGCTCTTCGAGTAGAAAATACCATGTGCAGGTGCAGTCTTAATATACTTGAGAATGTGTTGCACCGCATGATGATGGTGGTAGGAGCTTGAATGAACTAGCTAAGGAACTGTACAGAGAAACTTATATCTAGTATTAACCAAGTATAGAAGTCTAGATCTGGTTCTTCGATATGAAGAAGCATCATGAGTATCGAAGTTCTTATCAAATAAGAGCAGACTTTGCATTTAGCATTCCTATATCAACTAGAATATTAAGTGCATATTTTCTTTGGCAAATATGTATACCTTCATGAGTTCTAGTAGTCTCTAATAAGAAAGAAGTTCAAGCCACCAAGATTTTTTATTTTAAAAGCATTATTTAGAACATTTTTAACATCTTTAATGGCTTTCATACAGTCTCCAGCTAACAAAATATCATCAACATATACACGAAGGATGAGAAAGGATGTTTTGGTTTTTCTAACAAAGAGAGAATTGCTAGCTTTTGATTGAATGAAGTTAATAGTGTATAAAAAAGAGGTGAGTTTCTCAAACCACTATTTACTCACTTGCTTCAAACCATATATAGACTTGGTTAGAGGACATACTTGGTTACATCTTTCTGGAGTGATACCTGGAGGCAATGTCATGTAAACTTCTTTTAGATCTCAATGCAGAAATGCATTATCAACATCCAGTTGTTCCAAATGCCAATCTTTAATAAAGCAGTTACAATCGATATTGTGTGAATGGTGGTAAGCCTAGCTACAAAAGAGTATGTATTAGTATAATATATTCCTTCACGATGTGTGTACTCTTTTGCAACGAGTCTCACTTTATATCTTTCGATCTGTCCATCTGTTTTGCGTTTAATTTTGTATACCCACTTACAATCAATGGGTGTTTTATTTTTAGGAAGGTCAATAATCTCCCAAGTGTTGTTTGCCTCAAGTGCCTTGATCTCAACTTCCATGGCTCGCACCCATTCTAGATGTTGTTTGGCTTCCTCATACGATTGTGGTTGGGTTTGTGATGAATAGAAAGAGTAATAAGTAAGCTGTTTATTAGAAAAACTTTTAAGTAGATAACGTACACTATTTAGTTTCTTCATGTTTTTTTTCATGAGGAGACAACATTATTTGATGATGCTAATCTTTAAGAAAAGCTTGAGCCTTACAAGTTCTACTGGATCTTCTCAAGTTTTCAACTTCTGTGCAATTATCATTCTCGTTGTTGCTAGTTTTCACAACATCATGAATCACATCATGTACATTCTCATATATATACTCGATGGAATTTTCATTATAATTTACATCTTTCTGATAAGGTTCATTAGTTATTTGAAAAAAGGTGCATTCATAGAAAACAACATTTCTTGATATGAAGATTTCCCTAGTGTGTGTATCAATAACTATGTATCATTTAGTACCATGTTTAAAACCAAGAAAAATACATTTTTGTGACTTGGGTCAAGCTTGTTTCTATTATGTTCTAGGGTTGAAGCAAAACATAAGCATCCAAATACCCTTAAATTTATAAAACTATGAATGCAGTTATAAAGCATTTCATACGAGCTTTTGTTATGAATAACAAGTGAGAGAGGACGACTTGTCAAATAAATAGAATGAGCAATGGCATAAGCCCAAAAAAAAATTTGAAAGTTTGGACTAAAACTTAAGGCATCGACATTACAAAAAAATATTGTGTTCCCGATGAAAAATTACCAACGGATTTATGTTCTAGGATAATTTTTTTATTATTGACAGAATTTACCAATGAATGGAATTACCGAAGGATTTGTGTCTATCGGTAAATAATGACAGATTTTACCGATGGATTTGTGTTCGTCAATAATTAATGATGATTTTTTTCTGAAAATTCGAAAAATAATTTGAGTGTGAATCAATATTTGTCAGTAAAATTCGTCAGTAATTAGACGTCAATATCATTCGTCAATAATTGGATGCGAATTAATATTCATTGATAAATTTCATCGATAAATTCTACAATATTAATAATAAAAATCTTAATATTAATAAAAGTAATAATAATAATAATTATTATTATTAAATTTAATATTAATAATAATTAAAATAATATTATAATAATATTAATAATAATTCACTCTAGTTAAATTTATGTCCATTGCCGATTCTAATAGTCATAATGTTTCTATCAAACTCATTTTTTACATAGACAACAAAGTTCAATAAAAAAAATTTGTCTCACTTTTGTTTCTTATTAGATAAACCCAAATATAATGTGTAAAATCATCTACCACAGTTAGAAAGAACCTATGACCATGAATGGAGGAGGTACCGAAAGGTCCCTATATATCTATGTGAACAAGATCAAAAGCATTTAAAGTTGTAGTTTTACTGAGAGGAAAATGAAGCATATGTTGTTTAGCCAGATGACAATGCGTGCAAATATTATTTTTGTCATAATGTATATCAGGATAATTTTTAGTTAAGCATTCCTAGCACTTTATTTGATGGATGCCCAAACCTACAATGACACATCCATATTACCAAAATTCTTAAAAGAATCAGTATTGTGAATACAAAGGACGACATTTTATTCTTAGAAACATTAATATGATCAAGCTCGTCTTGCAACTTAGCTCGTGCAATTGTTTTCAATGTATTCTTCTCCTGTATTTGAAAAACATCATGTGTCACAAGTTGGCAGTTTAAAGGTGTTATTAGACATTTAACACAAATTATATTTATAGTGAATTCATATGTGTATAAAATGTTATGAATCATAATATGCCTAGATAGATAGACGGTTCCAGCATATATGCAACAATTACTTCATTATTGTTAGGCTATTTAACACTAATGGGTTTGATTTTATGATAACTTATGAAAAAAGAGAAAGAATAAGCTACATGATTCGTAGCTCCAATATTAAGAATCCATGAATTCTTACTATTATTACCTTCATATAATCGTTGTCTTGAGCTTTCTCTAATAGTGTTGGTTTCTATCCTTATCTTTCATCTTAGTATATTGAATCATGTCAAAGATTTATTGTAATTGTTCTCGACTTAAGGTTTTTACCTTGCAGGGGTTCTTCATTTTCTCCATCATAACCTCCATTCTTTTTTTATAGCATTATTAGTATGATTATTTTTTCGCTTCATCCATGGTGGAAAACCATGTTTTGAATAACATTCATCAGCTGTATGATTCATCTTGTTACAAAAAGAACATTGTTTACCATAATTCTTTCCTCTTGGCCTTCCATAATTTCGCCATCCATACGTTGCATTTTCGTTCTTATTATTGATCCTTTGAGTATGTTGACCAGCATTGTTTATCATAACTTTGGTTTCAATACCACTGATCTCATTCAATTGCCTCTCTTGTAGAAGAATCAATGAAAAAAAAAAAGACTGATACCTTGTAGGTTCTTCCTAATCCTTTTAAGAAACACATGACTCATTTTGATTCTCTATAATCATTAATGATCTTGAGCGGGTTGCAAGTGCATCTTAAATTACACACACATGTTGGCAAAGGTCTTAGAAAGTCAAGTTCCTTCCATAGAGTCTTTGAATGTGTATAATATTTTGCGATAGTTCTTTCTCCTTTTATGATCGAGTTAATCTTTTGAAGAAGATCAAAAACTTGAAAATGATTGTATTTTGAAAATCTTTCTTTGAGATCATTCCATAAGTCATTCGTGATATCAATGTAAACAGTGATATGCATTATCTATGTAGTAAGAGTGCGTGTTATCCATTAGATAACCATGATGTTGCATCTCTTCCATGCTTCGTAGAGTTCGTCACTACTCGAAGGCTCTATAATTTCCCCATTCACGAATTTGAACTTATTCTTTGATAACAAAGCCCATTTCATTTCTCTATTCCAATAATGATAATTGGACCCATCAAGTTGAGGCACAACAAGAAATTTTCATGGGTTCTCTCTTGGATGTAGGTAATAAGCACTACAAGGGTTCTATAATAACTTCATGACAGAAGAAGAAAATGAGAAATGAAACAAGAAACAGAGAAACAGATAAAAAAATGAAAGAAGAGAAAGTGTAGAGAAAAGGTTTAGAATGAATAATGATAACGGAGCTGAGCAGGATTACCATCTTGAAGTTTTTCATGATTTATGCAAGGAGTAGACGATGCTACTGTTATATGCTTGGATCCTTAGAGAAGACGATGGTACTCCACATACAAGGATAAAGAAACCCAAAAGTTAGAAGAACTTTTTTTAAAAGCTTATCTCTTAAAAAGACACCATATTTTTAATAAAGAACTCCTAAATTTTATTTTAATTTGTGTTCATACTTTTACAAGCTCATTATGTTTAACACAAACTGTATGTATTGAGTTTTTAATTATTATTATTATTACTATTATCTTTCTCTTCTTCCTTTTTATTTGGAATTAGATAGTTATACGATGAATCTAAACATTGTCCCACATATGAGACCATTGTTATAAATGTTCTTACAAGGCCAGATTTCCTCTATCAAGATCTTCTTCTTTGAAGTCCTCTGTCTTTCAGTTCCTCGGTTTGGTAGGGTGTACCTGCAAAGACACTCTAACGCTCAAGTTAGCAGTGCATATGTGTAGGTTACAGGTATTATAGTTAAAGAATCATTACCTTTTACCTTTGGAGCCCTCACCTATTTATAGTTTTCCTATGGGCCTTTTCCTGTCAGAAGGATTATCTCAGGCCCATGAAGTCCTAATACTCCCTAAACCTTGCTTCAATATTCAGCAATACACTTGTCCCCAGGCTTCAAGCGTATGCAAGAAGGCGTTTTTTTTTTTTTAAACACATTTGAAAGAACATTTCCCTTCTTTGTGTCATGTCAATAGTCCGCCATTACGCATGGCTAATGGGTATACTTACACCCAAGTCCAAATAGCTGGAAGCCATGACGGATCTTTAATGCAGTTAATTGACATGACGTCTTTCCAGAATACCAACCGTCACGTGATCTGGACCATTGATGTGAGATCCATCTGAAGGTTGGGGCTTTTCTAACCGTTTGTCTTTTGTTAGATTCTTTTTTTCTATAAATAGGGTGTGTTGGTGGTCCCATCTCCCATTTTTTCTTATTATTTGTCCGAGTGTCGATTGATTGTTAAATTCATCCAAGAGGAAACCATGCTCTCCTCTTCTTCCGTTAGTTCTGCTAAGACGTTTGGGGTTATTGGTCGGTCGTCTCATAGATGTGTCTAGTTCAGACTCTCGAAGCCTCGAAGAATGGTCCTATAATGTCCATTCCCCACATTACAAAGCGCCATGGCGAGTTGATGCTTCAAAGTTTCTGAGTTGGGAAGTGATGTGAGTTGATTTTAGGATTGCACATTTTTATAGGTGTTTACTTGGTTTTTGAGTTTTGATTTAGCAAGATATGGTGAGAATCAATGAAGATTACCACTAGACACAAACTTAACCAAGTGGTTAAGTAAGTCTGAAGGTTATCTTCAAAAGAGCAAAATGAAAAAAAAAAAACAATTAAGATGATGATGATGATGAACACGAAATTAAAATAAGGCAAAGGAAAATAAATGGTCGAATGTAAAAGGAAGATAAAATTAGACAACAAAGGAAACAAAATAATGGTGGAAGAAGAAAAGAAGGAAGGAAAGAGATAAGAAGCTTATGGAGTGAAGAAAATGGTGATTGAATCAGTTTTTATTTTCGAACGGACCAATATTACCGTTTTGACCACATGTGGTGAGATGATGAGACCCGTTTTGATTTTGTTATTTTCCACACCTTTTTCATTTTCTCTTTTTGTTTTCATTTTTATTTGATCCTCATTAACTTTTTTTGTGGAGATATAATCTTGTGTCCTTGGAAGTTGAAAGAATTTTTATTGGTATGGTGATCATGTAAAATCATTTTATCATATTGCCAAGGCCTTCCCAAAAGCACATGGGTGGCTTCCATTGGCACAACATCACACAAAACTTCATCTTTATACTTTCCAATGGCAAATGTTAGGAGGACTTGTTTATTAACCATTATTTTCCCCTCTTCACTAAGCCATTGCAATTTATAGGGCTTTATATGATAGATAGTGGGTAATCCAAGTTTCTCCACTACTCTTGTACTTGCCACATTAGCACAACTACCCCCATCTATGATCATGGAACATAACTTGTTGTTGATATAAGGTAGTGGGTGTGATGTGAGTTGATTTTAGGATTGCACATTTTATAGGTTTCATTTTTTATTATGATTGTTGGGATTAGCAAATATGGTGAGAACCCTAAGAAGATTTCCACTGGACACGAACTTAACCAAATGGTTAAGTAAGTAAGAAGGTGCACTTCATAAGGGCAAAGAGAAAAGACAATAATATGGTGTGGATGATGCAAGGTGCGGAATTAAAGACAAGGAACAAGTAAAGAAGAAGAACAAAATAAAGAACAAATTAAAGAATAAAAGAAGACATATATGGAATGGAAAGATGGCGCAAAGAAAAATAAAAAGAGGAAGAGATGAAGAGAGCTTATGGAATAAGAAGTTTGTCACGCCACTTGGGGAAGAGAGGAATCTAAGATGAGTGGTGCAAAGAGTCGCCACTTGAGATGTTAACCACCTAAGATAAGACCCCAAAATGAGAGCTCACAAGTCTCACAAAATCACTCCTGCAAACTTTCTTTACTATATTCAAAATCAAGTGTGAAATACATGAGGCAAGGCACTTTATTTACAGGAGAGAGTGTCTTGGAGAACAAGATAGAGGGGTGGGGGTATCATTTGTGATAAGCCTTCTAGAAGGTAGGTCAAAGAAACCCTAAACCTAGAAGCACTTGTCATGAAAGGTGGGCTTGACACAAGCCCAAATTACTAAGCACACCCTACTCAAATTACTAAGCACACCTTACTTTAGTTTATTCTTCTATTTTGGACCCCTGAAGTGAGCCCAATTTATTTACAAACATTTTTGTCTTCTAAGAAGACCAGAAGGAAGAACATCTAATGCTCTAGTCTATGCCTAGTTCTTCTTCTGCTAAGGTCCCTCCGATATTTGGTGGGGCCTTGTCTTGAATGCTGAGATGACTTATCATAGTGTAAATTGTCTCTTGTGTCCTTGGTCATCTGCTTGGCTAATTGGGTTGTATCATCTTCCTTTTCCAACTTCATGCTCAGTCGTGTATTTTGCCCTAGTTGACCGATTTGCCATAACATGGTTTCCCCCTTAGATTCTACCTTAAGGTCGTCATTCGAACGAGGATTAAAATTCGTGGTGTCATTTACACAGTTAACATTCACTCGCTATTATGCGAACAAGGGGCAATTTTAAAACTAGTGGCATAACATTCTTGGGTCGTCTTCTGATCCACCCTTACGGTTGCTACTCCTCCGCCCTAGGTAGGAAGCTCCATAACCAGATGTGGGGTTGATACAACTTCCCCTTATCAGTTTAAGGATGGCCTTCCTATAAGGATGTTGTATGACGTCTCGATGTCTACTAACATGTATCTTATTTTAATGGTTTTGTGTTTTCGGTCTCCCTCTCCAAATTTGGTATATAAATGATACAATCCAAGCCAACAAGGAGATGACCAAAGACTCAAATTATCATTCACACTATGAGAAGTCATCTCAACTTTCAAGTGAAGACCCCACCAAGGATCTAGCAGACCTCACCAAAAGGAGAAATGGGCAAGGACCAGAACATCAAATGTTCTTTCCTTTGGTCTTCTTAAAAATAAAACATGTTGTAAATAATTTAGGCTCATTTTAGGGATCCGAATAGTAAAGATAGTCTAGAATAGGTGCTTACAGCATAATAGGGGGTGTAGTTATCATTTTAGCTTGTTTCTAGCCCTTTAGGAAGGTTTTTTTACCTAGTTTCTAGAAGAACAAGCCTAAGGTGCAGTTTTGCCTTAGTCAAATCCTAAAGGCAGCCCCCTCACACATTTACCACCCTACCCTTGTCCTTCTTGCCCACCAAGGCACTCGTTTCTATAAATAGGGTGCCTTACTCCATGTATTTACAAGTTGATTTTGATTAGAAATTAAACTCGGCTGAAGTGATTTTGTGAGTCCGAGTACCCTATGTTATATAGGTCTTATCTTGGGTGGGTAGTATCCTAAGTGGCAACTATGGGTCTTATCTTGAGTGAGTAACATCTCAAGTGGCGGCTCTTGCACCACTCATCTTGGAGTTCATCTACTCCAAGTGGCATGACCACCTCCATCCCTCCTAAGTCTTTTAATCCTTTCACCTTTTTCCTTTCATTCTCTTTAGTATTGTTGCGTCACCTATCTTCTTCTTTGCCATCATCTTCTTATCTTTATTTGTCATTGTTTATGTGTTTTGTTCTTGTTCCTTTCCCTTAAATTCCACACTTTGCATCATTGTCATCCATATCTGTGTTTTCTCTTTGCCCTTGTGAAGTGAACCTTCACACTTACTTAACCACTTAGTTAAGTTCATGTCCAGTGGGGATCTTCTTAGGGTTCTCACCTTTAAATTGCTAAAATCCAAAATCTAAACAAAAGTGAAACCTTTAAAATGTGCAATCTAAAATCAACTCACATCAATAAATCAGGGTGTCCACTCGTTCTCCCAAAAAGCTAACAATTTGTTCTTCATGGGATATGATGGTCTGTTGAGAGAGTCCCATCTTTCGGAAAGTCTTCATATATAGGATGTCCATCGAGCTACCTTGATCAACCAGTGTCTTCATGACCACAAAGTTGGCCAATTCAATTGTGATGACAATCGGATCATCATGCTTGGGATCAATTCCATGGAAGTCTTCATCCGAAAAATACATTGTCGACATACTTCGTTTGTGCCTTCTTTCGACGGCAATGACAGACCTCAAACTCCTCAAATGGCGTTTCCAAGAAGTGTAAGTTATGCCTCATCTTGCAAATATGCCTGCAATTGTATTGATCATGACTTTAGGGGGCCAGAATGACCACGATTCCACTCCCTATCATTCTCCCTTCTTGCTGGCGACTCTCGTATGTCGTGGTATTGGTCGTTCCCCGCATCTCACCTACCTCAATCCTCTCTAACTTTCACGAACCAACGTAGGTGTCCAACTTGTACTATTTCCTCAATCTTATCCTTCAGCTCCAGACATTCCTTGATCGTGTGATCAAAGTTACGATGATATCGGCAATGCCTGCTTTGGTCAGCATTGCGGAGCATTTGGGTTCTTTTCGGTGCTGATATGAGATCTGCGTTTAGCACTTCTTTCCAAGATTCAGGATTGTGCTACTTCTAATGAGGTATATTGTGCAAAGCGTATGGGTCACGGGTACTCCCTCTCTCGCCTAGGCGGCTTTGCTGCTCTCTTTATATCTTTCTCGGTCGTGCGATCATAACTCCCTTTTGCACTATGTACTTTTGTTCGAAATTCCCGTAACTCCTCAAGTTACATGAACTTTGTTGCCCTCTATCGTAACTCATCCATATTGCCAGTAGGCTTTTTGCATAAGCTGTCAAAGAATAGGCCGATTAACCACCTCTTGACTAAGGAACTTTGAAGCATCAACTCGCCATGGCCTTTTGCAATGTGGGAATGGACATTATAGGACCACTTTCCCCGACAACCGAACAAAGGAAATTTCTTCTAATTGCAGTTGATTACTTCACCAAATGGATTGAAGCCGAGTCGTTAGCTCGAATAACCGCCATGCAGGTACATGATCTATGTTGTGGGCGCCAAAAATGTTCTTACAAGGTTGGATTTCCTCTATTAAAATCTTCTTCTTCAGATTTCTCAGTCTCTTGATTCCTCGGTTTGACGGGGAGTACCTACAAACACACTTTGACGCTTAAATTAGCAGTGAATATGTCTAGGTTATAGGTATTGTAGTTAAAGAATCATTACCTTTTACCTTTGAAACTCTCACCTATTTATAATTTTCTTATGAATCTTTTCTTAATTATAATTAATCTTCATTATAAATTTGTCTCAACATGTTGAAAAGGCAAATAATTTCTTAATTAATTTAATATTATTTTATCAAATCGAATGACGAATATGCCGAATTAGTTTTATTGACAATACAAATAATAATTTCATATATATAATTTATTTATTTATTTATTTAACAAATTCTAGTAACACATCAAGGGATTAGATATCACAAATGTAAAAGTTAGTACATGCAGAGAAAGGTAGCCATAGGTAGCCATCTTGTAATAAATCCGCATCTTCATTACTAATGAGAGCATTTTTAGAAATATTTTCATTTTCCTCAAATAATTCTCTTAAATTAAATATTCAATCTTATTTATAATTTTATTCTTAAAAAATTATTTAATTTTATTTTCTTAATTGTGCTGAATTTTAGATGTTGATACATTATATCAAATTAAAGATATTTTTATTTTAAAATAAAAATCTTTAAAGCAATTTTTTAAAATAATTACTATAAAATTTAATATATATATATTATAGTTAATAATTTATTTAACTTTTTTATTTATCCCTATGAATATTTGTCAACAGTCTTCTCTTATTCGTGAAGAACTTTATCTGGTAACTATATTGGAGTTTATGGGAATATATAATTTATAGTTAGAAATATATTGGAAAATATTTTACAATGTGAATGCATCGTAATTAAATATATATTTCTACTTTTACCCACCCTTCTGTTTATTATTTTAATATAGAAACGTTTTAAATTGTTTACATGAAAAAGAAAAGGACATCCTCACAGAATTTTGTCAACAAAATCCCTCAAAGTTCACACTAGAGAAGGTGATTGTGAGAACAGGGATCTACTACTGCCAACAATGTGGCCCCGCTGGAATCTCATTCAAAGCATACTCACCAGATTATAAATTCACACAATATATAATAAATATATACTTTTTTATAATAATTTTCTTAAAAACCCCAAACCCTAAATAAAAACTTAGAATCCTCGTGAAAACTATTCTTTAACCATTCTTTTCGTTTAGGTAGGTTTGTTCAATATCAATAAAAAAAATATTGTTTGACAATTTTAGTTAGAAATTGTATTAAATTTTTGATGTGATGAATTTAAAAATAAATATATACAATAAAAATAAATTTATAATTAAATAATATAAAATATATTAAAATAATAATATTAAAAATTATAATTATATAAAAGATTAAGATTATCAAAATGTAGCATCACCCACATCCATATTCTTTAACGCTCTCCTCTAGGGAAGTTAGGATAAACGTTCAGAAACAATAATGAAAACCTTAAATTCTCGAAATTGACACGACTCCATGAAAGCTATAATATCGCTCATTATATAAAAGTACATTTCTTCTTAATTATTAGTTTGTTACTGTTCTAATACACCGAAGTATTACACCTCTTAAAAAGTCAAAAGTTAAAAAGTAGTATAACAAAATACCTTGAATATAATAATGGACTATAATAAATTATCTCAGTAGTTTTGAGATCAAAACACAGCTGAGGTCTAATTTGGTCCTTTGCTTACCCCTTTAAAACCTTCACTGGTCGGTTTCTTAGTATGCAGGGCAAAATGACTCATAGACCTTGTGCCTTCTTCGCGCGCTAACGCGGAATTAACGCCTTAACTACCGGTGGGACCCACGCTAAGTCCTTAGTGGCACCCTTGCGTAAATAACACCAAATCTACGGGACCACATGGTAAACACAGTTACTCCTGTTGTACTATAAGAAACCCAAAACTCCCTTTAACTGTCTAACTAAACTAAACCCACAAACACCACTCAGTCTGCCGCCACCACACTGTCGGCAACGCTCCAAACGCCACTGTTTCCTTCTAACCGCGGCGGCGCGCCACCCACTTCGCTTCCGCCCACAATGCAGCTCCTCCGTGCCTCCTCCGCGGCGAAAAGCCTCGCCTGCTTCAGCTTCGCCTTGAAACTCGTGCTGTTGTACGCGGCCGAGGGACAGCCTCAGCACCGTGGTCCCGACCTACATTGGTACTCCGGAATGGCCACCTGGTACGGCGACCCCGAAGGAGACGGCAGCACCGGTAACTAACCTTCATAAGATCTCTTTTTTCCACATTTCACTCACTTACACGCACACTCCACTCGCCGAGTTAACTCATTTAATACCAATGTAGAAACATAGAGACAAAATTTTGATTATGTTTTTGGGGTTGAATTCTAATCAGAAGATAATTTAGATTAAATCTTAATTTTAACCTGAAAGTTACAAAATTTAGATATAATTTTTTTGAGATTTGATATAAGCACAACAATTTATATAATATAATACAATTTAGTTTTTTCATCTCTCTCTTAATTGTACAATTTATTGTCCAATCATGATTTCTCTAGTTTATCTAAGTGTTTTGCTTTCAATGTTGTTCTTAATCAAAATTTAAGTTTCAGTTTGGTAATTTGCAGATACAAGGTGCATTACTTGTTTACAGAGAAAATTTTTAGTTCTGACTGCAAAATAGTAAAAAAAACATATTTTTTTAACCTCAAATCTATGGCAGAGGCAGTTTTAGGTTCTCTTTATCTAAGAGATAGAAACTTTTAGAGTTTTGTAAAAGTTTTGTGAAAAAGCTTATAGATTTTGGTTATGTGGTTTGAGTGTTGTGTTGGGTTAATGATGAGTGAGTAGTGTTGGTGTTGGGTGGATATTGATTGGGTGAATGATGTGTGAAGGTGGGGCATGTGGGTATGGTTCGATGGTGGATGTGAAGCCGTTCAGGGCGAGAGTGGGAGCAGTGGGGCCCTTGCTGTTCATGAACGGTGAAGGGTGTGGTGCCTGCTACAAGGTAAGGTGTTTGGACAGGAGCATATGTACGAGACGAGCCGTTACAGTCATAATTACCGACGAGTGCCCCGGTTGCCCCTCTGACCAAACACACTTCGATCTCAGTGGTGCTGCCTTTGGCCGCATGGCCATTGCTGGGGAGAACGGTCCTCTCAGAGACCGTGGTCAAATCCCTGTCATTTACCGAAGGTATGCATGCATTATGTTTTAGAAACATTAAATTTGACATGTGAAAAATTTCAGTGATTTACAGCTATATATATACACATATAATAGACTGTAAGTGTGAACATTGTTCAGTTGCTTATATTACTTTATTTGGGGCAGGGGGACCTTGTTATGTGGCATTGACCCTTTGACTATGACTGGGACCGTTTTTCCCTTCTTTTGTTTAGTGTGAAGATTTGACTTTTTGACTGTTTTTCTAGTTTATAGTATTAACCCAGCTTCCCTTTAAAGGAAAAAGGGTTACTCTCTGTTTGCACTTCCCTGCTTGTTTGTATATATCAGGATGCTACATTATCTGCATGCATCTCAGTGATGTGCCCTTTTGTTTTTGTGGATTCATTAAGGGAAATGCTCATTTTAAATACCACCTTGTAACAAACTAACTAACTATGCAGAACACCGTGTAAATACCCCGGGAGAAAAATTGCTTTTCATGTTAACGAAGGCTCCACACCATTTTGGCTATCACTTCTGGTTGAGTTTGAGGACGCAGAGGGAGATATTGGCTCCATGCATATACGAGAAGTATGCATCTTTCCTCTCTTCTTGATACTTATTTTGCCTATGGATATTATATACCCAAAATTATAATAGATATGTTTTATTTTGCTCCATCTATGTTCTTCACGTATCCCATCCCATATTTATATTTATATGTGCGTGAGGTGTTGAAAGAAAGAGTAAAAAATAGGAGAACAAAAAAAAATAATGCACGAGAGAAGAATCTTAAAGTTCTGGTATCAGAGAATCAGATGCCGTTACAGCTAATGGCCCTCTAATGTGGTAATGTAAAATATATTGTTAATATATATTTTTATAGCTAGAATGCACACTTGGTTTATTTTTACCAATAATAAAGTGCAACGGGAGGGTAATACATTGATTGCATCTTTGGAACCCTGCTTCTTGAAAAGTGTTGCAGATTGGACCGAAAGTAACTGTCCAAAGGTGAAATAAAGCATTATGGTCTTTCACATTTTTTACTGTCCAGTCTCCCTTGTCCAGAGTTTGACAATGGGGACGTGTCTACTTAGCACACGTGCCTCAACACTACCATCTTTTGCACTTTAGGAGTAATAGATTTCTGCCAAAGCTTGCAATTGG
The DNA here is from genome assembly GCA_013389735.1 of Phaseolus lunatus. Lineage (NCBI taxonomy): Eukaryota > Viridiplantae > Streptophyta > Magnoliopsida > Fabales > Fabaceae > Phaseolus > Phaseolus lunatus. Next base: position 14,532,218 of record CM023867.1, read on the forward strand.
TGGAACATCTTCTCTCCTATTAAATATATTATCATTGCCTTATTCCTCATATGCATAATGGTGCCCATTGGCAACATCTAATGGTGGTGCTTTTTCTGTATTTTCTGAACTCAAACCATGTGATATGGGACCAATGTTAACAGTAATATTCCTATTTCTCCCCACTATATGAATTTCGGAACTAAATTACCTAAAAAACTTAAACAATTGAAGGGTTGATTTGATCTCTATCTGTGAACAAATTCTTAAAAATAGTGCTTATACTGTACTTCCTTACATAGTAAGTAGTAGGTGGGAAAAGTTAGGCTTATAACTTTACTTTATTCATAATTATTTGGTAACACTGTTGTTGTATTTTGCTATTGCCAGGCAGGGTCTACGGAATGGCTGCAGATGAATCACCTCTGGGGTGCAAATTGGTGCATTATTGGGGGGCCTTTAAGGGGACCATTCTCAGTGAAACTGAGTTCTTCCACTGGTAGAAGTCTCTCTGCAAGAGATGTTATTCCAGGCAGTTGGGTTCCAAAGGCAACTTACACCTCTCGTCTAAATTTCTACCCCTAGTCACAGGCCCTTGGTGCAACTGGTACAAGCACTACCACACCCGAAGGCTTCTTCCCAAAGGGGGAAATTAATGAGTACATTTTAACTAGTTAAAAGTTGGTGATGTCCCATAACTCCAAAGTAGTCTCCATGGGCTTTCAACTCTCTTTTTTTTCCCTTTGTTTGCTATATATACAGTACTTTCTCTTCTTTTTAACCCTTCTCCCCCCTTTTTTTTAAGAAAAGTAGCCATTTGGAGTGCACAAGAGCATCCAATGGTTTTTCTCCTTTCTTATTATTTTTTTTCAATATTGTTTTTGTATACCTACTTTTGTGGTGTGTTGTAACAGTGGGTAGTAAATGTATGTAATGTGGCCATCTCCAAATTGGAGAGAGAGCGTGTAGTATTTTAATTCCTTATGGGGTTGAATGTGTGTACTGGTCCCATTGGTCTTTTAATGGATATTTATTATTATGGACACTTGAATGTTATAACTTTCATGTCATTGTCTCGTGATAAACTCTCCATTGTGGGTCCTCATCATGGCTAGTTTTGTTGTGAGCTCTCTTTGTATTAATTAATTTTCATTTAGACTAAAAGAAAAAGCTCATTCCACTTGGGAAGATCGTTAAAAGACATGTGTTTCCCTACCATGCCTTGTCTTTCATTTCCTACTACGTGAAACTTTTTAACCCTTTAAGACTTAGGTTGAAGGTGTTATGATTTCTCACACAACTCCTACTCATCTTTCCGTTATTCACTACATAAAAGAATATTTACTAACGTACTTTTGATACCTTTTTTATTCTATAATTATAGTAGTCTCTTTTATTGGTTGACATTTATTAAAAAGTAAATAATATTAGTATTTTTTATTTATTTTAGTTAAAAAGTATTGAGACTTAAAGTTAACGAATCTAATTTCTAGTTTCGTGATGAGAATAATTTTATTTATATTTTAAAGTTTTAATCATGTAGATTTAAACTATAATTATAAATAAATCTATTATTTTAATTAAAATTTATTTAATTAAATTTATTTTTTGTTTTAACTGTTTTTTTTTTAATTTTATGTTTTTAGTTAATAGACGGACTGATTAGGTGATCTAATAGTTACACGCAAAGGATAGTCAAAAAATTCAAATTGTTAAATCCAAAGTTAAGTCCGCTCGGACCCAGGTCGAGCCGAGTCAACTCGAGCCCTAGTCGAGTCGAGTCTTCCTAGGTCCATATTGAATCGATTCGGCTCAGGTCCAAGTCGAGCTGAGCCAGCCTAGTACCATGTTGAACGTAGTTGGACTAGGTCGAGGTAAAGCTGAGTCAGCTTGGGTCTAGGTCTAGCCAAGTTAGTCTGGGCCTAAGTCGAGTCAAGTCGGTCAGTGTCCTGATCGAGATGGATTTAATCTAATTTCCAAAGTGGATTTAATCTAGATTTAATCTATTTTAAATGGATTTGAAAAAATCCAAATAAATTTGATCTAGTTTTAATGGATGTGGATTTTAAATCCAATCCATTACATTTTATTGGATCTAGATTGGATTTTGAAAAATCCAATCCATGACCACCCCTACACGCAGTAGACGATTTAATAAGAGCATCTGACTAAACAGTTTAAAGAAAATCTCTACCACTGCAAATGGGTCGAATAACACAAAAGTTCAAGTTGCTTCTTTGAATCAAAACGAAAAACAAAATATGAGTTAAAAGAAACTAAGTTTGCAATTAAATAGGAAATAAAATCCGAGAATTTTGGAAAGTTGGAAATTGAGAAACTGTGAACAAAATATAAATCAAAATATTTTTCCGAGATCCTTGAAGCAGAAAAACCTATAAAAAGATACAAGCTTCAAGGATAAATGATAGAGCTTCAAAGCTTGATAGTGACGTTCGAAAAACAGAGTATTAGGATTTTTTTAGTTTTCTTTATTTTCTTCTTTATAATTCTTTCGTTTTACTTCCACATGGAAGGCTAAACTCCTTTGGGTTGATTCTCTAGCAATTTTGAATTATAAGGTTCTATGCAATTAAAGTTTTGTTCTTCAAAATCTTATTGTTCTAAATGTATGATATTTTTCTAAGTTTAATTGCTTTTGGGAATTGTTTTTGAACACATGTTTGATAATTTAATTACGTATTTAACTAAACTATTGTTTAGTTTTCTGAACAATCTCTTAGCGCATAATTCAAGTAAAAATCTTATTAGTAGACGCAAGAAGATGAGTATAAATTAGTGGACATTTGTTTCATTAATGAGATTCGATTGTCTTTGGCTTATGCATGTGATGTGAGTTGATTTTAGATTGGCACATTTTAGAGGTTTCACTTTTGTTTAGGCTTTTTGAAATTAACAATTATGGTGAGAAATCCAAAGAAGATTCACATTGGACACGAACTTAACCAAGTGGTTAAGTAAGTGTGAAGGTTTACTTCTAGAGGACAAAGAGAAAAACACAATATAAGGTGATGATAATGATGAGGTGCGAAAATTAAAATAACATATGATGGAAGGAAGCAAGATGATGACCGAATAAAAAAATGAAGAGCAAATAAGCAAATGGATATGGAATTATGGAATGCGTAATGGAAGAAAGAAAAAGAGAGAGATGTGATCCTGCCGCTTGACTCGAACGTGGAGGATTGCCTCGTCACTCCTTTGTCTGGCCCTCTGTTCTGCAGGAACACTCCAAGAACCTCCGCCGGAACTCCAAACGCTGCCTGCAAAACACACAGACGGCGCCTCTAGCGGCCGTTGTAGCTCCGACGCTCAAGTCAGGCAACAGGAACACCAAAACTATATCTGAATCTCTCTGTGAGACCCGTGTGTGACTGAAACTCTCAGATGTGTGAGCTATGAGAATCTGAAAAAACCTCCCCCTAATTTCGTTAAGAGTTTGTATATATACCTGAGTCTTTCTCTCAACTGACGCTTATTCCTCCTGACACGTGGATAACATCTGGTCGTACACGTGTCATCATCTAGAGTGTCTGCAGCTGAAACGTTACTTCCACTGTGCCCTTGCGACTAAGTTATCCACATAGGGAGTAGCTTAGTACACAAGTTACTCTGGGCGCAACCTTAACATGGCGAGCTGGTTAACCCTGGGCATTGCAGCTCACACTACACAAGGTGGCAGATATGCCACTTATCCTCTGTACTTAGACCATACAACAAGTGCATGCCAAGTCTTCTCAAACACCCGGCGATGTTCTCTTTCGGCGACTTGCTGACCACCTGATCTCCCAACCTTAACACACGGCGATAATGTGCAATCTGGGCGATTACTGATCCTTACCGGCGATGACCGACTACTCATCCTAAAGGCGATAGGCGATTACTCACCTCAAGGCGATAGGCGATTACTCATCATCACAGGCGACAGGCGATTATCATTCTGAGTGATCGCCTCTCTGCTTCGCCTGCTTTCCTCTACCACGTGTTACTCTGTGAATGGTCCACGTGGTCAACTGCTGCTGATGTCATCGACTACCGGTGACCGACCGGATCACAAGCCCCCCAGTCTCGAGCTGTGAACTTATTTTCAGCGAAGAGACTAAGAAATCGTCTTCTGGCGGTCTACCGGAGCGCACGCTCTGATACTAACACTGTTTCATTCCTTCTTCTTCGCGTTCAAACATTCAAAGCATCTCTCTGGATCATCTAGAGATTCACCTTCTCTGTGTTCTTCTTCTCAAACGCGCTGGAGTTCGCTGCGTTTCTTCTCTTTAACTCTCTGCATGTGACTCACTGTTAACTAGCTTTAGGCTTTAGCGTGATCTACCTGCAACCCCTCAAACTTGGCCTCTGACTTGATCGCGGCTAACTGTTGCCTTAGCATTGCCTTCAACATAACTTTGCGTTGGATGACTGACTTAACGGGCCTAAACGCTTCGGCTTCACGCAGCAGAACTTGCTTCTACCACCGACCACCGACTAGCGTGTTAGCGCACCACCGATCAGTCATCGCGCTTCTGGCTTCGCTGCACTTCTCTACCACACCAGCGCTGAGTGCATAGAGGGTCTGAACACCAACTAAAATGCCTGTGTTTTGGGGAAGAAAAGTGCTTCTCGATGACCCCTCTTGTCCCAACCTTGCTGTAAGAAGTCGTGGGTGAGGTCTTGCTTCTCTCACCTCAGCGTCGCTGTAAAAAGCAGAGGGAAGGGACTTGGTTCTCTTGCCTCGACCTTGCTGTAAAAAGCAAAGGGAAGAGGACTTTTCCTCATGCCTCAGCCTCGCTGTACAAAGTCGAGGTGAGGACTTGGTTCTCTCGCCTCAACCTTGCTGTAAGAAGCAAAGGGAGAGGACTTTCTCTCTTGCCTCAGCCTCGCTGTACAAAGTCGAGGTGAGGACTTTCACTCGCCTGCACCTCGCTGTACAAAGTCGAGGGAGGACTTTCTTCTTTCTCGCCTGTACTCGCTCAAAGGCAAGGAGGTCTTCCTCTGTTGCCTACACTTGCTCAAAGGCAAGGAGGACTTCCTCTGTTCTCGCCTGCACTTGCTCAAGGGCAAGGAGGACTTCCTCTGGTGCCTGCACTTGCTCAAGGGCAAGGAGGACTTCCTCTGGTGCCTGCACTTGCTCAAAGGCAAGGAGGACTTCCTCTGGTGCCTGCACTTGCTCAAAGGCAAGGAGGACTTCCTCTGTTCTCGCCTGCACTTGCTCAAGGGCAAGGAGGACTTCCTCTGGTGCCTGCACTTGCTCAAAGGCAAGGAGGTCTTCCTCTATTGCCTACACTTGCTCAAAGGCAAGGAGGACTTCCTCTGTTCTCGCCTGCACTTGCTCAAGGGCAAGGAGGACTTCCTCTGTTCTCGCCTGCACTTGCTCAAGGGCAAGGAGGACTTCCTCTAGTGCCTGCACTTGCTCAAAGGCAAGGAGGACTTCCTCTGACCTCAACCTTGCTGTATAAAGCAGAGGTGAGGACTTTCTCTCGCCTCAACCTTGCTGTATAAAGCAGAGGAAGAGGACTTTCTCTCGCCTCAACCTTGCTGTATAAAGCAGAGGAAGAGGACTTTCTCTCGCCTCAACCTTGCTGTATAAAGCAGAGGTGAGGAATTTCTCTGTTGCCTCAACCTTGCTGTAAAAAGCAAAGGAAGAGGACTTTCTCTCGCCTCAACCTTGCTGTATAAAGCAGAGGTGAGGACTTTCTCTGTTGCCTCAACCTTGCTGTAAAAAGCAAAGGAAAAGGACTTTCTCTCGCCTCAACCTTGCTGGATAAAGCAGAGGTGAGGACTTTCTCGTGGGTGCACGCTCCCAGGGGGGCGCCAGGCGTGGCTGTCTAAGCGCACACACTGGGCGCGCCCTACCTGCATTGCCTCATCGCGCGTTCACCGACGTCCCGACCGGTGAGGACTTCTTCTTCTGGAATCATACGAGGTGCATGCTTAACGCTCTCGTTGGGAACTTGGGTCCCAGCTTAACACGTGTTAGCAAGACACCGATGACCCTGCACCGACCGAGTACTCACTCTCTACATACACCGACGGCTGATCGCGGTTTGCATGCACTGATGGCTGATCGCGCTCTACATCCCAGCGCTTATCTGGGGGCTGATCTGCGGGTGGTGGCCACTTGGTAACTCACCACCGATCACCTGATCTTGCACCTGGGGCAAGGAGAACTTTAAACTGTGAACACTCGCACACTTTATGTACTGAAAATCTTTTATTGGGTGGCATCGTTAAAAAGAGTGCCCCTGATCTGCTTAACTATTTTAATACACTAAGCATGTGTACAGCGCGATAGCGCATCTACTTTACAACTTAAGGAAAGCAAGAAAGAAACGTGTAGCGTCCTGGGTTCTGGGAATAGTCGTTACGTCCAGAGTCGCCAGCCGACAAGCTCCATTCTCCAACATCTCAACCACTCTGGATGGGGTCTCCTTTAACCGGCGATGACCGCCCTGGCGATGCACACACGTGGGGCGATCATGCCTTCCGCTTCAGCTCCGGGAGCCCCCCCAGTGTAGCCTCTTCCATCACCTCACCTCCCCAAACACAGGGAGTTCATGCTGCTGGTCGCCTTCCTGGGACCCCGAAGCGCGATCACCTTGTGTTTTCTGCAGGTAATCGGTCAGGAACCCTGTCTCCACCAACTCAGCAAGCTGACGCCCCAACGCCAGGCAGTTACAGAGTGTATGTCCATAAGCTTGATGGAATTCACACCACTCATCCTTCCTCCCTCCAAGTACCCTGTCGGTTTTCTCTGGCACATGGAGTCTTGCTGCCACAGCAGGGATGGCGATCAGCTCCGCCAAACTTATCATGAAATCATACCTGGGTGGTGCGTTGCTTGCACGCCCCCTGTTCTGGTCCTTCCTTGGTGCATAAGGGCGAGACCTTCTCTGCTCCTTCCTCCCTTCCTTGACCTCATGCACCCGCGCCTGTTGCTGTTGATTCCCCTGACCTCCACGTGGCTTCGACGGTGCAGCACTTCCTCTCTTCTCAGAGACCTCGGTCTCTCCTACTATGTGTGCCACCGCACGTCGCCGTATCTCGGTGAAGGTGGCAGGGTGGCTCCTGATAAGCGATTCACTGAAAGGACCAGGGAGGACACCTCTCTTGAACGCATGCACCAGCATGTCCTCGTCCTTGCTGGGCAATCTCACCACCTGCGCCCCAAAGCGATTGAGGTAGTCCCTCAACGGCTCCCCCTGATACTGGCGCACGTCAAACAGGTCGTAGGACACTACTGGCGCAGGTCGGTTAATGATGTACTGCTCCGTGAACAGCTTCGCGAACTGATGGAAGGAAGTGACGTGGCCCTCTGGCAGGCTCACGAACCACTCCATAGCCACTCCGCTCAGCGTGCTCATGAACATCTTGCAGTACACAGCATCTGAACCTCCAGTCAGCATCATCTGAGTGTGGAAAGCTGTCAGGTGTGCTTCTGGATCTTCCGCCCCCGTGAACGACGCTTTCAGTCCCACCAGATTGGGAGGCACCACCGTGTTCATGATTTCGGGGGAGAAAGGCATAGGGAATGCTCGCGGAGGCGACAGTGGCGTCGATGTTCTCTCTTCAGCTGCGCGCTCCTTCTGCTCCTGCAATTCCCTACGCAGCTCTTCATTCATTCGGTTCAACTCTTCTTTTCTTCTTTGCGATGCAGTCAGCTCTGCACGCATCCTCTCTTGCTCAACTCTCGATTCCGCGACGCTATCTTGCAGGACGCGCATCATCTCCACTACCTGCGCCATGGTAACAGCTCCTTCTTCAGCAGATGACGCAGGTGAGGTTTGCCTGGTTCTTCTACTCATCTCCTCTGCACTTCGACGTAACTTCAAGAAACCTCGACGAAGTGATCAAGAAGCTCCAAGAAACTTCAAGAAACCTCAAGAAACTTCAAGAACTGCGATGTGGATGGGAACCAGATTTACACGAGCCCCACGGTGGGCGCCTAATGATCCTGCCGCTTGACTCGAACGTGGAGGATTGCCTCGTCACTCCTTCGTCTGGCCCTCTGTTCTGCAGGAACGCTCCAAGAACCTCCGCCGGAACTCCAAACGCTGCCTGCAAAACACACAGACGGCGCCTCTAGCGGCCGTTGTAGCTCCGACGCTCAAGTCAGGCAACAGGAACACCAAAACTATATCTGAATCTCTCTGTGAGACCCGTGTGTGACTGAAACTCTCAGATGTGTGAGCTATGAGAATCTGAAAAAACCTCCCTCTAATTTCGTTAAGAGTTTGTATATATACCTGAGTCTTTCTCTCTCCTGACGGTTATTACTCCTGACACGTGGATAACATCTGGTCGTACACGTGTCATCATCTGGAGTGTCTGCAGCTGAAACGTTACTTCCACTGTGCCCCTGCGACTAAGTTATCCACACAGGGAGTAGCTTAGTACACAGGTTACTCTGGGCGCAACCTTAACATGGCGAGCTGGTTAACCCTGGGCATTGCAGCTCACACTACACAAGGTGGCAGATATGCCACTTATCCTCTGTACTTAGACCATACTGTTGAACCAAGTGGAGTTCAAGGTTTTGAAGAATCCAAATCCTTTGAAGGATGATGAAGCCTCTGCTTGTGTGATGCTGCTGTGCTGCTTTATAGTTTTGTTCTGGGGTAGTTCAAAGTGTAAACCAATATTAGATTTAATCTCAAAGCAAAAAGCATCTCAATCTTTAATGAAACAAAGTGTTTTTCAAACTAAGTTGAAACAACCGATTGTTCTGTCGAGACAACCGATTGTTTATACTTAGATGTTTTGAGAAAGTTTTGAAAACTGTTTTTGATTGGAGAAAACTGTTAAGTGACAAAACAACCGATTGATTCGAGGAAACAATCGATTGTTTGTTTTGGAACCATAACAGAAAAACTGTTTTCTTTGACTGAGCTTTAAATGATTTGAAACTGTATACGCTCCAGTCATTAAATGCTTTGACCAATCTTTTTGAGAGCAATCATGGATAAACAATCTTTCCTTTTATAATCAGAAGATCTGTATTATATAAGCTTTTTTGGTTTTGAAAAAGAGATATATCAAAAGTACTAAGAACTGAAAAAGAGATTGCTGAAGTGCTTGAGAGATTGATTGAAGTATTGGGATAGGTTTTTCACTTGTATTGATTTCAGATCTCATCTGTAACAAGTGTAATTCTGTAAACTGTTGAATCTTTTCTGTATACGTTGCTGAGATTGTCTGTGTGACCTTGAGGTATTCAAGATCAGAGATCTCAGTGTTGACCAAGGAGAGTGTGTGTCTTGAAGGGTTCAAGGTCATTCTCTTGGTTGTTGTGTAAGTAATCTGGGTTTGATTGCTTAGTGGATTTCCTCAGGGTTTCTGAGAAGACTGGATGTAGCTCTGGGTTGGAGTGAACCAGTATAAACATCTGTGTACAATCTCTCTATCCCTAACTCTTTAATTTTAGTTTATTTGTTGTTTGCTGGTATAAACAACCGATTGTTTCGAAGAAACAACCGATTGTTTTCCTGGCATTGCTGTATTGCTTGCTGTTTTGGCAAACTGAATTGCTTAATCATTTGATTTCTGAAAGATATTCATTCTAGCTTGGAAAAGTTTGTGAAAACCTCTTTAAACAATTCACCCCCCCTCTAGTTTAAAGCCATCTTTCCTAACAATTGGCATCAAGAGCTTGGTTCTTGAAAGTCATTCAAGTTGATCCTAAAATCTTTTAAAATGGCTGATAGACTACCTTTTGGGGAAGGTGCTTCAATAAACAGACCACCCTTGTTCTGTGGTTTGAATTACCAGTTTTGGAAAGTTAGAATGAAAATATTCATGGAATCTCTTGACAAAGGAATTTGGGATGCAATTGAAAATGGTCCTTTTATACCAAAGTTTGAAAAAGATGGTTCTGTCATTGAGAAGCCATGATCTCAATGGACTGATGCAGAAAGCAAAAAGGCCAAATTTGATTGCATTGCCAAAAATATTATAACCTCTGCTTTAAATTCTGATGAGTTTTTCAGGGTATCACAATGTAAATCATCAAAGGAAATGTGGGATACTTTGGAGGTCACTCATGAAGGAACAAATGAAGTTAAAAGAGCTAGAAAGCATGCTCTAATCCAAGAGTATGAAATGTTCAGAATGCTTAAAGGTGAAACAATTGCTGAAGTACAGAAAAGGTTTACTCATATCATCAATCACCTTATGAGCCTTGACAAGACTTTTGACAAAGAAGAGCTAAACATCAAGATCTTGAAATGTCTTGATAGAGCATGGCAACCAAAGGTAACTGCTATTTCTGAATCTAAAGATCTAACATCCTTAAGTGTTGCTTCTTTGTTTGGAAAGCTTAGGGAACATGAGCTAGAGATGAATAGACTCAATGTTCAAGAGAATCAAGATAAGCACACAAGGAGCATAGCCTTGAAAGCATCCAAACACAAGGGAAAGCAAGATTCAAGTGATGATAGTGATGAGGAAAATCTGAGTTTGCTGTCAAGAAAATTCAGCAAATTCCTAAAGAGAAACCGCAACAAAGACAACAACAAGGATAGGTATGGAAACAAGAAATCCAATGATTTAAATTCAAATAACTATACTTGTTTTGGTTGTGGTGAGCAAGGTCACATAAAGGCAGACTGTCCCAACACAAGCAAGGAGAAAAAGGCAAGCTACAAGGAGAAGAAAGGCAAGACAAAGAGAGCCTACATAGCTTGGGATGAAAATGAGGTATCATCATCAAGTTCTTCATCAAGTGAAGATGAGAAAGCAAACCTATGTTTGATTGCTGAAGATGATGATGATTCAAGCAGTTCAAGTGAGGTAAGTTCTTGTGCTTCCTTAAATGAACAAAATTATTGTGAATTGCTTGAAGCTTTTCAAGAAACTCATGATGAAGCTAATCGATTGGTGCTTTCAAACAATCGATTGAGAGATCTTAACAATGGGCTTGAAAAGAGAGTTAAATCACTTGAAGAGGATCTGAGAAAAGCAAAAATTGATTTTGAAAAGATGGAAAATCATTTCAAAAACACCTCTTGTAAGTGTGATACTCTCATTTGTGAAAATTGTGAAAATCTTGAGAAAAAGGTTCAATATCTTGTTGAAACTGTGGACAAGCTTTCAAAAGGGAAATCAAACTTTGAGAATGTCTTGGCATCTCAAAGTTGTGTTTTTGGAAAGGCTGGTTTAGGCTTCAATCCACGGAACAAGCAAGATAGGTTTTCAAAAAGTTTTTTAAGAAAACCAGAAAAACAACCGATTGTTAAGACGAAACAATCGATTGTTACATGCTTTTATTGCATGAAAAAGGGCCATTCGGTTAGATTCTGCAAAATAAGAAAGTTTTCTGTTCCAAGAGGCTACATGAAATGGATCCCTAAAGGATGTGAGGTGCCAAGTGTGAAAAAGAAACCAATTGGACCCACATTTGTGAAAGGACCAAATCTTGTTGCTTGAACTAATGTTTGTGCAGGAAAATTAATAGAAAAAGAGGAGCTGAGCCAACTGGTTAGACTGTTAAAGACAAAGGGCAATCATTGAAGCTGAATCAATGCTTTGCAGAAGGTCAATTCAATGAAAAGAAGCCTTCTTGATCAACAAGCAATTGGCTCATTGAGGAAACAACACAAGGATGAGTTTTTTCTTTTACTGTCCTCTATTTTAGTATTAAAGTTTTTTCCTGTGTTTAATCCCTCTTTGGTCAATGTTATTTGTTGTTATCTGCTTCTGTTTTTGGTTAAAATTTCTTGAAATCAAGTTTTAACTGCTGCAAAAAAACAACCGATTGTTTCTTCGAAACAACCGATTGTTTTGGGTCTGACAGCACTGTGAGAAAATTGATTTAATTCTATTTTTGGATTTCTATTCGTTGCAGATCAGTTCAAATAGAGAATCTTGGTCAATGATACTGTGATTGAATGCTGAACAAGTTCAGAAAAGAAGTTACAACTATCATAAAGGAATATACTCCAAAATCTTGGAAATTCAAGTGCCTTAATGACTAGTCAAAGTCCACATGTGAAGACCATGTGTTTTTCAGCTTTTTCTGACATGTGCAGAATGTAAGGACCTGAAAAATTTATTGGAATGAAAGAGTATGTTTTAAATAAATTCTAAGTATGTTTTTATTTAGAATAGAAAGGGAGGAAAAAGTTAAGTTTAGAAGGCTACGAGGTCGCCGGTCGCCTGCTACACATGAGCGCCAGGTGGACATCGCGCGGGCGTGAGAGGCATGCAGGCATCGCGCGGGCGCGAGAGGCATGCAGGCATCGCGCGGGCGCGAGAGGCATGCAGGCATCGCGCGGACGCGAGAGGCATGCAGGCATCGTGCGGGCGTGAGAGGCATGCAGGCATCGCGCGGGCGCGAGAGGCATGCAGGCATCGCGCGGGCGCGAGGGGCATGCGGGCATCGCGCGGGCGCGAGGCACGCGGGCATTGCCAGGGCGCGATGCATGTGGACGTGGCCAAGGCGCGAGAGTTATGAGGGCATCGCCAGGGAAGACATCGGTTGTCTCCCAGAGGAAGACATCGGTCGTTTGCCAGGAAGATGTCATCGGTGGTAGTCTTCGCGCGAGGTCATCGGTGGTAGTCTTCGCGCGAGGTCATCGGTGGATCGTCTTCGCGCGAGAGGTCATCAGTGGTTTCTCTTCGAGCTGGTAGTCATCGACGAAAGGTCATCGCGCGACGTTGAGTTACACCCAGAGAACGTGGGCCCCAGACTCCCAGCAAGAGATGTTCTGCGCGCGCGCCACGTAGACAAAAGAGTGGTTCAGAATAGTGACCTCAGAGCGTAGCCTGCGCAGAGGCACGCTTAGTAGTACTGTTCAGGGAAGCGTGCACGCAAACTTCCCTGCAGAGTAGGTGGTGGCAGCTACTTTTGGAGGGATAAGTTGGTTTAAGTTACAAAAATCCACTGCTGAGAGAAAAGAAAACATTGTTGTATTCAACGAGAGAAAGAGTGAGTTCCTTCCCTTCTCCTCCAGTTACCTCCTCCGCGTTGCGATTTCAGCATCTCCACACGAGAGTACGACGAGAAGCAACACCATTGGAGCACCTGGGAAAGTCCTCTGCAACTCCTTCAAAACCAGACTCAAGAATAGAGCCAAGGCATTCTTCAAGCTCTGTTGGATTTCGAAGCTCCTGGTGGTTGCGCAAGTCCAGGTAAGGGAAGCTAGACCTCTTTTTCCATGCAAGCCACAGTGTAGCTATCTCTGAAGTGAGGGCGACGTGGTCGCCATTTTTGCTTTCATCTGCGTAAAATGCTCTGTTTGTGTGCTTGGGCGACGTGGTCGCCGGTTTTATATACAGTTTTCGAAACACCCTGTTTTTGAACTAGATCGCCGGTTTTGGCGCTGTTTTACGAACTCCCCTGTGTTTGACGTTGTTTGAAGCTGTTTGGGATTTAAATACAATATATATGTGATATTCGAAAGTTTGAAACGTTGAAATGGTTGTTGCTGTGATTTGAAATATTCCTTTGTATGGCATGACGTCTTGAATGCTGTGAATGTGGGATCGAGGCATAGTATTTTCAGGAAAGAAAATACCGTGTAAGATCTGGTAGTAGGTGCATTGATCGGTGATTCCTAAGGGGATATCCTGACTCTGCTGAGGTAATGGAATCACGTAGAGGAAGTTACTCAGTTGTTGAGAGTCGAAGGAGGTCTATATGATGGGCGTCTCGTGTGAAAAAGAACGAGCTCCGCCTGTCCTATGGATTAACCCTGTCATACCAGGAGAACTAATGACATTGAGATGATATATGCACATGCTGTGTGGATTCACAGCGACCCTGTGTGGATTTCACAGTGGTGTGGTATGACAGGTGCAGATCTCTGAGTCTAATCAACGCACGAGTCAATCCGGAAGTAGTGTCAAGTGTCTTGTGTGGTGAGTCAGTGGAAAGTCTGACGTGTGATATGAGAAACATTGATAGTTTATAGACACTTGATGCAGTATTGTGAAATGGAATGACTATGGGTGAATGTTGTGAAATGTGTGATTTTGGGCGATCAGGTGAATGATATGAGCAACTCTACGTTTTACATGGATATTTTGAAACTTGTTTTACTTTGATTTTCATGTTCATGATTTAAACTTCCTTTAAATTATATAGCTTACCCTGCGTGTTTTGGTTCTGTGGCTGTTCTTTTAAAACTGTGATGATCGTGTATGACTTACACGGGAGCAGATGATCTTCCAGGAAGTAGAGCTCCTTAGGGAGTGGTCGCCGGAAGCAGATCGGCTGTTTTGGGTCCTCCGATGGGAGATCGGCCTCGTTCGATAGGAGATCGGTCTCTTCCGATAGGAGATCGCCTGCTTCGTTTTTTTTACTGCATTTTGTTTATGTTTCTGAAAAAAATTTGACCGAATTTGTATTAAACTCCCTGTGAGGAGAAACTACATCTCATATATATAATATTTTGTTCATAGAATCTATTTGGTACCTTTATTTTCATTACATACATTTGTATAGTATTTTGGCGGGATGTTACATTAATGGTATCAGAGCAGTTCGTCCTTAGGATGACCTGAGGGCTGTGGATCCATTGTGTTTCTTCTGCTCATGAAATTTATTTGAGTTTAAAATAACAACTATAGTGAAAAGTTTTCAAACGTTTTTGTATTGAGATTTTGTGTGTGCTTTGGTGAATATATGTTATAACTGAAAATCTTAGTATTAAGAATGAGAAGGTCCTGATAAAGTAGTGAGGGTGCACACTCATAACTGGATCGGGATGAGTCTCAACCTTAATTCCAAAGGTTTGATGTTTAGCATATATTGAATTCTGGTGTGAGCTATTTCATTTTCTTGAGTGTCCTTGTAATGGATTGAAAATGGTTGATTGGATTGATGACTGCATACCAGTAGTTGTTCTGGTGTTATGCTTGATGTTATAAGCATTATGATTCTGTTGTTGAGCTCAAATTCTTAAGGATTTTGAGATGCTGACCTTTGTAAGGTCTAGATGGTACCTCCTGAATGAATTGATTTCTGATCGATCTCATTCTTGTAGTTGTAGGGAATATAGAAACCAATAGATTCAGAATCCAGAACGAAGAAGATGGCACGTAGACCTTCTACCCCACCCCAACCTTCCTCAGAGATGAGTCAGATCGCCAAGGCCATCGAGATGATGGCGACTGCCATTCAGCAGCAGAATGCGGCGATGGCTCAGAACCATCAAGCCACAATGCAACACTGGGAAACTGCCCGATCTGCTGAGACAAACTCCCACGTCGGTCAGCCCCAAGAACAGATGGGACTGGCCGAGTTCATGAGGCACAACCCACCTAAGTTCAGTGGGAATGCTACCCCTGACCAGGCAGATCAGTGGGTCAGGGAGTTGGAGAAAATCTTTAGGGCGACCTCCTGCCCTGAAGAGAAGAAGCTGCTGTTCGCCACTTATCTGCTATCAGGAGAAGCTGAGTTCTGGTGGATGGGAGCTCAGCAGATGATGGAGGCACGAGAGGATGTATTGGATTGGGAGAGCTTCAGGGTGAAGTTCTTGGAGAAATACTTCCCTGACAGTGCCAAGTTTGCAAGGGAAGCTGAGTTCTTAAAGTTGGAGCAGGGGGACATGTCAGTAAACGCCTATGCTGCTCGTTTTGAGTACCTCGCCCGGTTTTATACCCAGGCGACCTCCGAGGCCTGGAGATGTAGAAAATTCGAAGAAGGACTGAAGCATGGGCTGAAGAGGACCCTAGCCCCGATGTGCATCAGGGAATTCCACGCCTTAGTGGAGAAGGCAAAGATGGTGGAGACCCTGGAGAAGGGTGATTCTCGGGTGATCAGGTCACACCAAGGAGGTTCCTCCAGTGGGAGAGCTAAGGCACAGCACCCACAAAGCAAACCCTATGCGAGACCTCCACCACATCGGGCAGGAGTAGCACCTCCCCAGTTTCAACAGCAGCAACCTTGGAAACCCAAGTGTCTTCACTGTGGTGGACCACACGCCTCCAATGCTTGTTTCAAGAAGATTTCAGAGAGGAGATGTTTTGTCTGCCAAAAGATGGGGCACGTTGCTAGAGAGTGCCCTAGCAGGTATGGGGCGACCCAACCCAGTGGCTCCCAACAGTTGAGGAACGAGGGCAACAGACCTCAGGCAACAGGGAAGGTGTTCGCCATGTCTGGAACAGAGGCAGCTCAGTCAGGTAACCTCATCCAAGGTGTTTGTTTTATTGCTGGTAGAGGTGTAAGGGCTTTGTTTGATTCTGGAGCGACACACTCCTTTGTGTCAAGCCTGTGTGTAGCTGAGTTGGGCCTCCTAGTGAAGGAGTTACCTTTCGAACTGTTGGTCTCTACACCTGCGTCAGGACAGGTGTCGACCTCTACAGTGTGCCCCGAATGTCCAGTAATTGTGGAGGGACGCAGATTCAAGGTGAACTTGATCTGCCTACCTCTTCAGGACCTGGATGTTATCCTGGGAATGGATTGGTTAGCTGCCAATCACGTTCTCATTGACTGCGGTAGTCAGAGGATTGCGTTTCCAGACCTCCAAGGATCAGATGTAATTTCTGCTCAGCAAGGGCAGTCAGAGTTGGAAGAAGGGGCGAGGTGCTTTGTGATACTCGCTCGGTCGGAGGTGGAGAATAAAGGGGACGTAAGCAGAATACCTGTGGTGAAAGATTTCACGGATGTATTCCCAGAAGAAGTACCTGGGTTACCCCCTAAGAGAGAAGTGGAATTCTCTATTGACTTGGTACCTGGAGCTGGACCAGTGTCAATGGCACCTTACAGGATGGCGCCAGCCGAGTTAGTGGAGTTAAAGAAGCAAGTGGAAGAGTTGCTGGAGAAGCAATTCATCAGACCCAGTGTATCTCCATGGGGAGCTCCAGTGCTCCTAGTTAAGAAGAAGGATGGAGGGTCTCGGCTGTGTATAGATTACAGGCAGTTGAACAAGTTGACCATCAAGAACAAGTACCCCCTACCTAGGATTGATGATTTGATGGACCAAATTCATGGGGCCTCGGTGTTCTCCAAGATTGACCTGAGATCGGGGTATCACCAAATCTTGGTAAAAGCTGAAGATGTTCAGAAGACAGCTTTTAGGTCTCGATATGGGCACTACGAGTATGTAGTGATGCCATTTGGAGTCACCAATGCTCCAGCTCTATTCATGGACTACATGAATAGGATCTTTCGCCCTTTCTTGGATAAGTTTGTGGTGGTCTTCATAGATGACATCCTCATTTATTCAAGGACCGAGGAAGAGCATGAGGAACACCTGAGGACAGTATTGGAAATACTGAGAGAGAAGCAGCTCTATGCCAAGTTCTCCAAGTGTGAGTTCTGGCTGAGGGAAGTCAACTTCTTAGGACACGTGATATCTGCCCAGGGGATCTCGGTAGATCCATCCAAGGTAGAGGCAGTGCTGCAATGGGAACGTCCTAAGACCGTGACTGAGATAAGGAGCTTTGTGGGGTTGGCGGGCTACTATCGGAGGTTTATTGAGGATTTTTCCAAGATAGTGGCTCCTTTAACACAGCTAACCCGCAAGGATCAACCTTTTGCTTGGACCGACCGATGTGAGCAGAGCTTCAAGGAACTAAAGGAAAGGCTGACTAGTGCTCCAGTGCTGGTGATCCCCGAGGTGGGAAGACCTTTTGACGTCTTCTGTGACGCTTCACATCAGGGTTTGGGATGTGTTTTGATGCAAGAGAAGAGAGTGGTTGCATATGCTTCAAGGCAACTCAAGGTCCATGAGAGGAACTACCCTACGCATGACTTGGAGTTGGCGGCAGTGGTTTTTGCCTTGAAGATCTGGAGGCACTATCTATATGGAGCTCGGTTCCAGGTGTTCAGTGACCACAAGAGCTTGAAGTACCTGTTCGATCAGAAGGAACTCAACATGAGACAAAGAAGGTGGATGGAATTCCTAAAGGATTACGACTTTCAACTCATGTATCACCCAGGGAAGGCCAATGTAGTGGCAGATGCCTTGAGTAGGAAGTCTATGCAAGTCGCCACCATGATGATGGAGGAGCAGAAACTGATCGAGCAGTTCAGAGACTTAAACCTTGGAGTAGAATTTCACGTGAATCACATTAGTTGTAGCAAGCTGACTATAACTAATGACTTCCTGGGAATGTTGAAGGATAAGCAATTGGAGGACCCTAGCCTGAAGCGCACTGTAGAGTCACTAGGGACAGATCAGGCGAGAGGCTTTGAGATGGGCGATGATGGGATCTTGAGGTTTGATGGCAGAATTTGCATACCTGCAAATGAAGAGTTGAAGAAGATGATCCTAGAGGAAGGTCATAAGAGTCGCCTTAACCTTCATCCAGGCATGAACAAGATGTACCATGACTTGAAGGAGTCATTTTGGTGGTCGGGCATGAAGAGGGACATCGCCCAGTATGTGACAACCTGCTTAACGTGTCAGAAGGCGAAGGTAGAGCATCAAAGACCTGGCGGGCTGTTGCAGCAACTGGATATCCCTGAGTGGAAGTGGGACAGCATCGCCATGGATTTTGTCACTCATTTACCCAGATCGACAAAAGGTCATGATGCAATCTGGGTCATCATTGATAGGCTGACGAAGAGTGCCCACTTTCTTCCAGTGAATATGAAGATGCCTATGGTCAAGCTGGCACAGCTATACATCCAAGAAATAGTAAGGCTGCATGGAGTGCCTTCCAGCATCGTTTCAGATAGAGATCCCAGGTTTACTTCACGGTTTTGGCAGACCTTACAAGAATGCTTGGGAACTAAGTTGAGGATGAGCTCTGCATATCATCCCCAAACAGATGGTCAGTCAGAGAGAACGATCCAATCTCTGGAAGATCTGCTGAGGGCGTGCGTCTTGGATCAATTGGGAAGTTGGGAGGAGGTGTTGCCACTAGTAGAGTTTACCTATAACAATAGCTACCACGCCAGTATTGGGATGGCCCCATATGAAGCCCTGTATGGGAGGAAATGCAGAACCCCCTTATGTTGGTACCAAGAGGGCGAGGCAGTCTTGGTTGGGCCAGAGTTGATTCAACAGACGACCGAGAAGGTAAAGCAGATACAAAGCAGAATGAAAGCTTCTCAGAGTAGGCAGAAGCCCTATGCAGATCAGAGGAGAAAGCCTTTGGAGTTTGCTGCTGGAGATCACGTGTTCATGAAAGTGACACCAACCAAGGGTGTAGGGCGGGCGATCAGGTCAAAGAAGTTGTCCCCTAAGTTCGTGGGACCATATCAGATCTTGAGAAGGATTGGCCCAGTGGCGTATGAGATCGCCCTACCTCCCCATCTGGCGAATCTGCACAACGTCTTTCACGTGTCACAGCTGAGGAAGTACATGGCAGACCCCAGTCATGTGCTGGATGTAGACGACGTGCAGATCAGAGATGACTTGTCCTTTGAAGCAAAACCAGTCAGGATTGACGATCGGCAAAGTAAACAGCTCAGAGGCAAGACCATCGACATGGTGAAAGTGGTGTGGGATGAGAGATCGGGGGATTCAACTTGGGAGTTAGAAGAACCCATGAGGGAGGCTTATCCATACCTCTTTTCCTTGTAATCCAATTTTCGAGGACGAAAATTTTTCTTGTTGGGGAGAATGTAAGGACCTGAAAAATTTATTGGAATGAAAGAGTATGTTTTAAATAAATTCTAAGTATGTTTTTATTTAGAATAGAAAGGGAGGAAAAAGTTAAGTTTAGAAGGCTACGAGGTCGCCGGTCGCCTGCTACACATGAGCGCCAGGTGGACATCGCGCGGGCGTGAGAGGCATGCAGGCATCGCGCGGGCGCGAGAGGCATGCAGGCATCGCGCGGGCGCGAGAGGCATGCAGGCATCGCGCGGACGCGAGAGGCATGCAGGCATCGCGCGGGCGTGAGAGGCATGCAGGCATCGCGCGGGCGCGAGAGGCATGCAGGCATCGCGCGGGCGCGAGGGGCATGCGGGCATCGTGCGGGCACGAGGCACACGGGCATTGCCAGGGCGCGATGCATGTGGACGTGGCCAAGGCGCGAGAGTTATGAGGGCATCGCCAGGGAAGACATCGGTTGTCTCCCAGAGGAAGACATCGGTCGTTCGCCAGGAAGATGTCATCGGTGGTAGTCTTCGCGCGAGGTCATCGGTGGTAGTCTTCGCGCGAGGTCATCGGTGGTAGTCTTCGCGCGAGGTCATCGGTGGATCGTCTTCGCGCGAGAGGTCATCAGTGGTTTCTCTTCGAGCTGGTAGTCATCGACGAAAGGTCATCGCGCGACGTTGAGTTACACCCAGAGAACGTGGGCCCCAGACTCCCAGCAAGAGATGTTCTGCGCGCGCGCCACGTAGACAAAAGAGTGGTTCAGAATAGTGACCTCAGAGCGTAGCCTGCGCAGAGGCACGCTTAGTAGTACTGTTCAGGGAAGCGTGCACGCAAACTTCCCTGCAGAGTAGGTGGTGGCAGCTGCTTTTGGAGGGATAAGTTGGTTTAAGTTACAAAAATCCACTGCTGAGAGAAAAGAAAACATTGTTGTATTCAACGAGAGAAAGAGTGAGTTCCTTCCCTTCTCCTCCAGTTACCTCCTCCGCGTTGCGATTTCAGCATCTCCACACGAGAGTACGACGAGAAGCAACACCATTGGAGCACCTGGGAAAGTCCTCTGCAACTCCTTCAAAACCAGACTCAAGAATAGAGCCAAGGCATTCTTCAAGCTCTGTTGGATTTCGAAGCTCCTGGTGGTTGCGCAAGTCCAGGTAAGGGAAGCTAGACCTCTTTTTCCATGCAAGCCACAGTGTAGCTATCTCTGAAGTGAGGGCGACGTGGTCGCCATTTTTGCTTTCATCTGCGTAAAATGCTCTGTTTGTGTGCTTGGGCGACGTGGTCGCCGGTTTTATATACAGTTTTCGAAACACCCTGTTTTTGAACTAGATCGCCGGTTTTGGCGCTGTTTTACGAACTCCCCTGTGTTTGACGTTGTTTGAAGCTGTTTGGGATTTAAATACAATATATATGTGATATTCGAAAGTTTGAAACGTTGAAATGGTTGTTGCTGTGATTTGAAATATTCCTTTGTATGGCATGACGTCTTGAATGCTGTGAATGTGGGATCGAGGCATAGTATTTTCAGGAAAGAAAATACCGTGTAAGATCTGGTAGTAGGTGCATTGATCGGTGATTCCTAAGGGGATATCCTGACTCTGCTGAGGTAATGGAATCACGTAGAGGAAGTTACTCAGTTGTTGAGAGTCGAAGGAGGTCTATATGATGGGCGTCTCGTGTGAAAAAGAACGAGCTCCGCCTGTCCTATGGATTAACCCTGTCATACCAGGAGAACTAATGACATTGAGATGATATATGCGCATGCTGTGTGGATTCACAGCGACCCTGTGTGGATTTCACAGTGGTGTGGTATGACAGGTGCAGATCTCTGAGTCTAATCAACGCACGAGTCAATCCGGAAGTAGTGTCAAGTGTCTTGTGTGGTGAGTCAGTGAAAAGTCTGACGTGTGATATGAGAAACATTGATAGTTTATAGACACTTGATGCAGTATTGTGAAATGGAATGACTATGGGTGAATGTTGTGAAATGTGTGATTTTGGGCGATCAGGTGAATGATATGAGCAACTCTACGTTTTACATGGATATTTTGAAACTTGTTTTACTTTGATTTTCATGTTCATGATTTAAACTTCCTTTAAATTATATAGCTTACCCTGCGTGTTTTGGTTCTGTGGCTGTTCTTTTAAAACTGTGATGATCGTGTATGACTTACACGGGAGCAGATGATCTTCCAGGAAGTAGAGCTCCTTAGGGAGTGGTCGCCGGAAGCAGATCGGCTGTTTTGGGTCCTCCGATGGGAGATCGGCCTCGTTCGATAGGAGATCGGTCTCTTCCGATAGGAGATCGCCTGCTTCGTTTTTTTTACTGCATTTTGTTTATGTTTCTGAAAAAAATTTGACCGAATTTGTATTAAACTCCCTGTGAGGAGAAACTACATCTCATATATATAATATTTTGTTCATAGAATCTATTTGGTACCTTTATTTTCATTACATACATTTGTATAGTATTTTGGCGGGATGTTACACAGAACAGTCTTCTCTCTCTGAAAATCAGGTACCCATTGAATGGAATTAATCATAAATTGGTTTTCGGATGGTTATAAAATCAGGTGCAGATGAACAACCAATTGCAACATCTATTACAACATCTCTTGCACCATCTCTTGAGAAAAACTGTAAAGAAGAGCTGCCCTCTGTTTTCTCATCTCTGCTGCCATGGAATCAACACCTCCCACTTCTGGAAGAATCAAAACCAGAGCTGTAAGATCTGGAGGAAGGCTGGAGGGATGGTTTTCTGGAGATAAAGATCTCATAGAAAAATATAGATATGAGACAAGTCTCAAGAAAATCAACAACCCCAAGGTTGTGAGTTTTGATTGGCTGAAAAGTCAAAAGCTGGACAATGTGAGGAAACTTCTCAAAGATCAGTATCTTAGAAGGTTTCTGGAGATGAAGGGCAACATATATCCAGACTTGGTGAAGGTCTTCTACACCAATTTGAAATTTGAGGGAAACAACCTAGTTTCTCATGTAAAAGGTGTGGACATGGAGATAACCCATGAGGTTTGGGCTGCTGTTGCTGGACTCAAGTTTTCTGGTATGCGAATCAGCAAAGGCAATCTTGGTGTGGTGGAAGATTTCAACAAAATTCAGTTTTACAGAAGCTGTTTGAAAAACACTCAAGCTCAAGTGAGTGCATGCTCAGTTGGAGGGTTGAAACTGGATGAGAGGCTGCTAGCTCTCATTGTGACATGGATTCTAACTCCAAGGGGGAGCAACCATTCTGTTTTGACTGAAGAAGATCTGGTTTACATCTTCTGCATCACCAAGAAGGTCAAGCTAAATTGGATTCACATCATCAAAGAGCACATGCAAAAAGCAATGAGGTTGGGTGACTATCACTATCCCTATGCTATTTTGATATCTAAATTCCTAAACTATTTTGAAGTCAACTCAAGAGTTGAACAATGGATCACTCAGCAAGATGGGATTTACAAAAATAGGTGGAAAATGGGTAAGCAAGGATGGTGATCATGGTGCTTCCTCTAGTGGTGCTGCTCAAGAAGAACCTACAGATATGGATGTTGAACATGAAGATCCAACAGGCGGATTTCAAGATGCTGGACCCAGTGCGGCTGCTGAACATCCAGAAGAAAGGATTCAATCAATGTCACCTTTTGAAAGGTTCATGATGAATAGGATGGATAGCTTTGCTGAAAACCAAAGAAACCTCCATGATCTGTGTGTTAGCAATTTCCAGAGGTTTGATACCAGGTTTGACAACATGGATGCAAGGTTCATGAGCCTGGATGAACAAATTGAAGCTGTTCAGAACCAAATCTTTGATCTTCAGTTTGGAGATAAGGAAGAATGAAGAAAAACAACCGATTGGATTGTCGAAACAATCGATTGTTTTTGCTGCTGTTGAAGTTTGATTTTCTTTTCTTTCCTTCTGCTGTTGCTTTTATAATTCTGATGTAATATGAACTTTGTATGGCTTTATCTCTTATATTTGTCTATTTGTGAAGACAAATAGGGGGAGATTTTATGCTTGTTTGCGCTTGTTTGCTTAGATGCATGTTTAAGACTGCTTTTAGCTGTTTTTTCTGATATTAATTGTTTAAGCTTTAACTGTGTATTTTTTTTTTTCTAACCAAATATCAGAAGTTCTATGTCTGCTAAAAGTTCGTTTGCAGGAACTGCTTCAGATTTAATCAGATCAACACAAGCATCAGGGATCAAGCATCAGGGATTTGTCTTCATCAAATAGGGGGAGATTGTTGAACCAAGTGGAGTTCAAGGTTTTGAAGAATCCAAATCCTTTGAAGGATGATGAAGCCTCTGCTTGTGTGATGCTGCTGTGCTGCTTTATAGTTTTGTTCTGGGGTAGTTCAAAGTGTAAACCAATATTAGATTTAATCTCAAAGCAAAAAGCATCTCAATCTTTAATGAAACAAAGTGTTTTTCAAACTAAGTTGAAACAACCGATTGTTCTGTCGAGACAACCGATTGTTTATACTTAGATGTTTTGAGAAAGTTTTGAAAACTGTTTTTGATTGGAGAAAACTGTTAAGTGACAAAACAACCGATTGATTCGAGGAAACAATCGATTGTTTGTTTTGGAACCATAACAGAAAAACTGTTTTCTTTGACTGAGCTTTAAATGATTTGAAACTGTATACGCTCCAGTCATTAAATGCTTTGACCAATCTTTTTGAGAGCAATCATGGATAAACAATCTTTCCTTTTATAATCAGAAGATCTGTATTATATAAGCTTTTTTGGTTTTGAAAAAGAGATATATCAAAAGTACTAAGAACTGAAAAAGAGATTGCTGAAGTGCTTGAGAGATTGATTGAAGTATTGGGATAGGTTTTCACTTGTATTGATTTCAGATCTCATCTGTAACAAGTGTAATTCTGTAAACTGTTGAATCTTTTCTGTATACGTTGCTGAGATTGTCTGTGTGACCTTGAGGTATTCAAGATCAGAGATCTCAGTGTTGACCAAGGAGAGTGTGTGTCTTGAAGGGTTCAAGGTCATTCTCTTGGTTGTTGTGTAAGTAATCTGGGTTTGATTGCTTAGTGGATTTCCTCAGGGTTTCTGAGAAGACTGGATGTAGCTCTGGGTTGGAGTGAACCAGTATAAACATCTGTGTACAATCTCTCTATCCCTAACTCTTTAATTTCAGTTTATTTGTTGTTTGCTGGTATAAA
The DNA here is from genome assembly GCA_013389735.1 of Phaseolus lunatus. Lineage (NCBI taxonomy): Eukaryota > Viridiplantae > Streptophyta > Magnoliopsida > Fabales > Fabaceae > Phaseolus > Phaseolus lunatus. The sequence goes on from CM023867.1 coordinate 14,556,873, forward strand.
CAACCGATTGTTTCGAAGAAACAACCGATTGTTTTCCTGGCATTGCTGTATTGCTTGCTGTTTTGGCAAACTGAATTGCTTAATCATTTGATTTCTGAAAGATATTCATTCTAGCTTGAAAAAGTTTGCGAAAACCTCTTTAAACAATTCACCCCCCCTCTAGTTTAAAGCCATCTTTCCTAACACATACAACAAGTGCATGCCAAGTCTTCTCAAACACCCGGCGATGTTCTTTTTCGGCGACTTGCTGACCACCTGATCTCCCAACCTTAACACACGGCGATCATGTGCAATCTGGGCGATTACTGATCCTTACCGGCGATGACCGACTACTCATCCTCAAGGCGATAGGCGATTACTCACCTCAAGGCGATAGGCGATTACTCATCATCACAGGCGACAGGCGATTATCATTCTGAGTGATCACCTCTCTGCTTCGCCTGCTTTCCTCTACCACGTGTTACTCTGTGAATGGTCCACGTGGTCAACTGCTGCTGATGTCATCGACTACCGATGACCGACCGGATCAAGATGAGAGAAAGCTTATGGAATGGAAGATGGATCACATCACTTGGAAGATGAGAGCTTCCAAGATGAGTGGTGAAGATCCGCCACTTGAAGTGCACTACACTCACAAGATAAGACCCAAGAACCTTTAGGAGACTCAACTCACTAAACACTCCTGCAAAGTTTCTTTTCTATTCAATATTCAATGTATGAAATACATGAGGCAAGACACTCTATTTATAGGAGAGAGTCTCTTGGAGAACAAGATAGAGGGGTAGGGGTGTCATTTGTGAGAAACCTTCTAGAAGGTAGGTCAAAGAAACCCTAAACCTAGAAGCACTTGTCATGAAAGGTGGGCTTGGCACAAGCCCAACTTATGATAAGTACACCCCATGTTATGCTAAGTGAACCCTACTCTAGCTTATTCTTCTATTTGGACCCCTAAAGTGAGTCCAATTTATTTACATAAACTTGTCTTTTAAAAAGACTAGAAGAAAGAACATCTAATGCTCTGGCCTATGTCCAGTTCTTCTTCTACTGAGGTCCTTCTGAAGTTTGGTGGGGACTTGTCTTGGATGCTGAGATGATTGACTTAATTGTGAAGTGTCTATTGTATCCTTGGTTATCTCCTTGTCTAATTGGGTTGTATCATGCCCCCCAAGTTGGAAAGAATTCGACCTCGAATTTGGAACTCCTGTAAATAGCATAGTTAGTTTGTTCACAAAGAAGATAGAAACATTTCTAGATGTGGGATGTGAAGCCAACTTATGATCATTAAGCTTTCAGAGTTCATATGGGTGAGTTCTATATGCAGGCCATGTTTGGAAAGAATATTTGGGAATTGTGTTGGCCGGTTGACTAGTCGTCGGTTGACTCTAATGACTGGTTCAGGCTTCGCCTGTATCCCCTGGAATATGCACCTCCCTTGGTTGTTGGATGCTTTACCTGTAGAGACAAAGGGCGCCCTTATGGCTGGTCATGCTCCGATGCTCAAGTCAGTAAGGACTTTGTGAACGAATAAGAAACAAGTAGTTTTAGTATCTAAAAGTGTATTCAGAATTGCATACCTTCACCGGGGACCTTAAGCCCTTTCTTATAGCGTACCATGTTCCTGTTGCACTTGAGATAAACAAATATTAACTGAAAATAAACACATTATCTTATATCTCTAACAGAAAACCCCCTGCCATAGGCACCAATAATCTTCAGGTCCCAGACTACAGGTGTTCCTTCTGTTATATGTACGCGCGCATCCCTATCTCTTTAAGGTTAGCCTTATCAAAGGGTATCTCATGTGTAACAGACATATACGCATAATAGGAAAATCTTACGTGATATTAATAAACATATCCATATGTAGTTGTAACAAACATATGAATAACCCTATATATATCTTTATCTCTAATCATCTTTATCTTTAAGTGCATGCCACTAATTATCAACACATGGTAGCTTTGTTACACGCTTCGAGCCCATTAAGCAGATTGGGTCAGCCTCGTAACCTTGGCCCAAGGTCCTGCCCATAATCATTCCCACTAATACACACCCATTCATACGTTATTTCGTGCCATGCATATAGTTTTACCTGGGTTGCCTTAACATTAACGGGCTCGGGCCTTATAGTTAATGCTTTACTCATCATAGACCTGGACACGTTAAGCGCACCCCTAGGCATATTATGTTCCTTCACTTTAGCAATCAATCTTATACGTGAAGGATTATATTATATACGTGAATGAGGGTTAATATATACATATACCTGGGACCCAGTCACATGGCATACAAGTAAGGTCCATGTGCCGAGCTGACCCGCCTGAGAGAAACGCCGAGGTTCGACCAACGAGCTCTGAGTGCTACGAGTTTTGGTCCAGTACACAAGCCCCCCAGGCTCGAGTTGAACTTGCTTCAGCGAAGAGGCTACTTGCTCACCCAAGTCGACCTACGTGACAAATGAGTAGCGCCATGTGTACAATACCCTGATTTGATGTCTCACCACACTCCATCATGTGCTTCCACGTGGCTCTCATCAACAGTCACAAGACATTGCCGCTTACGCTCCCCTACTATAATAAGGTGTAGAAACTCAAACGTCCCCACTATTTCATTACGCTCTTTGAAAATTTTCGCACTTCTTCTCAAACTTGTTGCGCCCTCGTTGTTGTCCATACAATCTTGTTCCCAATACCTTTCCTATCACCTCAAAGGTACTAACTTTACCTTACCTTATTCACGTAATATGCTTTTATTGCTTCCTCTGCTTTTGCTCATTTTGCTGGGATTGTTCATACCCTGTGTTCATGATATTACTATTCTCGCCAGTTATTCTTCTTGCATGTATTGTTAGAATCTGAATGTGTCTCTGTATTCTTGTTTGTTTGCTTGTTCTAGTTTTAGATGGATTATCGATCACACTATCCTTGGGCCCCTGAGAACCTTCTAACTGAAACCTCAGAATTCACCTCAAGGAAGAAAATAGTAGACTATAGGAAGGTTGAGTATAAAAAACACCCTAACCTTGAGTGAAACATGTTTGGTAGAGAACATGATAAACTTGTCCTCGTAGTTCCTTGTGGGGAGGGTGAGCTTGTATGTAGTGACGAATCCACAGACCCCGAAGGTCCTTTCTGTTTCTTTTATTCCACCCTTTTTCAGAAGATCCTTCTTCGCCTTCCCTTATTCCCCTTGGAGAGAGCCCTGCTCACCGAGATTAACGTCGCCCCTGCCCAGCTACACCCAAATAGCTGGACATTCATGCGGGCCTTTACCATCCTCTATTTCCACTTTGGCCTTCTACCATTAGTGGATATCTTTCTCTACTTCTTCGAGGCCAAACGTTTAGGACGCCAACTTTGGGTGTCCTTCAATAGGGTTGTTGAGGGGTCCTTGTTATCCTTCTTCCAACAATCTTATAAGGGCTTTAAAAAGGAGTTCTTCAAAGTTCGAAGCAGTAAGGGAGATCCAACCTTCCTGGATGGGTTTCCCTTGTATTAGACCTGAAACCCCATCTTCTAGAGCCCTAGACACCTGGAGGACCTGCCCCCACCTGAACGTGAAATGTTCATCCATCTCTCCAACCTCAGGATGGTTTTCGATACTGCCACCCTGATCCGAGAGGAGTTTTCCCCAGTAATGCTCAAAGCTTACATTGGTATCCTCCTTTTTCCTGCTCCTTGCTATATTTGATGTTCCTGTATTATTGGTGTAATTGCTGAACTTATCTGGATTTGTTATGCAAAGAACATGTTGTACACAGAGAAGAGGAAGAACCCAACTGCCCTGGCTAGGCAGAAAAGAGCTGCTGTGGAGGCTCCTTCTGTGACTGTTGCTGAAGTACCCCCTGTTGAAGACCGCAACAGGAAGGCCATAGTCAAAGTGGTGGCCTCGGAGGAGGACGAGACACATTCTGGGCTCATCTTCAAGAGAAGATGAAATGATGCAGTATCTTCCGCCCACTCGATCTCAAGTGGGCAAGCTCCCTCTCCTTCGCATTCTCCACTCTCACGCCCCTCAACCTCCAAGGGGGTCATAGTCTAAGAGAGTAGAGAGGAACTTACTGAGGAGGAGGGACTGTGGAATCCTTCTGCAAATCCCCTTCTCACCATTCCAAACGCCCTACTCCCTTCTAAAATCAAAGAGAAGTTGGGACCCCTTGGAGGAAGACCAGGTGTTGGAAACCACAAGACAATTGGGACAGGCGCTGGCTAAAAGCTACTTATTTCTTATCGAGATGAAAAACGTTGTCCAGAGTGAAGCTTCCAAGGCCAAAGGGCTCGCCCAGTAGGTGAAGGGCCTTACTCTAGAGGTCGAGGAGCTAAGAAGGAGCTATCAAGAGATCAAGACTCTCCTTTTCAACAAATCACAAGAGACCTTGGGTCTGTATGCAAGGAACAACGACCTCCGTACTGAAATGGAGTCGCTGAAAGAATAGCGAGAGTCGCTGAAAGAAGAGATGGCCAAGTTGGTCACAAAAGGCAGAGTTGGCACAGAAGGATGAGTTGATGTCTAAGCTCAAGGAGGAGATCATAGATGACGCTGCCAACTCATACGCTGCTAGCTTCGAGGACACTATTGCCCAAGCCACAAGTGTTTACCCGAATACTGACTTCTCCCAACTTGGCCTAGGGCAAGTCATGATTGACGGACACTTGGTGTATGAGGATGAGCAATGATCCGGTCGGTCATCGGTAGTCGATGACGTTAGCAGCAGATGACCACGTGGACCAGTCACAGGGTGACACGTGGCATGAGATAGCAGGTGAATCAGAGAGGAGATCACTCAGAATGGTGATCGGTGGTCAGATACCGAGTGGCCACCACCCCCAGATAAGCCTCGCATGATTCTAGAAGCAAAGTGCGGAAAGTAATAAGGCACTGATCAGTCATCAGTGCGTGAAGAGCGCAATCGGTCATCAGTGCGTGAAGAGCGCGATCGGTCATCAGTACGTGAAGAGCACGATCGGTCGTTAGTGCATGCAGAGCGTGATCGGTCATCGGGGTTCTTGCCAACACGTGTTAAGCTGGGACCCAGGTTCCCAGCGAGAGCGTTACGCATGCACCTCGCATGATGCCCACTCAGAGGACGTGAGGTGAGACCATGCAGGCAGGATGCGCCTGGTGAGTGTGCTTATAACAGCCACACCCGGTGCTCTCCTGGGAGCATGCACCCACTCAGAGGATGTACGGTGAGACCATGTAGGCAGGATGCGCCTGGTGAGTGTGCTCAGACCAGTCACACCTGGCGCTCTCCTGGGAGCATGCGACTCACTCAGAGAGAAGAAATGTGCTAAGTTACTCCGCAAGAGGATAACTTAGCCGCACAGAGAAAAGCGCAGAAGCCCTTCAGATGTGACACGTGTACGATTAGATGCTAGCTGCATGCCTCCACGTGTCACCATCTGAGAGAGAGGCGCGGCCCAGTATAAAGGTACTCCACCTCATGTAAGGTACACACATTCTTACACAGTTTGACAGACCTCACAGAATTACACTTCTTACCGTTTTTACAGTAACACAGTTTCTGAGTCATTGTGGGGACGTTTATACACGTTGCACAGTGATAACAAAATTCAGTTACACAGAGAGAGAAAGTGGATCTGAGCACACACGAGTCTCACAGAGAGATTCAGTGACAGTTTTTGGTGTTCCCGTTACCTGACTTGAGCGTCGGAGCTACCACGGCCGCTAGAGGCGCTGTCTGTGTGTTTTGCAGGCATCGTTTGGAGTTCCGGTGAAGGTTCTTGGAGCGTTCTTGCAGAACACGCGGTTGCAGAGGGCTAGATGAAGGAGTGACGAGGCACATCCTCCATGTTCAAATCAGCGGCGGGATCAAGCAACAACCATGAATTCCTTGTATTTATTCACCTTCTATAGTTGTCTGAACAATGTATTATTTTGTGCGTATATGTATAGTTGTTTGTTGTGCCTTTTCTTGTTTAGAGTTAATGCATATAACTTAACGAATTAATGAATGTTCTTACCTCAGAAACATCACTAATTTCACTACCAACTCCCAACGAACAAAGCAATTTATGATGCATGTCGAGTAATCGACGTTCTAACTAAGCCAATCAAACATAACATGGATGGCACTCTTACCAGAGCCAAACATAGGATAATTTAATGTCTAACCTAGTGACTTGTGTTGTTGTCTCAACTTGTTCTTGTCGAGATCCTAAGCTCATGTTGTGTTGTCCATACTTAGAGTCCTTCTTCACGTAGGGCTCTCAAGCTTGAGTTGTCATGAACCTGTAGTTTCCTTCCTTTGGAAGTTTTCCAGAGCGAGGTTTCCTTTTGGGGCTCAAACCAAATTCTGGCGAGTTGCGGTTTGGTTGGTGCCTTTGATCAGAATGAGGCCCCAAATGCTAAACAAATGGGCATCTTTGAGCTAGTTTCGTTTGGGCTATACCCAATTTTTGGCGGGCTGATTTCATTTTCGTGTTATGCCTAATGATTGGTGATTTGGTTTCATTTTCATGCTACGCCTAATGATTGGCGAGCTGGTTTCGTTTACACCATATTTGATGAACTGGTTTCGTGTGCACCACCTCGGGTGGATTGATTTCGTTTACACCACATTTGGTGAACTGGTTTCGTGTCCACCACATCGGGTGGACTGGTTTCGCGTGCACCACATCGAGTGGACTGGTTTCGTGTGCACCACATCGGATGGATTGGTTTCGTGTGCACCACATCGGGTGGATTGGTTTCGTGTCCACCACATCGGGTGAATTAGTTTCGCGTCTACCACATCGGGTGGACTGATTTCTGTTTACACCACATTTGGTGAACTGGTTTCGTGTCCACCACATCGAGTGAACTGGTTTCGTGTGCACCACATCGGGTGGACTGGTTTCGTTTATAATATAATGGCACATCATTTCTCAAATGCTTTTTCATTGGGTGACCTCATTAAAAAACCCCTGTAAGGGAAAAAGAGTGTCCCCTTAACTGTTTGTGATTGACATTATATATTGACTGAAATAAAATTCACGGTTGGCTCCACTCCAAGTCGCCTACCAGTGGTGATTTTCCCGGGTGAGGTATCTCCCACTTCTGTTGGCTGAGTGGTAACCGTGCATACTCCCCGCTTTGTCTTCAGACTATTCTCATAACATTTTCTTGCCACCTTTTGGTCGGACTTAACAATAATCACTCCCCTTTCTTGTGAGGACAGCTTCATCTTCATATGTTTTGAAGAGGCCACCGCCCCTAGCCTATTTATGACAGGTCTACCCAAAAGAATATTATAGGCTAAAGGGGCATTCACGAACAAGTACCTGATACCAATGGTCCGAGACGAGGTGCCATCTAAGAAGGTCGTTCTCAACTCCACGTGCCCCCTCATCTCTACTTGGTCTTCAACAAAACCATACTAGCAACCATCATAGGGCTTCAGCTGATCTGGGGACAGCTGTAATTTGTTGAACGTCGACCAAAATACTACGTCAGTCGAGCTTCCCTGATCAACAAGAACCTGATGTACCCTTCTTCCTGTAGTGACTACTGATATGACCACGGGGTCATTGTCGTGTAGGACAACATCCCTCAAGTCTGCTCGAGTGAAGTAGAGGTCAAGTTTGGCTGGTTGCTCGAATACCTGTGCATCTATGGCCATTACCTCCATGGCGTACCTTTTTCATTGCGAGGCGGTACAGCCTCCCCCGGAGAATCCTCCCGAGATGGTATTGATTCTGTCGTGTATGGACACCTCATGCCTCTGTTCTTCTGTCGGCTTTTCTCTTGTTGACCCTTCCTGGTCCTCCTGCACATAGTCATGCATGAGACCTTCCTTCAATAGTCTTGAGAACTGATAGCGGAGGGCTAAATAGTTCTCGACGTCATGCTTATAAGCTTGGTGGAATTCGCACCAAGTGTTCCTCTTCGTTCCCAAAACCTTGTTGGGGGAGACTCCAATTTCTCTATAATAGCCGGGATGATAAGTAATTCCCTGTAGGGAATTTTAAACTTAGGTCGAGGAGGCGGGCTGTTGCTCGACCTCGACCTGGGTTTGTCCCCTCTAGGCTTGTAGGGTGTTTGTCGTGCTGACCTCTTCTCTGTTGTGGTCTCGTGTACCCTTAGGGGTTGGGTATGACTGTTCTCCTAGGCCTTGGTCGACCCTACACCCATGCTCTCAAGCTTCGTGCTCATCCAGTTCTCAGCGGCAATGTGGGCGACTACTCGCCGCTTGATTTCTGCCAACGTCCTAGGTCGGTTCCTTATCAAGGAATCACTTAAAGGCCCTAACCTTATTCCCTTCATCAAAGCATGTACTTAATGCCTTGTCTTGAGTGTGAAGTTGCACCACCAATGCTCCAAATCGGTTTAGGAAATCTTTTACCGATTCCCCCTGGTTCTGAATCACCCCAAAGAGATCAAAAGGAATAGGGGGTGATGCTTGATTAACCATGAACTGCTCCTTGAACAATGTGGAAAACTAGTCGAAAGTGGTTATGAGGCCATTGGATAAGCCAATAAACCACTTTAGGGCTGTACATGAGAGTGACCCACGAACAACTTGCAATGGGCGGCATCTATACCCCGTAGAATCATTGTTTAAGCTTGGAAGGCAGTAAGGTGGACGTCTGGATCTTCGACGCCAGTAAAGGTGATCTTAGGTGTCGTCATGTTTTTTGACACAATTGCGTCTAAGATCTCTTGTGAGAAAGGAATCATGCAAACCCTATTCTGGATATGCATGTACTGGTCGCCCATGGCGTGCTCTCCTGCACGCTGCCAATTTCTGCACAGTTTGTCATTAGCTCTGCGCAGCTCTTCATTAACTGCTCGTGAGGCGTCCAGCTCGGCCTTGAACTGATCTTGTCTCTGAACCTGCTCAGCCCTAGTTGCCACCACTGTCTCCTGAAGAGTTGTGATGATGTCCATGAGTTGTTGGGTTGTGGGGGCGTCGCCCCCTTCAGATCCTGTGGGACCGCCTTGCCTAGTATTTCTCATATCTTCTAATTGCTCGTCTATCAATGCGGATGGGACCTAGTTTTACCTGACCCCATGATGGGCGCCAAATGTTTTGGTCAGTTGACTGGTCACCGGTTGACTCTGATGACTAGTTCAGGCTCTGCCTGTCTCTACTGGAATCTGCACCTCCCTTGGTTGTTGGATGCTTTACCTGTAGAGACAAAGGGCGCCCTCACGGCTGGTCACCCTCCGACGCTCAAGTCAATAAGGGCTTTGTGAACGAATAAGAAACAAGTAGTTTCAGTATCTAAAAGTGTATTCAGAATTGCATACCTTCACCTGGGACCTTAAGCCCCTTTTTATAGCGTACCATGTTCCTGTTACACTTGAGATAAACAAATATTAACTGAAAATAAACACATTATCTTACATCTTTAACAGAAAACCCCCTGCTACAGGCACCAATAATCTTTAGGTCCTAGACTGCAGGTGTTCCTTCTGTTATATGTATGCGCGCATCCCTATCTCTTTAGGGTTAGCCCTATCCAAGGGTATCTCATGTGCAACAAACATATACGCATAACAGGAAAATCTTACGTGATATTAACAAACATATCTATATGTAGTTGTAACAAACATATGAATAACCCTATATATATCTTTATCTCTAATCATATTTATCTTAAGTGCATGCCATTGATTATCAGCACATGGCAGCTTTGTTATGCGCTTCGAGCCCATTAAGCATATTGGGTCAGCCTCATAACCTTAGCGCAAGGTTCTGCCCATAATCATTTGCTTGTATGTCCATGCTAATACACACCCATTCATACGCTATTTCGTTCCATGCATATAGATTTACCTGGGTTGCCTTAGCGTTAACGGGCTCGGGCCTTATAGTTAATACTTTACTCATCATAGACCTGGACACGCTAAGCGCACCCCTAAGCATATTACGTTTCTTTACTTTAGCAATCAATCTTATACGTGAAGGATTATATTATATACATGAATGAGGGTTAATATATACGTATACCTGGGGCCCAGTCACATGGCACACAAGTGAGGTCCATGTGCCGAGCTGACCGCCTGAGAGAAACGCCGAGGTTCGACCAGCGAGCTATGAGTGCTACGAGTTCTGGTCCAGTACAGGAATGAAATGACTTTTTGGTGAGAATCCTCTTAGAATGTGAGAACCTTTAGGAGGTGCTTGAATATCACCCTTAAACTTCTTTATCAAAGATGTCAAGTATTTAGAATCATTAGGTGATGTGAGTTGATTTTAGGATTGCACATTTTAATTGGTTGCTCTTGTTTATGATTTGGGATTTTTTTTAATTATGATGAGAGACTCAAAGAAGATCCCCACTGGACACGAACTTAACCAAGTGGTTAAGTAAGTGTGAAGATTCACTTCTAGAGGACAAAAGGAAAAACATAAGCATATGTTGATTATGATAAAGGGGTGGAAATTAAAGAACAATGGAGGTAAAGGATGAATGAAGATGACCACAAGGAGAAGACATAAACAAGTAACATAAATGGCGCAATGGAAGGACGAAAACAGATGAGTTGAAGGAAGCTTATGGAGAAATGGAGAGGATGAACACGCCACTTGGAGGGTGGGAAACTCCAAGATAAGTGAAGGAAGAGTCACCACTTGAAATGCTCACACACTCAAGATAGGACCCAAATCATTTAAGAGACAAAGCTCACTAATCACTCCTGCAGAGTTTCTTTACTATATTCAAAATCTAGGTGAAAATACATGAGGCAAGGCACCCTATTTATAGGAAAGGGTGCCTTGGTGGGCAAGATGGGGGAGGGGTAGAAAAGACCTAAGAGAGGGGCGACCGAGGGGTTAACCTAGGTCAAAGTTGCCCCCTAGTCCTAAATTCAAGCTAGGGCTATCTCCTAACCCTAATGGACCAGGCACAAGCTAATTTCATGAATACACCCCCCTATTATGCTATATGGACCCTACTCTATTGAAATTAAAAACAAAGAGACTAGCTAGTGCTCAGCTCCCATGGTTTGGGCTCTACTCCTAGTAATCCTCTGAGGAATGATGGGCCCTGAAGCACTGGCTAGTGGTGGGTCCTGACCTAGCCCCGAATCCAATGTCATGCTCCGGGTCATCCTTCTGAAGGGTTGAGCTTGGTCAAGGGATGCTCTATCTCTCAGGTCTTCATCATTAGGTAATGAAAAAGATGAGGAAGAAGAACACCTTGGAGGTGCAGGTTTGCACTTCTGTACAGGTCAACATGATTGTGTTTTGCAGTGTGAGGTGAGGTATTGATACCCGATTTATCTTTTCTTTCTTTATCTTTTTCATTTTATCTTTTTTTTTTATTTGATCCTCATTAACCTCTTTTGGAGAGAGAGGTTTTAACATAATCTTGTGCCCTTGGAAGTTGAAAGAAATTTTATTGGTATGGCCATCATGTAAAATTTTTCTATCATATTGCCAAGGCCTTCCCAAAAGCACATGTGTGGCTTCCATTGGCACAACATCACATAAAACTTCATCTTTATATTTTCCAATGGCAAATGTTATGACGACTTGTTCATTAACCATTATTTCACCCTCTTCACTATACTATTATAATTTATAGGGCTTTGTATGAGAGATAGTGGGTAATCCAAGCTTCTCCACTACTTTTGTACTTGCCACATTAGCACAACTACCCCCCATCTATGATTATGGAACATAACTTTTTGTTGATAAGGCAGCGGGTGTGGAAAATATTTTCTCTTTGGATTTCATCAAAAGGTTTTTGAATAGTACCCAACATTTGCCTTACCACCAATAAGTCACCTTCACAAGGCATCTCACACTCGTCCTCACTTGGGGTTTTTGAAGAAAAAGGGGAACTAGCTCTAGATGATTAGAAACTATGATCACTCACGACTATCCCCCCTTTAACCATCATTGTTCTTTTACTTGGGCAATTAGCAGCAATGTGCCTAAAATCTAGACATTTAAAGCATTTTTGACTTGAGGTTTTGGTGGGTGATTTAGGAGTAGAAGATTTATCTTTAGAATCTTTATGATGTGGGGTGGTTTCTTTTGAGAAATTGGAAGGAGAATTATGGTTTTGAAATTTTTTTTTTTGCCCTTCCAAGATGATTTGTAAAAGCCATCATTATAAGTATTTTTAAAAGTTGTATTCTTCAAAATTTGTCATTCCACCTTGACGGCTAGGTGAACCAATTTCCCTAAAGAAGAGTACTCATATAATTCTACAATATCTTGAATTTCTCTCCTTAAACCACTCACAAACCTAGCTATCTTTGACTCTTCACTATCATGCATATTAATTTTAGTCAAAGTAGTTTCTAAGTCCGTAAAGTATTCATCTACCCTCCTAGGTCGTTGATGAAGACGTTGGAGCTTCAACAAGAGTTCCTTCCTATAATGAGGAGGAACAAACCGAACGCATGCATTCTTTCAAATCATACCAAGAGACCACGGATGACCTCTTGTTTAGCCCAATGTCCATTATAGTTTGATGCCACCACTGCATGGCATAATCTAGAAACTCTAGGAAAGTTAACTTAACCTTTTGGTCCTTTTCGACCTCATACACATTAAAAAAATTTTCTACCATAGCTTCCCATCCTAAATACAAGTTAAGGTCACTTTCCCTACTAAAACTAGGTAACTTTACAAAAGGAAAAGAAGTCTTTGGTGGTTGGTGTTGGTAGCGCCTAGTTTCCACATTGAGCACTCTCCATTCTTCTTTTATTCTTCTTCTTTTTCTTCTTCACTCCCATAGTGCATATGATATTTTGTAGTGCGTCTAGGTTCCTGCCTCTTTTCTCTAGCTAGTCTCTCTTGAGTCTCTTCTAGTTGTTGCATTCTTTCCACTAGTAGCCTTATTTCCTCTTTTTTGTGGGCCAAACTTCTCTAGGCATCTGCAAGCTCCCCCAAAAGATGTGCTTTTTTAGGAGATTGTAGCTTTGAAGACTCTCCCGAAGATAAATGAGCCATGATTTTGCACAAAAGAAAGCAAACAATTAGTGAAAATGACAATTTAATCCACTCACTCACTTGTATCACTCGGCTATATAGTAAAGGGTGGAGAAAAATTTTAATTCACTCAAGAAAGATTTTAACTCCGAAAGGTTTACACTTGGTAGCAACACTTCAAGTGAAAGAGGTCAAAGCTCTTATCACTCACTCACCAAAGAACCTCCAACAAAACTTTAAGAAAGTTTAAAGACAAACAAGAAAAGTTTAAAGAAAGAAAGTTAAACCAAAAGGAAAGTAAGATAATGAAAAAACTTAAACAAGACAAACAAGAAAAGCACTTTTGAAGACTCAAAGAAACTTCCTTAAACTTTTAACTATGAAGTTTTAATTTTCTTAGAAAGTGTAAAATTTCCACAAATATGAAAACAATTTGCCATATAAAAAGAATCCTCTTTTTTAGCAATTTTGAACTTGAAAAGTGAATTGCACTAACTTGTTTTTGTCTTTGTTTTTGTTTTATGGATTCAAAATGTCCATAATCTTGGCATGCTTATTTTTAATTCACTTTCAATTTTCACAAATAGATTAGGATTCCATTCATATAATCACTTGAATTCTTTGTTTGGAACTAAATCAACTACCACTTAAACAAATTCTAATTGGTTTTTTTAGCTTTTCACAATTAAAGTTAAAATAAGTAGAATGGGTTCAAAGACTCCTAGAATACTAAGAATGTAAGACTTAAGCAAAATAGGTAAGGAAACAAAGTTGACACAAATAATTCAAAAGTAGAATTTAAATTGCTTGATGAATAAAATGACGAAATTGTAAATGACAAGAATTTAAAGACTGAATTGAAAGGTGTTAAATTGTAAAGCGGAATTAAAATTGCTGGAAGATAAAGACATAATTGAAATGTGATGGTATTTTAAAGCATAAAATCAACTCAGAAAAGACAAGCACAATTAAAACCATGTTCTGATACCACATGATGTGAGTTGATTTTAGGATTGCACATTTTATGGGTTGCACTTTTGTTTATGATTTTTGGATTAACAATTATGGTGAGAAACCTAAAGAAGATTTCCACTAGACACGAACTTAACCAAGTGGTTAAGTAAGTGTGAAAGTTCACTTCTAGAGGACAAAGAGAAAAACACAAATATAGAGTGATGATGATGAGGTGCAGAATTGAAGAACAAAAAGAAACAAATATAATAGATGACCGAATTGTAAAAATGAGAAAAATATAAAATGGAATGGGAAGAAAAACACAAAGGTGAAGAGATTAAGAGATGCTTATGGAAATATGAATCACGCCACTTGGAGGGGGAGGAGACTCCAAGATAAGTGGTGAAGAGCCGCCACTTGAAGTGCACAAACATCCAAGATAAGACCCAAAATTCTAGAGTACTCAGACTCGCTAAACAATCCTGCAGAGTTTCTTTTCTATTCATTATTCAATGTGTGGAATACATGAGGCAAGACACTCTATTTATAGGAGAGAGTGTCTTGGAGAACAAGATAGAGGGGTAGGGGTATCGTTTGTGAGAAACCTTCTAAAAGGTAGGTCAAAGAAACCCTACCTAGAAGCACTTGTCATGAAAGGTGGGCTTGACACAAGCCCAATTTATGATAAGTACACCCCAATTTATGCTAAGTGAACCCTACTCTAGCTTATTCTCTATTTGGACCCCCAAAGTGAGCCCAATTTATTTACATAAACTTGTCTTTTAAAAAGACCAAAAGAAAGAACATCTGATGCTCTGGCCTATGTCTAGTTCTTCTTCTACTGAGGTCCTTCTGAAGTTTGGTAGGGCCTTGTCTTGGATGCTGAGATGGTTGATTTAATTGTGAAGTGTCTGTTGTGTCCTTGGTTATCTCCTTGTCTAATTGGGTTGTATCAGCATGTTTGGTCAATTCAATTATCTTTATATGATTGAATGAATGATATATTCATCATCTAATGAAAAATTCATTGCTGAAAAAGTTTGAGAGTCAACATGTTTTCTTTACTATTTTTTATCGTCTACTTTACTTTTCTGCACAATAATTTAAAATCTCCTTTTTACTTTATTGTTATTGCTAATCTTACTATTTGCATATAGGTTTTGAACATTGTTTGAATGATTCCACTATTGCATTTGTCGAGAGACAACTTTGAGTCATCTGACCTTATTTATACTATCATCTTTTTTGTGTTAGACATCTTGCATTGCGTTATACCTTTTCCATTGAAATTATTTTAATTTGATTGTTAAATAAAAATTATCACTCCGTCACTCCAAAGGCGACTTTATAAGTTTAAACCCTTAATGCATGATTTAATGTATTTTTCAATTACCAAATATTAGGAGTATCAAACTGAGTCAACTTGACTTATTGATAAATTGAATCATAATCATAACTTGAGTTAAAAACAAGTCAACTCAATTAGACTCACTTTTTGTGAACCACAAATTTTGTATCCCAATTTGACCAACCCTAGCTCTCCCAACTTGTTTCGTATATTTATTGCATGCAATCTCGACTCAATCGTTTATAGTAGTACAATCAGGGTGTTCACATATTTCACTAAATATTAACCACAATTAAAAAATAATATTATAAAAATAGTAAGTAAAAATTAAAATATTAACTTATATAATTAAGTAAATAAATAAATTAAGTATTCAAATACTATTGAAAATATTCTAGCCTTAAAAAAATTTTCAACTAAACTAATTAAAAGTAGTAAGTAATTATAATGAAAAAGTGACAATTTTTTTTTATAAAGGATTATTCTTGGTGAGTTACAAATCAACCTACATCCAAATCAACTCAAACATGTTTAATTCAAGAGTTAAATGAGTTGGGTTCAATGTGGTCCACATTTAAAAAACTATATATATTTTTTAACCCAACTTAACTTATAAGCGGCTGCGAGTCTGGTTGACTCATGAGTTCACATTTATTTTGACACTCCTACCAAACAAAATTCAAGTTTCTAAATATTTAACAATATCAATTTGACAAAACGTCTACAAAATACAATATTCTAATATGTTAAGGGAAAAAATTACTAAATTTAAATAATGCAATTTAAAAGAAATATGTACTTTTAAAAGTAACTTAAAAGTTAAAATTAATATATTTATTAATTATTTTAATTAGAAAGTTACAAAGGTATGGAAAGAATAAGAATATGTTACCTATTTTATTAAATAAAAAATTTACTTTATGTATTAAAAGATAAAATTATTTAGTTATAAATAGTAATTGAAAAAACGTATATTAAAGGACAAAATTATTCAATAAAAAAATCCAATTAAATGTAAGCAACTATGTTGTTTTCAAATACGTCATCACGTATATACGTAAACAATGAAAGAGAACCCAAATTAAAAGAAACAAAAATATAACGTCGCCTGAGAGATTCGAACTCTCGCGGGGAAACCCCATGTACTTAGCAGGCACACGCCTTAACCACTCGGCCAAAGCGACTTCGTTGTTCTTTTTCCAATAACTTATTTATTATTAAAGTATCCATAAACGAATATTTTAACTCAAATTTACTTTTAACTAAAATTGATTTTAGAAAATCAAAGTACAAGCTCAAATTTGATGATAGTTCGAATGAAATTATATAAGTTCCATGTACTAAATATACCATTTATGTATTAAATTTAGTTAATAGATATGATATTATTGAAGTTGTATTTTTTTTTATATAATTTCAATTTTATTATCATAATAATATTATTTAATCAATATTATTATAAATATATTAATAATAAAATTTTTATTATAATAATAATATTATTAGTATTAATTTTATTATTCTAATTATTATTAATTTATTATAGCTAATTTATTTTTTAAATAACATATATGAAATTTTTTTAATATTTTAAGTTGTGCGGAATATTAAAACCAAACAAATAAACACAGTATAAGATAGAAATTTTTTTCCAAGAAATATTATTATAACTCATTGTGTCAAATATAACTACTAGAAGAGATAAAAAAAATAAGGAGAGAAAAAAAGTTCAACATACATTATAATATGTTATTCACATTATAAGCCAGTTTTCTTGTATTATATATATTCTGACGCAATTGTGATAAACAAGAATTAATTTCTTTTCTTTTGTATTATTCAGAGATGGATTTGCACATGTTAATGCAAACTTTGGATTTACTCCATTACTAGCAATTTAGCAATTGCATATGTAAGATCATGTATTTTAAGTATCGGATACACGGTTAAATCTCTTTACTTCCGTTTAAGGGGGACTGAAGTAGGGGAGAATGAAACGATGTCTAAAAAGTTTTGGAAGAGTAAAACAGTACCTTCTGCACTAGTTATGATTTGGAGGGTGTTAGAAAACAAGTTAGTTACTAAGGCTAACTTGGAAAGGTGCGGGATTACGGTTGCAAGTTCTACATGTAGTCTTTGCAGGGTAGAGGTGGAGACTAGTACACACTTATTCTTCAAGTGCAAATTTGTTTGGTTATTGTGGAATCATTGTTGTGTATGGTTGAGTGTGTAGAGTGCGTTTCACAATGCCCCAATGCTAAATTTTTCCCAATTTAGGATGTGCAACGCGCCTGCTTCGGTGAATGAGATTTGGAAAATGATTTGGATTGCAGTAGTCAACGAGATTTGGAAGCACAAAAACACAGTAATCTTTAAAGGGGGAGTAATAGATGTACTGGAAGTTTTTGCTTTGGTCCAATTAAAGGCTTGGTCTTAGGTTATATCCAAGTCATAGTCTGCGATTTTCTTCTTTTCTGATTGGTGTATGGACCCTATGATTTCTATGGGTATGATCTCATGATGTATTCATTTAAGTTGTATGTTTGTCTGTCTTAGATGATTTTCTCTGAGTTAATTTAGGATTGTTCTATATAGGCATACATGGAAATATGTCTAGTGTGGGAAGTTAAATGTTGTGTTATTATATAAGGATTGAACTACCCTTTAAATAGTTCATATTTATTTATTTTTTATTACCAATAAAAAAATAAAAATTATTATTCTATTTCATGTTTTTTTTTTGTTAAAGGAATTTATAGTGATTCTATTATTTTGTGGGTTTGGCTATATATATAAACCCACTCAAGTTATATAGTTTTGTTTTGTTCTTACAATTATATTTAGTTGATTGTGTGATGATTGGAATATCACTCCGTTCTGATCTTTAGGGGAGAAATGTTAGTTGAAATCATTGTTCTTTTTTACCTTAGCAGATTTGTAGGAGCCACACCATGATAAGGAATGATTGGTGAAGGAAACTATTATTCACCATGTTGAAAAATCATACAATATATAATAATTTAAAAAATAACTTGATAATTTTTTTATCAAGGTGATTTTATATTCCAGAAATCCTGAACATACAAGAGTGAACTATCTACCTCATGTGTTAACATCTAATTTAAAAAATAATAGATATATTTTAAAAAATAATTAAATAAAAATTAATTTTATAAAAAAAAATAATTAATTATTATATTAACTAAATTAGATACTATTTTATAAATTAAAAAAATATCTAAATAATTTTTATTAATTATAAACTAATTTTTAAATTGATATCTAAATTAATTACTGAGTAATTTAGAATTTAAAAATTAATACTTGTAGTTAAAATTTTAGTAATTAATTTAGATACCAATTTAAAAATTAATTTATTTTTTTAATAAAAAATATTTTAAATATTAATAATTTTTTAATTTATAAAATAATATTTAATTTAATTTATATAATAATTAATTATTTTTAGTTTTTAAATTAACTTTTTTTTAATAATTTATTTTTAGTGATTTGTTATGAAAATTTTGACCATATGTCGTTATAAATTAGAGATAATTAAGACTAAGTTGATCAACCCATTTGACAAGTTTAACCATAATAACATAAAAGAAAAATACGATAAATACTTATAACAATTTTTATTATATTGCTACAACTAAAAAAGAAAAGTACCAAAAGAAAGTAGCTACGTTAACTTGAGAAACTTTGAAACATTGTGAAATTAGAAGAAGAGGATTACAACCTAACATTCAGGATTCCTCTTTTAGAAGGTTTCATACCTTTTCTTCAACAAGGGTGGTTTGGCCACTCAACTAGCGTTTTCTAACCAAACTTTAGATGCTAGAGTTTTGTGATAAAAGCTGAGGGGCAAAGGGAAAGGTAGTGTAAATCTATATAGGTGTTAAGCAAAATATCATGTTATTACAATAATTATTTGCATTGATTTCTTATCTAAAGATTAATTTTTCATAAAACTCAATTGATAAGAGTAAATGTTGTTTCTTATAGCCCTTTTGCCAACCTTATGGAGGATGAAGGTAGAGTTAGTCTTTGTGATGCATAGTCTTAGTCTCTGTTTGTTTTAATAAAAATACTGTTTATAAGAGATCTCTGTTTGTTTTAATAAAGATACAGTTTACAAGAGATAATGTATATAAGCTATTTGGATTTAATGATGTAGAAGTATGGGAAAAGAAATATGCGTGAATAAAGGAAACCATATCTCTTCACATGTAAGAAATGCTGCAAAAACACATATCAGCACAAATAATTTTTCTAATTTATTTCTAAATTTTGACAAGCTGAAAGAAAAAAAAAAGCAGAACAAAAGGAACAAAGAAAAAAAATCATAATCATTTTATAAAATAAAAATATTAAACACATTATATTAATAAAAATTAAAATAATAATTGATTATATTATAAAATTTATATACGTATAATATATAATCAGTATATAAATTCTATAACATTTGATTATATATTATACATAATCGTTTCTATATATAAATTTTATAATATAATTATAAAATAATAAAATAAATAATAATATAAATTTATTTATATATTTATAATAATAAAAAATATTATTAACATTAATAATATAAGTATTTAAATAATAATATATAAAATTAATTTATAAAATAATAATAAAATTATAAATAGTAATATTAATTAAAATAAATTTTTAAAATAATGATAAAGATAAAATAAATAAATTAAAATTATTAAATAATAATCTTATTGAGAATAATTCATTTTATTTTATTTATATAAAATATTTACTAACATTAATAATTATTTATAATTAATTAATAAAAAAATATAATTATTTATATAAAAAATAAATTTATATCATATTATTATTATTAATTATAAAAAATAAATAAATAAATAAATTTTTTTAAATATAAAAATATATTTGTAATTTTAATTTTTTATTGATTAAAAAAATTAAAATTTCAATCACACTCATCACATCATTCATAGATTTATTATTTTTATGAAAAAATTTCATGTTTCATGATAAGAAACTTATAATTATTTAATGGTATTGTAAATAATTTACAAAATTTTAATTAACTCAAATTTACACAAAATTACATCATATTTCATTATTTATATATTTTTTAAGATAAGAGTAAATTTATAAATTTATATTTTATATTTTTAAAAAATTTTAAAATTTTCTCACAACCATGACATCAC
Source organism: Phaseolus lunatus (assembly GCA_013389735.1). Classification (NCBI taxonomy): domain Eukaryota; kingdom Viridiplantae; phylum Streptophyta; class Magnoliopsida; order Fabales; family Fabaceae; genus Phaseolus; species Phaseolus lunatus. The sequence goes on from CM023867.1 coordinate 14,577,274, forward strand.
TACAAATTTCAATAAATTTTTCTTACACATCCACTTACTCAAATCCCCCCATATCCCATTCTCAATCCAAACCTATAATAAAAATAAAATCAGTGTACCGATAAGTCATCGGACACCGATAACAGCTAGTAATGGTAAGTCACGTCAGCTGGGTCCCACAGCATGGGCCAGAGCCACGTGAGCTGGGTCCAACAGGTAGCATGGACTAGTGGGCTGATTAGTCATCAGAATGTTGATCACCAGAGTGGAACAATGTGTCCTCGTCATGCAACGGGGTGATGAGTCTCGGCAACAGAGTGCGACAAGGTGACATTGGTCTTGAGTGTTTTGAACAACAGAACTAGAACATCTAAGATGGGTCCTGAGAGAAGACCAGTTATCAGTAAAATGCCAAGAGGTAGGGAGAGGCCTAAGTCACGAAACATCCATCCGTGTGGCAGGGAAAACACATTTAGGTGCATAGTCTTGAAGGGTTTAAGTGCCCATCAGGATTAGGGTTTCCAAGTGAAGCTACATGCATGGCACGTGAACAGTGAGGGGACTCCCAGGACAGATGGCCCCAGAGATTAGGTGCACGAGGGGGTACCCAGGTGGCTATCCTGTTAGAATTTGCACTCCTGTTAAGGGAAGCCTTACGCGCTAGATTACCCTAAGACTAGGTAATAGTGTGCAACGGTATTCCTGCTGAAACCCTAAATATGGGTAGCGGCGTAGAGGAAACCCTAGACTATATAAAGGGTAGTAAAACACTTCACAAAGGTACGCAATTTTTAGACCTAAACTAAGATACTTGATCCGGTCGGTCATCGGTAGTCGATGACGTCAGCAGCAGTTGACCACGTGGACCGTTCACAGGGTGACACGTGGTAGTGGATAGCAGATGAATCAGGGAGGCGATCACCCAGAATGGTGATCGGTGGTCGGTGGCTAAGGGACCACCACCCGCAGACCAGTGTCAGGTGAGCGCCTGGAAGCAGAGCGCGAGAAGTAAAGAAGCATTGATCAGTCATCGGGGGTTTCCTGTTAACACACAGTTACGCTGGGACCCAGGCTCCCAGCGAGAGCGTTACACAAGAAGCACAGATCAGTGATCGCCTATCGCCATGTGTGAAGATCAGTAATCGCCTATCGCCCTGTGTGAAGATGAGTAATCGTCTAGATTGCACATGATCGCCGTGTGTGGAGGTTAGGAGATCAGGTGGTCAGCAAGTCGCCGAAAGGAGCACATCGCCGGGTATTTGAGAAGACTTGGCAAGCACTTGTTATATGGTCTAAATACAGAAGATAAGTGGCATATCTGCCACCATGTGTAGTGTGGGTCGTGATACCCAGTGTTAATCAGTTCATCATGCTAAGGTTGCGCCCAGGGTAGCCTGTGCACTAAGCTACTCCCTATGTGGATAACTTAGTCGCAGGAGCAAAGTGAAAGTAACGTTTCAGCTGCAGGTACTCCAGATGGTGACACGTGTATGACCAGATGTTGTCCACGTGTCAAGAGGAATAACCGTCAGGAGAGAGAAAGACTCAGGTATATATACGAAATTCTTAACGGAATTTGGGGGGGATTGATTTTTGGTTGTGATTCACTTGTACACAGTTCTGAGTTTCTTTAAGATTCTTTGTTGATTCAATCACTGACTTGAGTGTCGGAGCGCAACCGGCCGCAGAGGCGCCATACTGTTCTTTCAGGTTTCTTGGAGGACTTTTAGGTGAAGGTCATTGGTGTAATTGGCGTGAAGCTGGTGAGGACGAGGTTCTAGAAGGAGAAGCTCTAACACTTTGGTCAAGATGCAAGATCATCAGGCGCCCACCGTGGGGCCGTGTAAACTGTGATTCCCATCCATAGTTGAGTTTGTGAGGTTTTCGGTGGTTTCTATTCGATTGCTTGCTGCCGCAATCGTTTTTCGGAGGTTTTGACTGTTTGAATCAAAGTTCAATCAGTGAGGTGTGGTTTTTTGGAGGTTTCTATTGATTGATTCTTGGATCAATCATTGTGCGAAGGAAGTTGAAAGGTTTCTTGAGCGTTGTTGCGAGGTAGCTTTTGCGTGTTGAGAGGTAACTGTGTGAAATCAGTAGAAGTTTCATGAGGAAAATGAGGACAACCAGACCTAGTTCAGTTGCGCCATAATCCGGAGAGAACACGTGACGATGTCGCAAATGCTGGAGATGATGCGTGCTTTGCAAGAAGATGTGGCAGCATCGCGCATCAAGCAGACGAAGATGCACGACGACCTGGTCGCTTCCCAGGCCAGGAACGAAGAGCTGAGCAAGGTTAATGAAGAGTTACGTCAGGCTCTTCGCCAGCAGAGGGAGAGTGCCGCGACCAATGGAGGTGCGCCACCATCTCCGCCACGAGTTTTTCCAATGCCATTTTCGCAGGCGATCATGGACGCTGCGATTCCTACAAACATCACGGTGGTGAAGGCCTCCTTCACTGGAGTGGAAGATCCAGAGGCTCACCTTACCGCGTTCCATACGCAGATGATGCTGTCGGGAGGATTGGATGCGGTTTATTGCAAGATGTTCATGAGCACTCTCCATAGCACGGCGTTGGATTGGTTTGTAAGCCTACCTACTGGACACATTTCCAGTTTCCAGCAATTCTCCAAGCTTTTCATCGATCAGTACATTGTGAACAAGGCGCCGCCTATGGTGTCGTACGACCTGTTCGACGTAAGGCAATTCCAGGGGGAATCTTTGAAGGACTATATGAATAGGTTTGGAGCTCAGATAGTCCGATTACCAGGTAAAGACGAGGAGATGTTCGTGCACGCCTTTAAGGAGGGCGTGCTATCTGGACCCTTCAGCGAATCGCTAATCAGGAGCCACCCCGCAATGTTTGCAGAGATTCGGCGACGTACTGTGGCTCACATCGCCGCTGAGAATGAAGTGATAGAGAAGAGAGGGGATATGGCTCCTGCAAAACCACGCACCCAAGCCAAGACTCAGCCTCAGAGGGTGTTGGAGACGGCGACGGCGAAGAAGGATCAAAGGACATACCATCCTTATGATCCGAAGAAAAACAAAGGCGATGACAGTAGTAGAGGAAGAGGGTCAGGTCGCCTGAGGGAATTCAAGCGCCCTCCGAGGCATGAGTTCGTGATGAGATTGGTGGACCTGATCGCCATTCCCAACATAGCTGCCAAGCTGAAGGTGCCTGAAAAAATGTCAGATAAGGTGTTGGGGCAAAAGCCAAACGCATGGTGTGAATTCCACGAAAGTTTTGGCCACACCCTGGACTCCTGCCTGTCGCTGGGATACCAACTCGACGAGTTGGTTAGAAGTGGATTTCTGAAGAACTATTTGCTGGAGAAGAAGGTAGCAAATGCGTCGAGCTCCCAGCCGGCGAGCAGCGAGGGCCAACAACATGAAGTGCCCATCCACGGGGAAATCCACACTATAGCTGGGGGTTTCTCAGGAGGTGGGTACACCGCGTCACAGTGCAAGAAATATGCTCGATCTGTGATGCCAGTGGAAGCATTCGAGGACCACTCGCCCGATGTGGACATCACGAAACCCGTTTTAGTTTAGTGTATGGCTGTGGCGCGATGATTCCAATTGAAATCCAGGAGAGCTCGCTGAGTTTTCAACACTTTGTAGCAGAAGAATCAGATGAAGAGAGAAGAATGAACTTGGATTTACTGGATGAGGTCAGAGAGGAAGCAAGAGTGAAAGCTGAAGCGGTGAAAAGAAGAATAGAACGAGGATACAATTCTAGAGTAATACCGAGGCAGTTCAGAAGCGGCGATCTGGTGATGAGGAAGGCCCACCAGTACGTGATGGAGAATAAGTTGTCACCCAAGTGGACAGGACCGTTTAGAATAACCGAAGCACTCGGGAACGGCGCCTATCGCTTGGAGACACTAGAAGGAGGGGTGATTCCTCGTACTTGGAACGCCACACACCTCATATTTCATTTCAGTTAAAGCTTCGTAAGTAGTACAAACTCAGGGGAATCATGAACAGTTTTGTAAATACAGTTGCAAGGGGGCACTCTTTTTCCCTAAGGAAGGTTTTTAACAAGGCCACCCAAGAAATAAGATATTCAAAGTTGAAATTTTGAAGTATACTAAAGTTTGTGTGCATATCGTTTTAAAGAAGTTTTTGGAAAAACCTTATCACCTAAAGTGATTCGAGGTAGAAATAAACCGATTGCGCACGTTTTAAGTGAAAAGTTTTAAAGTCCTCATCGCCCTTAGGCGATTAGGGACACAAGTGAAAAGTTTTAAAGTCCTCATCGCCCTTAGGCGATTAGGGGCACAAGTGAAAAGTTTTAAAGTCCTCATCGCCCTTAGGCGATTAGGGGCACAACTGAAAAGTTTTAAAGTCCTCATCGCCCTTAGGCGATTAGGGGCACAAGTGAAAAGTTTTTAAAGTCCTCATCGTCCTTTGGCGATCGGAGGCATCCAGCGAAGTTCAAAGTCCTCGATGTTCTCGCGCATCTTAAGGCAACAGAGGAAGACCTCCTTGCCTTTGAGCAAGTGCAGGCGAGAAAGGGGAAGTCCTCCTTGCCTTTGAGCAAGTGTAGGCAACAGAGGAAGACCTCCTTGCCTTTGAGCTAGTGTAGGCAACAGAGGAAGACCTCCTTGCCTTTGAGCAAGTGTAGGCAACAGAGGAAGACCTCCTCGCCTTTGAGCAAGTGTAGGCAACAGAGGAAGACCTCCTTGCCTTTGAGCAAGTGTAGGCAATAAAGGAAGTCCTCCTTGCCTTTGAGCAAGTGTAGGCAACAGAGGAAGACCTCCTTGCCTTTGAGCAGGTGTAGGCAACAGAGGAAGTCCTCCTTGCCTTTGAGCAGGTGTAGGCAACAGAGGAAGACCTCCTTGCCTTTGAGCAGGTGCAGGCGAGAAAGAAGAAGACCTCCTTGCCTTTGAGCAAGTGTAGGCGAGAAAGAAGAAGACCTCCTTGCCTTTGAGCAAGTGTAGGCAGCAGAGGAAGTCCTCCTTGCCTTTGAGCAGGTGTAGGCAACAGAGGAAGACCTCCTTGCCTTTGAGCAAGTGCAGGCGAGAAAGAAGAAGACCTCCTTGCCTTTGAGCAAGTGTAGGCGAGAAAGAAGAAGACCTCCTTGCCTTTGAGCAAGTGTAGGCGAGAAAGAAGAAGACCTCCTTGCCTTTGAGCAAGTGCAGGCGAGAAAGGAGAAGTCCTCCTTGCCTGTGAGCAAGTGTAGGCGACAGAGGAAGTCCTCCTTGCCTTCGAGCAGGTGCAGGCAAGAAGAGTTCATATAAAGGAACGACAAGTGAGAAAGCGAATAGAAGGTTGCAAAAGGTGATCCCACAAAGGACGCCTTATTTGGGTAAAGAAGGCAACATCGCCCAAAATTAATTCGGCAAGTACCAAATCAGAGGAATTTCTGGCGATGATGCAGGACACTTGGCATGTCAGTTAAACGCACAAAGAAACAAGGCTAAGTGAAGAGAACGAAAGATAACCTATATGCTTGTCTAGCAGGTCTTCGAGAAACTCAAAGCTAATGATAGACGCTGTAAGAAGGGAGATGTTGGAGGCGGCTACGCTTTTCCAGAAAAGGCAGAGGTCTTTGTCCAGTGCTCCCATGTTGTCAGGGCTCCTTGCCCTCCTGAAGCTATCCTTGGAGCCTTTATTTCCCTTGTCCATCCAGTACAAGGGAAAGACATCTACTGAAGAGGTCCTCCTCAGCTTATCAGCCAAGGTCGACTCAGGAGGAATCTCCCATCACCAGAGTATAAACAAGAGGTATTCTGGAGCTTATCAGTCGAGAAGGGGGACTTCAAAGATTAATCAGTCAAGGGAACCAGCATGAGTCAAGAAGTAAAGTTAGCACCACATCAAGTTAGCTCAGGAAAGGTTTCTGCTGTGGATTGAAGGGTGAGATGCACACATCAGTTAAGCACGGTCACCAAGCACAACCCACACAAGATAATGGTCGTCGAAGGAAAGGGGCAGAAGTAAGAACATTGATGTAGTGGCAAGACCTCGGTCGTCGGCCAAGAGGTGAGAACCCGTCAGCCCGGTAGGGCCAATAGCGATCAGGCGAGTTGTAAGGCTCTTCGTTGAGACAAGTCACAACTAGAGCCTGGGGGGCTTCTGTAGTGGCCAGACCTCGGTTGTCGAGAACAGATAGTAAAGGGTGAACCACGTCAGCTGGGTCCCACAGCATGGACCAAAGCCACGTGGAGTGGACCTCGCAGGCAGCTTGGATTAGCAAGTGATCGGTCATCGGTGTGCCTCCTTAGAGAGGGGTGATTAGTCATCAGTAGAAGAGATAAAAAGGTTACCTTTGGATGATTAGAAAAGCGTCACAAAGGTTGGAGATTGAAGAAGTCGAAGGGTCTCACAGAGAAATGCTTTGAATGTCTGAAGGCGAAGAAGAAGGAATGAAACAGCGTTAGTGCCAGAGTGTGCGCTCCTGTAGACCGCCAGAAGACGATTTCTTAGTCTTTTCGCTGGACCAGTCACAGCTCGAGACTGGGGGGCTTGTGATCCGGTCGGTCATCGGTAGTCGATGACGTCAGCAACAGTTGACCACGTGGACCGTTCACAGGGTGACACGTGGTAGTGGATAACAGGTGAATCAGGGAGGCAATCACCCAGAATGGTGATCGGTGGTCGGTGGCTAAGGGACCACCACCCGCAAATCAGTGTTAGGTGAGCGCCTGGAAGCAGAGCGCGAGAAGTAAAGAAGCACTGATCAGTCATCGGGGGTTTCCTGTTAACACATAGTTACGTTGGGACCTAGGCTCCCAGCGAGAGCGTTACGCAAGAAGCACAGATCAGTGATCGCCTATCGCCATGTGTGAAGATCAGTAATCGCCTATCGCCGTGTGTGAAGATGAGTAAATCGCCTAGATTGCACATGATCGCCGTGTGTGGAGGTTAGGAGATCAGGTAGTCAGCAAGTCGCCGAAAGGAGCACATCGCCGGGTATTTGAGAAGACTTGGCAAGCACTTGTTATATGGTCTAAATACAGAAGATAAGTGGCATATCTGCCACCATGTGTAGTGTGGGTCGTGATACCCAGTGTTAATCAGTTCATCATGCTAAGGTTGCGCCCAGGGTAGCCTGTGCACTAAGCTACTCCCTATGTGGATAACTTAGTCGCAGGAGCAAAGTGAAAGTAACGTTTCAACTGTAGGTACTCCAGATGGTGACACGTGTATGACCAGATGTTGTTCACGTGTCAAGAGGAATAACCGTCAGGAGAGAGAAAGACTCAGGTATATATACGAAATTCTTAACGGAATTTGGGGAGGGATTGATTTTTGGTTGTGATTCACTTGTACACGGTTCTGAGTTTCTTTAAGATTTTTTGTTGATTAAATCACTGACTTGAGCGTCGGAGCGCAACCGGCCGCAGAGGCGTCATACTATTCTGTCAGGTTTCTTGGAGGACTTTCAGGTGAAGGTCATTGGTGTAATTGGCGTGAAGCTGGTGAGGACGAGGTTCTAGAAGGAGAAGTTCTAACGCTTTGGTCAAGATGCAGGATCAATACTCTATACACTGGTATGCTTGGCCGAGTTTTTGACTGGAGTGTTAGAGTGCATACTGCCGCCATGGCACCCCTTTCTGTCTTTGCAGGTGCAGGTTGTTTCGATACAGTGAAACCTTCTCTGAAAAAAGGAAAAGAGACGCAAGATTGTCGTAGAGTCAAACAACAGGAAAGTCAACTAACAAAAACAATCAGTTTTGTTAAATTCGATTCTATAAAAGCTAATTATTTTTTAATAAAGACCTGTTCATTTAAAATGCTTTTATTTATTTAAATTGATAAAAATAAAACAAATTTCGAACAAAATGCACTATTAAAGTGATTACAGATCAACATTCATTTTCTAGAAGCTAAATTTTTTACCGAGGATTTAATTTTTTATACAAATCTATCTTCCCATAATTAATGAACAATAATACAATCAATCCATCATATTATATTATATATTTTCATATCATAAAGAGATGTTACAGACAAAAAGAGAATAAAGCACGAATCAATCCTTAAAACACTGCATTGTCCCAGAAACAAAATGATTAATGAAGCACCCTTTAGCAGTCAAGGTTCCACAATGAAGAGTAGTAGAAGAGCTTTTGTGTTTTGTGTGTCTGCCACCAACACAAACCCTAAAACTCTTCTATATGAATGAATGAACTACATCCATGTTGCAGGTTCCAACCCCCTCTTTTGGACTCTACACTCCATTTCCTGCCTAAAAAGAATAGACAAGAGAAAAGCACGAAAGCAAACAAAAGAAAAAAGGATCCTTGGAATGAGCAACAAATTACCATATTTCTCGGCTTATTTCATGTCCCCATCATTTGGAAACTAATGATCTTTGCTCAAATTTGTCAATGCTTAGGGCTATGTTTGATTTTCTGCTGGGAAGTCTCAACTTTTTTATTGCTTTCAGTTGGGTTCAACTGTAAAATTTATTCAAAACTTAAAGTTCACAGATTTTATATTCAACATATATCATGAATTTGGTTGTATAAAAGTTATATACTAAGTATGAGAAAACCTTAAGTAAAAGTTAAAATGTAGTTTTAAAAATTGTAATACTACTTTTGAATTTCAATACGTAAAATAAAAAGAAATAATTTACTTTTATGGCTAGAAAAGAAAAATATTTTCAACTTGTTGTCATTTAACCAAAAATCTAGTTGTCTATGTTTATATCTCTTAGAAGAGTTCGAAACTATTTTGGGTGCTGATACTTCAACACTCCACACAGTAAAAGACATTCATTTAATAATTTCATAAATTAATAATGAGTGTGGTTTGTTTTTTCAGTGTGAAACTAACTTTTTTCAACTATTTTTAATTCAAAAATATTAAATTCATTACCCTTCATTCATATTTTGAAATTTAAAAGTGTTCCTTTCAATTTTAAGAAAAAAACATTTGAACTTTTAGCCAAGCTATATCTCCATTATATCTCCATCTTAGGAGATCAGATAATCATCATTTTGCATTAGAAAAAGAACCTCCTTTTCCTGTTTGTTCAGTCCTTTCTTAGCCCCACATACGACAAAAACATAATACACATAAAAGAATTTCAATTTAAAGTATTAATCAGTTTCTAAGCTCTATTTTCTCAGATGGGTGCTCTTCAGTCTACACTTCTCTACTTGATTTTACTACACTCATGCAGGATTGTTGCTTACAAGAACCAAGAGTGGAAGAAAGCCACTGCAACGTATGCCAAAGACTTAGAGGGATCTCTTGTCACCGGTACTACTTCTCTGTCTCCTTGGTTCTTCTTAGATAGTCTCAGGATGAAAACAACATCATGTTTTTGACAATGTGGTTGTACTATGTGTTGCAGAAGGAGCTTGTGGTTATGGAGATCTCCACAAGGCAAGTTATGGGAAACACAGTGCTGGCTTAAGCACCATGTTGTTCGACAGAGGGAGCGCATGTGGTGCCTGCTATGAAATTAGATGTGTTGACCATATCTTGTGGTGTGTGATGGGAAGCCCTTCTGTAGTTGTTACTGTTACAGATTTCTGTGCTCCAAATTATGGGCTTTCTGTTGATTATGGTGGCTGGTGCAATTTTCCAAGAGAACATTTTGAGATGTCAAAGACTGCATTTGCTGAAATTGCCAAGAATAAAGCTGATATAGTGCCGGTTCAGTATAGAAGGTAACCAAAATAAAAGTTTCAATGGTAAAGAATGATTACATTTAGGGTCAAATCTGTCGTAGGAGCTCTATTTTCAGTCTAAATTGGTCTTGACCTTAAAAACATGATTTTTTTTGTATTTTTGATATTTTGAGAATTTTATCCTTCACCCCAACTGTTTTGGTAACTGTTAAAAGAACGAAATTTAGCATGTAACATATAAGAATAAGACCAAAATATTTGGTTAAAAGTGAACAGACTTAAAGCACATTTGAGTCTATGTTAATATTTAAGTTTGTTGCAGAGTAAAGTGTGAAAGAAGTGGTGGCGTGAGATTCACAATGAGTGGGGGTTCTCACTTCTATCAAGTGCTGATTTCCAATGTTGGTCTGGATGGTGAAGTGATTGCTGTGAAAGTGAAGGGGTCTAGAACAGGATGGATACCAATGGCAAGGAACTGGGGACAAAACTGGCACTGCAATGTCAACTTTCAAAATCAGCCTTTGTCCTTTGAGGTAACAATCAGTGGTGGAAAAACACTCACATCTTACAATGTAGCACCCGCAAAGTGGATGTTAGGACAGACATTTGAAGGAAAACAGTTTCAGGATGAGTAGATTCACAAGTCTAGATAGGATAAGTTTTGGGGAGGCTTGAATTTTTAACTTTATAAGCTGTAATTGTAAACATGATTAGTGAAATCACCTGTCAAAGAGCACAAGCTTAATTGTATATATATATTTGCTCATGATTCATGATCAAACCCTTGTTCAAGCCTGTGGTGAAAATGAAATAAAGAAAAAAATTTGCGCAAAGGCTAACCTATGATCCCAATCCTAAAGATTCCATTGATCAAAAGTTCAGTCAATAGAGGAACATGTAATTACTTGAAAAGTAATGACCTGTGTAAGAATTCAAATGAAGAACTCATTTTCTTTTCCATCTTCTGATTTATTTTAGTAGCTTCTTGAGCATATTTTGATTTTGATTTGAAGTCACTGCTCTCAGGACAACAAACTTCAGCAGTTTCAACTAGTTCCACTTCTTCTATGCATTCTAAAAAGGGAAAAAGTTTTCTGGATTAATATTTTAATCAAGTTCCACTTGCCGTTTAATTCATGGAATTTTTCCAATATCAAAGCAAGATTATAGAAGAAAAATTGCATCTGAATACTCCAAATCTTTGACAAAATAATCCATCTTAAGAATGAAAAGTTCTTCATTACAAGAGAAAGAATAATTTTAATTTATCATTTATCCAATAAACATTCATTGCATGCACGCATAGAAAGAGACGAGGTGTAAGTGTAATAGCTCGACACGTCAAACTACACGAACACCGAAACGGTGCCGCTTGCTAAATATAAGCATCAGCACCTTCTTCTCTTCACTTGCTTCCGTTCAGTCCTTTTCTATTTGGAGCTTTCTAGAATCTTCTCTTCAGACCTGAAGCCATGGCGGTTCGGTTCTTCCAGAACCCGATGCCCGAATTCGTACCCGAAGCGACGCCGTCTACTCCGCAGGAACAAGAAGAAGCCCTCACAGTAGGGGACTCACTCCCGAAGCTCCTGGCCATGCCCCACGCGCCACTCTCGGAGCGTCTCAAACGCGCCGCTCTAGACCTCAAAGAAACCGTACCCAACGAATCCTACCCTCATTTTCTTCTCTTTCTTGTTTTTGACGCACTCTTCTCCGCTCTGACACGTCGGTGGTTTGGTGTCAGATAGTGATAGAAACGTGGGGGGTGTCTTGGCAAAAAGATGGTGACTTTTCTCTCTACTGCGGCGTTCTGGGCACGGCTTTTCTGCTCTTGAAGTCTTACGAAGTGACACGCAACGGGAACGATCTTTCTCTTTGCTCTCAGATTGTGAAGGCTTGCGATGCCGCTTCCGTTCGTTCCAGGTTCTCTCTGTTTCAATTTTACTGTCATGTTTAAGTGTAATGGTTCGCGCTTTGAATGAATGGGTGACAGGGATGTGACCTTTATTTGTGGGCGTGCTGGTGTGTGCTCTCTCGGGGCCGTGGCTGCAAAACACGCCGGGGATGATGAGTCCTTGAGGTACTACATGGCTCAGTTCGAAAAGGTGATCTTTTCATTACTGTTTAAGTATGTGTTTGAATTAGCGTTTGTAAATTTTGATTACGAATGAAATTGATTTAGCTTAAAATTGATTTTGAAGTGAAGTGGTTTACGTTAGGATTTTATTTGTTTTTGCTTCTAAAAACAACTTAAAGTTTGTTGTAAATGTTTTTATCCAATGTGATAGTGATCCACAATTGTTTCAACTGATTTTTAATGAAATTAATGTGAAAGTGGTTGACAATTGTTTCAACTCAAAATCAGTTTCACATCTTTTTGAATTTACTTAAGGGTTCTATTATGCTTGAGCAGGATTATCGTCGATAATGCTTCTATTAGGCTTGAGGCTAGAACTCTGCTATCGAAAATGGTTCTGTTACACTTATTTAATTTATTTGTTTTGAAGTTATTATTGTAGTGATCTATTAACTGTTTGAGATCAAATAAATGTGATGAATGCAGTAATAAGAATTAACAACATTTTGGGGTGCAGATTAAGCTGTCAAAAGATCTTCCTGACGAGTTGATATATGGGAGAGTTGGTTTTCTGTGGGCCTGTTTGTTCCTAAACAAACACCTTGGTCAGGGGACGGTTCCTTCCAGTTATACAGTGGGTTTGGTCCCAACTATTCTTGTCATGTTTTACTCTGTTGTGTGCTGAATTGGGGAGAGGACTCAATAAGTAAAATGGGATTGTTATTTCAGGCTATGGTTGTTGATGAAGTCATTAAAAGTGGAAGGAGGTTGGGTAGGAAGGGGAGATGCCCATTGATGTTTGAATGGTATGGGGAGAAGTATTGGGGTGCTGCGCATGGATTGGCTGGGATTATGCATGTGCTGATGGATATGGAGTTGAAGCCAGATGAGCTTGAGGACGTTAAGGGAACTCTCAAATACATGATAAGCAATCGCTTTTCCAGTGGAAACTATCCCGCTAGTGAAGATGATAGGAAGAGCGACGTTCTTGTGCATTGGTGTCATGGAGCTCCAGGGATAGCCCTTACACTTGTCAAAGCAGCTAAGGTTATAGATAGATAACTTTAACTCACTTGTTAACATATGTTTTCTCAAATGAAAACTTTATGATCGTTTAGGGAGTTGCAAAAGTTATATAGTTATCCATGGTTTAATGGGATTAAAATCTCCATTTTGTGTTTCCTTTGCATTAAGTGATTTTAATCCTTCAGAGAGATACTTTTAATGCTTTGATTAAATGCTTTTTCTTGATCAATTCTGCCTCTTGCTTCTGTAAGATGACAGCATTGTAGAAGCTCTATGCCATCATCATCAGTGCCTTCTATTTTTCATGTAGAGCATTGTCATAGGCATGGATTAGGAATCATTTTCCAATATAAGAACACTGAATGTGTGACTTTTGTGTATCATATAGATATAGTTTTCACAAACTGAATTTTGTTTGTTAAATGTTCTTGTTATCATGGACCACTTGGTTCCATTTTTTCTTTTTGAAAAATAAATCCACAGGTTTTTGGAGATAAAGAATTCTTGGATGCAGCTATGGAAGCAGGAGAGGTGGTTTGGAATCGTGGTCTGCTTAAGAAAGTTGGGATATGCCATGGGATAAGTGGGAATGCATATGTGTTTCTGTCACTGTACCAACTTACAGGGAATGTGAAGCATCTATACAGAGCCAAGGCTTTTGCTTGCTTTTTGCTTGACAGAGCTCATAAGCTGATATCTGGAGGTGAAATGCATGGAGGTGATAGACCATATTCATTGTTTGAAGGGCTAGGAGGCATGGCTTATCTTTTCTTGGATATGATCGATCCTTCCCTGTCTAAATTTCCAGCGTATGAACTCTGAGAATCTACACAGTTTGAAAAAGAGGCCTTATGTTATGTGTAGTCGTATCTCATGACTAAGATAAATGAAGTAAAAATAAAATGAGAGCCAGTCTTCGCAGGGGTTGTGTACATTTTTTTAAAGTTTCGAGTTATGTAGGAACTATGATTATGCAGTAGTGTCAATGTCTTCTTTATTTTTTGCTTTTTGGATGCAGTATATGAGATACATCTTTACAAAATAATTGAAGGTATAAGTTTGGAGTCTCATTATCCTGTGAAATAAATGACCTTAGGTTCTTAATAAACAACTATGATGTCTCAACCACTGGTTTCAAAATTTACAATTAGTATATGAAGCTAAGACAGGCAAAAAAATACTCAGTTCTTGTTTATGAAGTACTGTCAAATTTTTAAAGTTTAATACATAATATTTTTCATTAAGTAGTTTTAGATTGCAATACTACTAATGCATTGAGTGAGAAAATATATAATATTAATATTAAGGGTGGTGCTTAGAAAAAAAAAAGGATAAATTTATTATTACTGATTAAATTAAGTACTTTTCTTAATTTTTGAAATTAGTAATTAAGAGTGATAAATAGAAACAGGACGACCGAAAATGAAGAGTCTACAATCAAATGATAAAAAAACGATAAACAGAGGCAAATAGTCATAACTAAAGTACTGTGCTAAAATACAAATAAATATAAAACAGAAATAAAGGTATGGATTAGCCAAAAGAACTGACCCAAAGATATTAATTTTGAAAAAGAAAAAGTATTACTAAGGTGAAATAATGTTCATCTTTAGAAATGGTTAAAGTAGTGGTACAATGTGTGATGAGATTCAGAGGATGCTTAACTTAGTATAATTGGTATAAGAAAGCAAAATAGTGGTTGGTATTTCTCAGACTTGCATGGCTTTAATTTAGCAATTAATCCTTGGGATGGTAACAGAGATCCTCAAAGGTAAATACTTCTTTTGTAGTGGATTTCCTGGAATCGATGGTATAATGCTTGGACATAATCCAACAGTAACATGACTTTTTGTGACTTTTTTAGAAGATCCAGCCTCTTGACCAAAGCGCTAGAGCTTCTCCTTCCAGAACCGCGTCCTCACCAGCTTCACGCCAAGTCTCCGATGACCTCCACCTAATAATCCTCCAGGACACCTGAAAGAACAATATGGCGCCTCTGCGGCCGGTTGCGCTCCGACGCTCAAGTTAGTGATTGAATCAACAAAGAACTTCAAAGAAAACTCAAAACCGTGTACAAGTGAATCACCACCGAAATATGAATCTCCCCCCTCATTTCGTTAAGAAATTCGTATATATACTTGAGTCTTTCTCTCTCCTGACGGTTATTCCTCTTGACACGTGGATAACATCTGGTCATACACGTGTCACCATCTGGAGTACCTGCAGCTGAAACGTTACTTCCACTTTGCTCCTGCGACTAAGTTATCCACACAGGGAGTAGCTTAGTGCACAGGCTACCCTGGGCGCAACCTTAACATGGCGAGCTGGTTAACATTGGGTATCACGGCTCACACTACACATGGTGGCAGACATGCCACTTATCTTCTGTATTTAGACCATATAACAAGTGCTTGCCAAGTCTTCTCAAATACCCGGCGATGTGTTCCTTTCGGCGACTTGCTGACCACCTGATCTCCTAACCTTCACACACGACGGCCATGTGCAATCTAGGCGATTACTGATCTTCACACACGGCGATAGGCGATTTACTCATCCGCGAGGCGATAGGCGATTACTTATCCTCACAGGCGATAGACGATTACTCATCCTCACAGGCAATAGGCGATTACTGATCTGTGCTTCTTGCGTAACGCTCTCGCTGGGAGCCTGGGTCCCAGCTTAACTTTGTGTTAACAGGAAACCCCCGATGACTGATCAATGCTTCTTTACCTCTCGCGCTTTGCTTCCAGGCGCTCATCGTGCTCTGCCTCCAGGCGCTCATCGCGCTCTGCCTCCAGGCGCTCGCCTGACACTGATCTGCGGGTGATGGTCCCTTAGCAACCGACCACCGATCACAATTCTGAATGAACCTTCCCCCTGATTCACCTGCTATCCTCTACCATGTGTCACCCTGCGAACGGTCCACGTGGTTACCTGCTGTTGACATCATCGACTACCGATGACCGACCGGATCACAAGCCCCCCAGTCTCGAGCTATGACTGGTCCAGCGAAAAGACTAAGAAATCGTCTTTTGACGGTCTACAGGAGCGCACACTCTGGCACTAACGTTGTTTCATTCCTTCTTCTTCGCCTTCAGACATTCAAAGCATTTCTCTGTGAGACCCTTCGACTTCTTTAATCTCCAACCTTTGTGACGCTTTTCTGATCATCCAAAGGTAACCCTTTTATCTCTTCTACTGATGACTGATCACTCCTCTCTGAGGAGGCACACCGATGACCGATCACTCGCTAATCCAAGCTGCCTGCGAGGTCCACTCCACGTGGCTTTGGTCCATGCTGTGGGACCCAGCTGACGTGGTTCACCCTTTACTATCTGTTCTCGACAACCGAGGTCTGGCCACTACACAAGCCCCCCAGGCTCGAGTTGTGACTTGTCTCAACGAAGAGCCTTACAACTCGCCTGATCGCTATTGGCCCTACCGGGCTGACGAGCCCTCACCTCTTGGCCGACCACCGAGGTCTCGCCATTACATCAATGTTCTTACTTTTGCCCCTTTCCTTCGACGACCATTATCTGCTTGTAATGAATGAATTATAAATCTTGTCTTTACAACTCGAATCACTCTTTCTCCTTTACAGCTCAACTTTCACCTTGTGTGGGTTGTGCTTGGTGACCGTGCTTAACTGATGTGTGCATCTCACCCTTCAATCCACAGCAGAAACCTTTCCTGAGCTAACTTGATGCGGTGCTAACTTTACTTCTTGACTCATGTTGGTTCCCTTGACTGATTAATCTTTGAAGTCCCCCTTCTCGACTGATGAGCTCCAGAATACCTCTTGTTTATACTCTGGTGATGGGAGATTCCTCCTGAGTCGACCTTGGCTGATAAGCTGAGGAGGACCTCTTCAGTGGATGTCTTTCCCTTGTACTGGGTGGACAAGGGAAATAAAGGCTCCAAGGATAGCTTCAGGAGGGCAAGGAGCCCTGACAACATGGGAGCATTGGACAGAGACCTCTGCCTTTTCTGGAAAAGCGTAGCCGCCTCCAACATCTCCCTTCCTATAGCGTCTATCATTAGCTTTGAGTTTCTCGAAGACCAGCTAGACAAGCATATAGGTTATCTTTCGTTCTCCTCACTTAGCCTTGTTTCTTTGTGCGTTTAGCTGACATGCCAAGTGTCCTGCATCATCGCTAGAAATTCCTCTGATCTGGTACTCGCCGAATTAATTTTGGGCGATGTTGCCTTCTTTACCCCAATAAGGCGTCCTTTGTGGGATCACCTTTTGCAACCTTCTTTTCGCTTTCTCGCCTGTCGTTCCTTTATACGAACTCTTCTTGCCTGCACCTGCTCGAAGGCAAGGAGGACTTCCTCTGTCGCCTACACTTGCTCACAGGCAAGGAGGACTTCTCCTTTCTCGCCTGCACTTGCTCAAAGGCAAGGAGGTCTTCTTCTTTCTCGCCTGCACTTGCTCAAAGGCAAGGAGGTCTTCTTCTTTCTCGCCTGGCACTTGCTCAAAGGCGAGGAGGTCTTCTTCTTTCTCGCCTACACTTGCTCAAAGGCAAGGAGGTGTTCTTCTTTCTCGCCTACACTTGCTCAAAGGCAAGGAGGACTTACACTTGCTCAAAGGCAAGGAGGTCTTCCTCTGTTGCCTACACTTGCTCAAAGGCAAGGAGGACTTCCTCTTTCTCGCCTGCACTTGCTCAAAGGCAAGGAGGTCATCCTCTGTTGCCTACACTTGCTCAAAGGCAAGGAGGACTTCCTCTTTCTTGCCTGCACTTGCTCAAAGGCAAGGAGGTCTTCCTTGCTCAAAGGCAAGGAGGTCTTCCTCTATTGCCTACACTTGCTCAAAGGCAAGGAGGACTTCCTCTTTCTCGCCTGCACTTGCTCAAAGGCAAGGAGGTCTTCCTCTGTTGCCTACACTTGCTCAAAGGCAAGGAGGACTTCCTCTTTCTCGCCTGCACTTGCTCAAAGGTAAGGAGGTCTTCCTCTGTTGCCTACACTTGCTCAAAGGCAAGGAGGTCTTCCTCTTTCTTGCCTGCGCTTGCTCAAAGGCAAGGAGGTCTTCCTCTGTTGCCTCAAGATGCGCGAGAACATCGAGGACTTCGAACTTCGCTAGATGCCTCCGATCGCCAAAGGACGATGAGGACTTTAAAAACTTCTCACCTGTGCCCCTGATCGCCTAAGGGCGATGAGGACTTTAAAACTTTTCACCTGTGCCCCTAATCGCCTAAGGGCGATGAGGACTTTAAAACTTTTCACCTAAAACGTGCGCAATTGGTTTATTTCTACCTCGAATCACTTTAGGTGATAAGGTTTTTCCAAAAACTTCTTTAAAACGATATGCACACAAACTTTAGTATACTTCAAAATTTTAATTTTGAATATCTTATTTCTTGGGTGGCCTCGTTAAAAACCTTCCTTAGGGAAAAAAGAGTGCCCCCTTGCAACTGTTTTTACAAAACTGTTCATGATTCCCCTGAGTTTGTACTACTTACGAAGCTTTAACTGAAATGAAATATGAGGTGTGTGGAGTTCCAAGTACAAGGAATCGCCCCTCCTTCTAGTGTCTCCAAGCGGTAGGCGCCGTTCCCGAGTGCTTCGGTTATTCTAAACGGTCCTGTCCACTTGGGTGACAACTTATTCTCCATCACGTACTGGTGGGCCTTCCTCATCACCAGATCGTCGCTTCTGAACTGCCTCGGTATTACTCTAGGATTGTATCTTCATTCTATTCTTCTTTTCACCGCTTTAGCTTTCACTCTTGCTTCCTCTCTGACCTCATCCAGTAAATCCAGGTTCATTCTTCTCTCTTCATCTGATTCTTCTGCTACAAAGTGTTGAAAACTCAGCGAGCTCTCCTGGATTTCAACTAGAATCATCGCGCCACAGCCATACGCTAAACTAAAAAGGGTTTCGCGATGTCCACATCGGGCGAGTGGTCCTCGAATGCTTCCACTGGCATCACAGATCGAGCATATTTCTTGCGCTGTGACGCGGTGTAGCCACCTCCTGAGAAACCCCCAGCTATAGTGTGGATTTCCCCGTGGATGGGCACTTCATGTTGTTGGCCCTCGTTGCTCGCCGGCTGGGAGCTCGACGCATTTGCTACCTTCTTCTCCAGCAAATAGTCCTTCAGAAATCCACTTCTAACCAACTCGTCGAGTTGGTATCCCAGCGACAAGCAGGAGTCCAGGGTGTGGCCAAAACTTTCGTGGAATTCACACCATGCGTTTGGCTTTGGCCCCAACACCTTATCTGACATTTTTTCAGGCACCTTCAGCTTGGCAACTATGTTGGGAATGGCGATCAGGTCCACCAATCTCATCACGAACTCATGCCTCGGAGGGCGCTTGAATTCCCTCAGGCGACCTGGCCCTCTTCCTCTACTACTGTCATCGCCTTTGTTTTTCTTCGGATCATAAGGATGGTATGTCCTTTGATCCTTCTTCGCCGTCGCCGTCTCCAACACCCTCTGAGGCTGAGTCTTGGCTTGGGTGCGTGGTTTTGTAGGAGCCATATTCCCTCTCTTCTCCATCACTTCATTCTCAGCGGCGATGTGAGCCACAGCACGTCGCCGAATCTCTGCAAACGTTGCGGGGTGGCTCCTGATTAACGATTCGCTGAAGGGTCCAGGTAGCACGCCCTTCTTAAAGGCGTGCACGAACATCTCCTCATCTTTACCTGGTAATCGGACTATCTGAGCTCCAAACCTATTCATATAGTCCTTCAAAGATTCCCTCTGGAATTGCCTTACGTCGAACAGGTCATACGACACCATAGGTGGTGCCCTATTCACAATGTACTGATCGACGAAAAGCTTAGAAAACTGCTGGAAACTGGAAATGTGTCCAGTAGGTAGGCTCACAAACCAATCCAATGTTGTATTATGGAGAGTGCTCATGAACATCTTGCAATAGGCCGCATCCGATCCTCCCGACAACATCATCTGCGTATGAAACGCGGTGAGGTGAGCCTCTGGATCTTCCACTCCAGTGAAGGAGGCCTTCACCGCCGTGATGTTTGTAGGAATCGCAGCGTCCATGATCGTCTGCGAAAATGGCATTGGAAAAACTCGTGGCGGAGACGTTGGCGCGCCTCCACTAGTCGCGGCACTCTCCCTCTGCTCGCGAAGAGCCTAATGTAACTCTTCATTAACCTTGCTCAGCTCTTCGTTCCTGGCCTGGGAAGCGACCAGGTCGCCGTGCATCTTCGTCTACTCGATGCGCGATGCTGCCACATCTTCTTGCAAAGCACGCATCATCTCCAGCATTTGCGACATCGTCACGTTATTCTCTTCAGATTGTGGCGCAACTGAACTAGACCTGGTTGTCCTCATTTTCCTCATGAAACTTCTACTAATCTCACACAGCTGCCTTTCAACACGCAAAACCTATCTTGCAACAACGCTCAAGACACCTTCAACTTCCTTCGCACACAACGTTCGATCCAGGAATCAATCGGTAAAAACCTCCAGAAAACCACTCTTCACCGATTGGACTTCGATTCAAACGGTTAAAACCTCCGAAAAACGATTGCAGCAACAACCAATCGAATAGAAACTACCGAAAACCTCACAAACTCAACTGTGGATGGGAATCACAGTTTACATGGCCCCACGGTGGGCGCCAGAAGATCCAGCCTCTTGACCAAAGTGCTAGAGCTTCTCCTTCCAGAACCGCGTCCTCACCAGCTTCACGCCAAGTCTTCGATGACCTCCACCTGATAATCCTCCAGGACACCTGAAAGAACAATATGGCGCCTCTGCGGCCCGTTGCGCTCCGACGCTCAAGTCAGTGATTGAATCAACAAAGAACTTCAAAGAAAACTCAGAACCGTGTACAAGTGAATCACCACCGAAATATGAATCTCCCCCCTCATTTCGTTAAGAAATTCGTATATATACCTGAGTCTTTATCTCTCCTGACGGTTATTCCTCTTGACACGTGGATAACATCTGGTCATACACGTGTCACCATCTGGAGTACCTGCAGCTGAAACGTTACTTCCACTTTGCTCCTGCGACTAAGTTGTCCACATAGGGAGTAGCTTAATGCACAGGCTACCCTGGGCGCAACCTTAACATGGCGAGCTGGTTAACACTGGGTATCACGGCTCACACTACACATGGTGGCAGACATGCCACTTATCTTCTGTATTTAGACCATATAACAAGTGCTTGCCAAGTCTTCTCAAATACCCGGCGATGTATTCCTTTCGGCGACTTGCTGACCACCTGATCTCCTAACCTTCACACACGACGACCATGTGCAATCTAGGCGATTACTGATCTTCACACACGGCGATAGGCGATTTACTCATCCGCGCAGGCGATAGGCGATTACTCATCCTCACAGGCGATAGGCGATTAGTCATCCTCACAGGCACTAGGCGATTACGGATCTGTGCTTCTTGCGTAACGCTCTCGCTGGGAGCCTGGGTCCCAGCTTAACTGTGTGTTAACAGGAAAACCCCGATGACTGATCAGTGCTTCTTTACCTCTCGCGCTCTGCTTCCAGGCGCTCGTCGTGCTCTGCCTCCAGGCGCTCATCGCGCTCTGCCTCCAGGCGCTCGCCTGACACTGATCTGCGGGTGATGGTCCCTTAGCAACCGACCATCGATCACAATTCTGAATGAATCTCCCCCCTGATTCACCTGTTATCCTCTACCACGTGTCACCTTGCGAACGGTCCACGTGATTACCTGCTGTTGACGTCATCGACTACTGATGACCGACCTGATCACTACTAATGCATTGAGTGAGAAAATATATAATATTAATATTAAGGGTGGTGCTTAGAAAAAAAAGGATAAATTTATTATTACTGATTAAATTAAGTACTTTTCTTAATTTTTGAAATTAGTAATTAAGAGTGATAAATAGAAACAGGACGACTGAAAATGAAGAGTCTACAATCAAATAATCCAACAGTAACATGACTCAGGTAAGCCGATTATGTTGCTCATGTTGGAATGATAAACAAATTAATTATGCTTATTTACCAATTAAAATCGACTTATATATTTCTTAATTTTTTCAATATTATTTACATATATTTTTTTCAATATTTAAAATCAATTTTTGACAGGCATATATTTAAATGTATTAATCCGACGATATTAATTGCATTTAAATATTTAAAAAATAGTTGTGAAAGCCTGCAAAGAATTGCGGAGACTGGTAGTCAAACAAGAAACAACAAGAGAAACGCGAGAGAGAGAGTGGGAGAAAAGGAAGAAAATTTTGAGAAGTAAAGAATAATGGGAGAAGTAGCGAAGAGCAGAGACGCTCGGCGACGAAGAAGAATCCTCGACCAAGGATCCGACCGTCTCGCCTTCATCACGGGTCAGATCCAAACACTCCCTCCCACGCTTCCCGATTCCGCCGCTTCATCTCCCCAATCCCTCCACCCAAACACCACCCTTTCCCCTTCTGGTACGTACCTTCGCTTTTCTCCTTCAATTCCAATTCTCTTTCTCAAACTCCAATTCTAATCTCCCTTCTTTGCTTTCAGTTCACCACTCCGATTCCATTTCGCACAATCCCCAACCTTACAGCGACCACCACGCTCCCATCACCGCAGTCCAAACACCTCCCAAAGACCAGCCTCAAAGAGAAATTTTTACTGTCCCAACTTCTGAAATCCAACCTCAACAAGGCCAATTGCAATCACCGCCGCCGACGCCGCCACCGTCCGCCGAAGAACCGAAACGTTTCGTCACTCCGACTGATATTACTCGTGCCGTCAATTCCTCGAGGGGTACCCGTCTCTGTTGTTCCATTGTGGTGGCTCTTCTGGTGCTTTTATCTTTTCTGGGCATGAATGTTTTCAATACTGTGATCAGCTTTAGGCCACTCTACGTTGTTCTTGTGACCAATATAACGGTTGTGATTGCGAGACTCTTTTTCGGGGTACGGAGGGGATCTGGAAGAACGCGGAGAAGTGGTTCTTCTGGTGATGGTGGAGATGAATATTCGCAACTTGCCAGGATGATGGAGTTGTGTTTGGTGGCACAGAATGTGGCGGATGCTGTGTTCATGGATTGTGCTGTCTATTCAATTGTTCTCATTTGTGGCCTTTCTGTGATGAAAGAATGATGTGGAATTCTTGTGTTAGTTTGAACATTGAACTATTTGCTCCTTTTTTTGGTTTTGTTTTGTATTTTGTAACTGATTTTTTATATGATTCACTATTTTCCTTTGGTTCTGCTTTGATTTTAATGATCTCAAGTTACTCCCACTGTTGATCGGCATTTGTCTCGTCTTCTAGATAAACTTTTGTAGAATGATGAAGGGGTCTTGTATCAATTATGTAAGCAACACTGTAATCTGAATAATAAGAGTCATTAGGCTGAAATGCAGTGGAATAACATGATTTTTCTATGTAGTTAAGAAATGGATGCTCTTTTGGCGCTAATAACATATTTCTTTGACTGAATTTTTATTTTTCATTAAAATTTAGCAAACATAAAAAATTTGCATAGCCACGAGTCTCAATTCATGATTTTATAATTTCTGATAAATTTTAGTTGATAATATATATAGTGTGTTAGAAGGAAGGTAATAGAGTGTGGCATTTAGATGTCTAATTTTGTTGATTATTACATAGCAGAATTTTACTATTCCAGATGAGTGTTATATGGTGTACTATCGTACTATCAGATATGTGTTGTTTTCCACTATTTTTTGAATTTTTTTTCATATTCAGTCTTTGGTGGTACTGCTAAGGTTTTGCAAGCACACTCAAGGGTTTGCAGGCTGGGCCTAAAACTGATAAATTTATTATCTCTTTATAATATCAACCATCACAAATTGCAGATTTTATTTGATATGAAGTTCCAGACTTTATTACAACGTATACCCCTTCTTCATGAACTGGAGGTATCAGAGCCGGATATTACAGCGTGCGTTGGATTAAGCAGACTAGAAATTACACAGATCTTAATGGAAACATGTTTTTAGCCATAGAACAGAATCAGATACTTTGTTTGTCAATGAACTCAATGATGAGCTGGTTCACCTTGTCTGGAATTTGTTCATGCACAAAATGGCTTCCTTCTGGAATATATGTGATTTCCAGGTCAGGCACAGCACTTTTCACTGCTCCACTTCGGATGTAGTCCTCCATGCCTGGAAACTTGAAAACGTAATCTTTCTCACCCATGATGAGAACTGCTGGAATTGTAACCTTCACGTCACTCAAGCCAGTTTCCACTTTGAGACTCCTGCATAAAATTGTCCAAATGCAATGTTACTGAAATCTGTTATTTATAAATACCGTTTTATGTTTTTAAGTAACTAGGGAAATGAAAGGTTTTGTAGAAATAATTTTAGTGGAGAAAGATATCTGGAGTAGCATTTCAGTTTCCCTTAATAATTAATTCCACCTTTTCAGTTTTGAAAGAAGGAAAATGGGAATCTGTTCTATTTACCTGTAAGGAACTTGCAATGCATATCTGAATCCAGATTTTTCATATAAAGATGCATAGGTAGCAAGGTCTTCCTCAGAGAACCATGGTGGTAGAGGAGTAGATGGGTTGAACAAGTCCATGATTTCTTGATCATCAGCTGCTATTGGAATCTCACTTCTAGAGAAGAGAGTGTAGATGTTCCTTATCACTGATTTCACAGGAAAGCGGCCAAAATCCGCTTCTGCCCTTCCAGGCTCCTGTAAATCGAAATTAGTCAGTAACTGCTAACTAATATTCAAAGTTAGAAGGAATATAAAAATTATGATACCAGATGGAATTCGTACCTGCCACCTAGTAATGTAGAAGCCTTTGGGGAGAAGGTGGTTTTGGACAGCAGAGGGACCAGGAAGCAAGAAAGGAACGCCTAAAGTTATTACAGCACCCACTCTTTCTGGGTGTACAGCTGCTGTAAGATATGCCGGGATTGCCCCAAAATCCTTGCCAACAAGGAAAGCCTGATATAAACAATTGTAACAGAGCATGCAATTAGTTCACCATTCATCTCAGCGACATGAAGTCATAAAAGGAAGGAGGTGCCGTTTCACTCCAAATAAACCAAAATGGTTACAAAAAGAAAATTGTAACCTTTTCAACTAAGGTGTTTTTTTTTTTTTTCCCTATCCTCTATCATCAGCCTTAGACCAAGTTAATGCGTTTTTTCAACAAGCCAAGTTATCAGAAGAAACAAACCATCTCCTAGTTTCTGTTTGCGCTGTTATTGTACTTCCGTGTCTATTTTGGGGCTGCGTGTCGAAGATCTAAACCGAAGTTCACAACATGGATATAGAAATTCTAGCCACACATTACACAATGGTTTATTTCGCACACACGAAACTAATATATTCATAAAACATGTGCACTGTGGCACAGCTAGCCTTACCTTGGTGATGTTTAAAGCATTCAAAAGTCCCACTATTTCATCAACTAGGTCATACATGGTTTCCTTTTCTGGCTCAGCTGGTTGCTCAGAGAGTCCATAGCCTCTAAAGTCAAAGGCAATAGCCCTATAACCAGCGTTTGCCACAGCAATCATCTGGTGTCTCCATGTGTACCAGATCTCTGGGAATCCATGTAAGAATAGCACTGCCTTGGAGCCTTCACCAACACAAAAATGATTAATATGAAGTAGATGCAAATGACTGTTGGACAGTATTCCAAGAGGGTCTTGAAGGAATTAGCTTACCAGTTCCAATCTCTGCCACGTGCAGCTTCAGTCCCTTCACCTCGACTTCACTGTGTTGGATTTTCTCCATCTTACAAGGAGGGCCTTACTGCAAGTCAACAACACTTAGGGAGGAGAAAATATATAAATATCAACATCAAGTGACAGAGTTGTTCACGAAATGTTTTAGTACTTTTTAAAATAAAATATGTTTTATATTAAAATAACAAAGCATTTTGAAGCAGCAAAACTCTGTCACAGACGTAATTTCTCTAGGAAGAACTGGATAAACTCCGAACCGATTGTAACATTTCTTGCACTCAAAAGGCCAATCTTATGTGTTCTATGTTAATATATATATATATATATATATATATATATATATATATATATATATATATATATATATTTGTATTTATGTGGTTGAACAAGTTTAGATTTTCTCAATCAAGTTTTCAATCTTTCAGTTATTTGGTTGTTCGGCTTTTTGTCTCTTCATTCTCTTAGTGTCTTGGGGGTGGGTACCTGTAAAGACACTCTAACACTCAAGTCAGCGGTGAATATGTCTAGATCACAGGTGTTATAGTTAGAGAATCATTACCTTTTTCCTTTCAGATCTTCTTCTATTTATAACTTTCTTATAGCCTGAGGTTTATCCTAGGCCCATGAAGGCCTAATGTTTCCTTAATTCTGTTTAGGGAGTGATTAGTTGCTTGTGTTGATTTGTCTCCTTATGCCGAATGGACAATATGCCGAGAACATCATTCGGTACACGGTAGTACACTTGCCCCTAGACTTCTAGTGTGTGAGAAGGTGTCCTTGATTTGAAAGAAAATTTCATTTCTTTGAGTTTTGTCGGTGTCCCTCTATTCTTTGTTGGGTAATAGGTGTACTTGTCCCCTGGGTGTGAATAGTCAGAGGCTATGAAGGATCTTTAAATTTTTATAGGTCTTTTGAAAGAAAATTTCACTTCTTTGAGTCTTGCTGGTGTCCCTCCATTCTTTGTTGGGTAATAGGTATACTTGCCCCCCAGGTCCGAATAGCCAAGAACTATGAAGGATCCTTAAATGCTTGGATGACGTGATGTTCTATGGAATCTGAACAACTGCTCCAGACTATTGATGAGTGATTGATCTGACAGTTATGATTTTTTTGGTCGTTTGTCTCCTTTCAAACTTATAGATTCTATAAATAGGGTACCTTGGTGGTCCCATTTCTCACATTCTCCCTTTTTTTTGCTTCATTATCCGAGTGTTGACCAAGAGAGGTAACCATGCTTTCTTCTTTTTCCACTAGCTTTTTAAAAATGTTTGGAGTTATCGGTGTCGGTCCTCTAGTGGATGTGTCTAGCTTGAACTTTCAGAGTAATGAAGACACCATGGTTTCTTCTTGGCTTAGCAGTTTAGCGGGCGAGGAGGGTCTCGGCGTCGAGGTTGCAAGTCCTTTGGTGCACTTCATTGTCAAAGGTGTGAAGTTGGACAAGGCATGCGTCCATGATGGCGAGTATGAGTGGTAAACTCTCGAGTCCGTGAACAATTTTTTAAGTATCTATTGATGCCTGCGTTGAAGTTTTTTTACTGATAATGTAGATATCCTTAGTGAGAGCGTGCCAGATGGAATTTTATCCGTGTGTAAATGTTTGTCCTTTGATATAGTGTGTCTAGGGCCGGATCCTTCTATAAAAGATTTCTTTTTCTTTTATTCTTGCTTAATAATAGACATGCATGTTTGATTCCCTTTGGATGATTTTTCCATGGGAGTGTTGCGGGCTTTGAATATGGTGCCCATCCGAATAGTTGGGCTTATATCCAGGCTTTTTGGTTTTGTGTTCAGCTTTACATTTGGAGCCTACCCCTAAAGTTTTTTTACAGATGTATGGGATGAGGCCGAAAGACCGAGTAGGGTGGTTGTCGTTGGTTAGCTAGTCCATGTCATGTCTTCTTGCCCTTTTCACTTTTTTTTACAAGAACTTTAAAGACGACTTTCTTAAAGTTATAGTCGGGAAGGAATGTCATCAATTTTAATGGAACCTTCTAACAGCAAGAACTTTTTCAAAGACTTGTTCAATAAGCGCAAGTCGGGAGCCCTTCACCCGATGTCGATGACCCCCGTGCTTAAAGAGCTTTCTCCCATCAATCTTGCTAAGAAAGCTCGTAAAGAGAAAGAGAAAGATGTAACATCACACCATTAGCTCGACAAGTCATCTTTGAGGAAGTCCACCAAGCGACTTCACTGAAAGGTAGACGTCAAAACAAGGCCTCTCTGAGAGGCCGAGGTGGGGCCGAATGCTCCCAAGAATGACTTCCTTTGGCGGGACATGCACTTGTTCAAAAAAAGTCATGATCTCTCTCAACATCCTGGACCAAGAGTGTTACCTATCGGCTACTCATTCTGAGCTTTAACATGCCTTCATGGAGTTGAGTGCTCGGATGATGGTTATCAACAAACACATGGGTTCCGACTTACGGAAGATGGCAAGCGCTGATAATGACTCTTTGAAGGCTCAGTTGGCGAAGTTAGCATCCTCTTTACAAGATGCCTTTGAAGCCAACAATACCTTGGTTGATTAGAATAAAGATTGGCGGTTGAGGTTGCCCGGCTAAAGCTTGACGGGGATTTTTTTCGTCCCGACTAGAAGTTGCTCATGACAAAGAAAAAGAGTTGTAAGTCTTGAATGACAGTTTAAAACAAAGTTTGACCGATATGATGATGACTTACTACGTCGAGAATGACAAAAACTGCAGCTTCAGGCTGACATGTGGAAACTCGGAGCCGACTTGAAGAAGGCCTAAGATTATGCTTTCTTTCAACACCAACTTGGCTTTCAAAAGGCTTTGGAGCAAACCTTGTACTTCTACAACATTCCTCTCAATGAAGGCAAGTTTAATGTCGACAAAGACTTCGACAAGGGGAATTGATGCTAATTAAAATTATTTCTGATGAATAGGAGGAAGTTGTGGTTCTTCCTAAGGAAGTCGAGGCCAAAAAGGTGGATGCTTGAAGCCTATTGCATTGCTTATTCTTGATGTTCAGGTATAAAGTTCCCGACTTTTGGTGATTGGTTCCCGGGTGTACAACTCCCCAGGTGTTTGTAATGTTCTTATCGTTTACGACCTTTTAATATGATAACTCATTTCTTTCTTTCTTGTCGGCTTATTGGTTTATTATTAACAAGCGATTTGCTTGTCGGTATAGTAGCTTATTTCTTCTTCGTTGTTATTTCATTTTGTTGACATGAGTATAAATGATACTTTGTGTACTAGACCAGGGTGCTGAGCTTAGTGCTCAGGTGATCAAATGTTGGGGGTCAGCTCAGTAAAGTTGATGGACCACGTAAGTGGGCCCCAGGAATGTGTGATGTGACGTTCATCTCGCGTATATGTATATATGGCTTGGTAAGCGAGAAAAGTGCAAGTGGTGTGTGTAGTACATTCGGGTCTAGCAAGTAAATATTCCCCAAAGACGCTTAGGCCCAAAGGCGCTAGGATTTTGGGGGATAAGCTGCATGCATGTTACGTGAAGGCTAGTGTTCCTACAAAAAAAAGATTGGACCCTGGAAGTCGGTACGTCGGTATCCAGACGCTTATTCTGTTAAGATTTAATGCACTCCAAGGAGATAAGATTTTGCGCAGCTGTGCATTTAAGATTACACACACTGTAGCGGAATTGTCTCCCATTGAATATGTTATTGAATATCCATTTGTTCGAGATAAGATTCTCAGGAGAAGTTTGTTACAAGAGGTAGCCTAGTGCTAGTCTAAAAAAGGGACTAGAGGTCTCAGGTGAAGGTACGCTTTTTCTGAGCCTTAAACTAGATACTTCTTGTTTATTATAAGCCCTGTACTGACTTGATCGTCGGAGTGGGATAGGCCGGTAGGGTGCCCTCTATCTTAACAGGTCCGATAACCCGACCACCAAGGAAAGCGCAGATTCCAGCAGAGGCAGACAGAGTCAGAGCTCGCCCGCAGAAGTCTACCGACGACCAGGTCAACCAGTAAGAACACTTTGTTTAACAATTATCAGTTTTTAACTTAAGTAAAAAATGTCATATTTTTTTCAATATGCGTAATAAGCTTTTGTAATAGGATTATTAATTTTAACATGTAAAAACTCCCTATCAATTACCGGTTTTAACATGTAAAAGCTCCCTATCGGTCTATCGGTTTTAATTTAAAAATGTTTTATTCTTGTATTTAGCTTGCGACTCCTGTTGTTGGCCTATCGATTTTAACTTTCTTTTCAATTTTATTGTTGTTGAACAAGGTGCTTTCATGCTTCCAAATCTGCTGTGAAGACTTCAAGAATCTACTACTATATGTGTTATTTAGTAGATTTTGAGTTGACAATTTACATCTAGTATTGATCCAAGTTCACTTGATTCTTAATCTCTTTTGAAAGAAGTGTTTTCTAAACTCTGTGTTAATTTTAGTCAGTTTTTCGTGCTTTCAATTAGTTGAAAAAGCTTATGTTCAAAGTTTGGAGCCTACAACAAGTTTTTCATCCAGTTGATTTATCGTGACAATCGATTGAATTGCACTTAGTGTTTTTCAAAGGATTTGAAAAAGCTTAGTTTTATTTTGTCTTTTCTGTGAGGCAAAAACAGTCGATTATTTCGACAAAAGAATTGGTTGTTTTATGTGCTGTTCTTCAAAACAGAAAAAGAAATCAATCAGTTTGTTTTAAAATCAATCAATTGTTTCTTCAAAAGAATTTTGTTATGAATTGCAAATTGCTTTTAAATGATTTTAACTGTTTTCAATTAATGATCAAACTTTTTAAACCTCTTTCTTAAGTCTATATTAAGGTTGTTTTATGATCATTTCAAATAGAAGAACAAAGCTTTATCAAAAACATTTTCAAGAGAAGATAAAAAGCTTTTGGATCATTACTTGTGTATGAAGTAGGAACTGAGTTTTCTATTCTTGTGTTATACTGCTTTGTAAAGCTCAAGTGTACTCTTAGTCTTTCTTTTATACTGTATTGTGTGTGAAACAATTTTAGATAGGGTTTATGGAAACTGTGGTTTTGCTGAGAAGTGTCGTGTGTTCTTGAGGGGTTCAAGATCAACATTCTTGGTGTGGTTTGTAATCTAGTTTTAACTAGTTTCAATTGCATAGTGAATTCTCAGTGGTTAACTGAGGACTACATGTAGCTTTTAGTTAAGAGTGAACCAGTATAGATCTCTTTGTGTGAATCTCCCTTTCCTTACTTTGATATACTGCTTTAAGTTTTGTTCTTTATATTTTGTTGCATTAAATAGTCAATTATTTCGATGAAATAACTGATTGATTTTTCTTAAAGAACTATTAATCTGATAATTCATCTAGTTGAACAGAAAAATCAATTGATTGATTTTACAGATCTTTTCATTCTACCTCTAATCTTTGTGAAAATCTTGCGAAAACAATTCACCCCCTCTTATTTAGGCCATACATTCTAACAAATGTAACATTGGTCGTCTTACTATTGGCTTTGTTGATTTTAATGTAACATTTGTTGTCGCTTTTAATGGAACATTTATTGTCAATTTTAATTGCTTCATTGTCGTTCTTGTTTCTGGCCAAAAGGTCAACCCGATTTGGCAGGGATCCATTTTATGGATTCTTCCTTAACCATCGTGATTGTTCTTGGCAAGGACCCACATATAGAGTTCTTCCTTAATTGAGAGCACATTTTATCTTTTTTCGGTAGGGACTTGTGAGTGGGTTGTTCCTTAATCGAGAGGATCTTGATTTATGTACATTCTTTGATAAAAAATTGATTTCATTATGGGTGCCTTGTTAAACTCATCGGCCAAAATCCCCTGCCGATGGTAGGAAAAAGTGCACTTTACATTTAGCTAAAATAAAACTTGAGATGGTTTGAATTCCATGTTCTCGGTATGCGGTTGTCGTTGAGCTGCTCTAGTTGGTAAGCGTCATTTTGTCGGCAATGTGGAAAGGTCCTTCCCAGTTGGAAGCAAATTTGCCTTATGTGTTGTCTTTGCAGGCGTCGCTATTCATTCTCCACACCAAGTCATCCTTTGTGATTGCTCTCAATTTGGTCTTGTCATTGGACCTTCTTGGCGCCCTTTTCTTGGATGTCTCTTCTCCTATCTTGGCTGTATCTTGTAAAACCTGGAGGAGATCCAATTCAATTCTCATGCATTATGCGTTGAGGTCAAGATTCTCGAGGTCTCATCAGATTGTCTGCTCTCCTACCTTAACAGGAAGCTTGGCATCTGTTCCATACGTGAAGTTGTATGAGGTTTTCCCAGTTGTGGAGTGTGGTGTGCACTGGTAAGCCCACAAAAATTCTAAAAGTTCCGCTGCCCATCTTCCCTTGGCGGCTCCTAGTCTCTTCTTTAACTCCGTTAGGATGACCTTGTTGGCGGCTTTGACTTGCCCATTCGTGGGGAGGCTCAACCGAGCTTACTTGATGCTTAAGCCTATCAAGAATTCCTTCAACTTTGTGTTGATAAATTGTCTTTTGTTATCAGTGATGATTGTGTGGGGTATGCTGAATTTGTAGATGATGTTTCTCCATGCAAAATCTTATACCTTCTTGGCTGTGATTCAGGCTAACAACTCAGTCTCGATCCCCTTGGTGAAGTAATCTACCACGATTAAGAGGAATTTCCTCTGTCCAGTTGCTAGTGAAAATGGTTTTATAATGTCCATTCCCCACATTACAAAAGGCCAAGGGGAATTAATGCTACATAGCTTTTGGGTCGGGAGGTGTCTTATCGGCTCATTCTTTTGACATTTTTAGCATTTTTTTTACTAAAGTTAGCACATTCGGCCCTTAATCTTGGCCAATAGTACCTGACCCTCAATAATCAACTAGGAATTGTTCTTCCGCTTGAGTGGTTTCCACATACGTCATTATGTAGTTCATTCATTATGTACTTGGCTTCCTCCTCATTTATACACTTTAGAAGCGGAGTCGCAAACCCCCTTTTTTATAGATCGAGCTTGATTATTGTAAACCCGGTCGATTTCCTTCTCAGTATAGGGTCCTAAATTTTTATGTAGTGGCTTCGGTCTTCTATTGCCTTCTTCATTGTGGATACCCAACTCATTTGGCTATCGATTTCCATATTCATGTATTCTTCCAACGACACAATCGATCCCGACAAGGTTTGTTGGATGACTATGTCATGTTGTGCTTTCTTCTTACCGTTTGCCAGTTTGGAGAGTATTGTTAGGTTTAGCAATGGCTAAGTTCAAGAGGGGGGGTGAATTGAGCTTATAAAATTTTTCAGAAAACAAAACTGTTTTCACAAATCCTGAGAAAAGAGCAGATTGATTCTTAGAAGAACAAATTTATTTTCTGATTCTAATATCAAAACCTGAACATTTAGCAGATTAGGTTGTGATTAAAAAGGATTTTCCAGTACAGTGAAGATGTTCTTGCACCACCAAAGATAACAAGAATTACACTAAGAAATAAAACCTTGAATATTTCAATATGCAAACTTGAATCAGTAAGAGTTTTGAATAGATTTGGTTTAACTACTTTATAATCTTCTTAAAGCAATTACGAACTAGATTCAATTATTCATGAATAATCAAAGAACCTTTTTTAGAATCTTTGAAGAACACTATGAACACACCCAGAAAGAACAGATTCAATTTCAATACAACAGATTTATTTCATGACAGATTATTAGAATATGTAAAAAATAAATGTAGAGATTAAGAAGAAGAATGCATACACAGTTTATACTGGTTCACTCATTAAGAGCTACATCCAGTTTTACCTCACACCAAGGTAAATCCACTAAATGAGTACAAAACAATTACAAAACCTTGAGTTCTTGAACTCTATAAGAACAAGGCACACTATGCTGAAAACCTCTATTTCAGCAAAACCAACACTTCAAGAAACACTATCAAGAAGTGTTTACACTACTATCTTTACACACAAAAGGAAGAGCAACGAAAGCACCTGGCAGATTTTACAAGAAATCTGGAGATTGTTGAAGATGGCTGAAGCTTCTTCTCTACCTTGAAGATTGTGTTTGATGAAGAAAAATAGTTAGGTTGCTTTGAAGGGTGAAATGGGTTTGTGTATTCTTTTATATAGCTTAGGATGAGTTTAAAGGTAGCCTTTTGCTGCATGACCTACCTGATATGTCTCATCAAGGTAATAAGATCAAGCACATAAAGTTTTTTAAAAGTTTTCAAAAAAACTACCTTAAGTTTTTCTCAAAACTGATTTTCTGCAAGAAAATAAATCTGTTGTTCTGTAAATCAACAGATTCTTTTTAAACTATGTCATTACCTTTTGAAGTGTTTTCAAAGCCTGTTTGGCACCAAGATCTTTGACTCAGCTTTTTTTCTGGTATGCTGAGCTGGAGGAAGTTTGAAAAACAATCCACTCTTTCTAAATTCAACCTGTTCTTTTTATAACAGCCTTTAACTGTTTTTTGAAAAGTTGTTATAAACTAGTTGTCAATATAAAGTGTGGCACTTCTCCTTTTGAAGGAGAGTTTTTTACACAGTTTTGAATAGAGCAAAAACATTGTTTTTTTGAGAGATCAAAAAGATTGGTGTGCCTGGTGAAATTTTTTCAAAGAGAATTTTCAAGTGCTTGCTCATTGGTTACCTTGATCAAGACTGAAGTGTTGTCATTGTGGTGCTGCAATTCTGCAGCTACTGTTTTCAGATTTCTTCAACAATCTCCCCCTGTTGATGGAGACAAAACCCCATTGCTTTGGATAGCTTTGAAGAAGAGATCATGATTAACACCTGCACTGCACTAGATTCTAGAATGTACAAAGAAAGATTTAAAAAGAGAACCAATACAAATTTATACCTCCCTGCAGCAACCTGGTTACTTTTCTTCAACAACCAGCAACCTGTATGAGCTATCTTCTTCTCCCCCTTTGGATTCATCAAACAGAATGGGAGCATATAAAAAGAAACATATAATAGCCATACATGATGGTTCAAAGTGAATCCATAAGGTGTTATAATAGTCGAGAATAGAAACATGCACCAAAACAAAGTAAATGAAAATATAATGTTCAACAGACATAAGGAGAACAATATTTGGAAAGGAGATAACTAGTCCCTGTAGTAAAGTTCAGCCAATTGTTCCAAGACTCCTTCGAGTTAGTAGTCTAGATGCTGGAACCTGGCTTGAGTCATCTCAAAATAAGCTTTTTGATCTTCTGAAAGAGTGTCAAGACGATGCAATACTTGCCTTTCAAAATTGGACAAAGGTTCATCTTTGAATTCAAGAGAATGGTATGCAACCAGTGCATTCTAATATGTAGCAGCCAAGTCGTCATGCTCCCTTTGATGAGCAGATGGTTGTACGAGTGAATCCACCTTGTGAGATGATGACTGGGGTATTTCATAACATGAGTGTTCAGCAGCTTGAACAGTGTCATCCTCCATAGGAACAACAACTTCTCCATCATCATTGTTGTTGTGGTTGGAAGCACCGTGTTCCATTCTGAAAACCCATGCTTCACCTTACTTGAGAAAGCCCATCTTCATGAGTGTGGAATTGTTGATTTCACTGATTGCTTTGATTGGGTCGTTTCTCTCATTAGTAGTGCAATTTCAAAACAATCGATTAATTTTGAAATGAAAATAGCATAAGGAAATTTGTAATCAGTCAGTCTTTTGGATTTGAGCATATGCTCTGTCATTACACAAATCCAATTGATTTTTATGCGATGCACGAGGCAGTAAAGTAGAATTTGTAAGGACCTGTAAAATTAAATTGGAATAAAAGGGTATATTTTAAATGAATTCTAAGTATGTTTTTATTTAAAATAAAAAGGAGGGAAAGTGTAGCTTAGAAGACTATAAGATTTCCTGGTTAGTACATAATCGCCGGTCGCCTACCACACATGATCGCCAGGGCGCGAGAGGCATGCAGGCATCGCCAGGGCACGAGGCATGTGGACGTCGCCAGGGCGCGAGAGGCATGCAGGCATCACCAGGGTGCGAGAGGCATGCGGGCGTCGCCAGGGATAGACATCGGTCGTCTCCCAGAGAGAGACATCGGTCGTCTTCCAGGGAGAGACATCGGTCGTCCGCCAGTATGAGACATCAGTGGATAGTCATCGCGCGAGCGGTCATCGGAGGAAGGTTATCGCGCGATGTTGAGTTTCACACAGATGAGGTGGGACCCAGGCTCTCAGCAGGAGACGTACTACATGCGCGACACGTAGACAAAAAGGGTGGTTCAGAATAGTGACCTCAGAGTGTTAGCCTGCGCAGAGGCACGCGTAGTCGTACTGTTCAGGGAAGCGTACACGCAAACTTCCCTGCAGGGTGGGTGGTGGCAGCGGCTTTTGTGGACAAGTTGGTTTAAGACTCAAAAAAACCCACTTCTGAGAGGGGAGGACGTTGCAGCAGTTCAAGAGTGAAAGAGTGAGTTTACCTTCATCCTTTCTCTTTTCTCTCCTTCGCGCTGCGATTCAGGCATCCTCAAGCACCAGTGCGACGAGCGACGACTGCCCTTGGAGCACCTGGAAGGTTCTCTGCAAGTTCTACAAACCAGACGCTAAAACAGAGCCTAGGCATCCTTTAAGCTCGGTGGGTTTTGGAGCTCTTGGTGTTTTGCGCAAGTCCAGGTAAGGGAAGCTAGCCTTATTTCCAACGAAAAACCTTATAGTAGATGTTTGAGATGATGGGGCGACGTGGTCGCCGGTTTTCACTGTTATTGTATAATCCCTTGTTTTTGGATGAGATCGCCGGTTTTGGGCGTTGTTCTTCGAACTCCCTGTTTTTTGGTTGTTTGAAACTGTTTGAGATTTAAATGTGATATTCGAAAATCTGAACCAGGGGATGATTGTTGTTGTGATTGGAATTGTTCATTAAATGTTGTATGATGTGTTGAATATTGTGAATGTGGGATCAAGGCATAGTATTTTCAGGAAAGAAAATACCGTGTAAGATCGTGTAGGGTGTGCATTGACCGGTGATTCGTTTTTATGAGATATCCTGACTCTCCTGATATAATGGAATCATATAGATGAAGTTATTCAAGCGTTGAGAGTCGAAGGAGGTTCATATGTATGGGTGAGTTGTTTGAAAGAGAACGAGCTCGACCCGTTGTATGGATTAACCCTGTCATGCGAGGATAGTGATGTTATTGAGATTCATTTATACGCTTGTGAATGTGTGTGATTTCACGGCGACCCTGTGAATGTGTGTGATTTCACAGTGGGGCAGTATGACAGGTGCAGATCTCTGAGTCTAGTCAATGCATGAGTCTTCCGGAAGTAGTGTCAAGTGTCTTGTGTGATGAGTCAGTGGAAGTCTGACGTGAGAAATGAGGAACATTGAAATTGATAGACACTTGATGCATTATGTGAATAGAACGACTCTTGTGAATATTGTGAAATGTGTGATTACTTGATGGTCATGTGAAGAGAATGAGAAAGTTGATGGTTTTATGTGGGTATCTTAAATTTATCTTATCTTGATTTTTAAGTTCATATCTAAACTCTCTTTCAAATATCTAGCTTACCCTGTGATTTTGGTGTTGTGATTGCTTTCTAAAACCTGTGATGATCGTGTATTTTTGCACGGGAGCAGACGAGGTTGCAGGTAATAGAGCTCCTCACTGAGTGGTCGCCGGAAGGAGATCGCCTGTTTTTATTTCTGATAGGCGATCACCCCTTTTCTGCTTTCTGTTAGGCGATCACCCTTGTATGTTGTCTGATAGGAGATCGCCCTTTTCTGATGGGAGATCGCCCTGTTCTGATGCGAGATCGACTGTTTGTCTTTTTACTATAATTTTGTTTACGTTTTTTTGAAGATTTGACCGATTATGTATTAAAATCCCTGTGAGGAGAAACTTCATTACATATATATAATTTTGTTCACTTCAATATATTTGTTTACCTTTATTTTCATTATATAAATATGAATTGTTTTTTTTTGCGGAATGTTACAGAATTAGGTTTTCCTCATGCAATGTAGCATGATTACTTCCCCTAGGTGTTAGCTGCCATGCAATAACATAGGCTAGAAATTTAGGAGTTTGGTTCAGGTTACCTGCATGAAACCTGTTTACGGGTTGGGTCTAATCTCTCATGTAGCTTGTGTAGAATTGAATCTTATTAAATTCTTGAATCCTGGTTGTGTTCCTTGTTCCCACCTTGAGGCTTGAATACTTGATTCCAGCTATGTTGCTCCAAACCTCACTTGTTATTTTTATTTTGACTCCTTTTACATGGGAAACCAAATTTTTCCAATCAAGGGTCAGATTGGTATATAATACATTCACGAGATCCGGATAAATGTTGCCATTCATTTCAAGAAATGGCTTCAGTCTCTGATGCTTGAGAATTGATCTGGGTTCGGTTAGTTTTTCACTCTTCATCCATGAAAACTCGAGAATCTTTGGCACATTCACTTGTTTTCTACTTATCTCATGTAAGTAGGTGTTCATGGCTTCAACATCACCATCGAACCATTTTTCCAAAATGCCTTGAGTGCTATTTTTCTGCTTTCAGGATTTCTTCCTTTTGTATACCAAGGATGTCATTTCTGAAACCTGTTCCAATTTATCAGAAGAAAACTAAAACTGGAAATCATAGAGTTAATATGACAGAAAAATTGGAAAAAAACTGGAATGCACTACGTGATTAAAAAAATATGAGATAACCTGAGAATTTGCAAGGAGAGGATGAATGTGAGAACTACAGGTTTTGAATACTATTATTTATAGAAAGAAACAAATTTTATTAATGCATAGCAGAGTTGGAGTGTGGAAGTAAAACAAATAAAAAACGCAGAACCAGTACAAATTTGATTCCTGTAGCAGTTTGTAGTTTTTGGAAAGGAGCAAAAGCATTTTGAAAAGGTGTTTCAACCATTAATATAAATCTGTTTTCCAATCACTTAGTCAAGTCAGTTTGAATTCCTAGATAAAACAACCATAAACCTGCAGGTCAAAGAAGTAAAGCAGTCAAGGGTCAAACATGATTTCTCTTTCCTAGTCATGTAGATTTCAGAAATAAAAATAAATAGATTAAAAAGAGAAACAACATATTTAAATTCTATAGTTGTGAACAGTTTATACTGATGATCCCTAGTTCATTTAGCAGAAAATTGAACCTTTCTTTGGAAAGAGGTTTTGTGAACAGATCAGCAAGTTGTAACTCAGTTCCAACAAACTTAATTTCACAGGTTCCACTTGCAACATGCTCTCGTAGAAAATGATGCCTTATTTCTATGTGTTTGGTCCTTGAATGCATGACATAATTTTTTGACAAGTTAATAGCACTGATATTATCACAATTAAGAGTAGAGAATATATACCTCCCTATACCACTGCAGCTTATAAGATCAGCTATTTTTACCCCGATGACCGATCGATTCCTCATTACTTTACCCCGATGACCGATCGGTGCCATAAGATCAGCTATTTTTCTCCCCCTTTGGATTCATCAAACAGCATGGGAGCAGAGGATAAAGAAACAAACCATGTATAATAGTTCAAAATAAAATTGTTCCAGTACAAACCACAATACCTCAAAACCACAAAGTTAAAGAGAAATTAAACCAAATTGTTCAGAGAGACATAGCAAATATAGACAAGCAAGAACATGAACATCACAACTACTTGTAATAAAGATCAGCCAACTGCTCTTGGATTCCTTCCAGCTGATGATCTAGGTGTTGAAACCTAGCTTGTGTCATCTCATAGTATGATTTTTGCTCTTCTGAAAGATTGTTCAACTTGTAGAGCACCTGCCTTTCAAACATGGACAGAGGTTCACCTCTGTATTCGGGAGAATGATAGGCAACCAGTGCATTGTGTTCTGTAGCAGCCAAGTCATCATGATTCGATTGATGATTAGCATGAACATTGTCATCTTCCATAGGAATAGCAGCTTCTTCATCATCATTGTTGTTATGGCTGGATGTACCATGTTCCATTCGAGGACCAGTTGCTCTTGTAAAAACCCACTCTTCACCTTCCTTGAGGAATCCCATCTTCATGAGTGTGGAGTTGTCGATTTCACTGATAGCTTTGATTGGCTCGTTTCTCTCATTAGTAGTGTCAATCTTAAAACAATCGATTAATTTTGA
The DNA here is from genome assembly GCA_013389735.1 of Phaseolus lunatus. NCBI lineage: Eukaryota > Viridiplantae > Streptophyta > Magnoliopsida > Fabales > Fabaceae > Phaseolus > Phaseolus lunatus. The sequence goes on from CM023867.1 coordinate 14,616,589, forward strand.
AATGAAAATTGCATAGGGAAATTTGTAATCAGATAGCCTCTTGGATTTGAGCATATGCTCTGTCATTATACAAACCCAATTTATTTTTATGCGATGCATGAGACAGTAGAGTAGAATGAGGTCTTCCTCATGTAATGTAGCATGATTACTTCCCCTAGGTGTCAGTTGCCATGCAACAACATAGGCTAGAAACCTAGGAGTTAGGTTCAGATTACCTGCATGAGAGATCTGGATAGATGTTGCCAGTCATTTCAAGAAATGACTTCAATCTCTGATGCTTGAGAAGTGCTCTGGGTTCAGTCAGTTTTTCACTCTTCATCCATGAAAACTCGAGGATCTTTGGCACATTTACCTGTTTTCTACTTATCTCATGTAAGTAGATGTTCATGGCTTCAGCATCACCATCGAATCATTTCTCTAGAATACCTTGAGTGTTATTCTTCTGCTCACGGGATTTCTTCCTTTTGTATACCAATGATGCCATTTCTGAAACCTGTTCCTGTTTATCAAAAGAAAACTGAACTGGAAACCATTTTATTAGTATGACAGACCATTTGAGAGACTGAAAAAAAATATGTTTAAAAGAGTAGGATAACCTGAGAGATTGCAAGAAGAAGTTGAATGTGAGAACTATAGGTTTTGAATACCATTATTTATAGAATTAAACAGATTGTATTAATGCTTAGCAGAGTTGGAGTGTGAAGAAGAAACAAATAAAAAACACAGATTCAGTACAGATTTGATTCCTGCAGCAGTTTCAGTTTTTGGAAAGGGGCAAAAGCATTTTGAAAAAGTGTTTTAGCTTTTAATGAAAAATAGCTATCCACACAGTTAGTCAAACCAGTTTGAATATCCATACAGAACAGCCATAAACCCGCTGGTCAAAGCAATAAAGCAGTCAAGGTGCATGTATAATTTCTCTTTCCTATTTATGTATATTTCAGGCACAGAAATAAACAGATTAAAAAGAGAAATAACAGATTGAAATTTTACACCTGTGAATAATTTATACTAATGATTCCTAGTTCATTTAGCAAAAAATTAAATCTTTCTTTAGAAAGAGGTTTAGTGAACAGATCAGCAAGCTGTAACTCAGTTCCAACAAACTTAATTTCACAAGTTCCATTTGCAACATGCTCTCTTAAGAAATGATACCTTATTTCTATGTGTTTGGTCCTTGAATGCATGACAGGATTTTTTGACAGGTTAATAGCACTGATATTATCACAATTAATAGGTATCTTGTTTAACAGTATTCCATAGTCACTTAGCTGTTGCCTTAGCCATAATGTTTGAGCACAGCAGCTTCCAGCAGCAATGTATTCTGCTTCTGCTGTAGAGAGGGCAACACAAGCGTGTTTCTTGCAATGCCAAGAAATCAGGCTTGATCCTAGCATGTGACATGTCCCACTAGTGCTCTTTCTGTCAACCTTGCACCCTGCAAAATCAGAATCTGAAAAATAGTTTAAGTATAAGGAAACATTGTTAGGATACCATAGTCCAACAGATTTTGTCCCTTGCAAGTATTTCAGAATTCTCTTGACTGCATTGTAGTGAGATTCCCATGGATCAGATTGATATCTGGCACATAAGCATACAGCAAACATAATATCAGGTCTGCTGGCAGTTAAGTACAACAGGGATCCAGTTAAGCTTCTGAACTTGGATTGGTCAACAGGTTTTCCTACATAGTCTTGGTCTAGTTGACAGCTTGTTGAAATAGGAGTGCTGATTGCCTTACATTGATCCATATCAAACTTTTTCAGTAGCACTTTGCAGTATTTTTCTTGACTAATGAAGATTCCATCCTTGAGCTGTTTCACTTGCAGGCCAAGGAAGAAGTTCATTTCCCCCAACATTGACATCTCAAACTCTCTCTTCATTGTATTGACAAAAGCTTCACACATTTCCTCATTGGTTGACCCAAAGATTATATCATCTACATACACTTGTACCAGAATAATATCTTCCCTTTTCTTCTTAATGAATAGAGTCTTGTCAGAATTACCACGATTATAGCCTTGAGAAAGCAAAAATTCACTTAACCTTTCATACCATTGCCTTGGTGCTTGTTTTAGTCCATACAAGGCCTTCTTAAGCTTGTACACATGTTCTGGATTTTTGTAATCTTCAAAGCCTGGGAGCTGGGAAACAAACACCTCCTCATTTATGTACCCATTTAGGAATGCACTTTTAACATCCATTTGAAACAATTTGAAGCCTTTGATGCTGGAAAATGCTAGAAGTAATCTAACAGCTTCAAGACGTGCTACTGGTGCATAGGTTTCACCAAAATCAATACCTTCTTCTTGGTTGTATCCTTTAGCAACCAGTGTAAGGACCTGAAAAATTTATTGGAATGAAAGAGTATGTTTTAAATAAATTCTAAGTATGTTTTTATTTAGAATAGAAAGGGAGGAAAAAGTTAAGTTTAGAAGGCTACGAGGTCGCCGGCCGCCTGCTACACATGAGCGCCAGGTGGACATCGCGCGGGCGTGAGAGGCATGCAGGCATCGCGCGGGCGTGAGAGGCATGCAGGCATCGCGCGGGCGGGAGAGGCATGCAGGCATCGCGCGGGCGGGAGAGGCATGCAGGCATCGCGCGGGCGCGAGAGGCATGCGGGCATCGCGCGGGCGCGAGAGGCATGCGGGCATCGCGCGGGCGCGAGGCACGCGGGCATTGCCAGGGCGCGATGCATGTGGACGTGGCCAAGGCGCGAGAGTTATGAGGGCGTCGCCAGGGAAGACATCGGTTGTCTCCCAGAGGAAGACATCGGTCGTCTTCCAGGGCGAAGGAGACATCGGTCGTTCGCCAGGAAGATGTCATCGGTGGTTGTCTTCGTGCGAGGTCATCGGTAGTTGTCTTCGCGCGAGGTCATCGGTGGATCGTCTTCGCGCGAGAGGTCATCAGTGGTTTCTCTTCGAGCTGGTAGTCATCGGCGAAAGGTCATCGCGCGACGTTGAGTTACACCCAGAGAACGTGGGCCCCAGACTCCCAGCAAGAGATGTTCTGCACGCGCGCCACGTAGACAAAAGAGTGGTTCAGAATAGTGACCTTAGAGCGTAGCCTGCGCAGAGGCACGCTTAGTAGTACTGTTCAGGGAAGCGTGCACGCAAACTTCCCTGCAGAGTAGGTGGTGGCAGCTGCTTTTGGAGGGATAAGTTGGTTTAAGTTACAAAAAAAAAAAGCCACGGCTGAGAGAAAAGAAAACATTGTTGTATTCGACGAGAGAAAGAGTGAGTTCCCTCCCTTCTCCTCCAGTTACCTCCTCCGCGTTGCGATTTCAGCATCTCCACACAAGAGTACGACGAGAAGCAACACCATTGGAGCACCTGGGAAAGTTCTCTGCAACTCCTTCAAAACCAGACTCAAAAACAGAGCCAAGGCGTCGTTCAAGCCTCGGTGGGTTTTGAGCTCGCGGTATTTTACGCAAGTCCAGGTAAGGGAAGCTAGACCTCTTTTTCCATACAAGCCACAGTGTAGCTATCTCTAAAGTGAGGGCGACGTGGTCGCCATTTTTGTTTTCATCTGCGTAAAATGCTCTGTTTGTGTGCTTGGGCGACGTGGTCGCCGGTTTTATATACAGTCTTCGAAACACCCTGTTTTTGAACTAGATCGCCGGTTTTGGCGCTGTTTTACGAACTTCCCTGTGTTTGACGTTGTTTGAAGCTGTTTGGGATTTAAATACAATATATATGTGATATTTCGAAAGTTTGAAACGTTGAAATGGTTGTTGCTGTGATTTGAAATATTCCTTTGTATGGCATGACGTCTTGAATGTTGTGATTGTGGGATCGAGGCATAGTATTTTCAGGAAAGAAAATACCGTGTAAGATCTTGTAGTAGGTGCATTGATCGGTGATTCCTAAGGGGATATCCTGACTCTGCTGAGGTAATGGAATCACGTAGAGGAAGTTACTCAGTTGTTGAGAGTCGAAGGAGGTCTATATGATGGGCGTCTCGTGTGAAAAAGAACGAGCTCCGCCTGTCCTATGGATTAACCCTGTCATACCAGGAGAACTAATGACATTGAGATGATATATGCGCATGCTGTGTGGATTCACAGCGACCCTGTGTGGACTTCACAGTGGTGTGGTATGACAGGTGCAGATCTCTGAGTCTAATCAACGCACGAGTCAATCCGGAAGTAGTGTCAAGTGTCTTGTGTGGTGAGTCAGTGGAAAGTCTGACGTGAGAAATGAGAAACATTGATAGTTTATAGACACTTGATGCAGTATTGTGAAATGGAATGACTATGGGTGAATGTTGTGAAATGTGTGATTTTGGGCGATCAGGTGAATGATATGAGCAACTCTACGTTTTACATGGATATTTTGAAACTTGTTTTACTTTGATTTTCATGTTCATGATTTAAACTTCCTTTAAATTATATAGCTTACCCTGCGTGTTATGGTTCTGTGGCTGTTCTCTTAAAACTGTGATGATCGTGTATAACTTACACGGGAGCAGATGATCTTCCAGGAAGTAGAGCTCCTTAGTGAAGTGGTCGCCGGAAGGAGATCAGCTGTTTTTGGGTCCCCCGATGGGCGATCGGCCTCGTCCGATAGGAGATCGGTCTCTTCCGATAGGAGATCGCCTGCTTCGTTTTTTTACTGTATTTTGTTTATGTTTCTGGAAAAATTTGACCGAATTTGTATTAAACTCCCTGTGAGGAGAAACTACATTTCATATATATATATAATATTTTGTTCATAGAATCTATTTGTTACCTTTATTTTCATTATATACATTTGTATAGTATTTTGGCGGGATGTTACATTAATGGTATCAGAGCAGTTCGTCCTTAGGATGACCTGAGGGCTGTGGATCCATTGTGTTTCTTCTGCTCATGAAATCTATTTGAGTTTAAAATAACAACTATAGTGAAAAGTTTTCAAACGTTTTTGTATTGAGATTTTGTGTGTGCTTTGGTGAATATATGTTATAACTGAAAATCTTAGTATTAAGAAAGAGAAGGTCCTGATAAAGTAGTGAGGGTGCACACTCATAACTGGATCGGGATGAGTCTCAACCTTAATTCCAAAGGTTTGATGTTTAGCATATATTGAATTCTGGTGTGAGCTATTTCATTTTCTTGAGTGTCCTTGTAATGGATTGAAAATGGTTGATTGGATTGATGACTGCATACCAGTAGTTGTTCTGGTGTTATGCTTGATGTTATAAGCATTATGATTCTGTTGTTGAACTCAAATTCTTAATGACTTTGAGATGCTGACCTTTGTAAGGTCTAGATGGTACCTCCTAAATGAATTGATTTCTGATCGATCTCATTCTTGTAGTTGTAGGGAATATAGAAACCAATAGATTCAGAATCCAGAACGAAGAAGATGGCACGTAGACCTTCTACCCCACCCCAACCTTCCTCAGAGATGAGCCAGATCGCCAAGGCCATCGAGATGATGGCGACTGCCATTCAGCAGCAGTATGCGGCGATGGCTCAGAACCATCAAGCCACAATGCAACACTGGGAAACTGCTCGATCTGCTGAGACAAACTCCCACGTCGGTCAGCCCCAAGAACAGATGGGACTGGCCGAGTTCATGAGGCACAACCCACCTAAGTTCAGTGGGAATGCTACCCCTGACCAGGCAGACCAGTGGGTCAGGGAGTTGGAGAAAATCTTTAGGGCGACCTCATGCCCTGAAGAGAAGAAGCTGCTGTTCGCCACTTATCTGCTATCAGGAGAAGCTGAGTTCTGGTGGATGGGAGCTCAGCAGATGATGGAGGCACGAGAGGATGTATTGGATTGGGAGAGCTTCAGGGTGAAGTTCTTGGAGAAATACTTCCCTGACAGTGCCAAGTTTGCAAGGGAAGCTGAGTTCTTAAAGTTGGAGCAGGGGGACATGTCAGTAAATGCCTATGCTGCTCGTTTTGAGTACCTCGCCCGGTTTTATACCCAGGCGACCTCCGAGGCCTGGAGATGTAGAAAATTCGAAGAAGGACTGAAGCATGGGCTGAAGAGGACCCTAGCCCCGATGTGCATCAGGGAATTCCACGCCTTAGTGGAGAAGGCGAAGATGGTGGAGACCCTGGAAAAGGGTGATTCTCGGGTGATCAGGTCACACCAAGGAGGTTCCTCCAGTGGGAGAGCTAAGGCACAGCACCCACAAAGCAAACCCTATGCGAGACCTCCACCACATCGGGCAGGAGCAGCACCTCCCCAGTTTCAACAACAGCAACCTTGGAAACCCAAGTGTCTTCACTGTGGTGGACCACACGCCTCCAATGCTTGTTTCAAGAAGATTTCAGAGAGGAGATGTTTTGTCTGCCAAAAGATAGGGCACGTTGCTAGAGAGTGCCCTAGCAGGAATGGGGCGACCCAACCCAGTGGCTCCCAACAGTTGAGGAACGAGGGCAACAGACCTCAGGCAACAGGGAGGGTGTTCGCCATGTCTGGAACAGAGGCAGCTCAGTCAGGTAACCTCATCCAAGGTGTTTGTTTTATTGTTGGTAGAGGTGTAAAAGCTTTGTTTGATTCTGGAGCGACACACTCCTTTGTGTCAAGCCTGTGTGTAGCCGAGTTGGGTCTTCTAATGAAGGAGTTACCCTTCGAACTGTTGGTCTCTACACCTGCGTCAGGACAGGTGTCGACCTCTACAGTTTGCCCCGAATGTCCAGTGATTGTAGAGGGACGCAGATTCAAGGTGAACTTGATCTGCCTACCTCTTCAGGACCTAGATGTTATCCTGGGAATGGATTGGTTAGCTGCCAATCACGTTCTCATTGACTGCGGTAGTCAGAGGATTGCGTTTCCAGACCTCCAAGGATCAGATGTAATTTCTGCTCAGCAAGGGCAGTCAGAGTTGGAAGAAGGGGCGAGGTGCTTTGTGATACTCGCTCGGTCGGAGGTGGAGAATAAAGGGGACGTAAGCAGAATACCCGTGGTGAAAGATTTCACGGATGTATTCCCAGAAGAAGTACCTGGGTTACCCCCTAAGAGAGAAGTGGAATTCTCTATTGACTTGGTACCTGGAGCTGGACCAGTGTCAATGGCACCTTACAGGATGGCACCAGCCGAGTTAGTAGAGTTGAAGAAGCAAGTGGAAGAGTTGCTGGAGAAGCAATTCATCAGACCCAGTGTATCTCCATGGGGAGCTCCAGTGCTCCTAGTCAAGAAGAAGGATGGAGGGTCTCGGCTGTGTACAGATTACAGGCAGTTGAACAAGTTGACCATCAAGAACAAGTATCCCCTGCCTAGGATTGATGATTTGATGGATCAAATACATGGAGCCTCGGTGTTCTCCAAGATTGACCTGAGATCGGGGTACCACCAAATTTTGGTTAAAGCTGATGATGTGCAAAAGACAGCTTTTAGGTCTCGGTATGGGCATTATGAGTATGTGGTGATGCCGTTTGGGGTCACAAATGCTCCAGCCCTGTTCATGGACTACATGAATAGGATTTTTCGCCCTTTCTTGGATAAGTTTGTGGTGGTCTTCATAGACGACATACTCATTTACTCAAGGACCGAGGAAGAGCATGAAGAACACCTGAGGACAGTATTGGAGATACTGAGGGAGAAGCAGCTCTATGCCAAGTTCTCGAAGTGTGAGTTCTGGCTGAGGGAAGTCAACTTCTTAGGACATGTGATATCTGCCCAGGGGATCTCGGTGGATCCAGCCAAAGTAGAGGCAGTGCTGCAGTGGGAACGTCCAAGAACAGTCACCCAGATAAGGAGCTTTGTGGGGTTGGCGGGCTACTATCGGAGGTTTATTGAGGACTTTTCCAAGGTAGTGGCTCCCTTAACACAGCTGACCCGCAAGGATCAACCTTTTGCTTGGACCGACCGATGTGAGCAGAGCTTCATGGAATTAAAGGAGAGGTTGACTAGTGCTCCAGTGCTGGTGATCCCCGAGGTAGGAAGACCTTTTGATGTCTTCTGTGACGCTTCACATCAAGGCTTGGGATGTGTTTTAATGCAAGAGAAGAGAGTGGTTGCATATGCTTCAAGACAACTCAAGGTTCATGAGAGAAACTACCCTACGCATGACTTGGAGTTGGCGGCAGTGGTTTTTGCCTTGAAGATCTGGAGGCACTATCTATATGGAGCTCGGTTCCAGGTGTTCAGTGACCACAAGAGCTTGAAGTACCTGTTCGATCAGAAGGAACTAAACATGAGACAAAGAAGGTGGATGGAATTCCTAAAGGATTACGACTTTCAACTCATGTATCACCCAGGGAAGGCCAATGTAGTGGCAGATGCCTTGAGTAGGAAGTCTATACAAGTCGCCACCATGATGATGGAAGAGCAGAAACTGATCGAGCAGTTCAGAGACTTAAACCTTGGAGTAGAATTTCACGTGAATCACATTAGTTGTAGCAAGCTGACTATAACTAATGACTTCCTGGGAATGTTGAAGGATAAGCAATTGGAGGACCCTAGCCTGAAGCGCACTGTAGAGTCACTAGGGACAGATCAGGCGAGAGGCTTTGAGATGGGCGATGATGGGATCTTGAGGTTTGATGGCAGAATTTGCATACCTGCAAATGATGAGTTGAAGAAGATGATCCTAGAGGAAGGTCATAAGAGTCGCCTTAACCTTCATCCAGGCATGAACAAGATGTACCATGACTTGAAGGAGTCATTTTGGTGGTCGGGCATGAAGAGGGACATCGCCCAGTATGTGACAACCTGCTTAACGTGTCAGAAGGCGAAGGTAGAGCATCAAAGACCTGGCGGGCTGTTGCAGCAACTGGATATCCCTGAGTGGAAGTGGGACAGCACCGCCATGGATTTTGTCACTCATTTACCCAGATCGGCAAAAGGTCATGATGCAATCTGGGTCATCATTGATAGGCTGACGAAGAGTGCCCACTTTCTTCCAGTGAATATGAAGATGCCTATGGTCAAGCTGGCACAGCTATACATCCAAGAAATAGTAAGGCTGCATGGAGTGCCTTCCAGCATCGTTTCAGATAGAGATCCCAGGTTTACTTCACGGTTTTGGCAGACCTTACAAGAATGCTTGGGAACTAAGTTGAGGATGAGCTCTGCATATCATCCCCAAACAGATGGTCAGTCAGAGAGAACGATCCAATCTCTGGAAGATCTGCTGAGGGCGTGCGTCTTGGATCAATTGGGAAGTTGGGAGGAGGTGTTGCCACTAGTGGAGTTTACCTATAACAATAGCTACCACGCCAGTATTGGGATGGCCCCATATGAAGCCCTGTATGGGAGGAAATGCAGAACCCCCTTATGTTGGTACCAAGAGGGCGAGGCAGTCTTGGTTGGGCCAGAGTTGATTCAACAGACGACCGAGAAGGTAAAGCAGATACAAAGCAGAATGAAAGCTTCTCAGAGTAGGCAGAAGTCCTATGCAGATCAGAGGAGAAAGCCTTTGGAGTTTGCTGCTGGAGATCACGTGTTCATGAAAGTGACACCAACCAAGGGTGTAGGGCGGGCGATCAGGTCAAAGAAGTTATCCCCTAAGTTCGTGGGACCATATCAGATCTTAAGAAGGATTGGCCCAGTGGCGTATGAGATCGCCCTACCTCCCCATCTGGCGAATCTGCACAATGTCTTTCACGTGTCACAGCTGAGGAAGTACATGGCAGACCCCAGTCATGTGCTGGATGTAGACGACGTGCAGATCAGAGATGACTTGTCCTTTGAAGCAAAACCAGTCAGGATTGACGATCGGCAAAGTAAACAGCTCAGAGGCAAGACCATCGACATGGTGAAAGTAGTGTGGGATGAGAGATCGGGGGATTCAACTTGGGAGTTAGAAGAACCCATGATGGAGGCTTATCCATACCTCTTTTCCTTGTAATCCAATTTTCGAGGACGAAAATTTTTCTTGTTGGGGAGAATGTAAGGACCTGAAAAATTTATTGGAATGAAAGAGTATGTTTTAAATAAATTCTAAGTATGTTTTTATTTAGAATAGAAAGGGAGGAAAAAGTTAAGTTTAGAAGGCTACGAGGTCGCCGGCCGCCTGCTACACATGAGCGCCAGGTGGACATCGCGCGGGCGTGAGAGGCATGCAGGCATCGCGCGGGCGTGAGAGGCATGCAGGCATCGCGCGGGCGGGAGAGGCATGCAGGCATCGCGCGGGCGGGAGAGGCATGCAGGCATCGCGCGGGCGCGAGAGGCATGAAGGCATCGCGCGGGCGCGAGAGGCATGCGGGCATCGCGCGGGCGCGAGAGGCATGCGGGCATCGCGCGGGCGCGAGGCACGCGGGCATTGCCAGGGCGCGATGCATGTGGACGTGGCCAAGGCGCGAGAGTTATGAGGGCGTCGCCAGGGAAGACATCGGTTGTCTCCCAGAGGAAGACATCGGTCGTCTTCCAGGGCGAAGGAGACATCGGTCGTTCGCCAGGAAGATGTCATCGGTGGTTGTCTTCGTGCGAGGTCATCGGTAGTTGTCTTCGCGCGAGGTCATCGGTGGATCGTCTTCGCGCGAGAGGTCATCAGTGGTTTCTCTTCGAGCTGGTAGTCATCGGCGAAAGGTCATCGCGCGACGTTGAGTTACACCCAGAGAACATGGGCCCCAGACTCCCAGCAAGAGATGTTCTGCACGCGCGCCACGTAGACAAAAGAGTGGTTCAGAATAGTGACCTCAGAGCGTAGCCTGCGCAGAGGCACGCTTAGTAGTACTGTTCAGGGAAGCGTGCATGCAAACTTCCCTGCAGAGTAGGTGGTGGCAGCTGCTTTTGGAGGGATAAGTTGGTTTAAGTTACAAAAAAAAAAGCCACGGCTGAGAGAAAAGAAAACATTGTTGTATTCGACGAGAGAAAGAGTGAGTTCCCTCCCTTCTCCTCCAGTTACCTCCTCCGCGTTGCGATTTCAGCATCTCCACACAAGAGTACGACGAGAAGCAACACCATTGGAGCACCTGGGAAAGTTCTCTGCAACTCCTTCAAAACCAGACTCAAAAACAGAGCCAAGGCGTCGTTCAAGCCTCGGTGGGTTTTGAGCTCGCGGTATTTTACGCAAGTCCAGGTAAGGGAAGCTAGACCTCTTTTTCCATACAAGCCACAGTGTAGCTATCTCTGAAGTGAGGGCGACGTGGTCGCCATTTTTGTTTTCATCTGCGTAAAATGCTCTGTTTGTGTGCTTGGGCGACGTGGTCGCCGGTTTTATATACAGTCTTCGAAACACCCTGTTTTTGAACTAGATCGCCGGTTTTGGCGCTGTTTTACGAACTTCCCTGTGTTTGACGTTGTTTGAAGCTGTTTGGGATTTAAATACAATATATATGTGATATTTCGAAAGTTTGAAACGTTGAAATGGTTGTTGCTGTGATTTGAAATATTCCTTTGTATGGCATGACGTCTTGAATGCTGTGATTGTGGGATCGAGGCATAGTATTTTCAGGAAAGAAAATACCGTGTAAGATCTTGTAGTAGGTGCATTGATCGGTGATTCCTAAGGGGATATCCTGACTCTGCTGAGGTAATGGAATCACGTAGAGGAAGTTACTCAGTTGTTGAGAGTCGAAGGAGGTCTATATGATGGGCGTCTCGTGTGAAAAAGAACGAGCTCCGCCTGTCCTATGGATTAACCCTGTCATACCAGGAGAACTAATGACATTGAGATGATATATGCGCATGCTGTGTGGATTCACAGCGACCCTGTGTGGACTTCACAGTGGTGTGGTATGACAGGTGCAGATCTCTGAGTCTAATCAACGCACGAGTCAATCCGGAAGTAGTGTCAAGTGTCTTGTGTGGTGAGTCAGTGGAAAGTCTGACGTGAGAAATGAGAAACATTGATAGTTTATAGACACTTGATGCAGTATTGTGAAATGGAATGACTATGGGTGAATGTTGTGAAATGTGTGATTTTGGGCGATCAGGTGAATGATATGAGCAACTCTACGTTTTACATGGATATTTTGAAACTTGTTTTACTTTGATTTTCATGTTCATGATTTAAACTTCCTTTAAATTATATAGCTTACCCTGCGTGTTATGGTTCTGTGGCTGTTCTCTTAAAACTGTGATGATCGTGTATAACTTACACGGGAGCAGATGATCTTCCAGGAAGTAGAGCTCCTTAGTGAAGTGGTCGCCGGAAGGAGATCAGCTGTTTTTGGGTCCCCCGATGGGCGATCGGCCTCGTCCGATAGGAGATCGGTCTCTTCCGATAGGAGATCGCCTGCTTCGTTTTTTTACTGTATTTTGTTTATGTTTCTGGAAAAATTTGACCGAATTTGTATTAAACTCCCTGTGAGGAGAAACTACATTTCATATATATATATAATATTTTGTTCATAGAATCTATTTGTTACCTTTATTTTCATTATATACATTTGTATAGTATTTTGGCGGGATGTTACAACCAGCCTTGCTTTGTTTCTAGTGATAGCTCCATGTTCATCCAGCTTGTTCATGTACACCCACTTGGTTCCTATGATATTCATCTCATGCTTTCTTGGAACCAAGGTCCACACTTCATTGTATTCAAACTAGTTCAGTTCTTCCTGCATTGCTGTTATCCAATTGCTGTCTTGCAGTGCTTCTTCCAGGCTTTTAGGCTCAATCTGTGACACAAAAGCTACTGTTCTGCAGAAATTGTTGAGAGAATTTCTGGTTGAGACTCCTTTCTCTAGTTTTCCAATTACATTGTCAAGAGTAAGATCCTTGGGAGTCTTCCACTCCTTAGGCAACCCTGCATTCACAACAGACTCTTTGACAGCATTTGGATTAGTTGTATCAAATTCAGTGGGTTGATTTTTCTACAGAATTATTCTTAAATCATCCACACCAGATTCATCCAAAACAGATTTCGGTATAGAACAATCTGTTTCATCAAACACCACATGCATAAACTCTTCTACTGCAAGCAATCTTTTGTTATAGACTCTATAAGCATGTCCATTTATTGCATAACCAAGGTGTATACCTTCATCAGATTTAGGGTCAAATTTCCCAAGATTATCTTTACCATTATTTAGAATAAAACATTTGCACCCAAATACTCTAAGATGGCTAATGCTAGGCTTTCTTCCTTTGTACAGTTCATAAGGGGTTTTCTTAAGAATAGGTCTTATTAATGTTCTGTTAAGCACATTGCAAGCAGTATAAACAGCATCAGCCCAGAAATACTTTGGTAAATTTGATTCATTTAACATAGTTCTTGCTAATTCTTCCAAAGATCTATTCTTTCTTTCAACCACACCGTTTTGTTGAGGTGTCCTAGGAGCAGAATAGCTATGTGTTATGCCATGCTTTTCACAAAACTTATCAAATTTTGCATTTTGAAATTCTCCCCCATGATCACTACGAATCTGTTTTATGCAGTTCTCATTTTCATTGTTCAAAACCTTTGCCAATTTCTTGAAAGCTTTGTATGTATCATTTTTAGAAGCAATGAATAAAGTCCAAGTATATCTAGAAAAGTCATCAACAATCACCAAAGCATAATAATTTTCAGCAAGGCTAGCAGTCTTAGATGGTCCAAATAAATCCATATGCAATACATCTAGAATTTTATTTGTAGAAACTATATCTTTAGATTTAAAAGAGGTTCTAATCTGTTTTCCTTTTACACATGCATCACACAACCTGTTATTTTTAAAGCATATTTTTGGTAGACCAGAAACAAGGTCCTTAGACAACAATTTATTCAAGTGATCTGTATGGATATGAGCCAACCTCCTGTGCCATAGCCAAGACTCATCACTTTTTGACAGCAAGCATTCATTTTCAGAATTGCTATTAACAATGTCTAGGAGATAGATGTTGTTTACCCTTTTCTGTAACGCCCCTAAAATCTTATTCATATTTATACCATAAAATAAACATAAAACAATAATATCAAAATTAGCATATGTATATATAATAAAATACATCCATCCCATACATTGTATTTCAAAATAATATCCCTTCTCTAGGGAATTTTAATACATAACCATCCAGTGTTTCAAAATAAAACAAAATACAACATAAGAACAGGCGATCTCTTCGTCCAACCGCTCACTGAGGAGCTCTACTGCCTGCAACATCATCTGCTCCCGTGTAATTACACACGATCATCACAATTTTAAGAACACGAAACACAACACAAAACACAGGGTAAGCTAGCTATTCAAAAAAAACTTGAAATACAAAACTTCAAAATCAACATAAATCAGCTTTTAAACACCCACATAAAATCCATCACTTTCTCATTCATATCACACAACCATCAAGTGTCTATCAACAATTTTCAATATTCATCTTTCTCACGTCAGAATTCCCACTGACTCACAACACATAGACACTTGACTCTACTTCCGGAAGACTCATGCGTTGACTCAGACTCAGAGATCTGCACCTGTCATACTACACCACTGTGAAATCCACACAGGGTCGCTGTGAAATCCACAGAGCTATGCGCATAAACAAATCTCAATATCATCACTCTCCCAGTATGACAGGGTTAATTCGTAGAACAGGTCAAGTTAGTTATCTTTCAAACAACTTACCCATTCATATGAACCTCCTTCGACTCTCAACGCCTGAATAACTTCATCTATGTGATTCCATTATCTCAGGAGAGTCAGGATATCTCCTTCTAGACAAGTCCCTAGTCAATGCACATTACACACGATCTTACACGGTATTTTCTTTCCTGAAAATACTATGCCTTGATCCCACATTCACAACATACAATGCATCATACAACACGTAATGGACGGTTCCAAATCACAGCACAATCAAAACCAAGTTCAGAATTTCGAAAATCATATACAGTTCACATTTCAATATCAGACAATTTCAATTCGTCACTAAAACAGGGGATTTCGAAACAAACATTAGAACCGGCGATCACGTCACCCAAATTTCAGAATCTTCTAGCCTAAGGTTTTTATTGAACGAATGTTAGCTTCCCTTACCTGGACTTGCGTAAAATCTCACTACAAGCTCTAACCCACCGAACTTAAGGATACCCGAACTTTGTTTTAAGGCTTGATTGGAAACTTGCAGAGAACCTTCCCAGGTGCTCTATGGCAGTCGCCGGTAGTCAAGCTGGGACGTGAGAAGGCCTGAATCACAGAGTGAAGGAGAGGAAGGAAAAAAAGGATGAAGACTAAACTCACTCTATCTCTCGCTACTCCAACAGCGTTCGAACTCCAACTAAGAGGAGGTGTGTTCCGAGACTAAGAAACGTAGACCCGCCATGCAGCTGCCATTACCCACTCTGTGGAAAGCTTGCGTGCACGTTTCCTCTGACAGAACTGCCACGTGATGTCTCTGCGCCTACCAACTTTGGGTTACCTGCCTTACCAACTCTCTGGCGTCAACTGTTCTGAAGCACTCCTAATGTCTACGTGTCGCGCATGCAGAACGTTCATGCTGGGAGCCTGGGTCCCACCTTATCTGTGTGAAACACGACATCGCGCAATAACCATCCACCGATGACTGCTTGCGCGATGACCATGCCTCTTATACCGGCGATGACCGATGCCTCTCATACTGGCGATGACTGATGCCTCTTCCTGGCAGACAACCGATGTCTCACCCTGGCAGATGACCGATGTGTCTCCCATCCTGGTTGACGATCTCTTATCGCCCTTGTGTGTGACGAGGACACATCGCCTCACTCTAGTCACTGATGTCACATCGTCACACCCAGCTGAGGGCTCGTCCTCCCATTCCTCTAAGTCTGTGGTACCACGGCTCACACTACTCATGGTGGCAGATATGCCACCTATCTTCTATATCACTCATCTTCTGTATTTAGACCACATACTAAGTGCTTGCCAAGTCTTCTCGAATACTCAACGATGTGCTCTTTTCGGCGATCATGTACACCATAGGCGATTGGCGATCATGTACACCATAGGCGTACCCTTCTTGATTCACGTGCCCCCCACCTCAAGCACGCCCACGTGATTACCTCACGATAAAGTCATCGCACCTGACTACTTGGTTAGTACAATGGTCAACCGACCGCCCTCTACCAGCTGACCCCAGACGTTGGGCGACGTCCGAGGTCTGACCACTATGGTATTTTCTATTTTTATGTCCTTTTTATTTTAAATAATAACATACTCAGAAATTATTTAAAATCTATCACTTCTATTCCAAATAATTTATAGGTCCTTACATTTTCCCTGTGAACAGCACCTTACCAGAATTCTGATTTGAAATTGTACATGTGTTGGCCTCAAAATTCACTCTGTATTCCTTATCACAAAGCTGGCTAATACTGAGAAGGTTATGCTTCAAGCCTTCAACATACAACACATTTTCAATTGTAGTAGAATGCTTGGTTCCAACATCTCCTCTACCAAGAATTTTCCTCTATTGTTGTCCCCATATGTGACAAAACCTTCAGCCTTGAGTTTCAGACTTATGAACTGGGACAGATCACCAGTCATATGTTTTGAGCAGCCACTATCAAGGTACCACTGATTTTTCCTGCTGTTTTTTTGCAAAACAGATTACACATATGGTACCCCTCTTAGTATAGGGTCCAGCATGATTAATACCTTTCCTTAGGAAGCCATTTGACTAAACCTTTAGGAACAAGATATTTTCTAGCCCTACATGTTCTTGATGTATGACCAGATTTCATGCAGTAGAAACAGGATGCAGTATGTACTGTATTTAATCTGTTAAAAGAGAAAAAACTTGTTTTGGCAGGAACAAAAAAACTGGACAGTTTCTTAATATTTTGCCTTGTTCCAGGATTATATCCTAATCCATTTTTATTGAAAACAACATTTTGAGAACCCAACAGTGTTTCAAGATTTTCTCTACCTTTGGTGAAATTTGATAAAGCTTTCAAAAGATATTCAACCTGATTTTCAAGTTTCTTACAATTTTCACATGTTTTGATGGATGCATGCAGGCAGGTTAATTCAAGACTAATTAACTCAGTTTTAGCTTTGTTTAGTTCTTCTTCAAGAGCCTTTACCTTAGGTTCAAGAACTTTATTAATTCTGGTCAGCTTATTACACATGACAGCAAGTCTATTGGCTTCATCATGAGTTTTTTTAAATGCAATTAAAAGCTGATCATAATTTTCAGAATCAGTTGAGTAATTACTTACTGAGTCTGAAGTTGAACCTTCATCATTTGCCATGAAGCACAGATTCGCTTCTTCACTCTCATTTGAGGATTCACTTGTTGAAGATACATCATTATCCTCCCAAGATATGTAAGCCCTTTTTCCCTTGCCTTTTTCATTCTTCTTGCTTGCTGATTTTTCTTTATGTGGATTGTTTGGACAATCAACTTTTATATGACCTAGTTTGCCACATCCAAAACAGGTGTAAGTAGAAGAATTAGAATCATTCTGTTTTGAATACCTTTTTCTTTGCTGTGTTCTGTCTCTAGTCTTTCTTTTAAGGAATTTGCTGAATTTTCTAGTGAGCAAGCTTAAGGTTTCATCTTGTTCAGGATTCTCTTCTTCTTCTTCACTTGTGTCATGCTCCATGGTGGTCTTTAAGGCAATTCCTTTGGCTTTCTTCTCCACAGTTTCTTGGTCTTTCAATCTTTTCAGCTCCAATTCATGTTCCATCAGCTTTCCAAAGAGTGCTACAGTGGACATCTTGGAAAGATCCCTAGATTCTGAAATTGCTGTTACCTTTGGCTGCCAACTCCTATCAAGGCATTTCAATACCTTTATGTTGAGCTCTTCCTTATCAAAAACCTTGCCAAGACCCGTGAGATGATTTACAATGTGTGTAAATCGTTTCTGTACATCTGCAATGCTCTCACCAGATTGCATTCTGAACAACTCATATTCCTGGATCAATGAGTGCTTCCTAGCCCGTTTAACATCTTCTGTGCCTTCATGAGTTACCTCCAGTATCTCCCACATTTCCTTAGCTGATTGACATTGAGACACCCTAAAGAACTCATCCATATTCAATGCAGAGGTGATGATGTTCTTGGCCAGAGAATCATATTGAGCCTTCTTCCTTTCAGCTTCACTCCATTTAGACCAAGACTTCTTCACAATTTCTTCTTTAACTTCCTTCATAGGTATAAAAGGTTCATTAACCACAACATCCCAAATGCCCATATCAATGGACTCCATGAAAATCTTCATTTTGATTTTCCAGAAGGCATAGTTGACTCCACCGAACATAGGAGGCCTATTGATGGATGCTCCCTCAGCAAAAGGCATCTTGAATTCAGACATATCTGCACAACTTGAGTAACCTACAAGCCCTTGCTCTTGATACCAATTTTTAGAGTTAAGCAGGGTCTGAAGATCAAGAGGGGAGAGGTGAATTGATCTTTTAAGATTTTTGCAATAGGAACTGACTTTTGTTTAACAGAGATTAAAAGAACAAATTGATTTCAAACAAAACAGATTTATTTTTCAAATTACCTTTGTACAAGCAGAACTTAAAAACAGATTGATTTTAAGCAAAACAGATTTATTTTTCCAAATCAGCTTCGTACAATCAGAACTTAATCGAACAAGATTTTACTCAATTAGAAGGAACAGCAGAACACACTTGTTCAGATATTTGCAAGAAGGTTTCAACCAAGAGAATAACAGTTCTTATTAAACCCAGAATTAACAGATTCAATTTCACATGAACAGATTTATTTTGGACAGTTATCAATTCAAATTCCAGAAATAAGTGCAAGGAAGGAAAGAAGATTGCACACAAGTTTTTATACTGGTTCACTCATCAAGAGCTACATCCAGTTCACCTTACACCAAGGTGAAATCCACTAAACACATACAACAATTACAGCATATACAGCAGTTCTTGAAACCTACAAGAACACTCATATACAAGGCTGAAAAACACCTATTTCAGCACACCTTGCACTCCAAGAAACCCTATCAAGGAGTGACTAACACTTACTGTAACATCCCGCCAAAATAAAGCCATACATACATGTATAATGAAAATAAAGGTGAACAAATAATATTGAAGAATGATAATATATATATAAGTAATGAAGTTGCTCCTCTTAGGGAGTTTAATACATAACCAGCCAAATGTTTTCAAAATTTAACGAAATTCAATCAAATACAACAAGACCGGCGGTCTCCACACATGAACCGGCGATTTGGTAACAGAAGGCCCAAACAGGCGATCTGCTAGCAGGACATAAATTCGGCGATCACCACCAAGAGATAGAAAACCGGCGATCTCTTCCTCGGCGACCACTCACTAAGGAGCTCTACATCCTGGAAGATCATCTGCTCCCGTGTAAGTTATACACGATCATCACAGTTTAAAGAGAAAGACAGCCAACGAGCAAAACACGCAGGGTAAGCTAGATATTTTAAAGAGAGTTTAAATAAGAACATTAAAATCAGGGTAAGCAATTTTCAAGATATTCACGTAAAGCTATAGATTTTCTCAATACCCTTCACCTGATCGTCCAGAAATCACACATTTCACAATATTCTCAAGAGTTATTCTATTTCACAAAACTGCATCAAGTGTCTATAAATTTCAAGTTCCTCATTTCACATGTCAGACCACCACTGACCCAGCACACAAGACACTTGACACTACTTCCGGAAGACTCGTGCATTGACTAGACTCAGAGATTCTGCACCTGTCATACTAAACAACTGTAATGTTTACCAGCTATGCGCATCAACACAATCTCAATCTCAAGTTCATCATTCTCACAGTATGACAGGGTTAATCCATATAACAGGCCGAGCTCGTCTTGTTCACACGAGACACCCATTCATATGAACCTCCTTCGACTCTCAACGCCTGAATAACTTCATCTATGTGAATTCATTATCTCAGGAGAGTCAGGATAATCTCATTATAGACATCACCGATCAATGCACATCCTACACGATCTTACACGGTATTTTCTTTCCTGAAAATACTATGCCTTGATCCCACATCCACAGCATTCAACACATCATACAACACTTAAATGAAAGATTTCAATCACAGCAAAAGCTCACTCCAAGGTTCTTATTTTCGAATATCTCATTTAAATCTCATACCGTTTCAAAGCAACATCAAAAACAGGGAGTTCGTAAACAACGCCAAAACCGGCGATCTAGTTCAAAACAGGGTATTTCGAAGTCTGCATTTAAAACCGGCGACCACGTCGCCCAAACACATAGCACAGAGCATTTTACAAGGATGAAAACGAAAACCGGCGACCACGTCGCCCTCACTTCAGAAATAGCTAAACTATGGCTTGTATTGAAAATGAAGTCTAGCATCCCTTACCTGGACTTGCGCAAAACACCAGGAGCTCCGAAACCCAACGAAGCTTGAACAACGCCTTGGCTCTGTTTTTGCGTCTGGTTGAAGGACTTGCAGAGAACCTCCCAAGTGCTCTAATGGTGCTGCCTCTCGTCGTACTCTTGTGTGAAGATGCTAGAATCGCAGCGCGAAGGAGATATCTGGAGGAGAAGGGAGGTAACCCACTCTTTCTCTCTTTGAATGCTGCAACGTTTTTTTCTCTCAGCAGTGGGTCTCTGCATCTTAAACCAACTTATCCACCAAAAGCAGCTGCCACACCCACTCTGCAGAGAAGTCTGAGTGTACGTTTCCCTGAACAGTACGACTACAGTTGTCTCTTGCGCAGGCCAACCACTCCCTGAACAGTACTACTGAGCGTGCCTCTGCGCAGGCTAACACTCTGAGGTCACTATTCTGAACCACTCTTTTTGTCTACGTGGCGCGCGTGCAGGACGTTCCATGCTGGAAGTCTGGGTCCCACCTTCTCTGTGTGTAACTCAACGTCGCGCGATGACCTTTCACCGATGACCATAGGCGCGAAGTCTATCCACCGATGACCTCTCCCGCGAAGGCTATCCACCGATGACCTCTCGTGCGAAGGCCATCCACCGATGACCTCTCGCGTGAAGGCTATCCACCGATGACCTCTCGTGCGAAGGCCATCCACCGATGACCTCTCGCGCGAAGGCTATCCACCGATGACCTCTCGCGCGAAGACAATCCACCGATGACCTCTCGCGCGAAGACTAACCACTGAGGTCCTCTCGCGCGAAGGCTATCCACTGAGGACCTCTCGCGCGAAGACAATCCACCGATGACCTCTTGCGCGAAGACAATCCACCGATGACCTCTCGCGCGAAGACTATCCACTGAGGACCTCTCGCGCGAAGGCTATCCACTGAGGAGCTCTCGCACGAAGGCAATCCACCGATGACCTCTCCCTTGCGAACGACCGATGTCTCCCCCTGATGATGCCCGCATGTATCTTGCCCTGGCGACGACATGCAGTCTAGGCGACCGGCGATTATGTATTAACAAAGAACTCTTATCGTTTTCTAGACTGCACTTTCCTTCCTTTTTAACTTAAATAAAACATATTTAGAATTTATTTAAAATATACTCTTTTATTCCAATAAATTTTTCAGGTCCTTACATTCTCCCCATCAAGAAAAATTTTCGTCCCCGAAAATTGAATTACAAGGAAAAGAGGTATGGATAAGCCTCCCTCATGGGTTCTTCTAACTCCCAAGTTGAATCCCCCGATCTCTCATCCCACACCACTTTCACCATGTTGATGGTCTTGCCTCTGAGCTGTTTACTTTGCCGATCGTCAATCCTGACTGGTTTTGCTTCAAAGGACAAGTCATCCCTGATCTGCACATCGTCTACATCCAGCACATGACTAGGGTCTGTCATGTATTTCCTCAGTTGTGACACGTGAAAGACATTGTGCAGATTCGCTAAATGGGGAGGTAGGGCGATCTCATAAGCCACTGGACCAACCTTTCTTAAGATCTGATACGGTCCCACGAACCTAGGGGACAACTTCTTTGACCTGATCGCCCGTCCTACACCCTTGGTTGGCGTCACTTTCATGAACACGTGGTCTCCAGCAGCAAACTCCAAAGGCTTTCTCCTCTGATCTGCATAGGACTTCTGCCTACTCTGAGAAGCTTTCATTCTGCTTTGTATCTGTTTCACCTTCTCGGTCGTCTGCTGAATCAACTCTGGCCCAACCAAGACTGCCTCGCCCTCCTGGTACCAACATAAGGGAGTTCTGCATTTCCTCCCATACAGGGCTTCATATGGTGCCATCCCAATACTGGCGTGGTAGCTATTATTATAGGTAAACTCCACCAGTGGCAACACCTCGTCCCAACTTCCCAATTGATCCAAGACGCACGTCCTCAGCAGATCTTCCAAGGATTGGATCGTTCTCTCTGACTGACCATCTGTTTGGGGATGATATGCAGAGCTCATCCTCAACTTAGTTCCCAAGCACTCTTGCAAGGTCTGCCAAAACCGTGAAGTGAACCTGGGATCTCTATCTGAAACGATGCTGGAAGGCACTCCATGCAACCTCACTATTTCTTGGATGTATAACTGTGCCAGCTTGGCCATAGGCATCTTCATATTCACTGGAAGGAAGTGGGCACTCTTCGTCAGCCTATCAATGATAACCCAGATTGCATCATGACCCTTTACCGATCTGGGTAAATGGGTGACAAAATCCATGGCGATGCTGTCCCATTTCCACTCAGGGATATCCAGTTGCTGCAACAGCCCGCCAGGTCTTTGATGCTCTACCTTCGCCTTCTGACACGTTAAGCAGGTTGCAACATACTGGGCGATGTCTCTCTTCATGCCCGACCACCAAAATGACTCCTTCAAGTCATGGTACATCTTGTTCATGCCTGGATGAAGGTTAAGGCGACTCTTATGACCTTCTTCTAGGATCATCTTCTTCAACTCTTCATTTGCAGGGATGCAAATTCTGCCATTAAATCTCAAGATCCCATCATCGCCCATCACAAAGTCTCTCACCTAATCTGTCCCTAGTGACTCCACAGTACGCTTTAGACTAGGGTCCTCCAACTGCTTATCCCTTAACATCCCAAGGAAGTCATTAGTTATAGCCAGCTTACTACAACTAATGTGATTCACGTGAAATTCTATTCCAAGGTTTAAGTCTCTGAACTGCTCGATCAGTTTCTGCTCTTCCATCATCATGGTGGCGACTTGTATTGATTTCCTACTCAAAGCATCAGCCACTACATTGGCCTTCCCTGGATGATACATGAGTTGAAAATCGTAGTCCTTTAGAAACTCCATCCACCTTCTTTGTCTCATGTTTAGTTCCTTCTGATCGAACAGATATTTCAGGCTCTTATGGTCACTGAACACCTAGAACCGAGCTCCATATAAATAGTGCCTCCAGATCTTCAAGGCAAATACCACAGCCGCCAACTCCAAATCATGCGTGGGGTAGTTTCTCTCATGAATCTTGAGTTGCCTTGAAGCATATGCAACCACTCTCTTCTCTTGCATCAAAACACATCCCAAGCCCTGATGTGAAGCGTCACAGAAGACATCAAAAGGTCTTCCTACCTCGGGGATCACCAGCACTGGAGCACTAGTCAACCTCCCCTTTAATTCCATGAAGCTCTGCTCACATCGGTCGGTCCAAGCAAAAGGTTGATCCTTGCGGGTCAGCTGTGTTAAGGGAGCCACTACCTTGGAAAAGTCCTCAATAAACCTCCGATAGTAGCCCGCCAACCCCACAAAGCTCCTTATCTCGGTGACTGTCTTTGGACGTTCCCACTGCAGCACTGCCTCTACCTTGGCTGGATCCACCGAGATCACCTGGGCAGATATCACGTGTCCTAAGAAGTTGACTTCCTTCAGCCAGAACTCGCACTTAGAGAACTTGGCATAGAGTTGCTTCTCCCTCAGTATCTCCAATACTGTCTTCAGGTGTCCCTCATGCTCTTCCTCGGTCCTTGAATAAATGAGGATGTCGTCTATGAAGACCACCACAAACTTATCCAAGAAAGGGCGAAAAATCCTATTCATGTAGTCCATGAACAGGGCTGGAGCATTGGTGACTCCAAACGGCATCACTACATACTCATAGTGCCCATACCGAGACCTAAAAGCTGTCTTTTGAACATCTTCAGCTTTTACCAAAATTTGGTGGTACCCCGATCTCAGATCAATCTTGGAGAACACCGAGGCCCCATGTATTTGATCCATCAAATCATCAATCCTAGGCAGGGGGTACTTGTTCTTGATGGTCAACTTGTTCAACTGCCTGTAATCTATACACAGCCGAGACCCTCCATCCTTCTTCTTGACTAGGAGCACTGGAGCCCCCCATGGAGATACACTGGGTCTGATGAATTGTTTCTCCAGCAACTCTTCCACTTGCTTCTTTAACTCTACTAACTCGGCTGGTGCCATCCTATAAGGTGCCATTGACACTGGTCCAGCTCCAGGTACCAAGTCAATAGAGAATTCCACTTCTGTCTTAGGGGGTAACCCAGGTACTTCTTCTGGAAATACATCCGTGAAATCTTTCACCACGTGTATTCTGCTTACGTCCCCTTCATTCATCACTTCCAACCGAGCTAGCATCATGAAGCACCTCGCCCTTTCTTCCAACTCCGACTGCCCTTGCTGAGCAGGTATTACATCTGACCCTTGGAGGTCTGGAAACGTTATCTTCTGACTACCGCAGTCTATGAGAACGTGATTGGCAGCTAGCCAATCCATTCCCAGGATAACATCCAGGTCCTGAAGAGGTAGGCAGATCAAGTTCACTTTGAATCTGCGTCCCTCTACTATCACTGGACATTCAGGGCAAACTGTAGAGGTCAACATCTGTCCTGACGCAGGTGTAGAGACCATCAGTTCGAAAGGTAACCCCTTCACTAGAAGGCCCAACTCGGCTACACACAGGCTTGACACAAAGGAGTGTGTCACTCCAGAATCAAACAAAGCTTTTACACCTCTACCAGCTATAAAACAAACACCTTGTACGAGGTTACCTGACTGAGATGCTTCTGCTCCAGACATGGCAAACACTCTCCCTGTCGCCTGAGGTCTGCTGCCTTCGTTTCTCATCTGCTGGGAGCCACTGGGTTGGGTCGCCCCATTCCTGCTAGGGCATTCTCTAGCAACGTGCCCTGTCTTTTGGCAGGTAAAACACCTTCTCTCTGAAGCCTTCTTGGGGCACACGTTGGGCGTGTGTGGTCCACCACAATGGAAACACTTGGGTTTCCAAGGTTGCCGCTGCTGAAACTGAGATGACGTTGTTCCCACCCGATGTGGTGGAGGCCTCGTATAGGGCTTGCTTTGTGAGTGCTGTGCCTTAGCTTTCCCACTGGAAGAACCTCCTGGGTGTGACCTGATCACCCGAGAATCACCCTTCTCCAGGGTCTCCACCATCTTCGCCTTTTCTACTAAGGCGTGAAATTCCCTGATGCACATCGGGGCTATGGTCTTCTTCAGTCCATGCTTCAGCCCCTCTTCGAACTTCCTACACCTCCAGGCCTCAGAGGTCGCCTGGGTATAGAACCGGGCGAGGTACTCAAAATGAGCAGCATAGGCGTTCACTGACATATCCCCCTGCTCCAACTTCAGGAACTCAGCTTCCCTCGCAAACTTGGCGTTGTCAGGGAAGTATTTCTCCAAGAACTTCACCCTGAAGCTCTCCCAATCCAATACATCCCCTCAGGCCTCCATCATCTGCTGAGCTCCCATCCACCAGAACTCAGCTTCTCCTGATAGCAGATAAGTGGCGAACAGCAATTTCTTCTCTTCAGGGCAGGAGGTCGCCCTAAAGATTTTCTCCAACTCTCTGACCCACTGATCTGCCTGGTCAGGGGTAGCATTCCCACTGAACTTGGGTGGGTTGTGCCTCATGAACTCGGTCAGTCCCATCTGTTCTTGAGGCTGACCAACGTGGGAGTTTGTCTCCGCAGATCGAGCAGTTTCCCAGTGTTGCATTGTAGCTTGATGGTTCTGAGCCATCACTGCATTCTGCTGCTGAATGGCAGTTGCCATCATCTCGATGGCCTTGGCAATCTGGCTCATCTCTGAGGAAGGTTGGGGTGGGGTAGAAGGTCTACGTGCCATCTTCTTCGTTTTTGATTCTGAATCTATTGGTTTCTATATTCCCTACAACTACAAGAATGAGATTGATCAGAAATCAATTCATTCAGGATGTACCATCTAGACCTTACAAAGGTTAGCATCTCAAAGTCATTAAGAATTTGAGTTCATCAACAGGATTATCACACTTATAACTTCAAACAAAACACCAGAACAGTTACCGGTGTGTAAACATCAATCCAAACGACCACTCTCAGTCAATTACAAGAACACTAAATAAATCACACCAGAATTCAATGTAGGCTAAACATCAAACCTTTGGAATTAAGATTAAGAATCATCTCGATCCAGTTATGAGTGTGCACCCTCATTACTTTATCAGGATCTTCTCATTCTTAATACCAAGATTTTCAATTAGAGCATACATTCGCTAAGGTGTAACATCCCGCCAAAATAAAACCATACATACATGTATAATGAAAATAAAGGTAAACAAATAATATTGAAGAGTACATGATAATATATATATAAGTAATGAAGTTGCTCCTCTTAGGGAGTTAAATACATAACCAGGTCAAATGTTTTCAAAATTTAAACGAAATTCAACCAAATACAACAAGACCGGCGGTCTCCATACATGAACCGGCGATCTGGTAACAGAAGGCCCAAAACAGGCGATCTGCAGCAGGACATAAATCCGGCGATCACCACCAAGAGATAGAAAAAAAACCGGCGATCTCTTCCTCGGCGACCACTCCCTAAGGAGCTCTACATCCTGGAAGATCATCTGCTCCCGTGTAACAATTACACGATCATCACAGTTTTAAGAGAACAGCCACAACACCAAAACACGCAGGGTAAGCTAGATATTTTAAAGAGAGTTTAAATAAGGATAATTAAAATAAAATCAAGGTAAACAATTTCAAGATATTCACGTAAAGTTATCAAGTTTCTCATACTCTTCACCTGATCGCCCAGAAATCACACATTTCGCAATATTTTCCAGAGTCATTCTATTTCACAACTGTATCAAGTGTCTATCAATTTCAAGTTCCTCATTTCACATGTCAGACCACCACTGACTCAGCACACAAGACACTTGACACTACTTCCGGAAGACTCATGCATTGATTAGACTCAGAGATCTGCACCTGTCATACCATACCACTGTGAAATCCACACAGGGTCGCTGTGAATCCACACAGCATGCGCATATATAATCTCAATGTCAATAGTTCTCCCGGTATGATAGGGTTAATCCATAGAACAGGCGGAGCTCGTTCTTTTTCACACGAGACGCCCATTCATATGAACCTCCTTCGACTCTCACCAACTGAGTAACTTCCTCTATGTGATTCCATTATCTCAGCAGAGTCAGGATATCCCCTTAGGAATCACCGATCAATGCACATCCTACACGATCTTACACGGTATTTTCTTTCCTGAAAATACTATGCCTCGATCCACATTCACAACATTCAACACATCATACCGCCCTTAAATAAATGATTCAAGTCACAGCAACGATCGTTTTCAAAGATTCAGATTTTCGAAGATCACATTTAAGCTTCAACAGTTCAAAGTAACACCAAAAACAGGGAGTTCGCAAACATCGCCCAAACCGGCGACCTGGTTCAAAAACAGGGTATTTCGAAGTCTGTATTTAAAAACCGGCGACCATGTCGCCCAAACACATGGAACAGAGCATTCACGCAGATGAAAACGAAACCGGCGACCACGTCGCCCTCATTTCAGAAATAACTAAACTATAGCTTGTAATGAAAATGAAGTCTAGCTTCCCTTACCTGGACTTGCGCAAACACCTAGAGTTCCGAAACCCAACGAAGCTTGAAGAACGCCTTGGCTCTGTTTTTGCATCTGGTTGAAGGACTTGCAGAGAACTGCCCAGGTGCTCTAATGGTGGCTGTCGCTCGTCGTACTCTCGTGTGAAGGTGCTAGAATCGCAACGCGAAGGAGACAACTGGAGGAGAAGGGAGGTAACTCACTCTTTCTCTCTTTGAAGGCTGCAACGTTTCTTTCTCTCAGCAGTGGGTTTCTGCATCTTAAACCAACTTATCCACCAAAAGCAGCTGCCACCACCCACTCTGCAGAGAAGTCTGAGTGTACGTTTCCCTGAACAGTACGACTACAGTTGTCTCTTGCGCAGGCCAACCACTCCCTGAACAGTACTACTGAGCGTGCCTCTGCGCAGGCTAACACTCTGAGGTCACAATTCTGAACCACTCTTCTTGTCTACGTGGCGC
Source organism: Phaseolus lunatus (assembly GCA_013389735.1). Classification (NCBI taxonomy): domain Eukaryota; kingdom Viridiplantae; phylum Streptophyta; class Magnoliopsida; order Fabales; family Fabaceae; genus Phaseolus; species Phaseolus lunatus. The sequence continues at coordinate 14,644,617 of CM023867.1, forward strand.
GCGTGCAAGACGTTCCATGCTGGAAGTCTGGGTCCCACCTTCTCTGTGTGTAACTCGACGTCGCGCGATGACCTTTCACCGATGACCACAGGCGCGAAGTCTATCCACCGATGACCTCTCCCGCGAAGGCTATCCACCGATGACCTCTCGTGCGAAGGCCATCCACCGATGACCTATCGCGCGAAGGCTATCCACCGATGACCTCTCGCGCGAAGACAATCCACCGATGACCTCTCGCGCGAAGACTATCCCCGCATGCCTCGCGCCCTGGCGATGCCCGCATGCCTCTCGCGCCCTGGCAATGCCCGCATGCCTCTCGCCCGCGCGATGCCTGCATGCCTCGCGCCCTGGCGACATCCACATGCCTCGCGCCCGCGCGATGCCTGCATGCCTCGCGCCCTGGCGACGTCTACAAGCCTCGCGCCCGCGCGATGCCTGCATGCCTCGCGCCCTGGCGCTCATGTGTAGCAGGCGACCGGCGATCATGTACTACTAGGCGATCTCATAGTCTTCCAAACTACACTTTCCTTCCTTTTCATTTTAAATAAAGACATACTTAGAATTCATTTAAAATATATCTCTTTTATTCTAATTTAATTTTACAGGTCCTTACATAAGGCACACACAAAATTTCAATACTAAAAACGTTTTTGAAAACCTTTCACTATAGTTGTTATTTAAAACTCAAATAGATTTTATGAGCAGAAGAAACACAATGGATCCACAGCCCTCAGGTCATCCTAAGGACGAACTGCTCTGATACCATTAATGTAACATCCCGCCAAAATAAAGCCATACATACATGTATAATGAAAATAAAGGTGAACAAATAATATTGAAGAATGATAATATATATATAAGTAATGAAGTTGCTCCTCTTAGGGAGTTTAATACATAACCAGCCAAATGTTTTCAAAATTTAACGAAATTCAATCAAATACAACAAGACCGGCGGTCTCCACACATGAACCGGCGATTTGGTAACAGAAGGCCCAAACAGGCGATCTGCTAGCAGGACATAAATTCGGCGATCACCACCAAGAGATAGAAAACCGGCGATCTCTTCCTCGGCGACCACTCACTAAGGAGCTCTACATCCTGGAAGATCATCTGCTCCCGTGTAAGTTATACACGATCATCACAGTTTAAAGAGAAAGACAGCCAACGAGCAAAACACGCAGGGTAAGCTAGATATTTTAAAGAGAGTTTAAATAAGAACATTAAAATCAGGGTAAGCAATTTTCAAGATATTCACGTAAAGCTATAGATTTTCTCAATACCCTTCACCTGATCGTCCAGAAATCACACATTTCACAATATTCTCAAGAGTTATTCTATTTCACAAAACTGCATCAAGTGTCTATAAATTTCAAGTTCCTCATTTCACATGTCAGACCACCACTGACCCAGCACACAAGACACTTGACACTACTTCCGGAAGACTCGTGCATTGACTAGACTCAGAGATTCTGCACCTGTCATACTAAACAACTGTAATGTTTACCAGCTATGCGCATCAACACAATCTCAATCTCAAGTTCATCATTCTCACAGTATGACAGGGTTAATCCATATAACAGGCCGAGCTCGTCTTGTTCACACGAGACACCCATTCATATGAACCTCCTTCGACTCTCAACGCCTGAATAACTTCATCTATGTGAATTCATTATCTCAGGAGAGTCAGGATAATCTCATTATAGACATCACCGATCAATGCACATCCTACACGATCTTACACGGTATTTTCTTTCCTGAAAATACTATGCCTTGATCCCACATCCACAGCATTCAACACATCATACAACACTTAAATGAAAGATTTCAATCACAGCAAAAGCTCACTCCAAGGTTCTTATTTTCGAATATCTCATTTAAATCTCATACCGTTTCAAAGCAACATCAAAAACAGGGAGTTCGTAAACAACGCCAAAACCGGCGATCTAGTTCAAAACAGGGTATTTCGAAGTCTGCATTTAAAACCGGCGACCACGTCGCCCAAACACATAGCACAGAGCATTTTACAAGGATGAAAACGAAAACCGGCGACCACGTCGCCCTCACTTCAGAAATAGCTAAACTATGGCTTGTATTGAAAATGAAGTCTAGCATCCCTTACCTGGACTTGCGCAAAACACCAGGAGCTCCGAAACCCAACGAAGCTTGAACAACGCCTTGGCTCTGTTTTTGCGTCTGGTTGAAGGACTTGCAGAGAACCTCCCAAGTGCTCTAATGGTGCTGCCTCTCGTCGTACTCTTGTGTGAAGATGCTAGAATCGCAGCGCGAAGGAGATATCTGGAGGAGAAGGGAGGTAACCCACTCTTTCTCTCTTTGAATGCTGCAACGTTTTTTTCTCTCAGCAGTGGGTCTCTGCATCTTAAACCAACTTATCCACCAAAAGCAGCTGCCACACCCACTCTGCAGAGAAGTCTGAGTGTACGTTTCCCGGAACAGTATGACTACAATTGTCTCTTGTGCAGGCCAACCACTCCCTGAACAGTACTACTGAGCGTGCCTCTGCGCAGGCTAACACTCTGAGGTCACTATTCTGAACCACTCTTTTTGTCTACGTGGCGCGCGTGCAGGACGTTCCATGCTGGAAGTCTGGGTCCCACCTTCTCTGTGTGTAACTCGACGTCGCGCGATGACCTTTCACCGATGACCATAGGCGCGAAATCTATCCACCGATGACCTCTCCCGCGAAGGCTATCCACCGATGACCTCTCGTGCGAAGGCCATCCACCGATGACCTCTCGCGCGAAGGCTATCCACCGATGACCTCTCGCGCGAAGACAATCCACCGATGACCTCTCGCGCGAAGACTAACCACTGAGGTCCTCTCGCGCGAAGGCTATCCACTGAGGACCTCTCGCGCGAAGACAATCCACCGATGACCTCTCGCGCGAAGACAATCCACCGATGACCTCTCGCGCGAAGACTATCCACTGAGGACCTCTCGCGCGAAGGCTATCCACTGAGGACCTCTCGCGCGAAGGCAATCCACCGATGACCTCTCCCTTGCGAACGACCGATGTCTCCCCCTGATGATGCCCGCATGTATCTTGCCCTGGCGACGCCTGCATGCCTCGCGCCCTGGCGACGACATGCAGTCTAGGCGACCGACGATTATGTATTAACAAAGAACTCTTATCGTTTTCTAGACTGCACTTTCCTTCCTTTTTAACTTAAATAAAACATATTTAGAATTTATTTAAAATATACTCTTTTATTCCAATAAATTTTTCAGGTCCTTACACTTACACCTTTACAACAAATGAGAAAGAAAAAATTACACCTGAAAAGAAGATGCAAGAACTCAAACCAGTAGTTCAATCTGTTGCAGAAACTGCACCAGCACCTTCACAAAGCACAAGGTTTTCCTAGAACAAGCACACTTGAAATTCCTTTTGAAAACCTTTCACAAAAGCCTTTGGATTCTTCTTCTCACTCAGAAACTGATTGAAACGTAATTGTTGTTTTTGTTGTGTGAGAGAAGCCTTCTATTTAAAGAAAACAGTTTCTAACCACTTTTCAAAAAATAGTTGAAAAACAGTTAATAACCATAACAGAACCAAAAATAAATCTATTTATTTTACAGGAAACAGATTTATTTTTGTCTAGAATACAGGTTTTTCTGAAAACACTTATAAAACCATTTTGAAAAGCTTTTAATTACTCTAAGTGCTTGATCTAAGCTTGCTTTGGCAACTGGAACAGATTATCCCGATGACCGATCGTGCCACATTACTTCCCTAATGACCGATGACCGATCGTACCATATTACTTCCCCAATGACCGATGACCGATCATACCACATTACTTCCCCAATGACCGATGACCGATCGTGCCACATTACTTCCCCAATGACCGATGACCGATTGGTTCCTCGTTACTTCCCCAATGACCGATGACCGATTGGTTCCTCATTACTTCCCCAATGACTGAAGGCAACTTTATAACATCCTAAGTCTAAAAATAAAATTCACTTAAGACTTATTACAAACTATAAAGTGTAAGGACCTGTAAAATTGAATTGGAATAAAAGTGGTATATTTAAATAATTTCAGAAGATGTTATTATTTAAAATACAAAGAGCTGGTAAATGAAGTTTCGTAGTAGTCGGACCTCGCCCAAGATCTGGGGTCAACTGGTAGAGGTCGGTCGGCTGACATGTAGATCAAGAAGAGTAAAGGAGGAAATGTGTAGCTAAGAAGTCTCCTACGAGATCGCCGTTATTGAAGATGGAGGCGATCTCCGACTCCTCTGGCACATAATCGCCTGTCGCCTAGAGGAGACATGAACGCCTATCGCCTAGCTTATGCTTGAACGCCTATCGCCTAGCTTATGCTTGAACGCCTATCGCCTGTGTGTACCTAGTAGCCTGTCGCCTAGAGTACACCTAATCGCCAAAAACTACACTTAGTGTGTAGCCAAAATGTTGGATCAACCCTGGTACGTCCCAAAAGCCACGCGTATCAAGGTGTGGGTTAAACCTTGGATACGCTGGGCAGGCGAAGCTCTATACTTGAGCATAAGAGAATCATCCTTAACGTTACACGCTTGGGCGCACGAGGACTTGTGCTGATCTACTCTTGGAAATATGAAGCCACCGACGTCACCGAGTCATGTGGAGAAGATACCTTAGACGTAACATAGTGGAATGAAGGACCTCAAGGAAGGCGTGGCGATGTGTCATCGAGCACCGCCAGGGCGCAAGGCATGCAGGATCGCCTGGGCGCGAGGGGCATGCGGGCATCATCAGGGCGAGAGGTCATCGGTTGTTAGCCTTCGCGCGAGAGGTCATCGGTTGTTAGCCTTCGCGCGAGAGGTCATCGGTTGTTAGCCTTCGCGCGAGAGGTCATCGGTTGTTAGCCTTCGCGCGAGAGGTCATCGGTTGTTAGCCTTCGCGCGAGAGGTCATCGGTTGTTAGCCTTCGCGCGAGAGGTCATCGGTTGTTAGCCTTCGCGCGAGAGGTCATCGGTGGATAGTCTTCGCGCCTGTGGTCTTCGGTGAAAAGGTCATCGCGCTACGTTAAGTTATACACAGAGAACGTGGGACCCAGACTCCCAGCAAGAGACGTTCTGCACGCGCGCCACGTAGACAAAAGGTGGTTCAGAATAGTGACCTCAGAACGTAGCCTGCGCAGAGGCACGCTTAGTAGGACTGTTCAGGGAGTGGTAGGTCTGCGCAGGAGGCAGCTATAGTAGTACTGATTAGTGCGGCGCAACTTCCCTGCAGAGTGGGCGGTGTCAGCTGCTTTTGGGGGAGGGATAAGTTGGTTTAAGTTACAGAAAACCCACAGCTGAGAGAAGAAAAGAAAACGTTGTTGTATTCGAAGAGAGAAAGAGTGAGTTCCCTCCTCCGCGTGCGATTTCAGCCTCTCCACACAAGAGTACGACGAAGCAACGCCATTGGAACACCTGGGAAAGTCTCTGCAACTCCTTCAAACCAGACTCAAGAACAGAGCCAAGGCGTTCATCAAGCTCTGTTGGATTTAGAAGCTCCTAGTGGATTGCGCAAGTCCAGGTAAGGGAAGCTAGACCTCTTTTCCATACAAGCCTTAGCGTAGTCTTTTCTGAAGTGAGGGCGACGTGGTCGCCATTTTCGTTTTATCTGTGTGAAATGCTCTGTTTGTATGCTTGGGCGACGTGGTCGCCGGTTTTGATAAACAGTCTTCGAAACGCCATGTTTACTAACCAGGTCGCCGGTTTTGGCGCTGTTTTGCAAAATCCTTGTGTTTGATGCTGTTTTGAGAACTGCTTGAGGTTTACATGAGATATTCGAAAATATGAATCCTTTGAAATGGCTATTGCTGTGATTGAAATCATTTCTTTGAGTATGGTATGATGTGTTGAATGTTGTGAATGTGGGGTCGAGGCATAGTATTTTCAGGAAAGGAAATACCGTGTAAGACCATGTTAGATGTGCATTGATCGGTGATTATGAACGAGATATCCTGACTCTGCTGATAATGGAATCACATAGAGGAAGTTACTCAGTTGGGAGAGTCGAAGGAGGTTCACCTGTATGGGTGGGTTGTTTGAAAGAGAACATACCGACCTGTTTTGCGTGGATTTACCTTGTCATACTGTATGGTGATGTGTTGAGATTCATCATATGCCTGTGAATGTGTGAGATTTCACGGCGACCCTGTGGATGTGCGAGATTCCACAGTGGGCAGTGTGACAGGTGCACATCTCCGAGTCTAATCAATGCATGAGTCAATCCGGAAGTAGTGTCAAGTGTCTTGTGTGGTGAGTCAGTGGAAAGTCTGACATGTGAAATGGTGAAATGAGAAACTGGAATACTGATAGACACTTGATGCTGTGGTGTGAAATGGAATGACTATGGGAAATGTTTGTGAATTTGTGAATTTGGGCGATTAATTGAATGCTATGAGTAGCTCTACGTTTACTTGGATATTTTGGAAACTTGGTTTACTTGGGTTTTTCATATGCATGATTTAAACTCCTTCCATATTATCTAGCTTACCCTTTTATCTGTCATTTTGGTTGCCTTCTCAAAACTGTGATGATCGTGTAATTGTTACGCGGGAGCAGAAGACCTTCCAGGAAGAAGAGCTCCCTAAAGGGGTGGTCGCCGAGGGCAGAGATCGCCCATTTCCACCTCTCGGTGGAGATCGCCGGTTCTTGTGTCCTGGTAGGAGATCGCCAGTTTGAAGTCTTCTGTGTGGGATCGCCGTTTTAAATGTTGGAGATCGCCGTTCCTTTTAGACCGCCGGTTTTACTGCATTTCCTTTAATTTTGTTAAACATTACAAACATTTGATTTGGTTATGTATTAAACTCCCTAAGAGGAGTAACTTCACTTCTGATATATATATATACATATGATTTTGCACTCTTCAATATTATTTGATTACACTTAATTTCAATCATACATGTATGCATGTATTATTTTGGTGGGATGTTACATAAAGCACCAAAGCAATTTTCTTCATCAAACACACTTTAAGCCAAGGTTGGGAAGAAGCTTCCTTCAGCTTCAACAAATAGCACTGGCATTGTCACACATTAATTATAGGTATATTATTTAGGACAACACCAAAGTTGTAAGGACCTAGAAACTTTAATTGGAATAAAAGTGTTATATTTAAATAATTTCAGAAGATGTTATTATTTAAAATACAAAGAGTTGGTAATAGAAGTTTCGTAGTAGTCGGACCTCGGACGTCGCCCAAGGTCTGGGGTCAGCTGGTAGAGGTCGGTCGGCTGACCATTGTATTAACCAAGTAGTCAGGTGCGATGACTTTATCGTGAGGTAATCACGTGGGTGTGCTCGAGGAAGACATGTGGATCAAGAAGAGTAAAGGAAGAAAAGTGTAGCTTAGAAGTCTACGAGATCGCCTCTGTTGAAGACGGAAGCGATCTCCGACTTCTCTGGCACATAATCGCCTGTCGCCTAGAGTACACATGATCGCCAATCGCCTATGGTGTACATGATCGCCGAAAGTGCACTTAGTATATGGTCAAGATGCTAGATCAACCATAGTGGGTTCCAAAAACCACGCGTATCAAGGTGTGGGTTAAGCCTTAGATATGCTGTGCATGCGAAGCTCTATGCTTGAGCATAAGAAATCGTCCTTAGTGTTGCATGCATGGGCGCAGGAGGAGTATTGCTGATCTATTCTTGGAAATGTGAAGCTACCGACGTCACCAAGCCATGTGGAGGTGATACCTTGGACATAACATAGTGGGATGAAGAACCTTCAGCAAGGCGTGGCGATGTGTCATCAGTCATCGCCGGGGCGAGAGACATGCGGGCATCGCCAAGGCGAGAGACATGCGGGCATCGCCATGGCGAGAGACATGCGGGCATCGCCAGGGCGAGAGACATGCGGGCATCGCCATGGCGAGAGACACGCGGGCATCGCCAGGGCGAGAGACATGCGGTCATCGCCAGGGAGAGACATCGGTCGTCTTCCAGGGAGAGACATCGGTCGTCTGCCCGGATGAGACATCGGTGGATAGTCATCGCACGAGCAGTCATCGGTGGAAGGTTATCGCACGATGTCGTGTTTCGCACAGATAAGAAATCGTCCTTAGTGTTGCATGCATGGGCGTAGGAGGAGTATTGCTGATCTATTCTTGGAAATGTGAAGCTACCGACGTCACCAAGCCATGTGGAGGTGATACCTTGGATGTAACATAGTGGGATGAAGAACCTTCAGCAAGGCGTGGCGATGTGTTATCAGTCATCGCCGGGGCGAGAGACATGCGGGCATCGCCAGGGCGAGAGACATGCGGGCATCGCCATGGCGAGAGACACGCGAGCATCGCCAGGGCGAGAGACATGCGGTCATCGCCAGGGAGAGACATCGGTCGTCTTCCAGGGAGAGACATCGGTCGTCCTCCAGGATGAGACATCAGTGGATAGTCATCGCGCGAGCAGTCATCGGTGGAAGGTTATCGCGCGATGTCGTGTTTCGCACAGATAAGGTGGGACCCAGGCTCCCAGCATGAGACGTCCTGCATGCGCGACACGTAGACAAAAAGGGTGTTTCAGAATAGTTAGCATCAGAGAGTTGGTATGCGCAGAAACCCATGTGGTCATATTGTTCAAGGAAGTGTGCACGCAAGCTTTCCTGCAGAGTGGGCGGGGGGCAACGGCATTTCTGGGCAAGTTGGCTTAGTTTTAAAAACTCACTCTTGAGAGGCAGTGAACGTTGCTGTGGTTTGAGAGTGATTGAGTGAGTTAGCCTTGGTTCCCTGTTTCTTTCCTCTCCTTCTCCCTGCGTTCAGACGTCCTAGCGAACCAGTTGGAGATCGGCGACTACCCTGGATTCCTGACGTTGTGCTCTACAAGTTCTCCCGTCAGGATGCTAGAACAGAGTTAAGGCATCTTTAAGCTTCGGTGGGTTTTGGAGCTCTTAGTGATTTTGCGCAAGTTCAGGTAAGGGAAGCTAGCATGTTCGTTTATAAAAACTTAGGGCGAGTAGGTTCTGAAGTGAGGGCGACGTGGTCGCCGGTTTCATATTCTTTTCACGATGCTCTGTTTTTATGTGTGGGGCGACGTGATCGCCAGTTTTAATGTTGTTTTCGAAATCCCCTGTTTTAGTGTCGCTTTGAACTTGTTTGAGATTGATGTGGAAAAATCTGAACCTTGGTACGATTTTTGCTGTGGTTGGAATCGTTCATTTAAGTGTTGTATGGTGCATTGGGTGAATTGATGATAACTTACTGTCCTGTGTGGACTTCATTAGCTGTCCTGTGTGGACTTCATTAGCTGTCTTGTGTGGACTTCATTAGCTGTCCTGTGTGGACTTCATTAGCTGTCCTGTGTGGACTTCATTAGCTGTCCTGTGTGGACTTCATTAGCTGTCCTGTGTGGACTTCATTAGCTGTCCTGTGTGGACTTCATTAGCTGTCCTGTGTGGACTTCATTAGCTATCCTATGTGGACTTCATTAGCTGTCCTGTGTGGACTTCATTAGCTGTCCTGTGTGGACTTCACTAGCTGTCCTGTGTGGACTTTACAGTGGTGTGGTATGTGTCTATGTGTGGTGAGGCAGTGGAAGTCTGACGTGAGAAAGAGAAATATTGAAATTAATAGACACTTGATGGATTATGTGAATTGAACGACTCTTGATGAAATTGTGAAGTGTGTGAAATGAATGGGAAAATTGATGGATTTTACATGGGTGTTTTAAATTTGTTTTATATTGATTTTAAAGTTTCGTACTTCAAGTTTTAGAATAGCTAGCTTACCCTGTGTTTTGTTCTGTGGCTGTTTTTCTTAAAACTGTGATGATCGTGTATTTTACACGGGAGCAGATGATGTTGCAGGTAGTCGAGCTCCTCAGTGAGCAGTTGGAGGAAGAGATCGCCTGTTTTCTTTTTATGCTGTATTTTGGTTTTATTTCGAAACAGTTGATGGAATGTATTAAAACCCCTATAAGAGGGACGTTTCTTTTTGAGATACAATGTATGGGATGATGTATTTTCAATATATATACATATGTTGATTTTATAACTTAATGTCTACGCTTATTTTATTATATAAATATGAAAAGACTTTGAGGGGCATTACAAAAGTCACTTAGCTGTTGTTTTCACCACAAAGTCTAAGCACAACAACTTCCTGCTGCAATATATTCAACCTCAGCTGTGGAGAGAGCAATGCAGGCTTGCTTTTTGCAGTGCCAAGATATCAAGCTTGATCCAAGCATATGGCAGGTTCCACTAGTGCTTTTCCTATCAATTTTACACCCTGCAAAATCTGAGTCAGAGAAACCTGTTAGAGTTAAAGAAACACTGCTGGAATACCACAAACCAACATCCTTTGTTCCTTGTAGGTATTTTAAGATCCTCTTGGCTGCATTTAGGTGTGACTCTTTTGAAGCTGATTGAAACCTTGCACACATACACACTGCGAACATTATATCAGGTTTGCTAGCAATAAGATACAGCAGTGAGCCAATGATCCCATGGTATTTTGTTTGATCCACTGATTTTCCTGCTAGATCCTGATCTAGATGACAGCTGGTGGAGATGGGTGTGTTGACTGCCTTGCATTTGTCCATCTCAAATTTCCTCAGTAGATCTTTGCAATACTTGGCTTGGTTAATGAAGATTCCATCCTTTAATTGTTTAACTTGTAGTCCTAGGAAGTAATTTAATTCTCCTATCATAGACATTTCAAATTCATTCTTCATTGTTTCCACAAATGCTTCACACAAGCCTTCATTTGTTGATCCAAAGATGATATCATCTACATAAACTTGGACCAAAATTATGTCTTCCTCTTTTCTCTTGATGAATAATGTCTCATTAGATGTGCCTCTGCCATAACCTTGTGAAATCAGAAAAACACTCAACCTTTCATACCATTGTCTAGGTGCTTGCTTAAGCCCATAGAGTACCTTCCTTAGCTTGAATACATGTTCTGGATTGTTGTAGTCTTCAAAACCTGGGGGCTGTGAGACATATACTTCTTCATTGATATACCCATTTAGAAATGCGCTTTTCACATCCATTTGGAATAATTTGAAACCTTTGATGCAGGAGAATGCTAAGAGCAGTCTTACAGCTTCAAGCCTTGCCACTGGTGCATATGTCTCGTCATAATCTATCCCCTCTTCCTGGTTATATCCTTTGGCAACCAGTCTTGCCTTATTCCTTGTGATTGCTCCATGTTCATCCATCTTATTTTTGTAGACCCATTTTGTTCTTATAATGTTCATCTCAGGTGTTCTTGGAACTAAGGACCATACTTCATTCCTTGTAAACTGATTCAGTTCTTCTTGCATAGCTGTAATCCAGTTGTTATCCTGCAAAGCTTCCTTCAGATTTTTCGGTTCTACTTGTGAGACGAAGGCCATGGTTTCACAAAAATTGTTAAGAGAATTTTTGTTTGAAACCCCTTTTTCAATATTACCAATGACATTGTCAAGAGTTAAGTCTCTAGGAGTCTTCCACTCCTTAGGTAGATCTGTAGGAACAACAGATTCTTTTGCAGAGCAAGGGTCAGTAGCATCTAAATCAATCTGTTTATTTTTGTGAAGAACAGTTCTTAAGTCATCTATATCAGGTTCATCCACAATAAGTTTCAGCAGGTATTTATCAAATTCATCAAATACAACATGCATTGATTCTTCTACAGAAAGCAATCTTTTGTTGTAAATCCTATAAGCATGTCCATTCAAAGCATAACCAATAAAAATACCTTCATCAGATTTAGGGTCAAATTTTCCTAGATTATCTTTTCCATTATTCAAGATAAAATACTTGTAACCAAAAACCTTAAGGTGGCTAATGCTAAGCTTTCTACCCTTATATAACTCATATGAGGTTTTCTTAAGGATGGGTCTAATTATTGTTCTATTAAGTACATATGAAGCTGTATAGACAGCATCTACCCATAAATATTTAGGAAGATTAGACTCATTTGACATGGTCCTAGCAAGCTCCTCTAGTGATCTATTTTTCCTCTCAACAACACCATTCTGTTAGGGAATCCTAGGGGTTGAGTAGCTATGTGTTATACCATGTTTTTCACAGAACCTATCAAACTTAGCATTCTGAAACTCTCCCCCATGGTCACTACGATTCTGTTTTATGCAATAGCCATTTTCATTATGTAAAACTTTAGCTAGTTTCTTAAAGCATTTGTGAGCATCATGTTTAGCAGCAAGAAAAAGGGTCCATGTATATCTTAAGAAATCATCAAAAACTACTAGAGCATGTAAGTTTCTAGCCAAGCTAGCAGTCCTAGAAGGTTCAAACAGATCCATATGCAGAACATCCAAAGGTTGTTTTGTAGAAACTATTTCTTTAGATTTAAAAGAAGTTCTGATTTGTTTACCTTTAACACATGCATCACATAATCTGTCACTTTGAAACTTAATGTTTGGTAAAACAGAAACGAGATTATTTGATTTTAGCTTATTCAAATGTTCTGTATGGATATGTGCCAACCTTCTATGCAACAGCCAAGACTCATCACTCTTTGATAAGAGACATTCAATTTCAGTGTTATTGTTCATGATATCTAAGAGGTAGATATTATTTACCCTTTTACCTGTGAACAACACCTTACCAAATTCCTTATCTAATATTGTGCATTTGTTGGTTTCAAAGTTGATGTTGTAACCCTTGTCACATAGTTGACTGATGCTCAGGAGGCTGTGTTTCAATCCTTCCACGTATAGCACATTTTCAATTAAGGTTGATCCTTTGGTTCCTACTTTTCCTCTTCCAAGTATTCTTCCCTTGTTATTGTCCCTGTAGGTAACATACCCTTCAGCTTTGAGTTTTAAATCTGTAAACTGAGTGAGATCTCCAGTCATATGTTTGGAGCATCCACTGTCCAAATACCATTTGTTCAATTTTCTGCTGCTTTTCTGCAAAATAAATAGCAACAGTATATGGTACCCTTTAGTTTTTGGGTCTAGACAGATTATTACCTTTCTTTAGGAATCCATTTAACTAAACCTTTTGGAAGAAGATACTTTCTAATTCTGCATGTTCTAGATGTATGACCAAACTTCATACAATAAAAGCTAGAAACAGAATGTACCTTTTTAACATTGTTGGAAAAGGAAAAACTTGTTTTTGAGGGAACAAAGAATCTGGACAGCTTTTTAACATTGTTTTTCTTTCTAGGATTATAACCGATTCCATTTTTGTTAAAAACAGCATTTTGTGACCCTAAAAGAGTCTCAAGATTATCTCTTCCCTTAGTGAAATTAGACAATGTTTTTAGCAGATAATCAACCTGTTTTTCTAGTTTTTTACAGTTTTCACAGGTTTTTATAGATTCATGCAAGCATGTTAAGTCAAGACTGACAAGTTCAGTTTTAGCTTTATGAAACTCTTCCTCAAGAGACTTCACTTTAGGTTCAAGATGATTATTTGCATTTCTCAACTTATTAGATATTACAGCTAACCTATTTGTTTCATCATGGGTTCCTTTAAATGCAATTAGCAATTGATCATAACTCTCAGAATCAGTAGAAAAATCACTTACTGAATCAGAGATTGATCCTTCATCATTCACCATGAAGCAAAGATTCGCTTCTTCACTTGCAGTTGATGAATCGCTTGTGGATGAAACTTCATCATCTTCGCATGAGATTTAAGCCCTTTTTCCTTTTCTTTTATCAACCTTCTTGCTGATTGGTTTCTCCTTCACTTGATTGTTTGGACAATCAATCTTGATATGTCTTGCCTTGCCACAACCAAAATAGGTGTAGTTAAAGAAATTTAATTCATTCGGTTTAGAATACCTCTTCTTTTGTTGAGTCCTTTCTCTGCCCTTCTTCTTCAGAAATCTGCTGAACTTTCTTGTGATTAGTCTCAATGTTTCATCATGTTCTGTATTCCCTTCTTCCTCACTGCTGTCATCTTGTACAGTTGTTCTTAAGGCAAGTCCTCTTGTTTTCCTTTCCACTATCTCTTGCTCTTTCATCCTCTTGAGTTCCAACTCATGTTCCATCAATTTTCCAAATAGTGCAGCAGTAGACAGCTTAGACAAATCTTTACTTTCTGAGATTGCAGTGACTGTAGGTTGCCAGTTCCTATCAAGGCACTTCAACACTTTTATATTGAGTTCTTCTCTGTCAAACACTTTTCCCAATCCAGTAAGATGGTTTACAATGTGAGTAAACCTCTTATGTACATCAACAATGTTTTCTTCAGGTTGCATCTTGAACAGCTCATACTCTTGGATAAGTGAATGTTTCCTTGATCTCTTCACATCATCTGTGCCTTCATGGGTTACCTCCAGAATCTCCCACATTTCCTTAGCCGAATTGAACAGAGATATTCTGAAGAATTCATCCATTGTCAATGCAGAAGTTATGATGTTTTTGGCAACAGAGTCATATTGAGCTTTTTTCCTTTCACTGCCACTCCATTCAGACCATGGTTTCTTCACTGTTTCTTCCTCGATAACCTGCATAGGCACAAACGGTCCATTGACCACTGCATCCCAAATCCCAAGGTTAATGGATTCCATGAAAATTGTCATTCTTATTTTCCAGAAAGCATAATTCACTCCAGCAAACATAGGGGGTCTATTAATAGATGAACCCTCAGCAAAAGGCATCTTAAACTCAGACATATTGCACACAAACTTGAGTAAAATTCAAGTCCTAGGTCTTGATACCAATTGTTAGGTTTAGCAATGCCTAAGTTCAAGAGGGGGGGTGAATTGAGCTTATAAAATTTTCCAGAAAACAAACCTGTTTTCACAAATCCTAAGAAAAGAACAGATTGATTCTTAAAAGAACAGATTTATTTTCTGATTCTAATATCAAAACCTGAACATTTAGTAGATTAGGTTGTGATGAAAAAGGATTTTCCAGTACAGTGAAGATGTTCTTGCACCACCAAAGATAACAAGAATTACACCAAAAAATAAAACCTTGAATCTTTCAATATGCAAACTTGAATCAGTAAGAGTTTTGATAGATTTGGTTTAACTACTTTATAATCTTCTTAAAGCAATCACGAACTAGATTCAATTATTCATGAACAATCAAAGAACCTTTTTTAGAATCTTTGAAGAACACTATGAACACACCCAGAAAGAACAAATTCAATTTCAATACAACAAATTTATTTCATGACAGATTATTAGAATATGTAAAAAATAAATGCAAAGATTAAGAAGAAGAATGCACACACAATTTATACTGGTTCACTCATTAAGAGCTACATCCAGTTTTACCTCACACCAAGGTAAATCCACTAAATCAGTACAAAACAATTACCAAACCTTGAGTTCTTGAACTCTACAAGAACAAGGCACACTAAGCTGAAAAACTCTATTTCAGCAAAACCAACACTTCAAGAAACACTATCAAGAAGTGTTTACACTACTATCTTTACACATAAAAGGAAGAGGAACGGAAACACCTTGCAAATTTTACAAGAAATCTGAAAACAATAGCTGCAGAATTGTAGCACCACAATGACAACACCTCAGTCTTGATCAAGGTAACCAATGAGCAAGCACTTGAAAATTCTCTTTGAAAAACTTTCACCAAGGCGCACCAATCTTTTTGATCTCTCAAAAAAACAATGTTTTTGCTCTGTTCAAAACTGTGTAAAAAACTCTCCTTCAAAAGGAGAAGTGATGGAAGAGGTCCAAGCACAATCGCACAAGAGCCAAGACAAGGGCATCCAAAGCCACACCAAGAGCGTCTAGGGCAAGAAGAGGAGCGTCTAGGGCCATGGGAGGAGCGTCTAGGACCATTTACTAGGTCCATGGCCAAGAGACTACATGAAGACATTGACCTAGCTACGGATGCGAGAGAAAGATATTTGTACATGTTACATGAAGGCCCATCAAGAGTAGTTTAGTTTTAGTTATGGTGTAAATAGCACAAACTTGATTCCATGAGGGTTTAACCTAGCTTTTGTTACGTTTCTAGAAGCTTTCCTAAAGCTAGGGCTGACCATGAGTGGTGTGATGACATTTGCATTTCATTTTGAGTACATTTGATTAGCATTAGGTTAACCTTTATGGTCCTCCTTAGCTTATAAAAGGGGAGCCAACCTATTGTATTTTTAAGATTGAATAGAGTATTGTTATGCTGCCCAAATTGTGCCATACACTACTCTTTGCCTAACTCTTAGGTTTTAATCTTCATTCCATCACTACCCAAGGGGCTGTCTGAACCTCCCCTTTTTCCCCACTCTTCATGCACCTTCAAGGCACCCATGCTTCCTAGGAAGGCCTTGCTCACCTCCTCCACAAGCTTCTGCATACATCATCAACAAGGAATTCCAAAAAGCAAAGATGAGCTCATAGGAATGCCATCAAGAAGTGTCACACTTTATATAGATACCTAGTTTATAACTTTTCAAAAAACAGTTAAAGGCTGTTATAAAAAGAATAGGTTGAATTTAGAAAGAGTGGATTGTTTTTCAAACTTCCTCCAGCTCAGCATACCAGAAAAAAAGCTGAGTCAAACATCTTAGTGCCAAACAGACTTTGAAAACACTTCAAATGGTAATGGCACAGTTTAAAAAGAATCTGTTGATTTACAGAACAACAGATTTATTTTCTTGCAGAAAATCAGTTTTGAGAAAAACTTAAGGTAGTTTTTTTGAAAACTTTTAAAAAACTTTATGTGCTTGATCTTATTACCTTGATGAGACATATCAGGTAGGTCATGCAGCAAAAGGCTACCTTTAAACTCATCCTAAGTTATATACAAGAATACACAAACCCATGTCACCCTTCAAAGCAACCTAGCTATTTTTCTTCATCAAACACAATCTTCAAGGTAGAGAAGAAGCTTCAGCCATCTTCAACAAGTATGTTGACCCATGTGTTATCTTCCCTTCTGATGTGTTGCAGCTGAAAAAATTCAAAAATTGGCTATGATGTCAGCAACTCGGTGGTAATATTTCAACAACAAAGGATTCCTTTACTTGGTATACTTAGTTGACATGACTGACCATGACTGACCATGACTTAGGAATTGCTTTTGTATTGTACATTTCGCACTCCTATGTCTTTCATAAGAAGTAAACCGACTATCAAGGCTTCGTATTCGGTATGGTTGTTGGAGACTTTGAAGTTGAATCTTAGAGCTTGTTCGATTCTGAGATTGTCGGGGCCCTGCAAAACTATTCTTGCTCCTCCCCCACTTTTGTTTGATGATTCGTCCATGTATAGGATCCATTCTTCTTTGTTATAGCCTTCTTGTAGCTCAGATACTAAGTTTGCTAAGCATTGCGCTTTAATTGGCCCTTAGGACTCGTACCTTATCGTGAACTCGAATAATTCTACCGACCATTTTATCATTCTTCTGGCCAGTTCCGACTTTTAAAGTATCTTGTTTATTAGATAGTCAGTTTTGACAACGATTTCATGGCTATGGAAATAATGTCTCAGTCTTCTTGATGCATGTACGAGGGCAACCTTTTCCACAAGTTGATATTATGTCTCACTGTCTTGCAGTATTCGGCTTACGAAGTATACGAGTTTCTGTTCTGGGTTTTCTTGTACGACTGTCACGCCAATGACTTTCGGTGATATGGCAAGGTATATCATTATAGGCTCTTTTGTTGTCAGCTTGGCCAGAATGGGTAGCGTTGCTAGGGCTACCTTTACGAATAAGAAGGTTGTTTTGCACATGTCGTTCCATTCAAACCTTTCGGCCTTCTTCATCAGTTTTAGGATTGGTTTGATCCTATCGATAACTTAGGAAATAACCTTGATAGTGTCATTAACCTTCCAACCAATCGTTGCACCTCTTTCAGGCTGCTTGAACTTCTCATTGTCTCCAGCACTTGGCATTTATCTAGGTTTGCCTCTATTCCTCAGCTTGTTAGTAGGAAACCCAGAAATTTTCCCCCGTGTACCCTGAATTTTTCTTTTTGGGATTGAGCCTCATGTCAAAAGTTTGCACTCTTTTAAATACTCTGGCCAAGTCGGGCACATGTTGTTTTACGTTATTCAACTTTACCACCATATCATCAACATATACCTCGACCGTACACCCTATTTATTCCCAAAACACTCGGTCCATTAATCTCAGGTTAGTGGCTCTAACATTCTTTAAACCGAAAGGCATGACTTCGTAGCAGAAGTTAATCTTATCAGTTATGAACGTGGTTTTCTCCTTGTCAACTTTGTACATGGGTATTTGGTTGTACCGAGAGGAAGCTCATCACCTTGTGTCTTGCTAACCATCGACAAATCAGTCAATGCCCTATAAAGAATATGCATCCTTTGGGCATGTTTTGTTCAAGTTTGTGTAGTCAGTACAGATTTGTCACTTTCAATTGCTTTTTTTTGACTAACATCACATTTGACAGCCATGTGGTGTATTGTACCTCACGAAGGAAGCCGAGTTAAAGCAACTTTTGAACTTCTATCTACGTTGCCATTCTCCTTTCCTCCCCCAGATTCCTTTTCTTTTGAGATATGACCCAAGGGACTATGCTCGGCATGTCGGATGCCGTCGATGAGAACAAATCTTTGTACCAAGCCAAAGTTTTTGTGATGGCATCCCTGCTCTACTTCTCCAACTCCACACTTAGCCATGTGTTCTGCCCTGGGCGGCCAATCTGCCATTCTATAGTCTCTTTCTCGGGCACTACCCTTGAGTCATCGTTTGGATGAGGATCAAAATTGACGGTATCGATTATAGTCCATTTGTCTTCTCAGAAGGGGGGAGAACAATCTTCAAGCTGGTGGCATAGCAGTCTTAGGCTATCTTTTGATTCATCCTTACAATTGTTATTCCTTCTCCCTCGGTCGGAAACTTCATCACCAAGTGCGTGGTTGACACCACTATTTAACTAATTTATGGAGGGTCTTACACAAATTTACTTTATCTTGATGGTCTTATGCTTTCGGTCTCCCTCCCTAAATTTTGTGTATAAATTGATGTATCCTCGATTATTGACACGTTTTCCTGAAAAGTCAACAATCTACTCATCATGCGGTATGACGACATCTTAGGAGAGTCCCATCTTTCAGAAAGTTTTCATGTACAGGATATTCACCAAGCTGCACCGAGCAATGAAAGTCTTCATGACCATGAAGTTTGCTACTTCAATCGTGATAACCATAGGGTCATTGTAAGGACCTGTAAAATTAAATTGGAATAAAAGGAATATATTTTAAATGAATTCTAAGTATGTTTTTATTTAAAATAAAAAGGAAGGAAAGTGTAGCTTAGAAGACTATGAGATCGCCTGGTTAGTACATAATCGCCTGTCGCCAAGATTACACATGATCGCCAATCGCCTATGGTACACATGACCACCGAAAGTGCACTCGGTATGTGGTCAGGATACTGGATCAACCAGAGTGGGTTCCAACAACCACACGTATCTAGGTGTGGGTTAAGCCTTAGATACGCTATGCATGCGAAGCTCTATGCTTGAGCATAAGAAATCGTCCTTAGTGTTGCATGCATGGGCGCACGAGGAGTGATGCTGATCTACTCTTGGAAATGTGAAGCTACCGACGTCACCAAGTCATGTGGAGATGATACCTTGGACGTAACATAGTGGGATGAAGAACCTTCAGCAAGGCGTGGCGATGTGTCGTCGGGCATCGCCGGGGCGCGAGGCATGCGGGCATCGCCAGGGCGCGAGGCATGCGGGCATCGCCAGGGCGCGAGGCATGCGGGCATCGCCGGGCGCGAGGCATGCGGGCATCGCCAGGGCGCGAGACTTGCGGGCATCGCCAGGGCGCGAGGCATGCGGTCATCGCCAGGGCGAGACATCGGTCGTCTCCCAGGGAGAGACATCGGTCATCCGCCAGGATGAGACATTGGCGGATAGTCATCGCGCGAGCGGTCATCGGTGGAAGGTTATCGCGCGATGTCGTGTTTCTCACAGATAAGGTGGGACCCAGGCTCCCAGCATGAAACGTCCTGCACGCGCGCCACATAGACAAAAAGGGTGGTTCAGAATAGTGACATCAGAGAGTTGGCATGCGCAAGAGACACTCGTGGCCGTACTGTTCAGGGAAGCGTACACTCAGGCTTTCCTGCAGAGTGGGTGGTGGCAGCAGCATGCGTGGACAAGTAGGCTTAGATTCAAAAACCCACTTCGGGGAGGCAAAGAACGTTGCAGTGGTTCAAGAGCGAAAGAGTGAGTTCACCTTCATCCTTCTCTTTTCTCTCCTTCGCGCTGCGATTTAGGCACCCTCAAGCACCAGTACGACGAGCGACGACTGCCCTTGGACACCTGGGAGGTTCTCTGCAAGTTCTCTAGATCGGGACGCTAAAACAGAGTGAAAGCATCTTTAAACTTCAGTGGGTTTCGGAGCTCTTGGTGTTTTGCGCTAGTCCAGGTAAGGGAAGCTAGCCTTATTTCCAACGAAAACCTTATATTAGATGATTTTGATGATGGGGCGACGTGGTCGCCGGTTTTCAACTGTTATTGCATAATCCCCTGTTTTTGGACGAGATCGCCGGTTTTGGCGTTGTTTTTCGAACTCCCCTGTTTTAGTGTTGTTTGAAAATGTTTGAGATTTAAATGTGAAATGCATGTGATATTCGAAAATCTGAACCGTGGAACGAATGTTGTTGTGACTGAATCGTTCATTAAGTGTTGTATGATGTGTTGAATGTTGTGAATGTGGGATCAAGGTATAGTATTTTCACGAAAGAAAATACCGTGTAAGATTGTGTGTAATGTGTATTGACTAGGGACTTGTCTAGAAGGAGATATCCTGACTCTGCTGATATAATGGAATCACATAGATGAAGTTATTCAGTTGTGGAGAGTCGAAGGAGGTTCATATGTATGGGTAAGTTGTTTGAAAGATAACTGACTTGACCTGTTATATGAATTAACCCTGTATACCGGGAGAGTGATGATATTGAGATTATGTATGCACATGGCTGTGTGGATTTCACAGCGACCCTGTGTGGATTTCACAGTGGTGTGGTATGACGGGTACAGATCTCTGAGTCTGAGTCAACGCACGAGTCTTCCGGAAGTAGAGTCATGTGTCTATATGTTATGAGTCAGTGGAAAGTCTGACGTGTGAACCTTGAATATTGAATGTAGTGAATAGACACTTGACAAGTTTGTGGGATATGGGAATGTTGATGGTTGAAATTGATATAGATTATGAATGGTGTGAAGATTTACGTTTTCTATTGATATAAAGTTTCATATTTAAAGTTTTTAAAATATCTAGCTTACCCTTTTATCTGGTATTGTGATTGTTTTCTTAAACCTGTGATGATCGTGTATTTTTGCACGGGAGCAAACGAGGTTGCAGGTAGTAGAGCTCCTCTGTGAGTGGTCGCCAGAAGGAGATTGCCTGTTTCTGTTTCTGTTAGGCGATCGCCTGTTTCTGTTTGCTGTTAGGAGATCGCCTATTTTTTTTTTCTTTTTGCTGTATTTGTTTAAGTTTTGGAAATTGACCGATTATGTATTAAACTCCCTGTGAGGAGAAACTTCATTACATATATATAATTATGTTCACTTCAATATATTTGTTTACCTTTATTTTTATTATATAAATATGAAAAGAATTTGGCGGGATGTTACAGTCATCATGCTCAGGATCAATCCCTCGAAAATCTTTGTCAACAAAATACATTGTTGGCATACTTCGTTTTGGCTTGACCTTGATGATGTTTACGAATCTTAAGCTACTCAGGTGGCGCTTCCGAGAAGAGTAAGTTAAATCTTCTCCTACGAACCCTCCAACAATCATATTAATTAGGGCCAGAACGTCCTCGGTCCCGTGACCTGTCCCAATCCCTTCTTGATGGCAGATCTCGTCTATCTGGGTACCGTTCATTCATTACCTCCCGTCTTCCCCAATCCTCTCTAGCTTTCACAAATCATCTCAGGTGGCCAAAGATACAACCTAATTAGCCAAGCAGATGACCAAGGACACAAGCGACAATTCACATTGTGATCAGTCATCTCAGAAAGCAAAGTCAAACCTCACCAAACCTCGAGAGAGCATCAGCAAAAAAAGAACCAAATATAAACCAGAATATCACAAGTTCTTCCTTCTTGTCTTTCCATAAGAGAAGTTATGTAAATAAATTGGGCTTACTTTGGGGGCTCCAAATAGAAGAATAAACTAGAGTAGGGTGTGCTTATAGTTTGGGCTTGTGCCAAGCCCACCTTTCATGAGAAGTGCTTCTAGGTTTAGGATTTCTTTGACCTACCTTCTAGAAGGCTTCTCACAAAGGACACCCCTACCCTTCTATCTTGTTCTCCAAGACACTCTTTCCTCATGTATTGACACATTGAAATTTGAAGTAAAGAAACTCTGCTGGAGTGAATTTGTGAGTCTGAGTACTTTGAGTTATTTGGGTCTTATCTTAGGTGGATAATATCCCAAGTGGCGGCTCTGGGTCTTATCTTGGGTGGGTAATAATATTTCAAGTGGCGGATTTTGCACCACTCATCTTGGAGACCCTCTGCTTGAAGTGGCGTGACTTCCTTTCTCACCATAAGCTCTCTTCATCTCTTTCCTCCTTTTACTTTTTTTTAATGCCTTCCATTCACTTCCTTCATTAATATTTATAATTTTCTTTTAATTGTTGGTCCTCTTCATCTTGTTGTCTTTATTTTCTGCCCCTCTTTTCATCATTCACACCATATATCTATGTTTTTCTCTTTGTCCTTCTGAAGTGAACCTTCACACTTACTTAACCACTTGGTTAAGTTCGTGTCCAGTGGGAATCTTCTTAGGGTTCTCACCTTAAATTACTGAATCAAAAATCTTAAACAAAAAGCAACCAATAAAATGTGCAATCCTAAAATCAACTCACATCATGTGGTATTTAGAGCATGGTAATCTTGTGCTTAATTGCTTTTGAGTTGATTTCTGCCTTTAAAATCCCAACACATTTTAATTTTGATTTTATCTTCAAGCAATTTATATTCCGCTTTACAATTCAGCACCTTTCAATTCCGCCTTTTTTTTATTCATTAGGCACTTTAAATTCTTCTTTCGAATTATTTTGTGTCAAATTTTTTTCCTTACCTCTTTTGCTCAAGTCTTACGTTCTTAGTGTTCTAGGAGTCTTTACATCCATTCTACTTATTTTTCTTTTAATTGTGAAGAACTAAAAGCAACTAGAAATTGTTTAAGTGGTAGTTGATTTAGTTCCAAACAAAGAATTCAAGTGATCATATGAATTGAATCCCATTCATTTTGTGAAAATTTAAAAGTGAAGTAAAAACAAATATGCATGTCAAGAATATGGAATTATTGTATCCATAAAAAAAAAAGACAAAAACAAAGTTAGTGCAATTCACTTTTCAAGTTCAAAATTGCTAAAAGAGGATTCATTTTGTGTGGCAAATTGTGTTCATATTTGTGGAATTTTATCCTTCTCGCTTTGAATATTTCTAAGAAAATTAAAACTTCATAGTTAAAAGTTTAAGTAAGTTTCTTTGAGTCTTCTAAAAGTGCTTTTCTTGTTTGTCTTGTTTTAAGTTTTGTCATCATCTTATTCCAATTTGGTTTAGCTTTCTTTCTTTTAACTTTTCTTGCTTGTCTTCAAATCTTTCTTAAGTTTAGTTAGGGGTTTGGTGAGCTAGTGATAAGAGCTTTGACCTCTTTCACTTGAAGTGTTGCTACCAAGTGTAGGCCTATTGGATTGCAAATCTTTTTTGAGTGAATTAAAACTTTCGCTCCTTTACTAAATAGCTGAGTGATACAAGTGAGTGAGTTGATTAAATTATTATTGTCACTAATTGTTTGTTTCCTTTTGTGAAAAATTATGGCTCATTTCTCTTTAGAAGAGTCTTCAAAGCCACAATCTCCTCAAAAGGCACATCTTTTGGGAGAACTTGCAAATGCCAAGAGAAGCTTGGCCCACAAAGAAGAAGAAATGAGACAATTAGTGGAAAGGATGCAAAGATGAGAAGAAACTCAAGAGAGACAAACTAGAGAAAGGAGAGGGGAGCGTAGAAGAGCTACTAGATATTACATGCACTATGGAAGTCAAGAAGAAGAACAAGATTAGAGAGTGCACAATCTTGAAGAGAGGTGCCATCAACACCAATCACTAAAGAATTCTTTTCCTTTTGTAAAGTTACCTAGTTTTAGTGGGGATAGTGACCAAAATGTATATTTAGGATGGGAAGTTAAAGTAGAACAAATCTTTAATGTGTATGAGGTCGAAGAGGACCAAAAAGTTAAGTTAGCTTTCCTAGAGTTTTTAGACTATGTCATGCAGTGGTGGCATGAAACTGTAATGGAGATTAGGCTAAACAAGAGGCCAACTGTGATCTCTTGAAGTGATTTAAAGCTATGCATGCGCGTGCGGTTTGTTCCTCCTCAAAGATTTAGTAGTAACTTTGACAAAGATTAATATGCATGAAAATGAAGAGTTAAAGATTGCTAGATTCGTGAGTGGATTAAGAAGAGAAATTCAAAATGTTGTAGAACTTTATGAGTATACATCTTTGAAAAAATTGGTTCACCTAGCAATCAAGGTTGAATCACAACTTTTTAAGAAAACATCTTTCAAACATACTCATAATGATGACTTTTACGACTCATCTTGGAAGGGCAAAAATAAATTTTCAAAACACTATCACCCTTCCAACTCCTCTAAAGAATCCACCCCACAAACTTCTAAAGACAATCCTTCTCCTTCTAGGACTAAATCTCCAAACAAAACCTCAAGTAAAAAATGCTTTAAATGTTTAGGTTTTGGCCATATCGCTGAAACTTGCCCTAAGAAAAGAACCATAATGGTAAAAGGGGGGATTGCAGTAAGTGACAATAGTGATCAATCTTCTAGGTCTAACTCCCCTACCCCTTCAAAAACCCCTAATGAAAATGAATGTGGGATTTGTGAAGGTGACTTATTAGTGGTAAGGCGAATGTTGGGAACAATTCCAAAACCTTTGGATGAAACCCAAAGAGAAAATATTTTCCACACCTGCTACCTTATTAATAACAAGTTATGTTCCATGATAATAGATGGGGGTAGTTGTGCTAATGTGGCAAGTACAAGAGTAGTGGAGAAGCTTGGATTACCCACTATCTCTCATACAAAGCCCTATAAACTACAATGGCTTAGTGAAGAGGGTGAACTCATGGTTAATAAACAAGTCCTCATAACTTTTGTTATAGGAAAGTATAAAGATAAGGTCTTATGTTATGTTGAGCCAATGGAAGCAAAACATATTCTATTGGGAAGGCCTTGGCAATATGATAGACAAGTTTTACATGATGGCCATACCAATAAATGTCTTTCAACTTCCAAGGGCATAAGGTTATCATCAAACCTCTCTCTCCCAAAGAAGTTCATGAGGACCAAATAGAAATGAAAACCAAAAGAGAAAATGAAAAAGGAGAGGAAAGTAAAACGGGTCTCATCATCTCATCTCACGCAATCAAAACAATAATGTTGACCCGTACAAAACTAACTGCGCCTCCTAGGTATACTTCTTCCTTCCCTTTTTCATTACCAAAACATTCTAAATACTTGACATCTTTGATAAAGAAGTTTAGGGATGATCTTCAAAAACTCCTAAAAGTTCTCACCTTCTAAGAGGATTTTCACAAATAAATCATTTCTTCCCTAAGCATTCTCTACAAATATGGCCTGTTTCTAGAATTCAACCATATGAACTCCCAAAGTTTAATGAACATAATTTTACTTCACATTACACATCTTGCAATATCTTATATGTGAACAAACTAATTATGTTATTTGCAGGAGTTCTAAATTAGAGGTTGAATTCTTTCCAACTAGAGGGGCATGATACAACCCAATTAGCCAAGCAAATGACCAAGGACACAAGCGAATATTCACACTGTGATCAGTCATCTCAGTATGCAATGTCAGGCCCTACCAAACCTCGAGAGAGCATCAGTAGAAGAAAAACCAAATATAAACCAGAATATCACAAGTTCTTCTTGTCTTTCCACAGGAGAAGTTGTGTAAATAAATTGGGCTCACTTTGGGGGTCCAAATAGAAGAATAAACTAGAGTAGGGTGTGCTTAGTAATTTGAGTAGGGTGTGCTTAGTAATTTGAGTAGGGTGTGCTTAGTAATTGGAGTAGAGTGTGTAACATCCCTCCAAAACCTTTTCCTATTTATATAATAGAATAAAGCGTAGATATTAAATTTATAAAATCAACATATGTATTAGATATTGAAAATACATCATCCCGTACATCGTATTCAAAAAGAGACGTCCCTCTTATAGGGTTTTAATACATTCCATCAATTGTTTCGAAATAAAAACCAAATACAGCATGAATGGGACAAAACAGGCGATCTCCTATCAGAAGACCCAAAACAGCCGATCTGCTATCAGAACAGAAAACAGGCGATCACCACGTAGAGACAGAAACAGGCGATCTCCTCCCGGCGACCACTCACTGAGGAGATCTACTCCCTGGAAGATCATCTGCTCCCGTGTAAAATACACGATCATCACAGTTTTAAGAGAAAACAGCCACATAACAATACAAAGGGTAAGCTAGATATTTTTAAACTTTAAATTATGAACTGGACAACCAACATAGATCAGCCTTTTTAAACATTCACAAAAGTCCATTACTTTCTCATTCATATCACACAGCCATCAAGTAATCACATATTTCACAATTTCCTCAAGAGTCGTTCAATTCACATAATTCCATCAAGTGTCTATCAATTTTCAATGTTTCTCATTTCTCACGTCAGACTTCCACTGACTCATCACACATGACACTTGACACTACTTCCGGAAGACTCGTGCGTTGAACTTAGCATCCAGAGACCTGCACCTGTCATACTACATCACCCACACAGGGTCGCTGTGAAACTCACACAGCCATGCGCATAAATGAATCTCAATATCTTCACTCTCCTAGTATGACAGGGTTAGTTCATATAACAGACCGAGCTCGTTCTTTTTCACACGACTCACCCATTCATATGAACCTCCTTCGACTCTCACCAACTGAATAACTTCCTCTATGTGATTCCATTATCTCAGCAGAGTCAGGACCACGTCGCCCTCACTTCAGAAACAGCTAATCTACGGCTTTTATTGAAAATAAAGGTAGTTTCCCTTACCTGGGCTTGCGTAAAACCTCACTTCGAGCTCTAACCCACCGAACTTAAGGATGCTCGAACTCTGCCTAAGCGTTCTGATCTGGAGAACTTGCAGAGAACCTCTCAGGTGCTCTATGGCAGTCGTCGATAGCTAAGCAGGAACGTGATAAGGCCTGAATGGCAGAGTGAAGGAGAGAAAAGAGAAGGATGAAGGTAACTCACTCACTCACTCTGTCACTCTTGAACCACAACACCTTCTTTGCCTCTCAGAAGTGAGTTTTTAAATCTAACTCAACTTGCCCAGAATGCCGCTGCCACCACCCACTCTGCAGGAAAGGTTGCGTGCACACTTCCTTGAACAGTGTGGCCACGTGGGTTTTGGGTCACTTTCCATACCAACTCTCTGGAGCCACTGTTCTAAAGTACGCTCACTGACTACGTGTCGCGCATTCAAGACGCTCATGCTGGGAGCCTGGGTCCCACTTCATCTGCGTGAAACACGACATCGCGCGATAACCTTCCACCGATGACCTCTCGCGCAATGACTACCCACCGATGTCTCATCCTGGAGGACGACCGATGTCTCTCCCTGGAAAACGACCGATGTGTCCCTCATCCTAGCGATGACCGTCTGTCTCTCATACCGGTGATGACTGACGTGCCTCATCCCAGTGATGACTGATTCCTCATCCTGGCAGACAACCGATGTGTCACCCTGGAAGATCACCGATGTCTCACCCTGGCAGACAACCGATGTCTCAACCTGGCAGACCACCGATGTCTCACCCTGGAAGACCACCGATGTGTCTCCCATCCTGGTTGATGACCGACGTTCCTCTCATCCTGTTGGCGATCTCTTATCGCCCTTGTGTGTGACGAGAACACATTGCCTTACTGTGCTCACCGATGTCATATCGTCACACCTTGCTGAAGGTTCTTCATCCCACTATGTTACGTCCAAGGTATCACCTCCACATGGCTTGGTGACGTCGGTAGCTTCACATTTCCAAGAGTAGATCAGCACCACTCCTCTTGCGCCCATGCATGCAACACTAAGGGCGATCTCTTATGCTCAAGCATAGAGCTTCGCATGCACAGCGTATCTAAGGCTTAACCCACACCTTGATACGCGTGGTTTTTGGAACCCACTATGGTTAATCCAGCATCTTGACCACATACTACGTGCACTCCCGTCGATCACATACACCCTAGGCGATTGGCGATCATGTCTCCTCTAGGCGACAGGCGATTATGTGCCAGAGAAGTCGGAGATCGCCTCCGTCTTCAACAACGGCAATCTCGTAGATTTCAAAGTTACACTTATCTTCCTTTACTCTTCTTGATCCCCATGTCTTCCTCGAGCACACCCACGTGATTACTTCACGATAAGGTCATCGCACCTGACTACTTTGTTAATACAATAGTCAGCCGACCGACCTCTACCAGCTGACCCCAGACCTTGGACGACGTCCGAGGTCCGACTACTACGAAACTTCTATTACCAGCTCTTTGTATTTTAAATAATAATAACTTCTGAAATTATTTAAATATGACACTTTTATTCCAATTAAAGTTTCTAGGTCCTTACAATCTCCCCAACAAGAAAAATTTTCGTCCTCGAAAATTGAATTACAAGGAAAAGAGGTAGGGATAGGCTTCTCTCATGGTTTCTTCTAACTCCCAAGTTGAATCTTCTGATCTTCCATTTCATTGGTTGAAGTAGAGACTTGTAGACCAAAAAACCTTTCTCAAATACTTGATCCTTAAAACTTCTAATTCCTCTTGTCTTAGATGTCCTTCCTTGGCATGAACTGATCTGCAATGACTTGGGTTGACCTCAACATTATTATTCTGTCTAGAAACTGCAGAGATGGGGTTTCTTCCAGGATTTTCATTTCAGTTCAGAAACAACCGATTTGTAGCTTGACTTCACATTAGGCACTATTTCTTGTCAAACCGATGGTGAAGCAGCAAAAGCTTGAGGGAGCACGGTTTCTTTCTTCAGGCACCCCTCTGGTTCGTTTCTTCTTTGGTTACTAATAGCAGATCAGGAAAAACCCACCCTTTTAGCAGATGGTTGGGATTTCAGAGCTGCTAACTCAGGAATTCCAATGGATACATCCGTATTAGCATTGCATGGGATCTCAAGGTGCTCAGTATTCAACACGCAGATCATAACTCCCTCACTGTGTTCAGGGTGAGGACTTGTTGCCACAGCTGTCAATGCAGCATTGTTTCTAGGATCAAAAACGAAACGCTGACCACCACAACTGCCCATTTAAAGGATTAGCTGCAAATCCCATCCCATTAGAAACACAAGGCACGGAAAGTTCCGCTTCCACATCCAACTTTCTGAAATTTACTACATCGCTAAAAGAACTCAACATCATCATGACACGGCTTACCTTCATTCTTATCCACAGCCATTACCTCCTTCCCTTCTACATTCACAGGCCGAACTGCATCCTCATTTGCCAAGTTCAGGAGGCTTACTGCTTCGGAAGCCTTTTATCTCAACCCACCATTTCCATAATCATCTTTCAAATCACGATCAACAAAACAACATCCATTCTGCGTGAAGCTTACGCTAGAGCCATCTCATGCTGTTTCATCGACATAAACATCTTCCAAGCTTCAAATAAAAAGAAAATTCATTCTTTCATTCTTGGAACTTAACTCTGGTACTTCCCATGGATACACATGCTTAAGTCTTTAAACCCCCAACATACTGCTTATTTATTCTCCATAACTTAAATGTAGCTGAAACTAAACCTTGGTACAACTAAATGTAACTTACACTTGCTTCTTTAATTCCATCTACTCAGCTGGAGCCATTATGTAGGGAGCCATGGACACTGGTCCAGCTCCAGGTACCAAAACAATAGATAATTCCATCTCTCTCTTAGGAGGTAGTCCAGGTATTTCTTCTGGAACTACATCCATGAAATCCCTCACCACATGTATACAGCCCATATCTTCATCATTCTTCACTCCCCCTTAAGTTAGGATCACAAGGCACGTCGCCCCTTCTATCAACCCCAACCATACACACTGAGCAGATATCATATCTGACTCTCGCAGGCCTGGAAACACCACGTTCTGCCTACTGCAATCTATGAGAATGTGATTGGCAGATAGCCAATCCATTCCCAGGATAACATCTAGATCCTAAAGAGGTAGACAGATCAAATTCACCTTGAACTTGCGTCCCTCTACTATCACTGGACATTCAAAGCAAACTGGGGAGGTTAAAACCTGTTTTGATGCAGGTGTAGAGACCAACCGTTCAAACGGCAGCTCCTCCACTAGAAGGCCCAGTTCGGTTGCACACCGATTTGACACAAAAGAGTGTGTCGCTCCAGAATCAAACAAAACTCTAACGTATCTACCAGCTATAAACAAGTACCTTGTACTAGGTTACCTGACTGAGATGCCTCCGCTCCAGACATGGCAAACACTCTCCCTGCTGCCTGAGGTCTGCTGCCCTCGTTCCTCAACTGCTGGGAACCAACGGATTGAGTCATCCTTTTTCTGTTAGGACAATCTCTAGAAATGTGCCCCATCTCTTGGCATGTGAAACACCTGGGTCTCCATGTTTGTTGTTGCTGAAACTGGGGCGGCGCTGCTCCTGCCCTATGCTGTGGAGGTCTCGCATAAGGCTTATTCTGCTGCTGCTGCACCTTTACCTTCCCACTGGAGGAACCCCCTGGGTGGGACTTGATCACCCGCGAATCACCCTTTTCCAGAGTCTCTACCATCTTCGCCTTCTCCACTAAGGCGTGAAATTCCCTGATGCACATCGGGGCTGATGGAGGAGGGCCAAGCACATCTAGCCAAGGAAGCCAAGGCCCAAACCAAGAAGACCGTCTAGACCAAGAGGAACGTCTAGCTCCAAGAAGTGAGCGTCTAGGACGTGAAGGAGGGAGGCTATCCATGGAGCTAGACCGTCTAGGACCTCTCACAAGATCCATGGCTAAACATATCCAAGCACACATAAAAGAAGCCACGGATGGAAGAGAGAAGACCTTGTACATGCTACTTAGAGGCCCATTAGGGGTAGCTTAGTAGATTAGTGTAGTGTAGAAAGCAAAACTTGCTCACTTAGGGGTGTGCTATCAAAAAGGTGCCCTTAGCAATAGAAGGAGGGGTGTGCTAGCAAATAGGTGCCTTTAGCAAAAGAAGGAGGGGTGTACTATCAAATGTTGCATTTTTGACCTATCTTCTAGAATATTAGGATGATGGTGTGGTTTGACTAAAGTCAATACCCTAGGCAGCCCCACTTTTTGTATTTCCATCCCTACCCTTTAAGCTTGCTCACCAAGGCTCCTAAATCTATAAATAAGGAGGCCTACCTCATGTATTTTCAAGTTTATTTGAGTAATGTTATGCTGCCATTTTTTGTGCACAAGCTTTACTCCTCCTAGAAATCTAGGCTATAAACTTCAATCCTTTCACCTTCTCCCTTGAGCTGGCCGAACCACTCAACCCATACTCACCATGCACCTTCAAGACCAACACAACTCCTAGGAGGGTCTTGTTTCACTCACCCATTGCTTCCGCTCCATCTATTTCTACTTTGATTCAAGAAGAACACATGAAAATGCCATCATTTGGTATCATGAGCTTTTGGTTCTTCAAGATGAGTAGCTTGTCTTTTTAAATTTTCAGTTCTTCTTTATTTTCATCTTGTCATTTCAATTCCATAATTATCTTGCTGTTTTTTACATTTTAAATTGTTCTTGGTGTGCTTATGGAAGATCCAACCGAGGCACATGTGTTCAATTGATCTTGAACATTTTCTTGTGCAATTGTGATAGGATTCCTTACACATTGAGTGGCTGTTTTCTTTTAGGAATTTGAGTCTTTATTGCTTTCTTATAATTGCTTCATTTTATGCTTTGAGTCTTTATTTTCTGAATCTATAAATGTTGTGTCAAGTCATGTGAATCCATAATTGTCATCAATTCTTAGTAGTCCTATTTTTGGCTTGATTGTTTCTTGTTTTTGGGTCTCTTTAATTTGCCTTAATCTGCTGTTATTTTGATCCTTTGCTGCCTTTTTAATTTTAGTTTGAGTTCATAATTGTGTCTTAGTTCTTACACAATTTCCTTCTTACATTTCCTTTGTGTTAAATTTTTGATATCTTGCTGTTTTTTTTTTTCCAGTTTTCCAGATTTCCCCTGTTTCTCTCTCTGTCTGGCTGTTTTTTTGTTTCAAAAAATTATTTCCACTCATAGGAAATTTGTGATTCTCTGGAAAATGCAAGTTTGAAGTGTTACAAAAAGGACAAAAAAAGAATCAGATCAAAAAAGGCAATAGAAAAGATATGATAAATCTTACAAAATCAGAGTGCAAACCTTGAGCACTCCAGCTGGCCTAACTGCACACCAAATTTGCAAAAATTATTAAAAAACAATGGTGCATGCGTTTTAGGTGATTCCAAAGCCATTGTTTAGATAAGATCCTGAATTTTTCTTGCATATAAATTTCAGAGACAAATTTTAAAAATACAGCTCAGCATAAATCGGGGAACAAACACGCTTTCTGGCCCACAACAATTTTCAGTGGTGCTGTTTTTTTTATTTGGTCATCTAATCTAGTGCTTTTCTTTAGGTATTCCTTTTGTGTGCCAACTTTTATTGAGTACCTTTAATTGTTTGCTTTAATTTCTTGACTCTCTTTCTAAGTTGTCATATTATAAATCCTTTTGGTGGTACTGTTTTTATTCAATTAAATTTGTTTCTTGCTTATGTTTCTTGACCTCTCTTTTGGGTGCTGGAATTTAATTCTCCTTGGTGCATATGTGCATGGAACTTGACTTGGTTTAGGTTTAGCTCTTGTGAATAGGTGCTGGAAATTGGAGAATTAAAGCCATCATTTTAAGGAGGAGACAAAGCTAAAGCCGAAACAAGGTTGCTTGAAACAAACAATACAAACACCTAGAAGATCAAAAATTCAAGACAACAAGGAAGTGCACTAACCCAAAAGAGGATCAACAAAGGGAGTCTTTTTTTTTTTTTTTCCTTTGCAACTTGGTTTATTGTTAATTACCTCTTTAATTACGTTTAGACGGTGAGTGTGTCTTCAAGGGCTCAAAGTGTCCAAGAAGCCTCACCTAGGGCCGAATAGCATAGTAAATTTTTGCTTAGTAATTTGTTGCTTGTTTGAACTTGTTTTCTTTTGTTTTGGTAGAAACGTTTTGCATGATTAGTTTAGTTTAATTTTGTGCTAAAACCGACTAGTTTGTTGCATTTTTTTTTAGCTTACATAGTTTTATTGCTTTTTTATTTCTCAACTTCTTGTGTTTTAAGTGTTTCACTAAGAGAAATTTTTGTGTGAAGGCATTGGAGACTAGTTTTTGGCAAGGAAAAGGCTTGGTACTTAAGTAGTCCTTTGAGACTCACCTCCCTTACCTGGAAAACTACCTTCTTTATCTTCCCTAATCTTTCTCAAAGTAAAAAACGCCTAAATACACAAAGGTCTAGCCATGTCTTCTTCTTCTCATTCTCCAAAGTCTATAGAATGTGAAGTAAAATCTTTGAAAACCCTTTTGAAAGAGGTATCCCAAGCGGTACAATTAATCTCTTCTAGGCAATTGGAGAATGAAAACAAGATTAATGAGTTGGCTAGAGCTCAAGAAGAGAAATCCCAAAAATCTCAAAAATAAAAAAAAACAAATACTCATGCATCACAAAGCATTGCAACTCTAGGGGAGGGAAGCCTTAGAATTAATGACTACTACCAACCACCCCCTAGAAGAACTAGGCAAAGGGAACAAGAGGTGCCAAGGGAAACTAGAGTAGACCTACCTCATTTTCATGGAAAGGAAAATGTAGAAATATATCTAGATTGGGAGATGAAGGTAGAGCAACTCTTTGCTTGCCATAGGGTAAGTGAGGAACGAAAAGTACCCTTAGCCACCCTTAGTTTCCAAGGAAATGCCATGTATTGGTGGACCTCTTTAGAAAGAGACCGACGTCTTCATAGGGAACCTCCCATAGAATATTGGAATGACCTTAGGGGAGCCCTAAGACGTCGACATATACCTTCTTACTACCATAGGGAGTTGATGGACAAGCTCCAAAGACTCCAACAAAAGAATATGAGTGTAGAAGAGTATAGGCAAAAAATGGAGCTCTATATGATGAGAGCCTCTATTAGAGAGGAAGAGGAAACCACCATATCTAGGTTCCTTAGTGGCCTATCACTTGAGATAAGAGATAGAGTAGAGCTCTTACCTTATCAAGACTTGAATGATTTGGTTCAACTTTGCATTAAAGTTGAGCAACAAAATTTGCGCAAAACATCAAGTCAAAAGGTGAGCCCCTATTCTAACTTTTATCCCAAGAGAGAGTTTAAAAGGGAGGGTAGTACATCTAAGGAAAAACCAAAAGAACCTACCAAACCCTTCACCAAAGAAACCTCAACCCCACCCATCCGAGCTAGAGATGTTAAATGTTTTAAGTGCTATGGTAGGGGGCATGTGCAAGCACAATGTCCAAACCAAAGGACTTTGTTTCTTAAAGGTGTAGACGAATACACTAGTGGCGAGGATGAGCTTAGTGAGAAAGAGGAAGGGGGAGAGGATGAGAGGGTAGCTCCATTAGAGGGAGAATTGCTTATGATTTGGAGAACCCTCAACAATCACCCTAGCACATCCATTGAAACACAAAGGGAGAACATATTTCATACAAGATGCAATGTTTTAGAAAATATATGTTCCCTCATTGTGGATAGTGGATCTAGTTGTAATTGTTGTAGTGCTAGGATGGTTGAAAAGCTTAAGCTACAAGTGGTTCCTCACCTAAAACCTTACAAACTTCAATGGCTTAATGAAAATGGGGAACTACATGTAGATAAGCAAGTGGAAATCAAGTTTTCCATAGGGAACTACAAAGATAAAGTTTTATGTGATGTAGTGCCTATGGAAGCTTGCCATATCTTATTAGGGAGGCCATGGCAATTTGACAAGAAAACCTTGCATGATGGTCTCACTAACGAGATTTCCTTCACCCATAAATATAAGAAGTTTGTACTTAGTCCTTTACCACATTCTCAAGTGGTGAAAGACCAAATACAAATGAAACAAAAGAGGGATGAGGAAAACAAAAAAAAGAGAGTGCTAGAAAAAGAGAAAATCCTTAGGGATAGGAAGGCGTGGGAGAAGAGTGTTCCTTCCCACAAGGTAGTCTACAAGAAAAGCCTTTTGAAAATGTTTTAGAAAACTTGCTTCTTGTTGAACAACCAAGCCTTATCTTTTGTAAAGGAGCACTTACATGCACTGCCACAAGTAATGAACTCATGGTTTTACCTCCTCAAATAGAAAACCTTTTGAGTGAATTTGACGATCTATTCTCACAAGAAGGACCCAATGGGCTTCCTCCTCTTAGGGGGATAGAACATCAAATTGACTTCATTCCGGGGGCAAGCCTACCAAATAGGCCTGCTTATAGAACCAACCCCGAGGAAACAAAGGAGATAGAATCACAAGTTCAAGACTTGTTGGAGAAGGGTTGGGTTCAAAAGAGTCTAAGCCCTTGTGCTGTACCTGTCTTGTTGGTGCCCAAAAAGGATGGAAAATGGCGCATGTGTTGTGATTGTAGAGCAATTAACAACATCACCATCAAGTATAGGCATCCAATCCCAAGGCTTGATGATATGCTTGATGAATTGCATGGGTCAACTCTATTCTCCAAAATTGACCTTAAAAGTGGATATCACCAAATTCGAATCAAGGAGGGTGATGAGTGGAAAACCACTTTTAAGACCAAATTTGGATTATATGAGTGGTTGGTGATGCCCTTTGGACTCACTAATGCTCCAAGCACATTCATGAGGCTTATGAATCACACCTTGAGGGATTGCATAGGTAAATATGTAGTAGTTTACTTTGATGATATCTTAGTATATAGTAAAACCCTAGAAGACCATCTAAGTCACCTTAGGGAAGTCTTTCTAGTTCTTAGGAAAAATAGTCTTTTTGCAAATAGGGATAAGTGTACCTTTGGTGTAGATAGTGTAGTCTTTTTAGGCTTTATAGTAAACAAAAAGGGGGTGCATGTAGATCCCGAGAAAATCAAAGCCATCCAAGAGTGGCCAACTCCACAAAATGTAAGTGATGTAAGAAGTTTTCATGGGTTAGCTAGCTTCTATAGAAGGTTTGTGCCTAATTTTTCTAGCCTAGCTTCTCCTTTGAATGAACTTGTTAAAAAAGATGTTGCATTTTGTTGGAATGAAAAGCATGAGCAAGCCTTTCAAAGGCTAAAAGCTCAACTCACCAATGCACCCATCCTATCTCTCCCAGATTTTTCCAAGACTTTTGAGATAGAGTGTGATGCATCGGGAGTAGGCATAGGCGCGGTATTGTTGCAAGGTGGACACCCCATTGCTTATTTTAGTGAAAAACTCCATGGTGCCACCCTCAACTACCCCACTTATGACAAAGAGCTCTATGCTCTTGTGAGAGCCCTAAAGACTTGGGAACACTATCTTGTGTCCAAAGAATTTGTTATCCATAGTGATCACGAGTCTTTAAAATATTTAAAGGGCCAACACAAGCTCAATAAGAGACATGCAAAATGGATGGAATTTCTTGAACAATTTCCTTATGTAATCAAATACAAGAAGGGAAGCACCAATATAGTGGCCGATGCTCTTTCAAGACGCCACACACTCTTTTCAAAATTGGGTGCCCAAATTCTTGGATTTGACCACATAAGAGAGCTTTACCAAGAAGATCAAGAACTTTCATCCATCTATGCCCAATGTCTACATAGAGCGCAAGGAGGTTACTATGTGTCCGAGGGATATCTTTTTAAAGAAGGAAAACTTTGCATTCCCCAAGGAACACATAGAAAACTCCTTGTCAAAGAATCACATGAAGGGGGACTCATGGGCCATTTTGGAGTTGATAAGACTCTAGATCTTTTGAAAGCAAAATTTTGTTGGCCACACATGAGGAAAGATGTCCAACGCCATTGCTCTAGATGTATCTCATGTTTAAAAGCAAAGTCTAGAACAATGCCGCATGGACTCTACACCCCTTTGCCGATTGCAAATGCTCCTTGGGAAGACATTAGCATGGATTTCATTTTAGGACTTCCTAGGACTGCAAGAGGCCATGACTCTATCTTTGTGGTAGTGGACCGTTTTAGCAAAATGTCTCACTTTATTCCATGCCACAAAGTAGATGATGCTCAAAATATTTCTAAACTCTTCTTTAGAGAAGTGGTGAGACTCCATGGTCTCCCTAGAAGTATAGTGTCCGATAGAGATCCCAAGTTTATAAGTCACTTTTGGAAAACTCTTTGGGGTAAACTTGGAACAAGACTACAATTTTCAACTTCTTGTCATCCTCAAACGGATGGGCAAACCGAAGTAGTCAATAGATCTCTTGGAACTATGCTTAGGGCTATCATGAAGGGCAGCCACAAATCTTGGGATGAGTACCTTCCCCACATTGAATTTGCTTACAATAGAGTAGTTCACAAGACTACTAATGCTTCTCCTTTTGAGGTAGTATATGGTTTTAATCCTCTCACGCCCATGGATTTAATTCCCCTTCCTAATCCACAAGATTTTGTGCATAAGGAAGGAGTAATCAAGGCTGATTTTGTCAAGAAAATGCATGAGAAGATTAAAATTCAAATACAACAACAAAATGAGAAATACACAAAACACAACAACAAAGGGAAGAGAGAAATAATTTTTGAGGAAGGAGACTTAGTTTGGCTTCATCTTCGAAAAGATAGATTTCCAAATCAAAGGAAGTCCAAACTAAGTCCCCGAGGTGATGGACCCTTCCAAGTCCTTAAGCGAGTCAACGACAATGCATATAAATTGGACCTACCTCTTGAATATGGAGTACATGACACATTTAATGTAATTGATCTTTCTCCATTTGTAGGTACCAATGACGATGACGAGCTGGATTTGAGGACAAATCCTTTCCAAGGGGGAGGGAATGATGGAGGAGGGCCAAGCACATCTAGCCAAGGAAGCCAAGGCCCAAACCAAGAAGACCGTCTAGACCAAGAGGAGCGTCTAGCTCCAAGAAGTGAGCGTCTAGGACGTGAAGGAGGGAGGCTATCCATGGAGCTAGACCGTCTAGGACCTCTCACAAGATCCATGGCTAAACATATCCAAGCACACATAAAAGAAGCCACGGATGGAAGAGAGAAGACCTTGTACATGCTACTTAGAGGCCCATTAGGGGTAGCTTAGTAGATTAGTGTAGTGTAGAAAGCAAAACTTGCTCACTTAGGGGTGTGCTATCAAAAAGGTGCCCTTAGCAATAGAAGGAGGGGTGTGCTAGCAAATAGGTGCCTTTAGCAAAAGAAGGAGGGGTGTACTATCAAATGTTGCATTTTTGACCTATCTTCTAGAATATTAGGATGATGGTGTGGTTTGACTAAAGTCAATACCCTAGGCAGCCCCACTTTTTGTATTTCCATCCCTACCCTTTAAGCTTGCTCACCAAGGCTCCTAAATCTATAAATAAGGAGGCCTACCTCATGTATTTTCAAGTTTATTTGAGTAATGTTATGCTGCCATTTTTTGTGCACAAGCTTTACTCCTCCTAGAAATCTAGGCTATAAACTTCAATCCTTTCACCTTCTCCCTTGAGCTGGCCGAACCACTCAACCCATACTCACCATGCACCTTCAAGACCAACACAACTCCTAGGAGGGTCTTGTTTCACTCACCCATTGCTTCCGCTCCATCTATTTTTACTTTGATTCAAGAAGAACACATGAAAATGCCATCAGG
This sequence comes from Phaseolus lunatus, assembly GCA_013389735.1. Taxonomy (NCBI): domain Eukaryota; kingdom Viridiplantae; phylum Streptophyta; class Magnoliopsida; order Fabales; family Fabaceae; genus Phaseolus; species Phaseolus lunatus. The sequence goes on from CM023867.1 coordinate 14,683,367, forward strand.
GGCTATGGTCCTCTTCAGCCCATGCCTCAGTCCTTCTTCAAATTTCCTACACCTCCAAGCCTCGGAGGTAGCTTGGGTATAAAACCGGGCGAGGTACTCAAACCGAGCGGCATAAGCATTCACTGACATCTCCCCCTGCTCCAACCTGAGGAATTCAGCTTCCTTGGCAAACCTTGCACTATCTGGGAAGTATTTCTCCAGAAACTTCACCCTGAAGCTCTCCCAGTCCATCACTTCCTCTCGGGCCTCCATCATCTGCTGAGTTCCCATCCACCAGAACTCAGCTTCTCCAGACAGAAGATATGTGGCGAATACCAGCTTCTTATCTTCAGGGCAGGAGGTCGCCCTGAAGATTTTCTATAACCCCCTGACCCACTGATCTGCTTGATCAGGGGTAGCATTCCCACTGAACTTAGGTGGGCTGTGCCTGAGGAACTCGGTCAGTCCCATCTGCTCCTGAGGTTGACTAACGTGGGAGGCTGTTTCAGCCGACCGAGCAGTCTCCTAGTGGTGCATTGCAGCTTGGTGATTCTGAGCCATTGCTGCATTCTGTTGTTGGATGGCAGTTGCCATCATCTCAATAGCCCTGGCGATCTGGCCCATTTCCGAAGAAGGTTGGGGAGAGGTAGGAGGTCTACGAGTCATCTTCCTTCGTTCTCAGATTTTGAAACCGCTAGTTTCTATATTCCCTACAACTATAAGAATGAAATCGATAAGAAATCAATTCATTCAAGGGGTAACAGCTAGACCTTACAAAGGTCAGCATCTCAAAGTCATCTAGAATTTGAGTTTATCAGCCGATCATGATACTTATAACATCAAGCATAACACCAGAACAGCTACTGGTATAAAACCATCAATCCAAACAACCACTTTCAATCAATTACTAAAAACACTCAATAAAATGAAATAATTCACACCAGAATTCAATATATGCTAAACATCAAACCTTTAGAATTAAGATTGAGAATCATCTCGATCCAGTTATGAGTGTGCACCCTCACTACTTTATCAAGATCCTTTCATTCTTAATACTAAAATTTTCAGTTAGAGCATATATTCACTAAAGCACACACAAAATTTCAATACAAAAACGTTTGAAAACCTTTCACTATAGTTTTCATTTAAAACTCAAATAAATTTTATGAGCAGAAGAAACACAATCGATCCACAGCCCTCAGGTCATCCTAAGGACGAACTGCTCTGATACCATTAATGTAACATCCCTCCAAAACCTTTTCCTATTTATATAATAGAATAAAGCGTAGATACTAAATTTATAAAATCAACATATGTATTAGATATTGAAAATACATCATCCCGTACATCGTATTCAAAAAGAGATGTCCCTCTTATAGGGTTTTAATACATTCCATCAATTGTTTCGAAATAAAAACCAAATACAGCATGAAAGGGACAAAACAGGCGATCTCCTATCAGAAGACCCAAAACAGCCGATCTGCTATCAGAACAGAAAACAGGCGATCACCACGTAGAGACAGAAACAGGCGATCTCCTCCCGGCGACCACTCACTGAGGAGATCTACTCCCTGGAAGATCATCTGCTCCCGTGTAAAATACACGATCATCACAGTTTTAAGAGAAAACAGCCACATAACAATACAAAGGGCAAGCTAGATATTTTTAAACTTTAAATTATGAACTGGACAACCAACATAGATCAGCCTTTTTAAACATTCACAAAAGTCCATTACTTTCTCATTCATATCACACAGCCATCAAGTAATCACATATTTCACAATTTCCTCAAGAGTCGTTCAATTCACATAATTCCATCAAGTGTCTATCAATTTTCAATGTTTCTCATTTCTCACGTCAGACTTCCACTGACTCATCACAGATGACACTTGACACTACTTCCGGAAGACTCGTGCGTTGAACTTAGCATCCAGAGACCTGCACCTATCATACTACATCACCCACACAGGGTCGCTGTGAAACTCACACAGCCATGCGCATAAATGAATCTCAATATCTTCACTCTCCTAGTATGACAGGGTTAGTTCATATAACAGGCCGAGCTCGTTCTTTTTCACACGACTCACCCATTCATATGAACCTCCTTCGACTCTCACCAACTGAATAACTTCCTCTATGTGATTCCATTATCTCAGCAGAGTCAGGATCACCTCATTCACAGGATACTCACAGATCAATACACCCTCATAAATCTCCACACGGTATTTTCTTTCCTGAAAATACTATGCTTTGATCACTCTTTCACATTCATCCAATGCATCATTCAACACGTAAAAGCACAATACCATCATATAAAATTTTGAATCTTTTCTCAAACAATCCCAATCACAGTAACAAGCATACCACCGATCAGGTTTTCGAATAGCATATACATTTTTCATTTCAATCTCGACAAGTTCAAAGCGACACTAAACAGGGGAGTTCGAAAAACAACGCCAAAACCGGCGATCACGTCCAAAACAGGGGATTTCGAAATCTGTATTCAAAATCGGCGATCACGTCGCCCAAACACATAAGAACAGAACATCATGAAAAAGGGGTTTAAAACTGGCGACCACGTCGCCCAAACACATAGAACAGAGCATCACGAAAAAGAATATGAAACCGGCGACCACGTCGCCCTCACTTCAGAAACAGCTAATCTACGGCTTTTATTGAAAATAAAGGTAGCTTCCCTTACCTGGGCTTGCGTAAAACCTCACTTCGAGCTCTAACCCACCGAACTTAAGGATGCTCGAACTCTGCCTAAGCGTTCTGATCTGGAGAACTTGCAGAGAACCTCTCAGGTGCTCTATGGCAGGCGTCGATAGCTAAGCAGGAACATGATAAGGCCTGAATGGCAGAGTGAAGGAGAGAAAAGAGAAGGATGAAGGTAACTCACTCACTCACTCTGTCACTCTTGAACCACAACACCTTCTTTGCCTCTCAGAAGTGAGTTTTTAAATCTAACTCAACTTGCCCAGAATGCCGCTGCCACCACCCACTCTGCAGGAAAGGTTGTGTGCACACTTCCTTGAACAGTGTGGCCACGTGGGTTTTGGGTCACTTTCCATACCAACTCTCTGGAGCCACCGTTCTGAAGTACGCTCACTGACTACGTGTCGCGCATTCAAGACGCTCATGCTGGGAGCCTGGGTCCCATTTCATCTGCGTGAAACACGACATCGCGCGATAACCTTCCACCGATGACCTCTCGCGCGATGACTACCCACCGATGTCTCATCCTGGAGGACGACCGATGTCTCTCCCTGGAAAACGACCGATGTGTCCCTCATCCTGGCGATGACCGTCTGTCTCTCATACCGGCGATGACTGACGTGCCTCATCCCAGTGATGACTGATTCCTCATCCTGGCAGACAACCGATGTGTCACCCTGGAAGACCACCGATGTCTCACCCTGGCAGACAACCGATGTCTCAACCTGGCAGACCACCGATGTCTCACCCTGGCAGACCACCGATGTGTCTCCCATCCTGGTTGATGACCGACGTTCCTCTCATCCTGTTGGCGATCTCTTATCGCCCTTGTGTGTGACGAGAACACGTCGCCTTACTGTGCTCACCGATGTCATATCGTCACACCTTGTTGAAGGTTCTTCATCCCACTATGTTACGTCCAAGGTATCACCTCCACATGGCTTGGTGACGTCGGTAGCTTCACATTTCCAAGAGTAGATCAACACCACTCCTCTTGCGCCCATGCATGCAACACTAAGGGCGATCTCTTATGCTCAAGCATAGAGCTTCGCATGCACAGCGTATCTAAGGCTTAACCCACACCTTGATACGTGTGGTTTTTGAAACCCACTATGGTTAATCCAGCATCTTGACCACATACTACGTGCACTCCCGTCGATCACGTACACCCTAGGCGATTGGCGATCATGTGTAAGGACCTGAAAAATTTATTGGAATGAAAGAGTATGTTTTAAATAAATTCTAAGTATGTTTTTATTTAGAATAGAAAGGGAGGAAAAAGTTAAGTTTAGAAGGCTACGAGGTCGCCGGCCGCCTGCTACACATGAGCGCCAGGTGGACATCGCGCGGGCGTGAGAGGCATGCAGGCATTGCGCGGGCATGAGAGGCATGCAGGCATCGCGCGGGCGCGAGAGGCATGCAGGCATCGCGCGGGCGCGAGAGGCATGCAGGCATCGCGCGGGCGCGAGAGGCATGCAGGCATCGCGCGGGCGCGAGGGGCATGCGGGCATCGCGCGGGCGCGAGGGGCATGCGGGCATCGCGCGGGCGCGAGGCACGCGGGCATTGCCAGGGCGCGATGCATGTGGACGTGGCCAAGGCGCGAGAGTTATGAGGGCGTCGCCAGGGAAGACATCGGTTGTCTCCCAGAGGAAGACATCGGTCGTTCGCCAGGAAGATGTCATCGGTGGTTATCTTCGCGCAAGGTCATCGGTAGTTGTCTTCGCGCGAGGTCATCGGTGGATCGTCTTCGCGCGAGAGGTCATCAGTGGTTTCTCTTCGAGCTGGTAGTCATCGGCGAAAGGTCATCGCGTGACGTTGAGTTACACCCAGAGAACGTGGGCCCCAGACTCCCAGCAAGAGACGTTCTGCACGCGCGCCACGTAGACAAAAGAGTGGTTCAAAATAGTGACCTCAGAGCGTAGCCTGTGCAGAGGCACGCTTGGTAGTACTGTTCAGGGGAGCGTGCACGCAAACTTCCCTGCAGAGTAGGTGGTGGCAGCTGCTTTTGGAGGGATAAGTTGGTTTAAGTTACAAAAATCCACTGCTGAGAGAAAAGAAAACATTGTTGTATTCGACGAGAGAAAGAGTGAGTTTCTTCCCTTCTCCTCCAGTTACCTCCTCCGCGTTGCGATTGCAGCATCTCCACACAAGAGTACGACGAGAAGCAACACCATTGGAGCCCCTGGGAAAGTTCTCTGCAACTCCTTCAAAACCAGACGCAAAAACAGAGCCAAGGCGTTCTTCAAGCTCTGTTGGATTTCGAAGCTCCTGGTGGTTGCGCAAGTCCAGGTAAGGGAAGCTAGACCTCTTTTTCCATACAAGCCATAGTGTAGCTATCTCTGAAGTGAGGGCGACGTGGTCGCCATTTTTGTTTTCATCTGCGTAAAATGCTCTGTTTGTGTGCTTGGGCGACGTGGTCGCCGGTTTTATATACAGTCTTCGAAACACCCTGTTTTTGAACTAGATCGCCGGTCTTGGCGTTGTTTGTGAACTCTCTGTTTTTGGGTGTTGTTTTGAAACTACTTGAGATTTAAATGAAATATTCGAAGATCTGAACCTTGAAATGATTCGTTGCTGTGACTTAAATCAATTACTCGAGTGGTATGATGTTTTTGAATGCTGTGAATGTGGGATCGAGGCATAGTATTTTCAGGAAAGAAAATACCGTGTAAGATCTTGTAGTAGGTGCATTGATCGGTGATTCCTAAGGGGATATCCTGACTCTGCTGAGGTAATGGAATCACGTAGAGGAAGTTACTCAGTTGTTGAGAGTCGAAGGAGGTCTATATGATGGGCGTCTCGTGTGAAAAAGAACGAGCTCCGCCTGTCCTATGGATTAACCCTGTCATACCAGGAGAACTATTGACATTGAGATGATATATGCGCATGCTGTGTGGATTCACAGCGACCCTGTGTGGACTTCACAGTGGTGTGGTATGACAGGTGCAGATCTCTGAGTCTAATCAACGCACGAGTCAATCCGGAAGTAGTGTCAAGTGTCTTGTGTGGTGAGTCAGTGGAAAGTCTGACGTGAGAAATGAGAAACATTGATAGTTTATAGACACTTGATGCAGTATTGTGAAATGGAATGACTATGGGTGAATGTTGTGAAATGTGTGATTTTGGGCGATCAGGTGAATGATATGAGCAACTCTACGTTTTACATGGATATTTTGAAACTTGTTTTACTTTGATTTTCATGTTCATGATTTAAACTTCCTTTAAATTATATAGCTTACCCTGCGTATTTTGGTTCTGTGGCTGTTCTCTTAAAACTGTGATGATCGTGTATAACTTACACGGGAGCAGATGATCTTCCAGGAAGTAGAGCTCCTTAGTGAAGTGGTCGCCGGAAGGAGATCGGCTGTTTTTGGGTCCCCCGATGGGCGATCGGCCTCGTCCGATAGGAGATCGGTCTCTTCCGATAGGAGATCGCCTGCTTCGTTTTTTTTACTGTATTTTGTTTATGTTTCTGGAAAAATTTGACCGAATTTGTATTAAACTCCCTGTGAGGAGAAACTACATTTCATATATATATAATATTTTGTTCATAGAATCTATGTTACCTTTATTTTCATTATATACATTTGTATAGTATTTTGGCGGGATGTTACATCATGTCTCCTCTAGGCGACAGGCGATTATGTGCCAGAGAAGTCGGAGATTGCCTCCATCTTCAACAACGGCGATCTCGTAGATTTCAAAGTTACACTTATCTTCCTTTACTTTTCTTGATCCCCATGTCTTCCTCGAGCACACCCACGTGATTACTTCACGATAAGGTCATCGCACCTGACTACTTTGTTAATACAATAGTCAGCCGACCGACCTCTACCAGCTGACACCAGACCTTGGGCGACGTCCGAGGTCTGACTACTACGAAACTTCTATTACCAGCTCTTTGTATTTTAAATAATAATAACTTCTGAAATTATTTAAATATGACACTTTTATTCCAATTAAAGTTTCTAGGTCCTTACAGATTGTGCTTAGTAATTTGAGTAGGGTGTGCTTAGTAGTTTGGGCTTGTGCGAATCCCACCTTTCGTGAGAAGTGCTTCTAGGTTTAGGGTTTCTTTGACCTACCTTCTAGAAGGCTTCTCAAAACTGACACCCTTCCCTTCTATCTTGTTTCCAAGACACTCTCTCCTATAAATAGAGTGTCTTTCTTCTTGTATTGACACATTGAAATTTGAAGTAAAGAAACTCTGCTGGAGTGAATTTGTGAGTCTGAGTACTCTGAGTTATTTGGGTCTTATCTTGGGTGGGTAATATCCTAAGTGACAGCTCTGAGTCTTATCCTAGATGGGTAATATCTCAAGTGGCGGCTCTTGCACCACTCATCTTGGAAACACCCTCTACTCGAAGTGGTGTGACTTCCTTTCTCACCATAAGCTCTCTTCATCTCTTCCTCCTTTTACTTTCTTTTAACGCCTTCCATTCACTTCCTTCATCCATATTCATAATTGTCTTTTAATTGTTGGTCCTCTTCATCTTGTTGTCTTTATTTTCTGCCCCTCTTTGCATCATCCACACCATATATCTATGTTTTTCTCTTTGCCCTTCTGAAGTGAACATTCACACTTAACCACTTGGTTAAGTTCGTGTCTAGTGGGAATCTTCTTAGGGTTTTCACCTTAAATTACTAAATAAAAAATCTTAAACAAAGAGCAACCAATAAAATGTACAATCCTAAAATTAACTCACATCAGCCGGCCTGCACTAGCTCATCAATTTTTTCTTTTAACGCCAGACATTCTTCGGTCATATGACCAAAGTTATGATTATATCGGCAATGCCTGCTTTTGTCAGCATTAGAGGGAGTTTGTGTTCTCTTTGTCGTTCGTTATAAGATTTGCGTTCAGGGCCTCATCCAAGATTCAGGATCGTTCTGATGCCAGCAAAGTATACTGTGCAAAGCCTATTGGTCACCAGTAGTCCCTTTGTCGTCTACGTGGCCTGGGCGCTCTCTCTACTTACTTTTCGACCATACGACCATGACTTTCTTCCACACCATTGATGTGAGTTGATTTTAGAATTTCACATTTTATTGGTTGCTCTTTGTTTATGATTTTGGATTTAGGAATTATGGTGAGAACCCTAAGAAGATCCCCACTAGACACAAACTTAACCAAGTGGTTAAGAAAGTGTGAAGGTTCACTTCAGAAGGGCAAAGAGAAAAGACAATTATATGGTGACAAATGGTGCAGCGAAATTATAGAGACAAGGAGCGAAAAAAGAAGAATAACAAAGTAAAGGACAAATTAAAGAGTAGAAGAAGACATATAAGGAATGGAATGGAAGGCGTAAATAAAAGATAAAAGAGGGAGAGATGAAGAAAGCTTATGGGAAGAAATGAAGTCACACCACTTGGAGCAGAGGGACTCCAGGATGAGTGATGCAAGAGCCGTCACTTGAGATATTACCCACCCAAGATAAGACCCAACATGAGAGCTCACAAAATCACTCTAGCAAAGTTTCTTTACTTAAAATTTCAATGTCCAAATACATGGAGGAAGGCACCCTTTATATAGGAATGAGTGACTTGGAAAGAAAGATGAGTGAAACATAAAAAGGGAAGGGGAGAGGGGCAGCCTAGGGTGTTGACCATGGTAAAAAATGTCCCTTAGGCATAACTTCTAGAAGCTAGGTTAAAAACCCTAATTCTAGGTGCCTTGTCTTGAAAAAATGGGCTTGGTGCAAGCCCATTTCGCTAAGTGCACTCCCTTTTATGCTATGTGAACCTACTCTAGCCTATTTTGCTATTTGGACCCCTAAAGTGAGCGCAAATTATTTACCAAAATGTTTTTATCTTTTAAGAAGACCAGAAGAAAGAATAGTTGACGTTTATGCCTAGTTCTTCTTCTGGTGAGGTCTATCTGATATTTGGTAGGGCCTTGACTTGATTGTTGAGATGACTGCTCATAGTGTGATTTGTCTCGAGTCCTTGGTCATCCTCTTGGCTACTTGGTTTGTATCATGCCCCCCAAGTTGGAGAGAATTTGATCTCAAATTTAGAACTCCTGCAAATAACATAGTTAGTTTGTTCACATATAAAATATTGCAAGGTGTGGAATGTGAAGTAAACTTATGTTTATTGAGCTTGGAAATTTCATATGGGTAATTTCTAGATAAAAGCCATGTTGAGAAAGAATATTTCAGGATGAAAGGACCTTTTGATGAGAATCCTCTTAGAAGGTGAGAACCTTTAAGAGGTGTTTGAATTTCATCCCAAAACTTCTTTGTCCAACATGTCAAGTATTTAGATTTATTAGGTAATGAAAAAGACAAGGAAGAAGAACACCTTAGAGGTGTAGTTTGCATACCGCCACGGGTCAACATGATTGTTTTTGCAATATAAGGTGAGATATTGAGACCCGATTTATCTTTTCTTTCTTTTTTCTTTTGTACGGGTCGAAACTATTGTTTTGATTGTGTGAGATGAGATGATGAGACTCACTTTACTTTCCTCTCCTTTTTAATTTTCTCTTTTGGTTTTCATTTTTATTTGGTCCTCATGAACTTCTTTGGGAGAGAGAGGTTTGAAGATAACCTTATGCCCTTGGAAGTTGAAATATATTTTATTGGTAGGACCATCATGTTAAAACTTGTCTATCATATTGCCAAGACCTTCCCAATAGAATATGTGTTGCTTCCATTGGCTCAACATCACATAAGACCTCATCTTTATACTTTTCTATAGCAAAAGTTATGAGGACTTGTTTATTAACCGTGAGTTCACCCTCTTCACTAAGCCATTGTAGTTTATAGGGCTTTGTATGAGAGATAGTGGGTAATCCAAGCTTCTCCACTACTCTTGTACTTGCCACATTAGCACAAATACCCCTATGTATTATCATGGAACATAACTTGTTATTGATAAGGTAGCAGGTGTGGAAAATATTTTCTCTTTGGGTTTCATCCAAAGGTTTTTGGAATTGTTCCCAACATTCGCCTTACCAGCAATAAGTCACCTTCACAAGGTATCTCACATTCATTTTCATTAGGGTTTTTGAAGGGGTAGGGGAGTTAGACCTAGAAGATTGATCACTATTGTCACTTACTACTATCCCCCCTTTTACCATCATGGTTCTTTTCTAAGGGCAATTTGCAGCGATATGGCCAAAACCTAAACATTTAAAGCATTTTTTACTTGAGGTTTTGTTTGGAGATTTAGTCCTAGAAGGAGAAGGATTGTCTTTAGAAGTTTGTGGGGTGGATTCTTTAGAGGAGTTGGAAGGGTGATAGTGTTTTGAAAATTTACTTTTACCCTTCCAAGATGAGTCGTAAAACTCATCATTATGAGTATGTTTGAAAGATGTTTTCTTAAAAAGTTGTGATTCAACCTTGATGGCTAGGTGAACCAATTTTTTCAAAGATGTATACTCATAAAGTTCTACAACATTTTGAATTTCTCTTTTTAATCCACTCACAAATCTAACAATCTTTGACTCTTCATTTTCATGCATATTAAAACTTTGTCAAAGTTACTTATAAATCTTTGAAGTATTCATCTACACTCCTAGGTCCTTGTTGAAGCCGTTGGAGCTTCAACAAGAGTTCCTTCCTATAGTTTGGAGGAACAAACCGCGCGCGCATGTATTCTTTTAAATCATACCAAGAGACCACGAGTGGCCTCTTGTTCAAACCAATGTCCATCACAACTTGATGTCACCACTGCATGGCATAATCTATGAATTCTAGGGAAGCTAACTTAACTTTTTGGTCCTCTTCGACCTCATACACATTAAATATTTTTTCTACTTCCTGTCCTAAATATACATTCGATTCACTATCCCACTAAAACTAGGTAACTTTACAAAAGGAAAAGAAGGCTTTTGTAGTGGATGTTGATGGGGCCGCTCTTCAAAGTTATGCACTCCGCAATCTTGGTCTTCTTCTTGACTCCCACAGTGCGTGTAACTTCTAGAGGCTTTTCTCGGTTCCCATCTCCTTTCTCTAGTTGGTCCACTAATTGCCTCATTTCTTCTTCTTTCTGGGCCAAAGTCCTCTTCGTGTCTGCAAGCTCTCCCAAAAGATATGCCTTTTGAGAAGATTGTCGCTTTGAAGATCCTCCTGAAGACAAATGAGCCATAATTTGGACAAAAATGAAACAAATAATTAGTGAAAAATAACAATCTTATCCACTCCTCACTTGTATCACTATACTATTTAGTAAAGGATTTGCACTCAAGAAAGATTTGCACTCCAAAACAAAGGTCTACATTTGGTAGTAATACCTCAGGTGAAAGATGACAAAGCTCTTACACCTTTTCACCAAAGATCCCCAAAACAAAGCTTAAGAAAATTTGAAAGACAAGCAAGAAAAGCTTAAAAGAAAGAAAGCTAAACCAAAATCGAAGTAAGATAATGACAAAACTTAGAGAAGACAAATAAGAAAAGCACTTAAAAAGACTCAAAGAAACTTACTTAAACTTTTAACTAAGAAGTTTTTATTTTCTTAGAAATTGTAAAAGCAAGAAGGATAAAATTCCACAAATATGAAAACAATTTGCCACATAAAAATAATCCTCTTTTGCAATTGAATTTTGAAATCTTGTGAATGTACTCTAATTGTTTCTTTTGACTATTTTTTTATGGATTCAATAATTCCACACTGTTGTCATGCATATTCTTACTTCATGTAAGAACCTAGAAGTTTATATTGGAATAAAAGTGTTATATTATAAATAAATTCGAAGCACGTGTTTATTTAAATATAAAGGAAGGAATGTATAGCTGAGAAAACTACGAGATCGCCGTTATTAAGCGGGTAGGCGATCTCCAACTTCTCTGGCACTTGAACGCCTATCGCCTAGCTTATGCTTGAACGCCTATCGCCTAGCTTATGCTTGAACGCCTATCGCCTAGCTTATGCTTGAACGCCTATCGCCTGTGTGTACCTAGTAGCCTGTCGCCTAGAGTACACCTAATCGCCGAAACTACACTTAGTGTGTAGCCAAAATGTTGGATCAACCCTGGTACGTCCCAAAAGCCACGCGTATCAAGGTGTGGGTTAAACCTTGGATACGCTGGGCAGGCGAAGCTCTATACTTGAGCATAAGAGAATCATCCTTAACGTTACACGCTTGGGCGCACGAGGACTTGTGCTAATCAACTCTTGGAAGTGTGAAGCTACCGACGTCACCAAGCCTTGTGGAGAGAATACCTTGGATGTAACATAGTGGAATGAAGAACCTCCAGGAAGGCGTGGCGATGTGTCATCGAGCATCGCCAGGGCGCAAGGCATGCAGGATCGCCTGGGCGCGAGGGGCATGCGGGCATCATCAGGGGGAGAGGTCATCGGTTGCTAGCCCTCGCGCGAGAGGTCATCGGTTGTTAACCTTCGCGCGAGAGGTCATCGGTTGTTAGCCCTCGCGCGAGAGGTCATCGGTTGTTAACCTTCGCGCGAGAGGTCATCGGTTGTTAGCCTTCGCGCGAGAGGTCATCGGTTGTTAGCCTTCGCGCGAGAGGTCATCGGTTGTTAGCCTTCGCGCGAGAGGTCATCGGTGGATAGTCTTCGCGCCTGTGGTCATCGGTGAAAAGGTCATCGCGCTACGTTAAGTTATACACAGAGAACGTGGGACCCAGACATCCAGCATGAGACGTTCTGCACGCGCGCCACGTAGACGAAAAGGGTGGTTCAGAATAGTGACATCAGAATGTTGGCATGCGCGGGAGACACTCGCGGTCGTACTGTTCAGAGCAGTGGCTGGCATGCACAAGCGACAACAGTGGCAGTACTGTTCAGAGCAGTGGTTGGCATGCACCAGAGGCAACAGTGGTCGTACTGTTCAGGGAAGCGTGCACGCAAACTTCCCTGCAGAGTAGGTGGTGGCAGCTGCTTTTGGAGGGATAAGTTGGTTTAAGTCACTGAAATCCACTACTGAAGAGGAAGAAACGTTGCAGCCTTCGAAGAGAGAAAGAGTGAGTTACCTCCCTTCTCCTCCAGATATATCCTTCGCGCTGCGATTCTAGCACCTTCACACGAGAGTACGACGAGCGACGGCCACCATTAGAGCACCTGGGCAGCCCTCTGCAAGTCCTTCAACCAGACGCAAAAACAGAGCCAAGGCGTTCTTCAAGCTTTGTTGGGTTTCGGAACTCTAAGTGTTTGCGCAAGTCCAGGTAAGGGAAGCTAGACCTCTTTCCCATACGAGCCATAGTTTAGCTATTTTCTGAAGTGAGGGCGACGTGGTCGCCATTTTCGTTTTCATCTGCGTAAAATGCTCTGTTTGTGTGCTTGGGCGACGAGGTCGCCGGTTTTATATACAGTCTTCGAAACACCTCGTTTTTGAACTAGATCGCCGGTTTTGGCGCTGTTTTGCGAACTCCTTGTGTTTGATGTTGTTTTGAGAACTGCTTGAGATTTAAATGGGATATTCGAAAATAAGAACCTTGGATTGAGTTTTGCTGTGATTGAAATCATTCCTTTAAGTGTGGCATGATATGTTGAATGTTGTGAATGTGGGGTCGAGGCATAGTATTTTCAGGAAAGGAAATACCGTGTAAGACCATGTTAGATGTGCATTGATCGGTGATTCCTAACGAGATATCCTGACTCTGCTGATAATGGAATCACATAGAGGAAGTTACTCAGTTGGTGAGAGTCGAAGGAGGTCCATGTGATGGGCGCCTCGTGTGAAACAGAACGAGCTCCACCTATCCAGGATGGGCGCCTCGTGTGAAACAGAACGAGCTCCACCTGTCCATGATGGGCGCCTCGTGTGAAACAGAACGAGCTCCACCTGTCTTGTGGATTAACCTTGTCATGCTGTATGGTGATGTGTTGAGATTTATCGTACGCTGGTGAATGTGTAAGATTTCACGGCGACCCTGTGGATGTGTGTGATTCCACAGTGGGCAGTGTGACAGGTGCAAATCTCCGAGTCTAATCAATGCATGAGTCAATCCGGAAGTAGTGTCATGTGTCTATGCTTTGTGAGCCAGTGGGAAGTCTGACATGTGAAATGGTGAAATGAGAAACTTGAATATTGATAGACACTTGATGCTGTATTGTGAAATGGAATGACTATGGGTGAATGTTGTGAAGTGTGATTTTGGGCGATCAGGTGAATGAGATGAGTAGCTCTACGTTTTACATAGATATTTGAAAAATGTTTTACCTTGCTCTATTATGTTCATGATTTTAATGCCTTATTCTAAACTCTCTTTAAAATGGCTAGCTTACCCTTTTATCTGTTATTGTGGTTGTTTTCTCAAAACTGTGATGATCGTGTAATTGTTACACGGGAGCAGATGATCTTCCAGGAAGAAGAGCTCCCTAATGGGTGGTCGCCGAGGGCTGAGATCGCCCATTTCCACCTCTCGGTGGTGATCGCCGGATTTTGCCCTACTATCAGATCGCCTGTTTTGAGGTCATCTGTTGTGAGATCGCCGATTTTATGTCTGGCTAGCAAGTCGCCTATTTTTGGGGACTTCTGGTGATCGCTGGTTTTATGTATGGAGACCGCCGGGCTTGCTGTATTTGATTGTTTTCTTTAAATTTCGAAAAACATTTGATTTCGTTTATGTATTAAACTCCCTAAGAGGAGCAACTTCATTTCAAATATATATATTATCATGTTATTCTCTTCAATATTATTTGGTTACATTTAATTTCATTATACCTGTATGTATGTATTACTTTGGCGGGATGTTACACTTCACTTTCAATTTTCACAAATGGATTGGGATTCAAACCATGTGATCACATGAATTCTTTGTTTTGAACTAAATCAACTACCACTTAAACAAATTCTAATTGTTTTTGGTTCTTCACAATTAAAAGCAAATTAAGTAGAATGGATGTAAAGACTCCTAGAACACTAAGAACATAAGACTCAAGCAAAAGATGTAAGGGAAAAAAATTGACACAAAATAAAATTCAAAAGCGGAATTTAAAGTGCTTAGTGAATAAAATTTTGGAATTGTAGATGACAAGAATTTAAAGGTGGACTTCAAATTGCTTGAAGGTAAAAGCAAGAATTTAAATGTGCTAGAAAATAAAGGGTCGAAATCAACTCAAAGCAAATAAGCACAAAATAACCATGCTTTGGATACCAAATGATTTGAGTTGATTTTAGGATTGCACATTTTATTGGTTGCTCTTTGTTTATGATTTTGGATTTAGCAATTATGGTGAGAACCCTAAGAAGATTCCCACTGGACACGAACTTAACCAAGTGGTTAAGTAAGTGTGAAGGTTCACTTCAGAAGGGCAAAGAGAAAAGACAATTATATGTTGACAAATGGTGTAGCAGAATTATAGAGACAAGGAACGAAAAAAGAAGAACAACAAAGTACAGGACAAATTAAAGAGTAGAAGAAGACATATAAGGAATGGAATGGAAGGCGTAAATAAAAGATAAAAGAGGAAGAGATGAAAAGAGCTTATGGGAAGAAATGAAGTCACACCACTTGGAGCAGAGGGACTCCAAGATGAGTGATGCAAGAGCCGTCACTTGAAATATTACCAACCCAAGATAAGACCTAGATAACTTGAGCTGCCACTTGAGATATTATCCACCCAAGATTAGACCCAGCATAAGAGCTCACAAGTCTCATAAAATCACTCCTGGAGAGTTTCTTTACTTAAAATTTCAATGTCCAAATACATGGAGGAAGGCACCCTATATAGGAAGGGGTGACTTGTAGAGCAAGATGAGTGAAGGGTAGAAAGGGAAGGGGGGAGGGGCAGCCTAGGGTGTTGACCACGGTCAAAAACGTCCCTTAGTGATGTGAGTTGATTTTAGGATTGCACATTTTATTGGTTGCTCTTCTTTATGATTTTTTATTTTTAGAAATGCAAGGTAAGAAACCCAAGAAGATCCCCATTGGACATGAACTTAACCAAGTGGTTAAGTAAGTGTGAAGGTTCACTTCAGAACGGCAAAGAGAAAAGACAATTATAAGGTGACAAATGATGCAGTGGAAAGAGAGACAAGGAACAAATAAAGAAAAAGAATAAAGTAAAGAACAACTTAAAGAGAAAAATAAGACATATATGGAAGGGAGGTGGCGCAAAATAAAGAGTAAAAGAGGAAGGGATGAAGTGAGCTTATGGAAAGAAATGAAGTCACGCCACTGGAGCAGAGGGACTCCAAGATAAGTGATGCAAGAGCCGCCACTTAAGATATTACCCACTCTAGATAAGACCCAGATAACTTGAGCCGCCTCTTGAGATATTACCCAACCAAGATAAGACCCAACATGAGAGCTCACAAGTCTTACCAAATCACTCCTGCAGAGTTTCTTTACTTAAATTTCAATGTCTAAATACATGGAGGAAGGCTCCCTTTATATATAAAGGAGTGACTTGGAGAGCAAGATGAGTGAAGGGTAGAAAGGGAAGGGGAGAGGGGCAGCCTAAGGTGTTGACCACAGTCAAAAACGTCCCTTATGCATAACTTTTAGAAGCTTGGTTAAAAACCCTAAATTTAGGTGCCTTGTCTTGAAAAAATGGGCTTAGGGTAAACCTTGTATGATGGTCTAACTTGTAACATCCCTCCAAATTACTTTGAAATAAATATAAAATGAAAGTAAAGGTGACAAATAGATTCTATGAACAAAATATTATATATATGAAATGAAGTTGCTCCTCTTAGGGAGTTTAATACAAATTCGGTCAAATTTTCCAGAAACATAAACAAAATACAGTAAAAAAGAACAAAGCAGGCGATCTCCTAACGGAAGAAACCGATCTCCTATCGGACGAGACCGATCTCCTATCAGAGGAGCCAAAACAGCCGATCACCTATCAGGACAAAAAAAAACAGGCGATCACCCGATAGAGGCAGAAACAGGCGATCACCCGATAGAGACAGAAAACCGGCGATCTCCTCCTCGGCGATCACTCACTAAGGAGCTCTACTTCCTGGAAGATCATCTGCTCCCGTGTAAAATACACGATCATCACAGTTTTAAGAGAAAACCACAGAACCAAAACACGCAGGGTAAGCTAGATATTTTAAAGAGAGTTTAAATCATGAACATGACAATCAAAGTAAAACAAGTTTCAAAATATCCATGTAAAACGTAGAGTTGCTCATATCATTCACCTGATCGCCCAAAATCACACATTTCACAACATTCACCCATAGTCATTCCATTTCACAATACTGCATCAAGTGTCTATAAAAATTCAAATTTCTCATTTCACCTGTCAGACTTTCCACTGACTCACCACACAAGACACTTGACACTACTTCCGGATTGACTCGTGCGTTGATTAGACTCAGAGATCTGCACCTGTCATACCACACCACTGTGAAATCCACACAGGGTCGCTGTGAATCCACACAGCATGCGCATATATCATTTCAATGTCAATAGTTCTCCTGGTATGACAGGGTTAATCCATAGGACAGGCGGAGCTCGTTCTTTTTCACACGAGACGCCCATCATATAGACCTCCTTCGACTCTCAACAACTGAGTAACTTCCTCTACGTGATTCCATTACCTCAGCAGAGTCAGGATATCCCCTTAGGAATCACCGATCAATGCACCTACTACAAGATCTTACACGGTATTTTCTTTCCTGAAAATACTATGCCTCGATCCCACATTCACAGCATTCAAAAACATCATACCACTCGAGTAATTGATTCAAGTCACAGCAACGAATCATTTCAAGGTTCAGATCTTCGAATATGTCATTTAAATCTCAAGTAGTTTCAAAACAACACCCAAAAACAGAGAGTTCACAAACAACGCCAAAACCGGCGATCTAGTTCAAAACAGGGTGTTTCGAAGACTGTATATAAAACCGGCGACCACGTCGCCCAAGCACACAAACAGAGCATTTTACGCAGATGAAAACAAAAATGGCGACCACGTCGCCCTCACTTCAGAGATAGCTACACTATGGCTTGTATGGAAAAAAAGGTCTAGCTTCCCTTACCTGGACTTGCACAACTACCAGGAGCTTCGAAATCCAACAGAGCTTGAAGAATGCCTTGGCTCTATTCTCGAGTCTGGTTTTGAAGGAGTTGCAGAGAACTTTCCCAGGTGCTCCAATGGTGTTGCTTCTCGTCGTACTCTTGTGTGGAGATGCTGAAATCGCAACGCGGAGGAGGTAACTGGAGGAGAAGGGAGGGAACTCACTCTTTCTCTCGTCGAATACAACAATGTTTTCTTTTCTCTCAGCCGTGGATTTTTTTGTAACTTAAACCAACTTATCCCTCCAAAAGCAGCTGCCACCACCTACTCTGCAGGGAAGTTTGCGTGCACGCTTCCCTGAACAGTACTACTAAGCGTGCCTCTGCGCAGGCTACGCTCTGAGGTTACTATTCTGAACCACTCTTTTGTCTACGTGGCGCGCGTGCAGAACATCTCTTGCTGGGAGTCTGGGGCCCACGTTCTCTGGGTGTAACTCAACGTCGCGCGATGACCTTTCGCCGATGACTACCAGCTCGAAGAGAAACCACTGATGACCTCTCGCGCGAAGACGATCCACCGATGACCTCGCGCGAAGACAACTACCGATGACCTCGCGCGAAGATAACCACCGATGACATCTTCCTGGCGAACGACCGATGTCTTCCTCTGGGAGACAACCGATGTCTTCCCTGGCGATGCCCTCATAACTCTCGCGCCTTGGCCACGTCCACATGCATCGCGCCCTGGCAATGCCCGCATGCCTCGCGCCCGCGCGATGCCCGCAAGCCCCTCGCGCCCGCGCGATGCCTGCATGCCTCTCGCGCCCGCGCGATGCCTGCATGCCTCTCGCGCCCGCGCGATGCCTGCATGCCTGACACGCCCGCGCGATGCCTGCATGCCTCTCGCGCCCGCTCGATGCCTGCATGCCTCTCACGCCCGCGCGATGTCCACCTGGCGCTCATGTGTAGCAGGCGACCGGCGACCTCGTAGCCTTCTAAACTTAACTTTTTCCTCCCTTTCTATTCTAAATAAAAACATACTTAGAATTCATTTAAAATATAACTCTTTTATTCCAATTTAATTTTTCAGGTCCTTACATTCTCCCCAACAAGAAAAATTTTCGTCCTCGAAAATTGGATTACAAGGAAAAGAGGTATGGATAAGCCTCCCTCATGGGTTCTTCTAACTCCCAAGTTGAATCCCCCGATCTCTCATCCCACACCACTTTCACCATGTCGATGGTCTTGCCTCTGAGCTGTTTACTTTGCCGATCGCCAATCCTGACTGGTTTTGCTTCAAAGGACAAGTCATCTCTGATCTGCACGTCGTCTACATCCAGCACATGACTGGGGTCTGCCATGTACTTCCTCAGTTGTGACACGTGAAAGACATTGTGCAGATTCGCCAGATGGGGAGGTAGGGCGATCTCATACGCCACTGGGCCAATCCTTCTTAAGATCTGATATGGTCCCACGAACTTAGGGGACAACTTCTTTGACCTGATCGCCCGCCCTACACCCTTGGTTGGTGTCACTTTCATGAACACGTGATCTCCAGCAGCAAACTCCAAAGGCTTTCTCCTCTGATCTGCATAGGACTTATGCCTACTCTGAGAAGCTTTCATTCTGCTTTGTATCTGCTTTACCTTCTCGGTCGTCTGTTGAATCAACTCTGGCCCAACCAAGACTGCCTCGCCCTCTTGGTACCAACATAAGGGGGTTCTGCATTTCCTCCCATACAGGGCTTCATATGGGGCCATCCCAATACTGGCGTGGTAGCTATTGTTATAGGTAAACTCCACTAGTGGCAACACCTCCTCCCAACTTCCCAATTGATCCAAGACGCACGCCCTCAGCAGATCTTCCAGAGATTGGATCGTTCCTTCTGACTGACCATCTGTTTGGGGATGATATGCAAAGCTCATCCTCAACTTAGTTCCCAAGCATTCTTGTAAGGTCTGCCAAAACCGTGAAGTAAACCTGGGATCTCTATCTGAAACGATGCTGGAAGGCACTCCATGCAGCCTTACTATTTCTTGGATGTATAGCTGTGCCAGCTTGACCATAGGCATCTTCATATTCACTGGAAGAAAGTGGGCACTCTTCGTCAGCCTATCAATGATGACCCAGATTGCATCATGACCTTTTGCCGATCTGGGTAAATGAGTGACAAAATCCATGGCGGTGCTGTCCCACTTCCACTCAGGGATATCCAGTTGCTGCAACAGCCCGCCAGGTCTTTGATGCTCTACCTTCGCCTTCTGACACGTTAAGCAGGTTGTCACATACTGGGCGATGTCCCTCTTTATGCCCGACCACCAAAATGACTCCTTCAAGTCATGGTACATCTTGTTCATGCCTGGATGAAGGTTAAGGCGACTCTTATGACCTTCCTCTAGGATCATCTTCTTCAACTCATCATTTGCAGGTATGCAAATTCTGCCATCAAACCTCAAGATCCCATCATCGCCCATCTCAAAGCCTCTCGCCTGATCTGTCCCTAGTGACTCTACAGTGCGCTTCAGGCTAGGGTCCTCCAATTGCTTATCCTTCAACGTTCCCAGGAAGTCATTAGTTATAGTCAGCTTGCTACAACTAATGTGATTCACGTGAAATTCTACTCCAAGGTTTAAGTCTCTGAACTGCTCGATCAGTTTCTGCTCTTCCATCATCATGGTGGCGACTTGCATAGACTTCCTACTCAAGGCATCTGCCACTACATTGGCCTTCCCTGGGTGATACATGAGTTGAAAGTCGTAATCCTTTAGGAATTCCATCCACCTTCTTTGTCTCATGTTTAGTTCCTTCTGATCGAACAGGTACTTCAAGCTCTTGTGGTCACTGAACACCTGGAACCGAGCTCCATATAGATAGTGCCTCCAGATCTTCAAGGCAAAAACCACTGCCGCCAACTCCAAGTCATGCGTAGGGTAGTTTCTCTCATGAACCTTGAGTTGTCTTGAAGCATATGCAACCACTCTCTTCTCTTGCATTAAAACACATCCCAAGCCTTGATGTGAAGCGTCACAGAAGACATCAAAAGGTCTTCCTACCTCGGGGATCACCAGCACTGGAGCACTGGTCAACCTCTCCTTTAGTTCCATGAAGCTCTGCTCACATCGGTCGGTCCAAGCAAAAGGTTGGTCCTTGCGGGTTAGCTGTGTTAAAGGAGCCACTATCTTGGAAAAATCCTCAATAAACCTCCGATAGTAGCCCGCCAACCCCACAAAGCTCCTTATCTCAGTCACGGTCTTAGGACGTTCCCATTGCAGCACTGCCTCTACCTTGGCTGGATCTACCGAGATCCCCTGGGCAGATATCACGTGTCCTAAGAAGTTGACTTCCCTCAGCCAGAACTCACACTTGGAGAACTTGGCATAGAGCTGCTTCTCTCTCAGTATTTCCAATACTGTCCTCAGGTGTTCCTCATGCTCTTCCTCGGTCCTTGAATAAATGAGGATGTCATCTATGAAGACCACCACAAACTTATCCAAGAAAGGGCGAAAGATCCTATTCATGTAGTCCATGAATAGAGCTGGAGCATTGGTGACTCCAAATGGCATCACTACATACTCGTAGTGCCCATATCGAGACCTAAAAGCTGTCTTCTGAACATCTTCAGCTTTTACCAAGATTTGGTGATACCCCGATCTCAGGTCAATCTTGGAGAACACCGAGGCCCCATGAATTTGGTCCATCAAATCATCAATCCGAGGTAGGGGGTACTTGTTCTTGATGGTCAATTTGTTCAATTGCCTGTAGTCTATACACAACCGAGACCCTCCATCCTTCTTCTTGACTAAGAGCACTGGAGCTCCCCATGGAGATACGCTGGGTCTGATGAATTGCTTCTCCAGCAACTCTTCCACTTGCTTCTTTAACTCCACTAACTCGGCTGGTGCCATCCTGTAAGGTGCCATTGATATTGGTCCAGCTCCAGGTACCAAGTCAATAGAGAATTCCACTTCTCTCTTAGGGGGTAACCCAGGCACCTCTTCTGGGAATACATCTGTGAAATCTTTCACCACTTATATCCTGTTTACGTCCCCTTTATTCTCCACTTCCAACCGGGCGAGCACCACGAAGCACCTCGCCCCTCCTTCCAGCTCTGATCGCCCTCGTTGAACTGATAACACATCCGATTCTTGGGGGTCTGGAAACGCTACTTTCTGCCTACCACAGTCTATGAGAACGTGATTGGCAGCTAACCAATCCATTCCCAGGATAACATCCAGGTCCTGAAGAGGTAGGCAGATCAAGTTCACCTTGAATCTGCGTCCCTCCACAATTACTGGACATTCGGGGCACACCGTAGAGGTCGACACCTGTCCTGACGCAGGTGTAGAGACCAACAGTTCGAAAGGTAACTCCTTCACTAGGAGGCCCAACTCAGCTACACACAGGCTTGACACAAAGGAGTGTGTCGCTCCAGAATCAAACAAAGCCCTTACACCTCTACCAGCAATAAAACAAACACCTTGGATGAGGTTACCTGACTGAGCTGCCTCTGTTCCAGACATGGCGAACACCCTCCCTGTTGCCTGAGGTCTGTTGCCCTCGTTCCTCAACTGTTGGGAGCCACTGGGTTGGGTCGCCCCATTCCTGCTAGGGCACTCTCTAGCAACGTGCCCTATCTTTTGGCAGACAAAACATCTCCTCTCTGAAATTTTCTTGAAACAAGCATTGGAGGCGTGTGGTCCACCACAGTGAAGACACTTGGGTTTCCAAGGTTGCTGCTGTTGAAACTGGGGAGGTGCTGCTCCTGCCCGATGTGGTGGAGGTCTCGCATAGGGTTTGCTTTGTGGGTGCTGTGCCTTAGCCCTCCCACTGGAGGAACCTCCCTGGTGTGACCTCATCACCCGAGAATCACCCTTTTCCAGGGTCTCCACCATCTTCGCCTTCTCCACTAAGGCGTGGAATTCCCTGATGCACATCGGGGCTAGGGTCCTCTTCAGCCCATGCTTCAGTCCTTCTTCGAATTTTCTACATCTCCAGGCCTCGGAGGTCGCCTGGGTATAAAACCGGGCGAGGTACTCAAAACGAGCAGCATAGGCGTTTACTGACATGTCCCCCTGCTCCAACTTTAAGAACTCAGCTTCCCTTGCAAACTTGGCACTGTCAGGGAAGTATTTCTCCAAGAACTTCACCCTGAAGCTCTCCCAATCCAATACATCCTCTCGTGCCTCCATCATCTGCTGAGCTCCCATCCACCAGAACTCAGCTTCTCCTGATAGCAGATAAGTGGCGAACAGCAGCTTCTTCTCTTCAGGGTAGGAGGTCGCCCTAAAGATTTTCTCCAACTCCCTGACCCACTGATCTGCCTGGTCAGGGGTAGCATTCCCACTGAACTTAGGTGGGTTGTGCCTCATGAACTCGGCCAGTCCCATCTGTTCTTGGGGCTGACCGACGTAGGAGTTTGTCTCAGCAGATCGGGCAGTTTCCCAGTGTTGCATTGTGGCTTGATGGTTCTGAGCCATCGCCGCATTCTGCTGCTGAATGGCAGTCGCCATCATCTCGATGGCCCTGGCGATCTGGCTCATCTCTGAGGAAGGTTGGGGTGGGGTAGAAGGTCTACGTGCCATCTTCTTCGTTCTGGATTCTGAATCTATTGGTTTCTATATTACCTACAACTACAAGAATGAGATCGATCAGAAATCAATTCATTCAGGAGGTACCATCTAGACCTTACAAAGGTCAGCATCTCAAAGTCATTAAGAATTTGAGTTCAACAACAGAATCATAATGCTTATAACATCAAGCATAACACCAGAACAACTACTGGTATGCAGTCATCAATCCAATCAACCATTTTCAATCCATTACAAGGACACTCAAGAAAATGAAATAGCTCACACCAGAATTCAATATATGCTAAACATCAAACCTTTGGAATTAAGGTTGAGACTCATCCCGATCCAGTTATGAGTGTGCACCCTCACTACTTTATCAGGACCTTCTCATTCTTAATACTAAGATTTTCAGTTATAACATATATTCACCAAAGCACACACAAAATCTCAATACAAAAACATTTGAAAACTTTTCACTATAGTTGTTATTTTAAACTCAAATAAATTTCATGAGCAGAAGAAACACAATGGATCCACAGCCCTCAGGTCATCCTAAGGACGAACTGCTCTGATACCATTAATGTAACATCCCTCCAAATTACTTTGAAATAAATATAAAATGAAAGTAAAGGTGACAAATAGATTCTATGAACAAAATATTATATATATGAAATGAAGTTGCTCCTCTTAGGGAGTTTAATACAAATTCGGTCAAATTTTCCAGAAACATAAACAAAATACAGTAAAAAAGAACAAAGCAGGCGATCTCCTAACGGAAGAAACCGATCTCCTATCGGACGAGACCGATCTCCTATCAGAGGAGCCAAAACAGCCGATCACCTATCAGGACAAAAAAAAACAGGCGATCACCCGATAGAGGCAGAAACAGGCGATCACCCGATAGAGACAGAAAACCGGCGATCTCCTCCTCGGCGATCACTCACTAAGGAGCTCTACTTCCTGGAAGATCATCTGCTCCCGTGTAAAATACACGATCATCACAGTTTTAAGAGAAAACCACAGAACCAAAACACGCAGGGTAAGCTAGATATTTTAAAGAGAGTTTAAATCATGAACATGACAATCAAAGTAAAACAAGTTTCAAAATATCCATGTAAAACGTAGAGTTGCTCATTCATTCACCTGATCGCCCAAAATCACACATTTCACAACATTCACCCATAGTCATTCCATTTCACAATACTGCATCAAGTGTCTATAAAAATTCAAATTTCTCATTTCACCTGTCAGACTTTCCATTGACTCACCACACAAGACACTTGACACTACTTCCGGATTGACTCGTGCGTTGATTAGACTCAGAGATCTGCACCTGTCATACCACACCACTGTGAAATCCACACAGGGTCGCTGTGAATCCACACAGCATGCGCATATATCATCTCAATGTCAATAGTTCTCCTGGTATGACAAGGTTAATCCATAGGACAGGCGGAGCTCGTTCTTTTTCACACGAGACGCCCATCATATAGACCTCCTTCGACTCTCAACAACTGAGTAACTTCCTCTACGTGATTCCATTACCTCAGCAGAGTCAGGATATCCCCTTAGGAATCACCGATCAATGCACCTACTACAAGATCTTACACGGTATTTTCTTTCCTGAAAATACTATGCCTCGATCCCACATTCACAGCATTCAAAAACATCATACCACTCGAGTAATTGATTCAAGTCACAGCAACGAATCATTTCAAGGTTCAGATCTTCGAATATGTCATTTAAATCTCAAGTAGTTTCAAAACAACACCCAAAAACAGAGAGTTCACAAACAACGCCAAAACCGGCGATCTAGTTCAAAAACAGGGTGTTTCGAAGACTGTATATAAAACCGGCGACCACGTCGCCCAAGCACACAAACAGAGCATTTTACGCAGATGAAAACAAAAATGGCGACCACGTCGCCCTCACTTCAGAGATAGCTACACTATGGCTTGTATGGAAAAAAAGGTCTAGCTTCCCTTACCTGGACTTGCGCAACTACCAGGAGCTTCGAAATCCAACAGAGCTTGAAGAATGCCTTGGCTCTATTCTCGAGTCTGGTTTTGAAGGAGTTGCAGAGAACTTTCCCAGGTGCTCCAATGGTGTTGCTTCTCGTCGTACTCTTGTGTGGAGATGCTGAAATCGCAACGCGGAGGAGGTAACTGGAGGAGAAGGGAGGGAACTCACTCTTTCTCTCGTCGAATACAACAATGTTTTCTTTTCTCTCAGCCGTGGATTTTTTTGTAACTTAAACCAACTTATCCCTCCAAAAGCAGCTGCCACCACCTACTCTGCAGGGAAGTTTGCGTGCACGCTTCCCTGAACAGTACTACTAAGCGTGCCTCTGTGCAGGCTACGCTCTGAGGTCACTATTCTGAACCACTCTTTTGTCTACGTGGCGCGCGTGCAGAACATCTCTTGCTGGGAGTCTGGGGCCCACGTTCTCTGGGTGTAACTCAACGTCGCGCGATGACCTTTCGCCGATGACTACCAGCTCGAAGAGAAACCACTGATGACCTCTCGCGCGAAGACGATCCACCGATGACCTCGCGCGAAGACAACTACCGATGACCTCGCGCGAAGATAACCACCGATGACATCTTCCTGGCGAACGACCGATGTCTTCCTCTGGGAGACAACCGATGTCTTCCCTGGCGACGCCCTCATAACTCTCGCGCCTTGGCCACGTCCACATGCATCGCGCCCTGGCAATGCCCGCATGCCTCGCGCCCGCGCGATGCCCGCAAGCCCCTCGCGCCCGCGCGATGCCTGCATGCCTCTCGCGCCCGCGCGATGCCTGCACCAGGAATTCTCCCTTTACCCATCTCTATCATCGAACATTCATTCATATTACCGATTGCACTGTCTGAAATGGGATTTCCTTTGGATTCATTTTCTCCGTTTGTACTGTCATTTTCTTTGAATTCATTTTTCTTGCCAATGATTATCTTTTGCTTGTTGATTGCATTGTATGGATTTAGAATGTGCTTTCGTTTTTCTCTTGATTTGGTTGTTCAATAAGAAGCAAATTTTCCAAAATGTTTTTCAAAGGCTTTTCTTGTTGAGCAACCTTGTGGGAAGGAACACTCTTCTCCCACTCCTTTCTATCCCTAAGGACTCTCTCTTTTTCTAGCTCTTTTTTTATTTATTTTCCGCATCCCTCTTTTCTTTCATTTGTATTTGGTCTTTCACCACTTGAGAATGTGGTAAAGGACTAAGTACAAACTTTTTATGCCTATGGGTGAAGGAAATCTCATTAGTTATGTAAGGACCTGAAAAATTAAATTGGAATAAAAGAGTTATATTTTAAATGAATTCTAAGTATGTTTTTATTTAGAATAGAAAGGGAGGAAAAAGTTAAGTTTAGAAGGCTACGAGGTCGCCGGTCGCCTGCTACACATGAGCGCCAGGTGGACATCGCGCGGGCGTGAGAGGCATGCAGGCATCGCGCGGGCGCGAGAGGCATGCAGGCATCGCGCGGGCGTGAGAGGCATGCAGGCAAGCCTTTGAAAAACATTTTGGAAAATTTGCTTCTTATTGAACAACCAAGCCTTATCTTTTGTAAGGGAACACTTGCATGCACTGCCACAAGTAGTGAACCCATGAGTCTACCTCCTCAAGTGGAAAATATTTTGAGTGAATTTGATGATGTATTCTCTAATGAAGGACCCAATGGACTCCCTCCTATTAGAGGTATAGAACATCAAATTAACCTAATTCTGGGGGCAAGCCTACCAAATAGGCCTGCTTATAGAACCAACCCCGAGGAAACTAAGGAGATAGAGTCACAAGTTCAAGACTTGTTGGAGAAGGGTTGGGTTCAAAAGAGCCTAAGCCCTTGTGTTGTACCTGTCTTGTTGGTGCCAAAAAAAGATGGAAAATGGCATATGTGTTGTGATTGTAGAGCAATCAACAACATCACCATCAAGTATAGGCATCCAATTCCAAGGCTTGATGACATGCTTGATGGATTACATGGGTCAACCATATTTTCCAAAATTGACCTTAAAAGTGGGTATCACCAAATTCGAATCAAAGAGGGTGATGAGTGGAAAACCGCTTTTAAGACTAAGTTTGGATTATATGAGTGGTTGGTGATGCCATTTGACCTCACTAATGCCCCTAGTACATTCATGAGGCTCATGAACCATACCTTGAGGGATTGTATAGGTAAATACGTAATAGTTTACTTTGATGATATCCTAGTGTATAGCAAAACCCTGGAAGACCATCTAAGTCACCTTAGGGAAGTTCTTCTAGTGCTTAGGAAAAATAGATTGTTTGCCAATAGGGATAAGTACACCTTTTGTGTAGATAGCATAGTTTTCTTAGGGTTCATAGTTAACCAAAGGGGGGTGCATGTTGACCCCGAGAAAATCCAAGCCATCAAAGAGTGGCCCACTCCTCAAAATGTAAGTCAAGTAAGAAGTTTTCATGGGTTAGCTAGCTTCTATAGAAGGTTTGTACCCAATTTTTCAAGCTTAGCTTCCCCTCTCAATGAACTTGTTAAAAAACATGTTGCATTTTGTTGGAGTGAAAAGCATGAGCAAGCCTTTCAAAGGTTAAAAGCTCAACTCACCCATGCACCCATTCTAGCTCTTCCAAATTTTTCTAAAACTTTTGAGATAGAATGTGATGCATCGGGTGTGGGCATAGGTGTGGTATTGTTACAAGGTGGTCACCCCATTGCATATTTTAGTGAAAAGCTTCATGGTGCCACCCTTAATTACCCCACTTATGACAAAGAGCTCTATGCACTTGTGAGGGCCTTAAAGACTTGGGAACATTATCTTATTTCCAAAGAATTTGTTATCCATAGTGATCTTGAGTCCCTAAAGTACTTAAAAGGCCAACACAAGCTCAATAAAAGACATGCTAAGTGGATGGAGTTTCTTGAGCAATTCCCTTATGTAATCAAATACAAGAAAGGAAGCACAAACATAGTGGCCGATGCACTTTCAAGGAGGCATTTGCTCTTTTCAAAATTAGGTGCCCAAATTCTTGGATTTGATCACATAAAAGAGCTTTATCAAGAAGGTCAAGAATTTTCATCCATCTATGCTAAGTGTAGACATAGAGCACAAGGAGGTTACTATGTGGCCGAGGGATATCTTTTTAAAGAAGGAAAACTTTGTATTCCCCAAGGCACACATAGGAAGCTCCTTGTAAAGGAATCACATGAAGGGGGTCTCATGGGCCACTTTGGAGTTGATAAGACTCTAGATCTTTTAAAAGAAAAATTTTATTGGCCACACATGAGAAAGGATGTCCAAAGACATTAGTCTATATGCATATCATGTTTAAAAGCAAAATCTAGAGCAATGCCTCATGGACTCTACACCCCCTTGCCGATTGCAAATGCTCCTTGGGAAGACATTAGCATGGACTTCATTTTAGGACTCCCTAGGACTGCAAGAGGCCATGACTCTATCTTTGTGGTAGTGGACCGTTTTAGCAAAATGTCCCATTTTATTCCATGCCACGAGGTAGATGATGCTCAAAATATTTCTAGGCTCTTCTTTAGAGAAGTAGTGAGACTCCATGGTATACTTAGAAGTATAGTATCCAATAGAGATCCCAAGTTTATAAGCCACTTTTGGAAAACTCTCTAGGGTAAACTTGGAACAAGACTACAATTTTCAACTTCTTGTCATCCTCAAACGGATGGCCAAACCGAAGTAGTCAATAGATCTCTTGGAACTATGCTTAGGGCTATCATGAAGGGGAACCACAAGTCTTGGGATGAGTATCTTCCCCACATTGAGTTTGCTTACAATAGAGTAGTCCACAAGACTACTAATGCTTTTCCTTTTGAAGTTGTGTATGGGTTTAATCCTCTCACACCTATGGATCTGTTGCCTCTTCCTAACCCACAAGAATTTGTGCATAAGGAAGGAGTAATCAAAGCCGATTTTGTTAAGAAAATTCACGAGAAGATTAAAGCCCAAATACAACAACAAAATGAAAAGTATGCAAGATACAACAATAAAGGGAAGAAAGAAATAATTTTTGAGGAAGGAGACTTAGTTTGGCTTCACCTTCGAAAAGATAGATTTCCAACTAAAAGGAAGTCCAAACTAAGTCCCCGAGGTGATGGACCCTTTCGAATCCTCAAGAGAGTCAACAACAATGCTTACAAATTGGACCTACCTCTTGAATATGGAGTACATGATACTTTCAATGTAATTGACTTATCTCCATTTGTAGGTACTAATGAAGACAAGGAAGACTTGGATTTGAGGACAAATCCTTTCCAAGGGGGAGGGGATGATGGAAGAGGGCCAAGCAC
The DNA here is from genome assembly GCA_013389735.1 of Phaseolus lunatus. NCBI lineage: Eukaryota > Viridiplantae > Streptophyta > Magnoliopsida > Fabales > Fabaceae > Phaseolus > Phaseolus lunatus. The sequence goes on from CM023867.1 coordinate 14,712,806, forward strand.
AACCACACAAGAGCCCAGACAAGAGCATCCAAAGCCACACCAAGAGCGTCTAGGGCAAGAAGAGGAGCGTCTAGGGCCATGGGAAGAGCGTCTAGGACCATTTACTAGGTCCATGGCCAAAAGACTACATGAAGACGTTGACTTAGCTAAGGTTGGGAGAGAAAGATATTTGTACATATTACATGAAGGCCCATTAAGAGTAGCTTAGTTTTACTTGTGGTGTAAATAGCACAAACTTGATTCCATGAGGGTTTAACCTAGCTTTTGTTACATTTCTAGAAGCATTCCTAAAAACTAGGGCCGGCCATGAGTCTTATGTGTTGGCATTTGCATTTCATTTTGAGTACATTTGCTTAGCATTAGGTTAACCTTTATGGTCCTCCTTAGCCTATAAAAGGAGGAGCCAACCTATTGTATTTTCAAGATTAAATAGAGTATTGTTATGCTGCCCAAATTGTGCCATACACTACTACTCATTGCCTAACACTTAGGTTTTAGTCTTCAATTCATCACTACCAAAGGGGCTGGCCGAACCTCCCCATTTCCTCACTCTTCATGCACCTTCAAGGCACCCATGCTTCCTAGGAAGGCCTTGCTCACCTCCTCCATAAGCTTCCGCATCCATCATCATTAAGGAACTCCAAAACCCAAAGAAGAGCTCATAGGAGTCCCATCATAGTGGGTAGGTGGGGCGCAGTTACCGAAGTGTTCCTGACGAGACGTCTCACCATACTAAATCTCAGGCGTCCACGTGGCATAGTATCAACGGCCAAGAAACATTACCGTTTAATCTCCCTCTTTAAACATTAAAAAACCCATTTCTCCTCTCTTACTTTTCATGTAACCCTTTTCAGTTCAGAAACTCTTACGCTCTCATAACCTTCTGTACTAAAAAGCTTCCTACACACCTTTTCTTTTCTATCAGCTACTGCACCAGGAATTCTCCCTTTACCCATCTCTATCATCGAACATTCATTCATATTACCGATTGCACTGTCTGAAATGGGATTTCCTTTGGATTCATTTTCTCCGTTTGTACTGTCATTTTCTTTGAATTCATTTTTCTTGCCAATGATTATCTTTTGCTTGTTGATTGCATTGTATGGATTTAGAATGTACTTTCGTTTTTCTCTTGATTTGCTTACTCTGCCTGGTCTGAACTGTGCCTGTATATTGTTTGTGTTTGTGCTTGTGTTATAGCCATTTCTACCATGGATTACGGTTCAATGTACCCTTGGGCCAAAAAAGAGTTTCCAAAAGAAGTTTCTTATTATACCACTCATACCCGCCTTAGAGAGTTGAGATAAAACGGGTGTACTATGAGTGAAAGATACAAGGGCAATGTAAAAACCGTAGAATGTAGGGAAGGCGAGCCTATTTGTTGTGACGAGTCCTTGGACCCTGATGGTCCATTTTGTTTCTTTTACGCAACATTCTTCAAAAAAAGGTTCTCCTACGTCTCTCCTTAACCATCTTTGAGAAAGAGCTAACAACCGAGCTCAATCTCGCCCCTGCCCAGCTACACCCTAATTGATGGAAGAGGCCCAAGTCCAAGCCCAAACCCGTGTTCAAGTCCAAGACCTAGCTCAAGCCCACCAAATAGAAGATATGGGTCAACCACAAGGGCTATGGCAAGAAGAATACAAGAGGATTGGTAAACTGCTACTGATGTCAGAGAGACTTTCCTCTACATGATAAAGATGCCATAAGTCTAGTGTAGAAGTAGAATTTAATTTTCTTGTCAAAATTAGAATAGGAAAATAATTGTAATTTTCTTAGAATTAATTTTGCCACCTAAAACACCAACCTAGGTTAATTTAGGGTTTTTAAAACCACTAAATTAACCAAGGCCGGTTTGGAAAGCCTAGAGAGGGTGAGCATGAAACACTAATCACACCCCTCCCATGTGCTTTCATTTTTAGGCTCCACCTTGAGGAGAATTTCATTTTGAATTTCCCTCCACTTTCACTTGAATTTTCAGCCCTCTAAGCACTATAAATAAGAGGGCTTGACTCATGTAATTCTCAAGATTAATTGGAGTGAAATTGCTGCCAACTTTGTGCCAATTATCACTCTTGTCTCCTACCTCTAGGATAGACACCTTTAGTCTTCATTCTTCATCTAGTCAAGTGAGATGGTCTCACCACTCACTCTCCACACCTAACACTTCACCTTCAAGGAAACCACAACTCATAGGAGCTCCTTGCACGTCTTCAACCATAGCTTCTGCCACCTTCAAATTCGTTTTCAGCTCATGGAAGAAAGCACTCAAGCTAGGCTACATCAAGTGTTATCTAGAGCCATGGTTCTTCAAGAGCTAAGTGTCTTCTTCTAATTTGTTTTGATTTTGTGTTGTTCTTTCGTATTTCTGTGTTGTTCTTCATTAGATCCTTGAAAGTCTTGCTGTTTTTTGCAATTTAATTTTGATTTGAATGCTGTTTGGATGAATCCAATCGGTAGAATGTGTTCAACTTGTTCTTGAGCTTCTAATTTCAATTTTATGTAGGATTCTTGTGTGTTTTGGTGTGCTGTTTGATTTTATTAGGATTTTGAGTCTTTCTTGTACATTTTAATCAGTTCAATTTGTTTTAATTTGAGTCATTTTGATTTTGAGATCTATACTTGTTTTGTTAAGTCATGTTTCTCCAAGAAATGTCATCAAATCCTAGTAGTACTTTTCTTGATTGATTTTGTTTCTTGATTTGATCTTGAGTCCAGTTTTTAATCTGAATTGTTTGATCCTTTGGTGCATTTTTCTTTTAGATTTGAGTTCATATTTGTGTGATAGATCCACACAAATTCTTATACAATCATTCTATTGTGTCTTTGCAAGTTTTCAACTCTGTTTTTAATTCCAGATTAGGATTTCTAAATTGTGCTGGCTGTTTTTCATTGTGAAAATTAATTCCGCTAGAGAAAAATTCTGGAAATCTGGATCTGAGAAGTTTGATGTCTTAGAAAAAAAGGGAAAAAAAAGTGAATCAAAATTTTGAAGTGAAAAAAAATGATAAATCAAACAAAATTGGTGTTCAAAACTGACGCGAAAAAAAAAACGGTAATCTAGCACCAGATTTTAAAATTTTATTGTAAGTGATTGGTGCATGTGTTTTGTGTGATTGCAGCACCAAAATTTGGTTAATATCGTGAAGTATCTGTGTTTAAAATTTCAAATTCAAATTTGAAAAATATAGCTCAGCATAAATCGTGTAAGTCACGTTTTTTGACACTTAAATTCTAGTAGTTTAGTTTTGGTTTTTGTAATCCAATTCTAGTACCTTTCTCTAGGTTCATTTTGTGTGCTAGCTTTGTTAATTACCTTATTTTTCTTGATTGTCAATTTTTCTTCAATATTCCTTCTAGTTTTGTCACATTTAAATCCCTTAGCTGTTGTCCAAATTTAAATTGATCTTTTGTTGCTTTAATTTTTGTTGACCTCTTAAGTGGTGGAAGTTTTCAAAAGGTACTTGTTAAGTTTGGAGCTAACCTTTGTGGTGAGTGTCATTTTTACTTAGTAGGTGCTGAATTGATTACTTTAGTGACTATCCTAAAAGAGGTAAAGCAAGAGTGCAGCAATAAAAATATACAAACATACATCAAAGAGAGGAGTGCAAAGCAAAAAGGAGGAGTACCAAAAAGAAAAGGAAGTATAGAATAGGATTCTAAACTTTTGTAATTCAAAACTTCCATTGTATCTCTTTTGAGTTGTAAGTTGTTAAACATTCAATAATTAGAGGAATTAATCACGCCAATTAGACGGTGAGTGTGTCTTCAAAGGTTCTAAGTGCCAAAGAAGCCTCACCTTAGGAATTCGCCTAGTTTAAATGCTTTTGAATTAGAGTTAATTGTTCATTGTGATTAATTGTTTTTATGTAATTTCGTTTTCTTGTATTAAAGCTTGTGTTTTCATTCTTGATTGTGCTCTAAGTGAATTACTTAGAGAAAGGTTTGTGAAAGTCTTGAAGGATAGAATCTGGCTAGGAAAGGCTTGGTACTTAAGTGATCCAAATGATCCACCTCCCTTTCCTAGGAATCTACCTACATTACTCCACCTATCTTTCTTATGGTAAAATTCTTTTAACAAATAGCTTTAATCATGTCTACTCATTCTCCTAACTCTAGCGAAGATGATAGAAAGTCAATCAAATCTCTTTTAAAACAATTAGCACAAGACTTTCAATCACTTTCATATAGACAACTCCAACATGAGACCCAACTCAAAGAGAGGGATGCTCATGTTGCTTTGTTGGAGAACGAGTTGAGGATGGTTAAAGAAAAAGATGAATGCACCCATAAAACAAAAAGGAGTTCACATGCATCTAGCTCTAGGGGTAGTGATTCTCTTGGTGAACAAAGCCTTAGGATTAATGAGTATTATCAACCACCCCCTAGGAGAGCTAGAAAAGAAAGAAAAGAAAGTAGTAAGGAGGTTAGGGTAGACTTACCTTATTTCCATGGGAAAGAAAATGTAGAAGCTTACCTAGATTGGGAAATGAAGGTAGAACAATTATTTGCTTGCCATAGAGTAAGTGAGGAACGAAAGGTACCCCTAGCTACCCTTAGTTTTCAAGGAAATGCTATGTATTGGTGGACTGCCTTAGAGAAAGATAGGTGCCTTCATAAGGACCCTCCCATAGAATACTGGAATGACCTTAGGGGAGCCTTAAGATGTCGTCATATCCCTTCCTACTATAATAGGGAGTTAATGGAAAAGCTCAAGAGACTCCAACAGAAATCTATGAGTGTGGAAGAATATAGGCAGAAAATGGAGCTTTATATTATGAGAGCCTCCATTAGGGAGGAAGAATCCACCACAGTAGCAAGATTTTTGAGTGGACTCAATCTTGAGATTAGAGATAGAGTTGAACTTTTACCCTACAGAGACTTGAATGATTTAATTGAACTTTGCATCAAAGTTGAACAACAAAATTTGAGAAAAATATCAAGTCGTAGGGAAGGTTCATATTCTAACTCCTATCCCAAGAGAGAGTATAAAAGGGAGGAACCCATAAAAGAAAAACCAAAAGAAACTCCCAAGAAAACAGAAATAGATACCTCTAGCTCACAACCCCGTAGCAGAGACACTAAATGTTTTAAGTGCTTTGGTAGAGGTCATATAGCTGCCCAGTGCCCAAACAAGAGAACCATACTCTTAAGAGGGAGGGATGAATATAGTACCAAAGTGAAGAAGTTAGCGGGGCAGAAGAGAAAGTAAATAGTGAGGGAGTGTATCCATGTGAGGGGGAGTTAATGATGATCCGTAGAACCCTCAACAACCAACCTAGTGTGAACCAAGAGTCACAAAGAGAGAACATCTTCCACACAAGATGTAAAGTTTTTGAAAATGTATGTTCTCCCATTGTGGATAGTGGTTCCTGTTGCAACTGCTGTAGCTCTAGGATGGTTAAGAAGCTGAATCTACAGGTAATACCTCATCCTAAACCTTATAAACTTCAGTGGATAAATGAAGATGGGGAATTAACTATAGATAAGCAAGTGAAAGTCGAGTTCTCTGTGGGAAACTATAAAGACAAAGTTTAATGTGATGTAGTTCCCATGGAAGCTTGTCATATTTATTGGGTAGACCGTGGCAATTTGATAAGAAAACTATGCACAATGGTCTTACCAATGAGATTACTTTCACTCACAGGGATAAAAAGTTTGTACTCTATCCCTTATCACACTCACAGGTGATAAAGGATCAAGTACAAATGAAACTCAAAAGAGAGGAAGAAAAAAAAATAGAAAACCAAGAAAAAGCCCTTAGGGAAAAAAAGGCGTGGGAGAAGAGTGTTCCTTCCCACAAGGTCATTTAGAAGGAAGAAAAAGTTGAAAACAAAGTTAAAAAAATACTTCTTTCTGAACAACCTACAGGCCTCCTGCTGTGTCAAGGAACACTTACATGCACTGCCACATCTTCTAAAACTAGTATTCTACCTTCTCAAGTAAAAGAACTTTTAAAAGAGTTTGATGATTTATTTCCTAAGGAAGGACCATTGGGACTTCCCCCTTTTAGAGGAATAGAACATCAAATAGATTTAGTTCCAGGAGCTAGTCTTCCTAATAGACCAACTTATAGAACTAATCCTGAGGAAACCAAGGAGATAGAATCACAAGTTCAGGATTTGTTGGAGAAGGGCTGGGTTCAAAAGAGCCTCAGTCCTTGTGCTGTACCTGTCTTGTTGGTGCCTAAAAAAGATGGCAAGTGGAGAATGTGCTGTGATTGTAGGGCCATCAATAACATCACCATCAAGTACAAGCATCCAATTCCAAGACTAGATGACATGCTTGATGAATTGCATGGGTCCACTATATTTTGCAAAATTGATCTTAAGAGCGGATATCACCAAATACGAATTAAAGAGGGTGATGAGTGGAAAACCGCTTTTAAAACCAAATTTGGGCTATATGAGTGGTTAGTGATGCCTTTTGGTCTCACTAATGCACCCAGCACATTCATGAGGCTAATGAATAATGTCTTGAGAGATTGTATAGGTAAATATGTAGTAGTTTATTTTGATGATATCCTAGTATATAGACAAAGCCTAGAAGCCCACCTAAGTCACCTTAGGGAAGTTCTCTTAGTGCTTAGGGAGAATAGTCTTTTTGCTAATATTGATAAGTGTACCTTTTGTGTTGATAGTGTAGTGTTTTTAGGTTTTATAGTTAGCGAAAATGGGGTACATGTTGACCCCGAGAAAATCAAAGCCATCCAAGAATGGCCAACCCCACAAAATGTAGGAGATGTTAGGAGTTTTCGTGGATTAGCAAGCTTTTATAGAAGATTTGTGCCTAACTTCTCGAGTCTAGCTTCACCACTCAATGAGTTAGTAAAGAAGGACACTCCATTTTGTTGGACTGAGAAGCAAGATCAAGCCTTCAAGAGGCTTAAAGCTCTGCTCACTAATGCACCCGTTTTAGCTCAACCAAATTTTGCAAACACTTTTGAGCTAGAATGTGATGCAGAAGTAGGCATAGGTGTGGTATTGTCGCAAGGTGGACACCCTATTGCTTATTTCAGTGAAAAACTCCATGGTGTCACCCTCAACTACCCAACCTATGATAAAGAGCTCTATGCACTTGTGATACAAACCCACAAAGACTCCAAAACCAAGTCCACAAGAAGATGACCAAGAATGCCAACGATAAAGGGTCATCTCAATAAGCAAAGGAAGACCTCTTCAATAGGAGGAATGGACAAGGTCCAGAGCACTTGAAGTTCTTCCTATTAGTCCTCTTAGATATTTAGAAAAATTTTGTAAATAAATTGGGCTCAAATGAGGGGTCCAAGTAGTAGAAATAAGGTAGAATAAAGTGCCTTTAGCATAGTAGGGGGTGTGGGTAGAATTCTTGCTTGTTCCTAGCCCATTTGAAGGCATTTTGACCTAATTTCTAGAAGGATAAGCCAATAATACGGGATTGACTTAGTCAAACCCTATGGCTGCCCACTTTTTTCCCTTTTCCCATTCTACCCTTTAAGCTTGCTTTCCAAGGCTCCTAAATCTATAAATAGGGAGGCCTACCTCATGTATTCACAAGTTGAAAATTAGAGTAAAGTTACAATACACAAATTCTTGTGTGAATTGTGAGTGAGTGAGCTCCTCCAAAATTGGTCTCATCTTGTGAGTTTTGAGAGCTCTCAAGTGGCGGCATCCTTCACTTATCTTGGAGTCATTTCACCATCCAAGTGTCGTACAACCATTCTCAATTCCATTTTCTCATAAGCTTCCTTTTCCTTCATCTTTTCCTTCCATTAGCATTTCATCTATTCATAAACATGTTCTTATTTTGCTTCATTATGTCTATTCGGTTTTTATATGTTGCTCTTGTTTTCCTTATGTAATTCCACACCATAACTTGTCATCATCATCACCTTATAATTGTGTTTTCCTTTTGCCTTTGTGAAATGAACCTTCACATCTACTTAACCACTTGGTTAAGTTAATGTCCAGTGGGGATTTTCCTTAGGTTCTCACCTTAATCATCCTAAAATCTCAATCCTAATTAAAGTGCCACCATAAAATGCTAAATCATAAAATCAACTCACATCAACTTGTGAAGGCCCTGAAGACTTGGGAGCACTATCTAGTATCCAAAGAATTTGTAATTCATAGTGATCATGAGTCTTTAAAATACTTGAAGGGTCAGCATAAGTTGAATAAACGTCATGCAAAATGGATGGAATTTCTTGAAAAATTCCCTTATGTTATCAAATACAAGAAGGGCAGTACTAATATTGTGGCTGATGCTCTCTCCAGGAGACACGCCCTCTTTTCAAAACTTGGTGCCCAGATTCTTGGATTTGAAAACATACCTGAACTGTATAAAGAAGATCGAGACTTTGCATCCACTTTCGTTAAATGTGAACATAGAGCACAAGGAGGATTTTATGTGTCTGAGGGTTATCTTTTTAAAGAAGGAAAACTCTGTATACCCCAAGGAACACATAGAAAGCTTCTTGCAAAAGAAACACATGAAGGAGGTCTCATAGGCCATTTTGGAGTTGATAAAACTCTAGAGCTTTTAAAAGGAAAATTCTTTTGGCCACACATGAGAAAAGATGTTCAGAGACATTGTTTTAGATGCATTTCATGTTTAAAAGCCAAATCTAAAAGAATGCCTCATGGACTCTATACTCCTTTGCCTGTTGCAAGTGCTCCATGAGAAGACATTAGCATGGATTTTATTTTAGGACTCCCTAGGACTGCAAGAGGTTTTGATTCTATTTTTGTGGTTGTGGATAGGTTTAGTAAGATGGCACATTTTATACCATGCCACAAAATAGATGATGCAAACAATATCTCTAGACTCTTCTTTAGAGAAGTGGTGAGACTTCATGGTCTACCCAAAAGCATAGTGTCTGGTAGAGATGCAAAATTTATAAGTCATTTCTGGAGGACTCTCTGGGAAAGGCTTGGAACTAAACTGAAATTTTCAACTTCTTGTCATCCTCAAACGGATGGACAAACTGAAGTAGTAAATAGATCTCTTTCAACTATGCTTAGGGCAGTTATGAAAGGCAACCACAAATCTTGGGATGAGTACCTTCCCCATATTGAGTTTGCATATAATCGGGTAGTCCATAAAACTACCAATATTTCTCCATTTGAAGTTGTATATGGGTTTAATCCTCTTACACCTTTAGATTTGTTGGCTCTTCCTAATCCACAAGAATTTGTGCATAAATAAGGAGTAGCAAAAGCTGAATTTGTTAAGAAAATGCATGAGAGGATTAAAAAACAAATACAACGGCAAACAGAGAAATATGTAAAGCATGGAAAGAAGGGGAAGCGAGAGATAATTTTTTAGGAAGGAGACTGGGTTTGGCTACATCTTAGAAAGGATAGATTTCCCACTAGAAGAAAATCTAAGCTTAGCCCCCGAGGAGATGGACCCTTCCAAGTTCTCAAGAGAATCAATGACAATGCATACATTCTGGATTTACCTGAAGAATATGGAGTTCATAATACTTTCAATGTTATGGACCTAATCCCTTTTGTAGGAAGTAATGAAGAAGATGAAGCATTGGATTAGAGGACAAATCCTTCTCAAGAGGGAGGGGATGATGGAAGAGGCCCAAGCCCAAACCCATGTTCAAGTCCAAGACCTAGCTCAAGCCCACCAAATAGAAGATATGGGCCAACTACAAGGGCTATGGCAAGAAGAATACAAGAGGATTGGGACACTACTACTGATGACAGAGAGACTTTCCTCTACATGATAAAGATGCCATAAGTTTAGTGTAGAAGTAGAATTTAATTTTCTTGTCAAAATTAGAATAGGAAAATAATTGTAATTTTCTTAGAATTAATTTTGGCACCTAAAACACCAACCTAGGTTAATTTAAGGTTTTTAAAACCACTAAATTAACCAAGGCCGGTTTAGAAAGCCTAGAGAGGGTGAGCGTGAAACACTAATCATACCCCTCCCATGTGCTTTCATTTTTAGGCTCCACCTTGAGGAGAATTTCATTTTGAATTTTCCTCCACTTTCATTTGAATTTTCAGCCCTCTAAACACTATAAATAAGAGGGCTTGGCTCATGTAATTCTCAAGATTAATTGGAGTGAAATTGCTGCCAACTTTGTGCCAATTATCACTCTTGTCTCCTACCTCTAGGATAGACACCTTTAGTCTTCATTCTTCATCTAGTCAAGTGAGATGGTCTCACCACTCACTCTCCACACCTAACACTTCACCTTCAAGGAAACCACAACTCCTTGGAGCTCCTTGCACGTCTTCAACCATAGCTTCCGCCACCTTCAAATTCGTTTTCAGCTTATGGAAGAAAGCACTCAAGCTAGGCTACATCACTAATAGCTAGGCATTTATCTGTGCTTTTATCATTTTGTGTGCTCAGTTCAGCATCTTGTCGTCTGTTGAAGTCTTTTTATATTTCTTTGAAGCCAAACACACAAGTAGTAAGTTGTGGGTGTCTTTGAACGGTGCCCCTAGAAGAGGTTTGTTGTCCCTCTTCCAATCTTCATACAAAAATTTAAAGGCAAATTTGTCAAAATCCGAGCCTCAACAGGAGATCCAGCCCTTCTGGATGGATTTCCCCTATATTGGACCACTAAACCCAAATTCTAGAATGCTCAGCACTTAGAAGATCTGTCACCAAAAGATCAAGGGATTTGCCATAATTCTTGACAGGCTTGAAGGTTGTCTTTGACACCTCCTACCTAATAACCAAAGAATACATCCCTGGTGCCCTGAAAGCTTATACTAGTACTCCTCATCTCCCACTTTTAGTGAAAATAACTCTGCTAACACTTACTAACCCTTTGCTTATTTTCTTTGCAGAAAGAATTTTGACTCGCTTTAGCAAGGCGGAGCTAGTTGAGATGGCTAAGAAGATCAGGGCAGCTGCTAGCCTGCCAAATGACTCTTTAAAACAAAAAGGAAAAGCCCCAGTGACCATCACTCAAAACCCCAGTTGAGCAAGATGAGGAGACCAACTTTGGGTTGGTCTTCAAGAGAACAAGGAGAGCAACCACTCCCCTCGCTGAGCACTCACAATTCAATGGCCAAACTCCACATCCAGACGTTGTTCACTCAGAAGGCCATGCTTCGCCTCATGATGTAATCGTTATCCTAGAATGTGAAGTTGGGAGCTCAGAGGGGAAGAGCTTGTGGGATCCAAACTTTGACATCCCCATGTATTTTAAGAAGGCCTTCCTACCCAGCGAAGATAGAGAAAGACTCATGGCTAACAATGAAGATCACTTGCTTCGTGATGCCATGAAGCAAATTGGGCAAGCCTTCGCCACGGGTTGCTTGGTTGTAACCAATATGAGAGATCGAAAGGTGGCAAAGAACCTGAAGACCCAAGAGAATCTTAAGCTTTGCAAGGAAATAGAGCGTCTTCAATCTGAGCTCAAGCATTCAAATAACTTGCAACAAGAAGCTGAACAACTTCGAGCTGAGAAAACTAAGGAGGCAGTGGAATGAGCTCAAGAGGCCGCAATCCTGGCCGAAGAAAAATGCAAACTCCTGGCTGAAGTCGACAAACTGAAGGGGGAACTGGCTCACAAAGATGAAGATCTTGCCAAAACCGCCAAAGCATTCAAATTAGACGTTGCCCAATCCTACCTTGTGGGATTCAAGGCAGCTATTGAATAAGCGTCAGCTCTCTATCCCAAACTGAACTACTCAGAACTCGGCCCAAGTAAAACCATGGTTGATGGTCAACTAAGGGATGATTAACTTGAACTTTGACAGTTTCTAATATGTTAAATTCTCTTAACATTTTAACTGCATGGGCCACTAGCTTCGACACTTTATATTTATCAGCACATTTGCCCTTTCTTATGCATAACGATTTTTGGTATCTTCGCCAATGCATGCCTTGCTACTTAACTCACTCTCTTAACATAACTCATGTAACAAGCCACTTTTAACTTAAGTGCGGAAATTACAACTTTCTTACCTTGACAAAACAATTACCTTTAAGTAAGAGATGCTTTCATAGTTAAGGCAAACTCTTGCCTTAACTTGATTTCATAAACAACCTCCATATTGGGCGATTATTGGTATGATTATTACCTTGGTACCACGATGCCTTACCTCATAGAGTGCCTACACAAGTAGCTGCCTCTATCTCGAGCTTGGCCATCATCTCCATACGTATCACATAAGTTACTTTCCCAGGGCATCCATACTCGAACTTTCCTATTCATTCTACGCAAAGTCACTTTAGCGTGTGCCAAACAAATAAACTCATCTTACAAGGTGCCTATGCTCGGGTAGTCATACTTAAACCGGGCTAGGTCGACTTACATGTGCATACAACTCTATTGATAACAAACCAACTCGTAGGGCGCTTTATATTCGGGTAATCGTTCTTACACCGAGTTAAGTCGCCTTACCTGGCCAAATAACTCATTCGTACTAGCTCACGTGTAGGGTGCCTATGCTCGGTAGTCGTGCCTACACCGAGCTAGGTCGTCTTACCTTACATCGAATCAAACAATTGAGTCATAATGAAGCAGAGCACCTATACTTGGGTGGTCGTTCTTACGCCGATTTAGGTCGTCTTACCTTACCAAATAACTCATCTACAACAATCTATGCGTAGGGCGCCTATACTCGGGTAGTCGTACTTGCACCGAGCAAGGTCGTCTTACCTGACATTAAATCAATTGAACCATTTAGGCAAACTAATCCCATAGGGCGCCTATGCTCGAGTAGACGTATTTACGCCGAGTTAGGTCGACTTACTATGTCCTAACCTTCAAACAAATTAATCCCACGGGACACCTATGCTCCGGTATACGCACTTATACCAAGCTAGGTTAACTTACCGTGTGCTTAGGTAAATCAACAAACAAAATAATCCCATAGGGCGCCTATGCTCCAGTATACGTACTTATACCAAGCTAGATCGACTTATCGTGTGCTCAAGTAAATCAACAAACAAATTAATCCCACAGGGCATCTATGCTTGATACCGAGTTTTCGGTCCCTGTAGTACCTTGCTAACAAAATAGAATGGCTTCTGGACCTTGTCCTGATCTTGCAAAATCACCGAGCTGATTGCCCGATCTGTAATAGCAAAATAATGACAAATAGGAGTACATGGGATTAGCTTACCAAGAACATGGGGACTGGCCAAGTACTCTTTCAACTTGGTGAAAGTTGCTTCGCACTCACTAGTCCACACAAAATGGTTGTTCTTTTTGAGACATTGGAAGTAATGGTACCTCTTATCTCCACTAGTTGACAGGAAACGAGACAGGGCGGCCATGCGTCCAGTTAACTGCTAGACTTCCCTCACATTAGCTGGGCTCCTCATCCCTATGATTGCAGCACATTTGTTGGGGTTTGCCTCTATGCCCCTTTCAGTCAAAAGGAAACCAAGAAACTTACCTACTTCTACCCCGAACACACATTTTTCTGGGTTAAGCTTCAAGTTGTATTTCGTTATTGTCGTGAATAGCTCTTCCAGGTCAGCAACATGTTGATCCTTGCTTCCCAACGTCACAACCATGTCGTCTACATATACACTTGCATGTTTCTCCCAAGCATTGGGGCAAGGATTTGATCTGTCAACCTTTGATAGGTTGTGCCTGCATTTTTTAGGCCAAAGGGCATGACCTTGTAGCAGTAGCTGGCGACCTCGGCCAAAAAGGTTGTCTTATTCTCGTCTCGCGGGTGCAAATGAATCTGGTTATACCCCGAGAACGCATCCAAAAAGCTTAACAACTGACAACCTAAGGCATTATCCACTAAGGAGTCTATGCTTGGCAGCACATAAGAATCCTTGGGACAACCCTTGTTCAGATCAGTGAAGTCAACACACATTCTCTACTTCCCGCTAACTTTCTTCACCAACACAACATTCGTCAACCACTTAGCGTATTGGATCTACCTTATGTGGCTTGCATTCAAAAGCTTATGTGTCTCTTCTTGGATGATGAGACACTTATCCTCATTGAACTTTCTTTTCCTCTGGACCACAGGGTTAACCTTCTCATCCATGGTCAGACGGTGGCATAGAAAATTTGGGTATATCTCGGGCATGTCCGTGGACGACCATGCAAAGGCATTTATGTTTTCCGATATCACATCAGCTATCTTATCTTCTAGCTCTTTGCACAATGAGGTGCCCAGCTTGAACTTCTTCCCTTTTATCTACCTTTCTTGAACTTCTCCAGTAGGTTCAGGTCCTCTCTTAGTGACGACATCAACCTCCGCAATCCATTTTGGCTCTCCTGCCTGAATAACAAGTGCGTAAGTTCTCCTTCGATTCTTCAAACTACTCTCATAACACTTCTGTGTCGTCTTCTGATAAGCTTTTATGGTGAATACTCCTCCCTTGGCGGAGGGCAACCTCATCTTCATATAGGCTATTGAGGCCACTACTCCCAATCTATTTAGGGAGGATCACCCTAAAAGTAAGTTGTAAGTAGAAGACGCATTAACAACAACGTACCTGATAACGATGGTTCTGGTCACGTTTTCATCAGCAAAGATCATTCTTAGCTCAAAGTACGCCCATACTTCTACTTGATCTCCCACGAAGCCAACCAAGCATCCATCATATGGCCTCAACTGGTCAGGGGACAACTGCAAGTTGGTGAATGTTCATCAGAACATCACGTCTGTCGAGCTCTGTAGTCGACCTAGACTCTGTGCACCTTCTGCCCTACAGTGACGATTGATATCACCACCGGATCATCCTCGTGAGGCACCACCTCTTCTCGGTTAGCACTCGTGAAACAGAGAGTGGCTCCAGAGTATGATCAGGTCTCCATGTTTCCAGACACATCACTGAACGTGCGTATCGCTTACGCTTGGAGGCCGAGCTTCCTCCTGAAAATCCTCTCGAGATGGTATTTAGCTCCCCGTGGAACGGTGTCTCATGTGCTTGGTCCATAATGGCAACTTCTTCATGTGATTCTTCCAGGTTGTCCTCAAGATACTCCTTCAAAAACCCATCCTTGACTAGGCTAGCCAGTTGGTGACCCAAAGCTATGCATCACTCGACATTATGTTCAAATGCTCTATGGAAGCACCAGGCATCTCTTCGTGATCCTAGGTTTCGATCTGTCTTCTAGGGAACTTTAACTTATATGATACTCCTGTCATGCTCAGGAGCTCTTTGTAGGATACTCGAAATTTGAGCCGAGTTGTCAGCTCTTCCCTAGCCTTCATCTTTGACTCGTCTTTCTTGGCCACATATGGTACGTACCTCAAATCTGTTCTCTTCTCGGTAGAGGTTTCATTGACCCACAGAGGCCAGTCTCGACTGCTCTCCTTAGACTTAGGTTGCCTTGAGCTCGAGTTGTCATTCTTCCTGAGTACGGCTTCCCCCGCCTCGATGTGGGTGACAGCTCGTTCGCACACCTCAAAAAACATCTCCACTAGGTTCCTAATCAATGAGTCGATGAACAGTCCAGCTGCCATCCCTTGCTCGAAAGCAGCGATCATCATCTTTCCATCATGCATCTGAAGTCTCATCATAATCGCCCAGAACCCTATTCAGGTAATCCTTCAGCACCTCTCCTTCCCTCTATTTGATGCTGAACAGCTCGTACAACCTCGAGGGTTTTACCTTGTTAACCGAGAACTGTTCTCTAAACATCCCGGAGAATTAGGAGAAAGAGGTGATCTGACCATCTGGAATCCCACTAAACCATTGCAGAGTTGTACCTGTGAAAGTACCCATGAACATCTTACACCTGATAGCATCCGATCCTCTAAAGATGATCATTTGGGCATTGAATTCTGTGAGGTGGCTCTCAGGGAACTCTATCCTTGTGAAGAAGGCAATTTTAGGTGTGATGTAATGAGGTGGTACGACCTCATCCATGATCTCCTGCGAGAATGGGTGGGGATCATCTATTAATGACAAATTCAGAGATCGTTCCCTGGTGGAACGTTGGTCACATCGCTGCAGACTGTAACATCCCACCAAAATACTATACAATCTCATACATGTAATATGAAAATAAGGTAAACCAATAATGTTGAAGAATACAAGATACTATATATATATAAGTAATGGAGTTGCTCCTCTTAGGGAGATTAGTACATAATCCTTCAAATGTTTTCAAAATTTAAAGAAAGAAAATCAAATACAGCAAGACCGGCGGTCTCCATACATAAAAACGGCGATCTCCAACACAAACCGGCGATCCCAAAACAGAAGACCTCAAAACAGGCGATCTGCTATCAGGACACAAATCCGGCGATCACCCCCGAGAGGTGGAAATAGGCGATCTCTTTCCCCGGCGACCACTCACTAGGGAGCTCTTCTTCCTGGAAGATCATCTGCTCCCGTGTAACAATTACACGATCATCACAGTTTTGAGAACACAACCACAATAACAGATAAAAGGGTAAGCTAGATAATTTAAAAGAAGTTTAAATCATGAACATGAAAATCCAAGTAAACCAAGTTCCAAAATGTCCATGTAAAACGTAGAGCTGCTCATAGCATTCAGCTAATCGCCCAAAATCACAAACTTCACAACATTCACCCATAGTCATTCCATTTCACAATACAGCATCAAGTGTCTATCAATATTCAAGTTTCTCATTTCACATGTCAGACTTTCCACTGACTCACGACACAAGACACTTGACACTACTTCCGGATTGACTCGTGCGTTGATTAGACTCAGAGATCTGCACCTGTCATACCACACCACTGTGAAATCCACACAGGGTCGCTGTGAATCCACACAGCATGCGCATATATCATCTCAATGTTACCATAGTTCTCCTGGTATGACAGGGTTAATCCATAGGACAGACGGAGCTCGTTCTTTTTCACACGAGACGCCCATCATATAGACCTCCTTCGACTCTCAACAACTGAGTAACTTCCTCTACGTGATTCCATTACCTCAGCAGAGTCAGGATATCCCCTTAGGAATCACCGATCAATGCACCTACTACAAGATCTTACACGGTATTTTCTTTCCTGAAAATACTATGCCTCGATCCCACATTCACAGCATTCAAAAACATCATACCACTCGAGTAATTGATTCAAGTCACAGCAACGAATCATTTCAAGGTTCAGATCTTCGAATATTTCATTTAAATCTCAAGTAGTTTCAAAACAACACCCAAAAACAGAGAGTTCACAAACAACGCCAAAACCGGCGATCTAGTTCAAAAACAGGGTGTTTCGAAGACTGTATATAAAACCGGCGACCACGTCGCCCAATCACACAAACAGAGCATTTTACGCAGATGAAAACAAAAATGGCGACCACGTCGCCCTCACTTCAGAGATAGCTACACTATGGCTTGTATGGAAAAAGAGGTCTAGCTTCCCTTACCTGGACTTGCGCAACCACCAGGAGCTTCGAAATCCAACGAAGCTTGCAGAATACCTTGGCTCTGTTTTTCGCGTCTGGTCTGAAGAACTTGCAGAGGACTACCCAAGTGCTCTAATGGTGTTGCTTCTCGTCGTACTCTTGTGTGGAGAGGCTGAAATCGCAACGCGGAGGAGGGAACTCACTCTTTCTCTCTTCGACTACAACAACGTTTTCTTTCTCTTCAGTAGTGGATTTCAGTAACTTAAACCAACTTATCCCTCCAAAAGCAGCTGCCACCACCCACTCTGCAGGGAAGTTTGCGTGTACGCTTCCCTGCACAGTACTACTAAGCGTGCCTCTGCGCAGGCTACGCTCTGAGGTCACTATTCTGAACCACTCTTTTGTCTACGTGGCGCGCGTGCAGAACATCTCTTGCTGGGAGTCTGGGGCCCACGTTCTCTGGGTGTAACTCAACATCGCGCGATGACCTTTCGCCGATGACTACCAGCTCGAAGAGAAACCACTGATGACCTCTCGCGCGAAGACGATCCACCGATGACCTCGCGCGAAGACTACCACCGATGACCTCGCGCGAAGACTACCACCGATGACCTCGCGCGAAGACTACCACCGATGACCTCGCGCGAAGACTACCACCGATGACCTCGCGCGAAGACTACCACCGATGACATCTTCCTGGCGAACGACCGATGTCTTCCTCTGGGAGACAACCGATGTCTTCCCTGGCGACGCCCTCATAACTCTCGCGCCTTGGCCACGTCCACATGCATCGCACCCTGGCAATGCCCGCGTGCCTCGCGCCCGCACGATGCCTGCATGCCTCTCACGCCCGCGCGATGCCTGCATGCCTCTCACGCCCGCGCGATGCCTGCATGCCTCTCGCGCCCGCGCAATGCCTGCATGCCTCTCACGCCCGCGCGATGTCCACCTGGCGCTCATGTGTAGCAGGCGACCGGCGATCTCATAGCCTTCTAAACTTAACTTTTCTTCCTTTACTCTTCTTGATCCACACATCATCCGACTGACTTCTACCAGCTGACCCCAGATCTTGGGCGACTTCCGAGGTCCAGCTACTACGAAACTTCATTTACCAGCTCTTTGTATTTTAAATAATAACTTCTCCTGAAATTATTTAAATATACCCCTTTTATTCCAATAAAATTTTCTGGGTCCTTACAATCTCCCCAACAAGAAAAATTTTCGTCCCCGAAAATTGAATTATTAGGAAAGGAGGTAGGGATATGCTTCTCTCATGTTTTCTTCAAACTCCCCCTGGTGAATCACCCGATCTTCACGTCGTTCGCTTCCAACACGTGACTAGGGTCTGCAAGATACTTCTTTAGCCGTGATACGTGAAATACATTATGCAGGTTTGCTAAATGGGGAGGTGGGGCGATCTCAAGCTACTGGGCCGATCCTCCTCAGGATCTGGTATGTCTCAACAAACTTAGGGGGCAGCTTCTTTGATCTGATAGCTCGTCCTACACCCTTGGCTGGTGTCACCCTCTTAAAGACATGGTCCCCAGCAGCAAACTCCAAAGGTCTCCTCCTCTGATCTGCATAGGACATCTGTCGACTTTGAGAAGCTTTCATTCTGCTTTGCATCAGTTTCACCTTCTCGGTTGTCTGTTGAACCAACCTTTACTACTCCAATTCTTCATTAAATTCCATTCCCCATCCCTGCATGTGGAATATGCTGCTGTAGCAGGGAGCGCCAACTCCAGCACTCACACCCTACTTCCAAATCTGAAGACTTGATCGAGTAAGTCCAGAACTAAGCCCTTAACAGAACCAGGACTAGCCCCCTGTAGAGAAAAAGTGAGCAAGATCCCTTCATCGGAAGGAAAGAGGACCGCTGACTACTGCTCATGTCCCCCAGCCAATTCAACTAGGATCCGAAATATCCTTCTAGGAATCAACTTCCGCATCTTGATCAAAACCATCCATCGACCTCCCAACTGCTGATCTAATTCTCACGCTCCCTAAAGGAACACCTTTGGTTCACCACTATACCACATAATTCTGCACCTTATAAAGACAAAGTTCTTGTTGCTGTTACTTTCTAAACCATCATCATGACTTCCTTTTGCCAACTCGGCTTCCTGTTCCCATCATTTCCTCCTTGTTCAATGTATACATTGGATGCATTGATTTGGGTTCAGGTGCCTATCTGAAAAGGTATACAAGAACGAACGCACCATATATCTCAACCACAACCATGCAAGTAGTGGAGCCGATTGGAAAATTTCCTCTGCATCCAGGATTTTCTTTCTTAAGGACAACTCTATTCCTCTTCTCCAAGATACAACAGACTATTGCCACCCACATTCCCTTCCACGCCTGATTCTACTTGGATGACATACGTATAAGATAAAAGTTCTCAAGGTGGGACCTCAAATCCTTATGTCGAACAAATAGAGCACTTATCCACTTGAAGCACATAGAC
Organism: Phaseolus lunatus; assembly: GCA_013389735.1. Classification (NCBI taxonomy): domain Eukaryota; kingdom Viridiplantae; phylum Streptophyta; class Magnoliopsida; order Fabales; family Fabaceae; genus Phaseolus; species Phaseolus lunatus. The sequence continues at coordinate 14,732,542 of CM023867.1, forward strand.
CAACCATGTTGCTTTAAAGTTAGAGTTAGTGGCCCACACATCCTCCTGAAATCTCACATCCCCTCCGCCTCTAACTTTCCAAACAATGACTTTTTGGAACTAATCATCATCTTCACCCTCCTCGCACATCCTACGTACGTCTCTCCACCACCACGATTGATATTTCGGATGAGTTCGGCTTCTCCCAAGTTCCGAGTCATATTCGGATACAAGAATATCCTTCCATTTCCCTTTCTCATCACTCCTCATCCACCATTTCCATACTCATCTTCCAAATCACGATCCACAAAACGGCATCCATTCTGCGTGGAGCTTTCTCTCTTCTCCCAGTAATTTCTCTACTTGGTATTCTTCAACAACTTCCTCTGGCCTAAAGAACTTTAGACACAAATACAATATCTTCTCTTTCCTTTTAAGCTTGTGGTTAAGCTAACGTCACCTCATGCTGTTTCATCGACACGATACATCTCCCAAGCTTCAATTAGAAGAAAATTCATTCTTTCATTCTTGGAACTTAACTCCGGTACTTCCCCTGGATACACGTGCTTAAGTCCTTAAACCCTCAACATTCTGCTTATATACTCTCCATAACTTATATGTAGCTGGAACTAAACCTTGGTACACTAAATCTAACTTACACTTCCTTCTTTGATTCCATCAACTCAGCTGGAGCCATTGACACTGGTCCAGCTTCAGGTACCAAGACAATAGCGAGTTCCACCTCTCTCTTAGGAGGTAATCCATATATCTCTTCTGGAAATACATCCATGAAATCTTTCACCAAGGTATCTTGCTTACGTCCTCTTCATTCTTCACTCCCAACCGAGCTGGGATCATGAAGCACCTCGCTTCTTTCTCCCAACTCCGACTACCCATGCTGAGCTGATATCACGTCTGCCTCTTGGAGGTCTGGAAACGCTATCTTCTGACTACCGCAGACTACGAGAACGTGATTGGCAGCTAGCCAATCCATTCCCAGGATAACATCCAGATCCTGAAGAGGTAGGCAGATCAAGTTTACTTTGAATCTGCGTCCCTCTACCATCACTGGACATTCAGGGCAACTGTAGAGGTCAACACCTGCCCTGACGCAGGTGTAGAGACCAACAGTTCAAACGGTAACTCCTTCACTAGAAGGCCCAACTCGGCTACACACAGGCTAGACACAAAGGAGTGTGTCGCTCCAGAATCAAACAAAATTCTAACGCATCTACCAGCTATAGAGCAACACTCTGTACTAAGTTACCTGACTGAGATGTCTCCGCTCCAGACATGGCAAACACTCTCCCTCCTGTCTGAGGTCTGCTGCTTTTGTCCCTCAACTGCTGGGAACTAACGGGTTGACTCATCCTTTTTCTGTTAGGACAATCTCTAGAAATGTGCCCCATCTCTTGACATGTGAAACACCCTTTCTCTGAATTCCTCTTGGGGCACACCTTGACGCTATGTAACCCCCCACAATGGAAACATCTTGGTTTCCATGGTTGTTGCTGCTGAAACTGGGGCGGAATTGCTCCTGTCCGATGTGGTGGAGGTATCGCATAAGGCTTGCTTCGTGGGTGCTGTACCTTGGCCTTCCCACTGGAGGGACCCCCTGGTTGTGATCTGATTACTCTGGAACCACTCCTCTCCAGGATCTCCACTACCCTTGCCTTCCTTACTAAGGCATGTAACTCCCTGGTCCACGGATCTGCTTGATCAGGGGTAGCACTCCCACTGAGCTTGGGTGGGTTGTGCCTCATGAACTCGGTCATCCCTACCTGCTCCCGAGGCTGATTGACCTGGGAAGCTGTTGCAGCCGATCCAGCAGTTTCCAAATGATTCATTACAGCCTGATGAATCTGGGCCATTACCGTATTCTGCTGTTGGATGGCAGTCGCCATCATCTCGATAGCCTTGGCAATCTGGCTCATCTCCGAAGAAGGTTGGGGAGGGGTAGGAGGTCTACGTGCCATCTCCTTCGTTTTCAGATTTTGAAACTATAAGATTCCTATATTCCCTACAACTACAAGAATGAGATCGATAAGAAATCAATTCATTCAAGGGGGTAACAGCTAGACCTTACAAAGGTTAGCATCTCAAAATCATTAAGAATTTAAGCTCATCAACAGAATCATAATGCTTATAACATCAAGCATAACACCAGCACAACTACTGGTATGCAGTCACCAATCCAATCAACCATTTTCAATCAATTACAAAGACGCTCAAGAGAATGAGATAGCTCACACCAGAATTCAATATATGTTAAACATCAAACCTTTGGAATTAAGATTGAGACTCATCTCGATCCAGTTATGAGTGTGCACCCTCACTACTTTATCAAGACCTTCTCATTCTTAATACTAAGATTTTCAATTAGAACATATATTCACCAAAGCACACACAAAATTTCAATACAAAAACGTTTGAAAACCTTTCACTATAGTTATTATTTTAAACTCAAATAACTTTCATGAGCAGAAGAAACACAATGGATCCACAGCCCTCAGGTCATCCTAAGGACGAACTGCTCTGATACCATTAATGTAACATCCCACCAAAATACTATACAATCTCATACATGTAATATGAAAATAAGGTAAACCAATAATGTTGAAGAATACAAGATACTATATATATATAAGTAATGGAGTTGCTCCTCTTAGGGAGATTAGTACATAATCCTTCAAATGTTTTCAAAATTTAAAGAAAGAAAATCAAATACAGCAAGACCGGCGGTCTCCATACATAAAAACGGCGATCTCCAACACAAACCGGCGATCCCAAAACAGAAGACCTCAAAACAGGCGATCTGCTATCAGGACACAAATCCGGCGATCACCCCCGAGAGGTGGAAATAGGCGATCTCTTTCCCCGGCGACCACTCACTAGGGAGCTCTTCTTCCTGGAAGATCATCTGCTCCCGTGTAACAATTACACGATCATCACAGTTTTGAGAACACAACCACAATAACAGATAAAAGGGTAAGCTAGATAATTTAAAAGAAGTTTAAATCATGAACATGAAAATCCAAGTAAACCAAGTTCCAAAATGTCCATGTAAAACGTAGAGCTGCTCATAGCATTCAGCTGATCGCCCAAAATCACAAACTTCACAACATTCACCCATAGTCATTCCATTTCACAATACAGCATCAAGTGTCTATCAATATTCAAGTTTCTCATTTCACATGTCAGACTTTCCACTGACTCACCACACAAGACACTTGACACTACTTCCGGATTGACTCGTGCGTTGATTAGACTCAGAGATCTGCACCTGTCATACCACACCACTGTGAAATCCACACAGGGTCGCTGTGAATTCACACAGCATGCGCATATATCATCTCAATGTTACCATAGTTCTCCTGGTATGACAGGGTTAATCCATAGGACAGACGGAGCTCGTTCTTTTTCACACGAGACGCCCATCATATAGACCTCCTTCGACTCTCAACAACTGAGTAACTTCCTCTACGTGATTCCATTACCTCAGCAGAGTCAGGATATCCCCTTAGGAATCACCGATCAATGCACCTACTACAAGATCTTACACGGTATTTTCTTTCCTGAAAATACTATGCCTCGATCCCACATTCACAGCATTCAAAAACATCATACCACTCGAGTAATTGATTCAAGTCACAGCAACGAATCATTTCAAGGTTCAGATCTTCGAATATTTCATTTAAATCTCAAGTAGTTTCAAAACAACACCCAAAAACAGAGAGTTCACAAACAACGCCAAAACCGGCGATCTAGTTCAAAAACAGGGTGTTTCGAAGACTGTATATAAAACCGGCGACCACGTCGCCCAATCACACAAACAGAGCATTTTACGCAGATGAAAACAAAAATGGCGACCACGTCGCCCTCACTTCAGAGATAGCTACACTATGGCTTGTATGGAAAAAGAGGTCTAGCTTCCCTTACCTGGACTTGCGCAACCACCAGGAGCTTCGAAATCCAACGAAGCTTGCAGAATACCTTGGCTCTGTTTTTCGCGTCTGGTCTGAAGAACTTGCAGAGGACTACCCAAGTGCTCTAATGGTGTTGCTTCTCGTCGTACTCTTGTGTGGAGAGGCTGAAATCGCAACGCGGAGGAGGGAACTCACTCTTTCTCTCTTCGACTACAACAACGTTTTCTTTCTCTTCAGTAGTGGATTTCAGTAACTTAAACCAACTTATCCCTCCAAAAGCAGCTGCCACCACCCACTCTGCAGGGAAGTTTGCGTGTACGCTTCCCTGCACAGTACTACTAAGCGTGCCTCTGCGCAGGCTACGCTCTGAGGTCACTATTCTGAACCACTCTTTTGTCTACGTGGCGCGCGTGCAGAACATCTCTTGCTGGGAGTCTGGGGCCCACGTTCTCTGGGTGTAACTCAACGTCGCGCGATGACCTTTCGCCGATGACTACCAGCTCGAAGAGAAACCACTGATGACCTCTCGCGCGAAGACGATCCACCGATGACCTCGCGCGAAGACTACCACCGATGACCTCGCGCGAAGACTACCACCGATGACCTCGCGCGAAGACTACCACCGATGACCTCGCGCGAAGACTACCACCGATGACCTCGCGCGAAGACTACCACCGATGACATCTTCCTGGCGAACGACCGATGTCTTCCTCTGGGAGACAACCGATGTCTTCCCTGGCGACGCCCTCATAACTCTCGCGCCTTGGCCACGTCCACATGCATCGCGCCCTGGCAATGCCCGCGTGCCTCGCGCCCGCACGATGCCTGCATGCCTCTCACGCCCGCGCGATGCCTGCATGCCTCTCACGCCCGCGCGATGCCTGCATGCCTCTCGCGCCCGCGCGATGCCTGCATGCCTCTCACGCCCGCGCGATGTCCACCTGGCGCTCATGTGTAGCAGGCGACCGGCGATCTCATAGCCTTCTAAACTTAACTTTTCTTCCTTTACTCTTCTTGATCCACACATCATCCGACCGACTTCTACCAGCTGACCCCAGATCTTGGGCGACTTCCGAGGTCCAGCTACTACGAAACTTCATTTACCAGCTCTTTGTATTTTAAATAATAACTTCTCCTGAAATTATTTAAATATACCCCTTTTATTCCAATAAAATTTTCTGGGTCCTTACACAGACTCTTCCGTAACTCCTCATTGGTTTGTGTGTGCTCCTCCATGGCTATCCGGGAGGCCTTGATTTCTGCCATCAAGTGTTCTTGCAGAAGGTCTTGCTCAACTCGGGCTTCTGCTCAGCCTTGGCTTCTTCTTGGATCCGCTCTTGCTCTTGTTTGTGCTCCTTGTTCGCCTCTTAGAGAGCTCTCATGGCATCCATGAGTTGCTATAAGGAAGGGGCATCGCTTCCTTAAGATCCCAACTTTCCTTGCCTTATGTTTTTCATCACGTCAGAAGGCTCAGACAAGAATGTGGATGGGATCAAATTTTATCGGCCCCCACGGTGGGCGCCAAATGTTCTAGCCGGTTGACCTCGGTTGGACTAGATGGAGAGCTCCGCTTCTTACCTGTCTTCTCTTGCTACTCTAGAACACGACTTCGTTGAGACATAGGGGCTCTACCTGTTGATCACACTCCGACGATGAAGTCAGTGAGAGCATTCAAGATATCAAATCAATTTCAGTCTTAAGTATTCAGAAACAACGTACCTTTACCGGGGGTCTTAAGCCACTTTTATTGATATCCCTTCAACAACTTTCACTAACAAGAATGTAATCTCAACAGAAAGCATTTAATCATAACAAAAAAAACCACTGATTAACGGATACCACTTATCTTCAGGTGTTAACGATAGGAAAACATTCTGCTCACCTGTGCACCATTATTCTCAAGTGCTCACTCTTTTATTCTCAACATCTTTTAATTAACATATGCATTATAATAAGAAATAAAATATCTTTTTACCTTTTATCATAATTACCTTTCCCGGGCCAACCAACATCTGGGTCTTGCTCATGACCCGCCCTTTAGGCCTAAACACCAAGGTGACGAGCACTCCTGCGCAGTATAGTAATATAGGTGTCTACATGCTCATTTGGGTCCACAGTTTCATCATACTTGTCCAGTGTTGGACTTTTTCATGTGTTCGAGAGTGATACCTCCATGATCTGCTTCTTGAAAGGGTGTCTTCGTGACGATATTCTGAAGGTATTGGTAGATGTATTCAGTTTGGTGGAATGGTAGTATGAACTATTCTCTCCTTCTATCCTCATAATTGTTCGAGAATTAAAGTCTTCTAGATTTCGGTACTCCTCATTAACCGTAGGCGTCCTTCCGATTTCCAACTTTGCTTCATCTCGACATTCTCAACCCTTAATGCATTCATCTCCTCGACATTCTTCCTCCTCAGGCTTTCTAGCTCCCTCTTCATCTCTAACATTGCTGCCATGGGATCTATCTGGTCATCTTCTTCTTCTATCACCTGTCTCTTGCTTCCCATCATACTCCTTGTAGCTACCATGTGGTTTTTCAATAGATTTTTATTCCGACCCCACGGTGAGTGCCAAAAATGTTCTTACAGAGTTGAATGAGGTCGGATTTTCTCTATCAATTCTTCAATTTCTTTGGTTATTTGATCTTTTGGCTCTTCGTCTCTTCGGTCTCTCAGTGTCTTGGGGGTGGGTACCTGCAAAGACACTTCGACACTCAAGTCAGCGGTGAATATGTTCAAACCACAGGTGTTATAGTTAGAGAATCATTACCTTTTTCCTTTGGGGTCTTATCCTATTTATAGCTTTCTTATGAGTCTGAGGTTTCTTCTCCCAAGCCCATGAAGGCCTAATTCTCCTTATATCGGATGAGGGATATGTCGAGAACATCAACTCGATAGTACAATTTTTGTTATAAATTGTAAGAATTTAATTCATATTTTATTCAATAACTTTTAAATTTACAAAATAATTAGGAAAAGATTCATTTGAACGTTTTAATTTTTATTTAATAAACATACATAGCACTCCCCGCCTAAAATTAATGTTTTGCCACGTGAATAATGAAATCATTACTAAAATGAGATAATTTTTTTCAAATTTATTAAAATAAATAATTTTAAAAAAAAATTAAATAAATGAATAAGTCGTGTTTTAAGAAACACAATTTTAAAATAAAGATTTGTACTTTCAAAATACAATTGTTATATTAGTTACAATACTTTTGTTTTTATTTTTAATTTTTTTAAATTACACAACTTTTTTTTTTTTATGCTCGACAACTCCAATTAGAATTGAGGTAATTGAATAAATATATGTTCTTTGGGAATAATGTTAAGTATCACTAGAAAAATGGTTTTATATAATCAGAAATGAATTTAATTGACACAGGTTCGTTTATCCTTACGTAAGTTCCAAAGATTTATTATAAAATATTAATAAATAATTTTTTTTAACTTTTGTTTTTTTAATTTTAACTCCAGCAAAATAACGAAGGTTTGTTTTTAGCATTAGTTAAGTTTCACAGGTTTATTCTAAAACCTTATCAAAATAAGAGGTTTTTTTTTGCCTTTTCCAAAGGTTTATTCTAAAACCATCTTAAAATAGTGAAGATTTTTTTAACTTTGATTAAATTTTTAAGGTTTATACATTGCCATAAAGTGGATGATGCTAATAAGATCTCCAAACTCTTCCTTAGAGAAGTGGTTTGACTTCATGATCTACCTAAAACCATAGTTTCGGATAGATATCCAAAATTTGTTAGTCATTCCTAGAGAAGTCTCTAAGAAAGACTAGTAACTAAACTGAATTTCTCAACCTCTTGTCATCCTCATACTGATGGACAAATAGAGGTAGTAAATAGATCTCTATCAACTATGCTTAGGTTGTCAAGAAAGGAAATCACAAATCTTGGAATGAGTAGCTTTCTCATGTATAATTTTCATATAATAGAGTGGTCCATAATACTACTAATATTTCTCCATTTGAAGTTGTATATGATATTAATCCTCATACTCCTTTAGATTCGTTACCTTTACCTAATCCACATGAATTTGTGCATAAGGAAGAGGGGTAACAAAAGCTAAATTTGTAAAAAAATTACATGAGAGAATTAGTAATCTTATACATAAGCAAACTGAGAAATACATCAGGCATAACAATAAGGGGAAGACAAAGATAGTTTTTAAGGAGGGAGACTAGGTTTGGCTTCACCTTAGAAAAGGTAGATTCCCTATTAAGAGGAAGTCTAAGCTTAGTCCTGGAGGAGATGGTCATTTTCAAGTCCTAAAGAGAATTTAATGATAATGCATATTAGTTGGATCTGCTTCGGGAGTACATGTTACTTTTAATGTTATAGATCTAACACCTTTTGCAGGTAGCACAAATGATGAGACAAAAACTTTTGATTTGAGGACAAATCCTCTTCAAGAGGGAGGGGATGATGACAGAGCCCTCAGCTCAGGACCAACCACTAGAGCAATGACTAGAAGAATCCAAGAAGATTGGGACTCTGTTATTGATGCCAGAGACATTCTTTTATACATATTTGAAAGAGGCATAACCTAGTAGTATAACCTAGAGTAGGATTTAAATTTCTTGCTTAAAACTAGAATAGAATTTTGGCTTGTATTTTGGCCTTGAATAGATTAGAGTTAAGGTTAAGTTTCTAAAACCTACCCAGGGTATAATTGGGCTTAATTACAATCCACATTAAACCCTAGGCTGATCATTATACCTAATTAGGTCACAAGGTGCACACACCCTCATGCTTGTCGTGTGACACAAGCTAGGCGCCAACTTTGAATGTTTTGATTTTGAATTTCCCAGCATTTACCTTGTAACCATTGGTTGACTTCTTTACCTATAAAAGTGGTGCTTGGCTCATCAAAATGCAGATGAAATATAATAGAGTTATGTTGCTGAATTTGCAAGCCTTAGCTCTCCTTTGTCTAGCCTCTCTAAGATAGACACCTCTTGATCATTTCCTTCTTGTCCAAGTAATATGGCCTCACCAATCACTCTCCTTACACCTTACAACAACTCCAAAAAACCCATGACTTCTTAGAAACTCTCCTTGACTCATTCCTCCATTAAGCTTTCGCTACTCCAAGCAATTCTTCAAGAAAAACCAACTGGAAAAAGATGATGCTGTCACACTTGGTTGATTTCCTCCACCAAAATCTTTACCATATGATTGAAAATCACATTTGCCTATGGTGTGTAGTTATTGTTACCTGTTTCTACTATAGAATCCCAAAACACAAATCACTGTTCACTTTCATCAACAATTGTTGAAAAGGACCAAAGAAGGACTATAAACAATTGAGAAAAAGGCATTTCAAAGAAAAACCGTGTTTATTTTATTCATATTGTAAATAATTAGTATTTGTATGATAAACAATAATTTTTAAAGTAACATCATATTTTACCAAATTGTTTAACTTGAATATATATTATATTTAATACATTTAACTTTTAACAAATCTGATCAATACTAAAATTAAATAATTTTAAATATATTCTATGTTTAGTAAAATGTCAAAAATATATTAGTTTAATTAACACAATTTTTTTAAAAATATTTAATAAGTTTACTTACTTTGACAATATTTCTTATTTAACAAATATTACATTTAATAAATTTAATTTTTTGAAATTGATGAATATTAAAATTAATTTTAAATATACTCTATTTGTAGTAAAATGCTTAAAGTATATGAATGTAATAAAAAAATTAAAATATTTAAATTTTTTTTTTATTTAAAAAGTATAACGTTTAATAAATTTAAAGTTTTTAACGAAATTGATGAACATTAAAATTATTTCATTTTAAATATATTCTATGTTTATTAAAATGTTAAAAGTATATTAATTTAATAAACACAACTCTTTTAAATATTGAATAATATTTTTTTTTAATTTGACAATTTTAAAAGTATATTACAAAGTTTTCTTAAATATTTATTATTTTATTTTATTTGACTATGTTTTTTATTTAATAAATATAAATATAAAATATTGGAGGATACGATTGGACATGTCTTTATTAGAGAAAAAAAAATGTTTAATTAACCTTGAAATGAGTCTTTTACCATTCAGTTTGTAAATTTAAAATCTTCAATGTCTTACTATTGTTAATGTAGGTATTTACATAAGAAAGGGTAACGTGATAACATGAAGAATTTTGTGTTGAAGCTAGCAAAATTTGCTCGGAGGTATAAGTACCTTTTCATGTGTTCCGTTTTAGGGACAATGTCCAATTGGGAACAGTTTGTTTGATATTGTAGGGTAGAGGGGTCCAAATTTTTTTCTTTAGTTTGTTTTATTTAATATTTTGAAATATGTTTTTTTTAAGTACGCTCTATTTCAGTTGGGAAGCGAAAATGTGAGGATATCAGAAAATGAATCTATGAGAATATATGAGGAAAAGTTTATTGAATTTTAGGAGGAATTTGAAGATTCTGAAGGTATTATACAAATATAACATTTAATATTATAGAAATATAAATATAATATTTTGAATAAATACAAATAGATATATTTTAATTATGTAGTTACACTAAAAAAAAAATTAATTTTACTATAAGTTTTTTAGAAGAGGTTATAAGAACCTCCACTGGTACATATATATCATGAGGATTTTTTAAACATGTGATAAGTTCCTATACTTTTACTAAAATAATAGTTTTTTTTTCTTATTTTTCACTTTCCAGTATTTTCTTGGTGGTACACTTCTCATGTTTTATTTTTTTCAGATACTAATGCTTTGTTTGGATTAGGGAGTAGATTTGAGTGAGTGGATTTGAGATGATTTGAAGAGAAAGTGTAAAGAAAATGATGTTGTTTGGATTAAGTTAAATAGAATGAAAAGTATAGGAAAAATTTATGAAAATTTGTGAATGATGTGATGGATATAATTAAAATTATATTTTTTAATTGAAAACATGTAAGTTAATAAAATTAAATTTATATTTAAAAATTATTAAATATGTAAATATGAGATATTTTTGTGTAAATTTTAGTTAATTAAAATTTTATAAATACATATAAAAAATATTTTTATAAAATCAAATCAAAATCAAAATTATTTTTTATTATTGTTAATATTATTATTTAATAAATTTATTTTAATTATTATTAAATGTGTAGTTTATATTTATATTTATTTTTATTATTATTTTTATAATTTATTATTATTATTATTGTTATTATTTTTAAAAATGTAATGTAAAAAATAAATTTTAAATTAAAATAAATAAATTATTATACATTTTAATATATAAAAAGTTATATTTTAAAATGATAATAAATTAATTTAAATTTTAATATCAAATAAAGTAATTTATTTCAATATTTAATTAAAATAAAACATTAACATTTATTCATTATTTTAATTATTTATTTACAAAATATAATTATTAATAAAAGTAAATTATATTATAAAAAATTAATGTATTAAAAATAGTTTTTTTCAAACTTTTTTCACAGTTTTAAACGGAAAATTTAAGCCACAATTATTTTTCAATTAACGTGTTTATTCTTTTTGAATTTCACGCTTTCATCTCATTTTTTACTAAATATTATTTCCGCGCGTTTCTATCCGCAGAAACAAACATACCATAAAACATCCTCAGCTCTCTCACATGTTTACACATTCTTCAATCTTCGAACATTTAGCTCTCTCACCTCTCACGTTTTTATAGATTCCTCGGTTCTAGAAATTCCAGTTCAGCTCTCACGTTTCAACCCTAGAAAATCATCTTCAACCTCTCTGTTCTTCCCTCTGAAGCTTCATTTCTCACTATGTTTTTGCCCTAGAAAGTCATCTTCAACTTCTCCGTTCTTCCCTATGAATTGAAGGTTCATTTCTCACTCGACTTTTGTTATATTTGGTATTCATTTTTGTTTTTTCCCATTTGATTTTTCAAATTTGGTTTTCATCTTCTCCATTTCTCATTTCCAGAGCTGCGTTGCATTTTGCACGTTCGTGCCTCGGGTTTCTGCTCAAGGATCTCTTGGAACACTGTCTTTGATTAGTCTTAGGTACGCTCTTCTTTCATTGTAATTGATTTTTAGTTTTTTAGTTTGCTGACGTGTTCTTCATCTCCGAGCTTTGTTTTTCTTAGAATTGTTCTGGATATTTTTTTAAAATGTATGCATTTTGTTTTTAAGGGTATAAAGGTGGGCATTGCATTCTTATTCCGTAAGTTGTTTCAGTTCTTACTTCTTTTATGGAGGGAGACTATTTTGTGTAGTGGAGTATAGGGATACTGTTTTCTGTAAGTTGCTACACTATTTTGTCTCCTGCACTGCCACTACCTCAATCCCCTTCTTTAGCTTTGCAAAGTGAAAACTATGAACAACTGTTGCTTGGGCCCTATGATACTTGTTTCTCATTCCTAGTCTAATTATTTTCTCACTTATTAACTTATTTTGAGTTTTTTTTTTTATTGTATTTAGATCTTATGACTAGTGGTTTTTCAATTTAAGTTTCTTAGAAGTTACCATTAGTTGACAAAGCTATTGAGAACACCACAGAATACTAGTTAGCATGAGAACTATTGTAACATCCCTCCAGATTACTTTGAAATAAATATAAAATGAAAGTAAAGGTGACAAATAGATTGAGGTGAGCAAAATTTTATATAAATAAATAAGTTTCTCCTCACAGGGAGTTTAATACATAACCAGTATATTTTTCCAAAACTTAAACAAAATACAGCCAAATAAATTGAAACCGGCGATCTCCCTACATAAACCGGCGATCTACTATCAGAAGGCCAAAAACAGCCGATCTCCTATCATACAACTTAAAAAGGGTGATCGCCTAACAGAACTATATATGGGCGATCTCCTCCCGGCGACCACTCACTGAGGAGCTCCACCACCTGCAACCTCGTCTGCTCCCGTGTAGAAATACACGATCATCACAGTTTAAGAGAAAAACAGCCACAGAGCAATACAAAAGAAAAGGGGTAAGCTAGATGGTTTAAAAGCTTTTAAATCAATAGTAAACATAAAACTTCACACCATTCATGATCCATAACAATTACAACCATCAACATATCCATTATCCACATACTCGTCAAGTGTCCATTTGCTACTTTCAGTATTCAAGATTCACACGTCAGACTTTCCACTGACTCACAATGCATAGACACATGACACTACTTCCGGATTGACTCGTGCGTTGACTCAGGCTCAGAGATCTGCACCTGTCATACCATACCACTGTGAAATCCACACAGGGTCGCTGTGAAATCCACACAGCCATGCGCATATATAATCTCAATGTCATCAACTCTCCCGGTATGACAGGGTGAATTCATATAACAGGCCGAGCTCGTTCCCTTTTGAACAACTCACCCATACGTATGAACCTCCTTCGACTCTCACCAACTGAATAACTTCCTCTATGTGGTTCCATTATCTCAGCAGAGTCAGGATATCTCCTTCTAGACAAGCCCCTAGTCAATACACCTACACACGATCTTACACGGTATTTCCTTTCCTGAAAATACTATGCCTTGATCCCACATTCACAACATTCAAACATCATACTACTCAAATGAATGATTCAAATCACAGCAACAATCATTTCAAAGGTTCAGATTTTCGAGTATTACATGTATTTCACCTTTAAATCTCAAACAGCTTCTAACAACACAAAAACAGGGAGTTCGCAAACAACGCCAAAACCGGCGATCTGGTTCAAAAACAAGATATTTCGAAGTCTGTATTTAAAACCGGCGACCACGTCGCCCAAACACATAGAACAGAGCATTCACGAAGATGAAAACGAAACCGGCGACCACGTCGCCCTCACTTCAGAAACAGCTAATCTATGGCTTGTATTGAAAATGAAGGCTAGCTTCCCTTACCTGGACTTGCGCAAAACACCAAGAACTCCAAAACCCCATGAAGCTTAAAAGATGCTCTCACTCTGTTTTTGCGTCTGGTTTGTAGGACTTGCAGAGAACTTCCCAGGTGCTCTAATGGTAGCCGTCGTTTGTCGTACTTTTGGGTGAAGGTGCCTGAGTCGCAGTGCGAAGGAGAGAAAGGAGAAGAAGGGAGGTAAACACACTCTTTCGCTCTTGAACCACTGCAACGTTTCCTTCTCTCAGAAGTGGGTTTTTGCATCTTAAACTAACTTGTCCACAAAAGCCGCTGCCACCACCCACTCTGCAGGGAAGTCTGCGTGTACGCTACACTGAACAGTACGACTAAGCGTGCCTCTGCGCAGGCTAACACTCTGAGGTCACTATTCTGAACCACCCTTTTTGCCTACGTGTCGCGCGTGCAGGACGTTTCATGCTGGGAGCCTGGGTCCCACTTTACTCTGTGTGAAACTCGACGTCGCGCGATAACTTTCCACCGCTGACTCATCCTGGAGAACGACCGATGTCTCCCTCGCCCTGGAAGACGACTGATGTCTCTCTCGTCCTGGAAGACGACCGATGTCTCTCTCTGGGAGACGACCGATGTCTATCCCTGGCGACGCCTGCATACCTCTCGCGCCCTGGCCACGTCCACATGCCGCGCGCCCTGGCGACGCCCACATCCCTCTCGCGCCCTGGCGATCATGTGTAGTAGACGACCGGCGATTAAGTACTAACTAGGAGATCTCATAGTCTTCTAAGCTACACTTTCCTTCCTTTTTATTTTAAATAAAAACATACTTAGAATTCATTTAAAATATACCCCTTTTTATTCCAATTGAATTTTACAGGTCCTTACATTCTCCCCAACAAGAAAAATTTTCGTCCTCGAAAATTGAATTACAAGGAAAAGAGATATGGATAGGCTTCTCTCATGGGTTCTTCTAACTCCCAAGTTGAATCACCCGATCGCTCATCCCACACCACTTTCACCATGTCGATGGTCTTGCCTCTGAGCTGTTTACTTTGCCTATCATCAATCCTGACTGGTTTTGCTTCAAAGGACAAGTCATCCCTGATCTGCACGTCGTCCACCTCCAGCACATGACTAGGGTCTGTCATGTACTTCCTCAGCTGTGATACGTGAAAGACATTGTGCAGATTCGCTAAATGGGGAGGTAGGGCGATCTCATAAGCCACTGGACCAATCCTCCTTAAGATCTGATATGGTCCCACGAACTTAGGGGACAACTTCTTTGATCTGATCGCCCTTCCTACACCCTTGGTTGGTGTCACTTTCATGAACACATGGTCTCCAGCAGCAAACTCCAAAGGCTTTCTCCTCTGGTCTGCATATGACTTCTGCCTACTTTGAGAAGCTTTCATTCTGCTTTGTATCTGTTGCACCTTCTCGGTCGTCTGCTGAATCAACTCTGGCCCAACCAAGACTGCTTCGTGTAAGGACCTGTAAAATTAAATTGGAATAAAAGAGATATATTTTAAATGAATTCTAAGTATGTCTTTATTTAAAATGAAAAGGAAGGAAAGTGTAGTTTGGAAGACTATGAGATCGCCTAGTAGTACATGATCGCCGGTCGCCTGCTACACATGAGCGCCAGGGCGCGAGGCATGCAGGCATCGCGCGGGCGCGAGGCATGTGGACGTCGCCAGGGCGCGAGGCATGCAGGCATCGCGCGAGCGAGAGGCATGCGGGCATTGCCAGGGCGCGAGAGGCATGCGGGCATCGCCAGGGCGCGAGGCATGCGGGCATTGCCAGGACGCGAGAGGCATGCGGGCTTTGCCAGGGCGCGAGGCATGAGAGCGTCGCCAGGGATATACATCGGTCGTCTCCCAGAGGGAGACATCGGTCGTTCGCCAGGATGAGTCAGCGGTGGAAAGTTATCGCGCGACGTCGAGTTTCACACAGAGTAAAGTGGGACCCAGGCTCCCAGCATGAAACGTCCTGCACGCGCGACACGTAGGCAAAAAGGGTGGTTCAGAATAGTGACCTCAGAGTGTCAGCCTGCGCAGAGGCACGCTTAGTCGTACTGTTCAGTGCAGCGTACACGCAAACTTCCCTGCAGAGTGGGTGGTGGCAGCGGCTTTTGTGGACAAGTTAGTTTAAGATGCAAAAACCCACTTCTGAGAGAAAGGAACGTTGCAGTGGTTCAAGAGCGAAAGAGTGTGTTTACCTCCCTTCTTCTCCTTTCTCTCCTTCGCACTGCGACTCAGGCACCTTCACCCAAAAGTACGACGAACAACGGCTACCATTAGAGCACCTGGGAAGTTCTCTGCAAGTCCTACAAACCAGACGCAAAAACAGAGTGAGAGCATCTTTTAAGCTTCGTGGGGTTTTGGAGTTCTTGGTGTTTTGCGCAAGTCCAGGTAAGGGAAGCTAGCCTTCATTTTCAATACAAGCCATAGATTAGCTGTTTCTGAAGTGAGGGCGACGTGGTCGCCGGTTTTCTGTTTCTTTTCGCAATGCTCTGTTCTGTGTGGTTGGGCGACGTGATCGCCGGTTTTAAATACGGATTTCGAACTCCCCTGTTTTGATGTTGTTTGAAGCTGTTTGGGATTTAAATACAATATACATGTGATATTCAAAAATCTGAACCCTTGAAATGATTGTTGCTGTGATTTGAATCATTCATTTGAGTGGTATGATGTTTTGAATGTTGTGAATGTGGGATCAAGGCATAGTATTTTCAGGAAAGGAAATACCGTGTAAGATCGTGTGTAGGTGTATTGACTAGGGGCTTGTCTAGAAGGAGATATCCTGACTCTACTGATATAATGGAATCACGTAGATGAAGTTATTCAGTTGTGGAGAGTCGGAGGAGGTTCATACGTATGGGTGAGTTGTTCAAAAGGGAACGAGCTCGGCCTGTTCTATGAATTAACCCTGTCATACCGGGAGAGTTAATGACATTGAGATTATATGCGCATGGCTGTGTGGATTTCACAGCGACCCTGTGTGGATTTCACAGTGGTATGGTATGACAGGTGCAGATCTCTGAGCCTGAGTCAACGCACGAGTCAATCCGGAAGTAATGTCATGTGTCTATGCATTGTGAGTCAGTGGAAAGTCTGACGTGTGAATCTTGAATACTGAAAGTAGCAAATGGACACTTGACGAGTATGTGGATAATGGATATGTTGATGGTTGTAATTGTTATGGATCATGAATGGTGTGAAGTTTTATGTTTACTATTGATTTAAAAGCTTTTAAACCATCTAGCTTACCCCTTTTCTTTTGTATTGCTCTGTGGCTGTTTTCTCTTAAACTGTGATGATCGTGTATTTCTACACGGGAGCAGACGAGGTTGCAGGTGGTGGAGCTCCTTAGTGAGTGGTCGCCGGGAGGAGATCGCCCACATATAGTTCTGTTAGGCGATCACCCTTTTTAAGTTGTATGATAGGAGATCGGCTGTTTTTGGCCTTCTGATAGTAGATCGCCGGTTTATGTAGGGAGATCGCCGGTTTCAATTTATTTGGCTGTATTTTGTTTAAGTTTTGGAAAAATATACTGGTTATGTATTAAACTCCCTGTGAGGAGAAACTTATTTATTTATATAAAATTTTGTTCACCTCAATCTATTTGTTACCTTTATTTTCATTATATAAACATGAATAGTATTTTGGCGGGATGTTACACTTCGCCCTCCTGGTACCAACATAAGGGAGTTCTGCATTTCCTCCCATACAGGGCTTCATATGGTGCCATCCCAATACTAGCGTGATAACTGTTATTATAGGTAAACTCCACCAGGGGCAACACCTCGTCCCAATTCCCCAATTGATCCAAGGCACACGTCCTCAGCAGATCTTCCAAGGACTGGATCGTTCTCTCTGACTGACCATCTGTTTGGGGATGATATGCAGAGCTCATCCTCAACTTAGTTCCCAAGCAATTTTGTAAGGTCTGCCAAAACCGTGAAGTGAACCTGGGATCTCTATCTGAAACGATGCTGGAAGGCACTCCATGCAACCTTATTATTTCTTTGATGTATAACTGTGCCAGCTTGGCCATAGGCATCTTCATATTCACTGGAAGAAAGTGGGCACTCTTCGTCAGCCTATCAGTGATGACCCATATTGCATCATAACCCTTTACCGATCTGGGTAAATGGGTGACAAAATCCATGGCGATGCTGTCCCATTTCCACTCAGGGATATCTAATGGCTGTAACAATCCGCCAGGCCTTTGATGTTCTACCTTTGCCTTCTGACACGTCAAACAGGTAGTAACATACTGGGCGATGTCTCTCTTCATGCCCGACCACCAAAATGACTCCTTCAAGTCATGGTACATCTTGTTCATGCCTGGATGTAGGCTAAGGCGACTCTTGTGACCTTCCTCTAGGATCATCTTCCTCAACTCTCCATTTGCAGGTATGCAAATCCTGCCCTCAAATCTCAAGATCCCATCATTGCCCATCACAAAGCCTTTAGCCTGGTCGGTCCCTAGTGACTCCACAGTACGCTTCAGACTAGGGTCCTCCAGCTGCTTATCCTTTATCATTCCAAGGAAGTCATTAGTTATAGTCAGCTTACTACAACTAATGTGATTTACATGAAATTCTACCCCAAGGTTTAAGTCTCTGAACTGCTCGATCAGTTTCTGCTCTTCCATCATCATGGTGGCTACTTGTACTGATTTTCTACTCAAGGCATCTGCCACTACATTGGCCTTCCCTAGATGATACATGAGTTGAAAATCGTAGTCCTTTAGAAACTCCATCCACCTTCTTTGTCTCATGTTTAGTTCCTTCTGATCGAACAGGTATTTCAGGCTCTTATGGTCACTGAACACCTGGAACCGAGCTCCATATAAATAGTGCCTCCAGATCTTCAAGGCAAATACCACAGCCGCCAACTCCAAATCATGCGTCGGGTAGTTTCTCTCATGAACCTTGAGTTGCCTTGAAGCATATGCAACCACTCTTTTCTCTTGCATTAACACACATCCCAGACCCTGATGTGAAGCGTCACAGTAGACATCAAAAGGTCTTCCTACCTCGGGGATCACCAGCACTGGAGCACTAGTCAACCTTTTCTTTAGTTCCTTGAAGCTCTGCTCACATCGATCGGTCCAAGCAAAAGGTTGATCCTTGCGGGTCAGCTGTGTTAAAGGAGCCACTACCTTGGAAAAGTCCTCAATAAACCTCCGATAGTAGCCCGCCAAACCCACAAAGCTCCTTATCTCAGTGACGGTCTTAGGGCGTTCCCACTGCAGCACTGCCTCTACCTTGGCTGGATCCACTGAGATCCCCCGAGCAGATATCACGTGTCCCAAGAAGTTGACTTCCTTCAGCCAAAACTCACACTTAGAGAACTTGGCATAGAGTTGCTTCTCCCTCAGTATTTCCAATACTGTCCTCAAGTGTTCTTCATGTTCTTCCTCGGTCCTTGAATAAATGAGTATGTCGTCAATGAAGACCACCACAAACTTATCCAAGAAAGGGCGAAAAATCCTATTCATGTAGTCCATGAACAGAGCTGGAGCATTGGTTACTCCAAACGGCATCACCACATACTCATAGTGCCCATACCGAGACCTAAAAGCTGTCTTTTGAACATCTTCAGCTTTTACCAAAATCTGGTGGTACCCCGATCTCAGGTCAATCTTGGAGAACACCAAGGCCCCATGTATTTGATCCATCAAATCGTCAATTCTGGGTAGGGGGTACTTGTTCTTGATGGTCAACTTGTTCAACTGCCTGTAATCTATACACAGCCGAGACCCTCCATCCTTCTTCTTAACTAGGAGTACTGGAGCCCCCCATGGAGATACACTGGGTCTGATGAATTGTTTCTCCAGCAACTCTTCCACTTGCTTCTTTAATTCTACCAACTCGGCTGGTGCCATCCTGTAGGGTGCCATTGACACTGGTCCAGCCCCAGGTACCAAATCAATGGAGAATTCCACTTCTCTCTTAGGGGGTAACCCAGGTACTTCTTCTAGAAATACATCCGTGAAATCTTTCACCACGTGTATTCTGCTTACGTCCCCTTCATTCTTCACTTCCAACCGAGCTAGCATCACGAAGCACCTCGCCCCTTCTTCCAACTCCGACTGCCCTTGCTGAACAGATATCACATCTAATCCTTGGAGGTCTGGAAACGCTATCTTCTGACTACCGCAGTCAATGAGAACGTGATTGGCAGCTAGCCAATCCATTCCCAGGATAACATCCAGGTCCTGAAGAGGTAGGCAGATCAAGTTCACTTTGAATCTGCGCCCCTCTACTATCACTGGACATTCAGGGCAAACTGTAGAGGTCAACACCTGTCCTGACGCAGGTGTAGAGACCAACAGTTCGAAAGGTAACTCCTTCTCTAGAAGGCCCAACTCGGCTACACACAGGCTTGACACAAAGGAGTGTGTCGCTCCAGAATCAAACAAAGCTTTTACACCTCTACCAGCTATAAAACAAACACCTTGCATGAGGTTACCTGACTGAGATGCTTCTGCTCCAGACATGGCAAACACTCTCCCTGTTGCCTGAGGTCTGTTGCCTTCGTTTCTTGTCTGCTGAGAGCCACTGGGTTGGGTCGCCCCATTCCGGTTAGGGCACTCTCTAGCAACGTGCCCCGTTCTTTGGCAGACAAAACACCTTCTCTCAGTAGCCTTCTTGGGGCACGCATTGGACGCATGTGGTCCATCACAATGGAAACACTTGAGTTTCCAAGGTTGTTGCTGCTGAAACTGGGATGACGTTGCTTCCGCCCGACGTGGTGGAGGTCTCGTATAAGGCTTGCTTTGTGGGTGCTGCACCTTAGTCTTCCCACTGGAATAACTCCCTGGGTGTGACCTGATCACCCGAGAATCACCCTTTTCCAGGGTCTCCACCATCTTCGCCTTCTCTACCAAGGCGTGAAATTCCCTGATGCACATCGGGGCTATGGTCCTCTTCAGCCCATGTTTCAGCCCCTCTTCGAACTTCCTACACCTCCAGGCCTCGGAGGTCGCCTGGGTATAGAATCGGGCGAGGTACTCAAACCGAGCAGCATAGGCGTTCACAGACATATCCCCCTGCTCCAACTTTAGGAACTCAGCTTCCCTCGCAAACCTTGCGCTGTCTGGGAAGTATTTCTCCAGGAACCTCACCCTGAAGCTCTCCCAGTCCAACACATCCTCTCGGGCCTCCATCATCTGCTGAGCCCCCATCCACCAGAACTCAGCTTCTCCTGATAGCAGATAGGTGGCGAATAACAATTTCTTCTCTTCAGGACAGGAGGTCGCCCTAAAGATTTTCTCCAACTCCCTGACCCACTGATCTGCTTGATCAGGGGTGGCATTCCCACTGAACTTGGGTGGGTTGTGCCTCATGAACTCGGTCAGTCCCATCTATTCCTGAGGCTGACCAACGTGGGAATTTGTCTCAGCCGACCGAGCAGTTTCCCAGTGGTGCATTGTAGCTTGATGGTTCTGAGCCATCGCTGCATTCTGTTGCTGGATGGCAGTTGCCATCATCTCGATGGCCTTGGCAATCTGGCTCATTTCTGAAGAAGGTTGGGGAGGGGTAGGAGGTCTACGTGCCATCTTCTTCGTTTTTGATTCTGAAACTATTGGTTTCTATATTCCCTACAACCACAAGAATGAGATTGATAAGAAATCAATTCATTCAGGAGGTAACATCTAGACCTTACAAAGGTCAGCATCTCAAAGTCATTAAGAATTTGAGTTCATCAACAAAATCATAATACTTATAACCTCAAACAAAACACCAGGACAGTTACTGGTGTACAATCATCAATCCAAACAACCACTTTCAATCAATTACAACAACATCCAATAAAATGAAATGAATCACACCAGAATTCAATGTATGCTAAACATCAAACCTTTGGAATTAAGATTGAGGATCATCTCGATCCAGTTATGAGTGTGCAC
This sequence comes from Phaseolus lunatus, assembly GCA_013389735.1. NCBI lineage: Eukaryota > Viridiplantae > Streptophyta > Magnoliopsida > Fabales > Fabaceae > Phaseolus > Phaseolus lunatus. Next base: position 14,754,222 of record CM023867.1, read on the forward strand.
CCTCACTACTTTATCAAGATCCTCTCATTCTTAATACTAAGATTTTCAGTTAGAGCATATATTCACCAAAGCACACACAAAATTTCAACACAAAAACGTTTGAAAACCTTTCACTATGGTTGTTATTTTAAACTCAAATAAATTTCATGAGCAGAAGAAATACAATGGATCCACAGCCCTCAGGTCATCCAAAGGACGAACTGCTCTGATACCATTAATGTAACATCCCTCCAGATTACTTTGAAATAAATATAAAATGAAAGTAAAGGTGACAAATAGATTGAGGTGAGCAAAATTTTATATAAATAAATAAGTTTCTCCTCACAGGGAGTTTAATACATAACCAGTATATTTTTCCAAAACTTAAACAAAATACAGCCAAATAAATTGAAACCGGCGATCTCCCTACATAAACCGGCGATCTACTATCAGAAGGCCAAAAACAGCCGATCTCCTATCATACAACTTAAAAAGGGTGATCGCCTAACAGAACTATATATGGGCGATCTCCTCCCGGCGACCACTCACTGAGGAGCTCCACCACCTGCAACCTCGTCTGCTCCCGTGTAGAAATACACGATCATCACAGTTTAAGAGAAAAACAGCCACAGAGCAATACAAAAGAAAAGGGGTAAGCTAGATGGTTTAAAAGCTTTTAAATCAATAGTAAACATAAAACTTCACACCATTCATGATCCATAACAATTACAACCATCAACATATCCATTATCCACATACTCGTCAAGTGTCCATTTGCTACTTTCAGTATTCAAGATTCACACGTCAGACTTTCCACTGACTCACAATGCATAGACACATGACACTACTTCCGGATTGACTCGTGCGTTGACTCAGGCTCAGAGATCTGCACCTGTCATACCATACCACTGTGAAATCCACACAGGGTCGCTGTGAAATCCACACAGCCATGCGCATATATAATCTCAATGTCATCAACTCTCCCGGTATGACAGGGTGAATTCATATAACAGGCCGAGCTCGTTCCCTTTTGAACAACTCACCCATACGTATGAACCTCCTTCGACTCTCACCAACTGAATAACTTCCTCTATGTGGTTCCATTATCTCAGCAGAGTCAGGATATCTCCTTCTAGACAAGCCCCTAGTCAATACACCTACACACGATCTTACACGGTATTTCCTTTCCTGAAAATACTATGCCTTGATCCCACATTCACAACATTCAAACATCATACCACTCAAATGAATGATTCAAATCACAGCAACAATCATTTCAAAGGTTCAGATTTTCGAGTATTACATGTATTTCACCTTTAAATCTCAAACAGCTTCTAACAACACAAAAACAGGGAGTTCGCAAACAACGCCAAAACCGGCGATCTAGTTCAAAAACAAGATATTTCGAAGTCTGTATTTAAAACCGGCGACCACGTCGCCCAAACACATAGAACAGAGCATTCACGAAGATGAAAACGAAACCGGCGACCACGTCGCCCTCACTTCAGAAACAGCTAATCTATGGCTTGTATTGAAAATGAAGGCTAGCTTCCCTTACCTGGACTTGCGCAAAACACCAAGAACTCCAAAACCCCATGAAGCTTAAAAGATGCTCTCACTCTGTTTTTGCGTCTGGTTTGTAGGACTTGCAGAGAACTTCCCAGGTGCTCTAATGGTAGCCGTCGTTCGTCGTACTTTTGGGTGAAGGTGCCTGAGTCGCAGTGCGAAGGAGAGAAAGGAGAAGAAGGGAGGTAAACACACTCTTTCGCTCTTGAACCACTGCAACGTTTCCTTCTCTCAAAAGTGGGTTTTTGCATCTTAAACTAACTTGTCCACAAAAGCCGCTGCCACCACCCACTCTGCAGGGAAGTTTGCGTGTACGCTGCACTGAACAGTACGACTAAGCGTGCCTCTGCGCAGGCTAACACTCTGAGGTCACTATTCTGAACCACCCTTTTTGCCTACGTGTCGCGCGTGCAGGACGTTTCATGCTGGGAGCCTGGGTCCCACTTTACTCTGTGTGAAACTCGACGTCGCGCGATAACTTTCCACCGCTGACTCATCCTGGCGAACGACCGATGTCTCCCTCGCCCTGGAAGACGACCGATGTCTCTCTCGTCCTGGAAGACGACCGATGTCTCTCTCTGGGAGACGACCGATGTCTATCCCTGGCGACGCCTGCATACCTCTCGCGCCCTGGCCACGTCCACATGCCTCGCGCCCTGGCGATGCCCGCATGCCTCTCGCGCCCTGGCCACGTCCACATGCCTCGCGCCCTGGCGATGCCCGCATGCCTCTCGCGCCCTGGCCACGTCCACATGCCTCGCGCCCTGGCGATGCCCGCATGCCTCTCGCGCCCTGGACACGTCCACATGCCTCGCGCCCTGGCGATGACCGCATGCCTCTCGCGCCCTGGCCACGTCCACATGCCTCGCGCCCTGGCGACGTCCACATGCCTCGCGCGTCCTGGCGATCATGTGTAGTAGACGACCGGCGATTAAGTACTAACTAGGAGATCTCATAGTCTTCTAAGCTACACTTTCCTTCCTTTTTATTTTAAATAAAAACATACTTAGAATTCATTTAAAATATACCCCTTTTTATTCCAATTGAATTTTACAGGTCCTTACAACTATGGTCTAAGGTAACCTAGAGAAACTCTCAACCATAGCTTTGGGAAAAAGAAGTCGAGCAGCCATAGTGAGGTAGCACTTTTTCAAGAGCTTGAGAGCAATGTCTGAGGCATAGTACATTATGATTTCAAGTCAACTTATATCCAACGGTTCCAATGGACCAAGTTGTACTACCTAGATTACTTTCTTTCTAGCACTATTATCATTATTAAATGAAAATTTAAATTTTCCATCTAGTCTATTCTTAGAATTCTTTATGAATAGGTATAGTCTACCTATATATCGTTTTTGTTAATATATGGGTTTTGGTCTAACCCTCCCATATTTTTGTATTTTCTTTCTTTTTTTATTTTTTTAATAATACTTTTTTCATGTAATGGCAGATGATTGTTGTTACTTGAGGTGTCAGCATAGCTGAGATGTCAAGTTGCATAGTTATGCCTACCATAAAAACTTTTATAAAAAAAAATGAAAATTTAAATTAGTCCATTAAATAATCTCTACATTTTAGTAAATATTATCTAAATAATAGGATAAATATTATACCTTCCTTATTATAATGATATTATCTAAGTGTATATAACAGGTTTATTTAACAACATAACTTGTAGAGGAAAACTGTTGGGCTATTTTGCTTTATCATTTTTACTATTTGTCATCTATTTTTTTTTATATATATACACCTCTTAAAAGTAATGGGGGTTTTCAAAACTCCCGGGAATAGCGGGGGTTTTCAAAATCGTCGAGAATGGCGAGGGTTTTCAAATCGCCAGTAACGTCGGTAATCAGTTAGTGACGCTAGATCTTCCAAGGGAAAAGCAAACCGCGGGTAACGCACTTAATGGGGTTGAAACCGCCGGTAACGCAAAAAATAACCCTGTTAAAAACAATTTTTTTTGTAGTGTTATATTTGAACTCCAATTAGAATTAAGGTGATTGTGTAAATATTTGTTATCTAGTAATGTTGAGTATCACTGAAAGAATGGTTTCAACGAAAGAAATAAATTTTATTAAGGGAGGTTTTTTTTTTAATTTTCGTTAAATTTCAAAGATTTATTTTAAAACTCGAACAAAATTTGTTTTTAACTTTCATTAAGTGTTAAAAATTTATTCTAAAACTTCAACAAAAATAACAAAGATTTTAACCTTTGTTAAGTTTCAAATATTTATTCTAAAATTTCATAATAATCAAGGTTTTCTTTAATTTTTGTTAAGTTTAAAAGGTTTATCATAAAACGTCATTAAATATTTTAAAATTGTTCAAATTTAAATAAATAAATTTAATTAAAGTTTTTTATAAGTAAATAATTAAAATAGAATTGTAATATATTTATCAATTATTTTTTTAAAGTTGTTGAAAGTCTTTAAACAGGTAAAACATTTTTAAGATATTTTTAATCTGAAATATTTATTTAATTAAAACTAATTAATTTTTTATAAATATTTTTATTAAAAATTATCATAAACTATAAATATTATTAATTTTTAAGTCTACTTAAAATTAAAAAAAATTAAAACTTAAATTATTAAAAAAATTGAATTTAACCAGGTTATAACCTCAACAATAAATTCAATTAATAAAACTTTTTCTAACTTCCATTATTAAGTTAAAAGTTATCTATACTTATATAAAAAATTTCCTCTTTAATTTTTATTAACTTTTTTTCTATTTTATTTTTATATAAATATTTTATTTTATTTTATTATTATAGATATTGTGTTATTTTTCATTTTCAAAATTTTTTTAAATTTTAAATTTCTCAAATTTTAAAGTCTTTCCGAAATACTTCAAATTTTTAAAAATTTTAAATTTTTAAAAATTTCAAATATTTTTAAATTTTTAAGTGATTGATGGTGATGATTAAAATATATAATAGAAATAAAAAATAAAAATATAGATATGTTTCCGTTAGTAAAAAATTATTTTTAAAAAATCGCAGAAAAATAATTTAAATCTATTTCAAGCTTTGTTTTACTTTTTATTTGCCCAAATTTTTTATCAGTTTATTCTTCTCTTTCGCGTTAATCATTTCCCTCTTCTCCCCCCCTTCCCTCGGACGACCCATCCTCCGCCTCCCGTTTCACATGCCGCTACTCTCTTCTGTCGCACTGCACCGTTCCGCAATGCAGACAAATTCGCCTCCAATGCGGAGATGAACTTCTACGTATTGATGAAGGGATAGGAGAGTGGCGATATCTAATGAGGACGGAAAAGGATCGGCGAAGATGATGATGGCCTAGACTTGCACTGGCTTCGGTCGCCGGATTACGGTTCAGACGGTGTTTCCGGTGGTAGTGGTGTTCGGGATCAACTCATTCCTTCAAATTAATTGTCAACATTTCCCTTAATATAAACTCTCGATACAATTTGTGCTGAATGTTTGATATATTATAGGTTTATGTTGTGGCTTCTGAAGACCTGGATTCCTTAGCATTTGGAGCTCTGCTTTTTCGACGCTAGTATAGTTGGTTGTGTGGGGTTTGAAGGTATGAATCAGTAAAGTTCACTTTACTCATTTAAAACTACGAATTTGCATGTTATGTTATACAGAATACTCACTATTTTATATTGTTTACAACATAATGTAAGGTCCTTTACATAGTAGGATTTATTAGTAGGTGTTCTTGCCGATTGACTCTCCTGTCGATTGACTCTACGACGATCACACGCCTCCTTTCCTCACCTTGAATTATGTCTTGCTGTCTCGAAACAACCTGTACCTGCAAGGTAGAAAGGGTGCCCTAGAGGCCGTTTGCACTCTGACGCTCAAGTAAAAACTAAGGCAAACACACCAAGTGTATTGAGTATCTGTGTTTAGGTTTAGAAACTGCATACCTTTGTGAAGTGTTTTACTACCCTTTATATAGTCTAGGATTTCCTCTGCGCCGCTACTCATATTTAGGGTTTACAGGAATACCCTTGCGCCGTTATCACCCAGACTTAGGGTAATCTAGCATGTAAGGTTTTCTTAATGGGAGTGCAAACTCTAACAAGATGACCACCTGGGTGCCCCCTCATGCACCTAGTCTCTGGGGCCACCTGTTCTGGGAGCGCCTTCACTGTTCACATGTCATGCATGTAGTTTCATTGGGAAACCCTAATCCTGATGAGTACTCAACCCCTCAGGACTGTGCACCTAACTATGCTTTTCCTGCCACACGCATAGGCACTTCGTGACTTAGGCCTCTCCCTTCCTATGAGCATTCTGTTGATGACTGGTCTTATCTCAAGATACACCTTAGATGTTCTAGTTCTGTTGTTCGAAATATCCAAGACCGATGTCACATCGTCGCACCCCGTTGCCGAGGACTCATCACCCTGCTGAGTGGCGAGGGGACCTCAGTTCACTCTAGTGGTCGACATGTTGATGACTAATCATCCCATTAGTCTCTACTACCTTTGGGACCCAGCCCCCGTGGCTCTGACCCATGTTGTAGGACCCAAATGACGTGGCTGGCCTTTACTAACTGTTCTCGGTGTCTGAGGACTGGTCGGTACACAAGTCCCCCAGTCTCGAGCTGTTAACTTATTCAGCGAAGAGACTAAGTAATTGGCTTGGGCGACCTACATGGCACTGAGCGAAAGGACATGAACAGCGCACTGAAGGGACCTCTCACCAACCCCTTCTTAATCTGCGGACGCGTGCCTAGATCAACGGTTAGGGTTTCTTAACGTTTGCGCTTCCTTGCCTACGTTAACCCTTTCAAAACCCCGAGCCTTTACACTGTTTCATCACTTTTCACTTGAACCTCCATAATTTCTAACTTCTCTCGAATGCTTCTACTCCCACTCCTACTCTCGCAACCCTTCGTCTTCGCTTATTCAAAGGTATGGTTTTTATTCTTCTTCCTGCCTTCGTTTATGATCCTGTTACCCTTTACATGCTATAACTGTTCTGGGTCTGTTCATGATTTCTGCATTTTAGGGTTTCTGTCCTTCTTTCTTGTTTTCGTTCTTCTTCTGCGAGTCTTTGTCCGCCATTTGTTCACGCCATCACTTTCTTCTAAACCCTTTTCTCCTTCTCCCTGCCTCTCATTTTTTTTAGATTCGAGATGGTCAGAACCAAAACCACCTCCAACCCTCCTCCTGCCATTGACTACAGGGCCCTCTACTCTTGGGCCTCTGAGGAACTCCTTGCTGAAACCTCTAAGCTCACGACCTGTGAGAACCTAAGAAAACACAGGGGCGATGAGCACAAGATCAAGGGGCGCGTCTTGGCAGGGAGAGTGACGCGTATATCTCAGTTCGACCCTGCACAGAGGGTGAACCTGTGTGCTCTGACGATCGCTGCAATGACGAGGAACCCTTCTTCTTCTTGTACCCCACCATCTTTAAATGGGTTAAGGTCCGCCTACCCTTCACCGGATTCGAGAGGGCTCTGCTTACAGAGCTTAATGTAGCGCCTGCCCAGCTGCACCCCAACAGCTAGGCCTTCATCAGGGCCTTCTCAATCTTATGTAACAACTTGGGGTTTCCACCCACCGTGGATGTCTTCCTCTATTTCTTCGAGGCAAAGAATCCTGGAAAGAGGCTTTGGGTAAGCCTGAACGGGGTGGCGGGGAGAGTTCTACTAACTCTCTTCCAGTAGTCTTGCAAGGGCTTCAAGGGAAACTTCTTCAGAGTCTGCTGCAACTTCTATGATTCCACGATGCTCGACGGGTTTCCCCTATACTGGGTGGAGAAACTCAAACTCAAGAAACCCCGAGGATTGGAGGAGTTGACACCCTTCGACCATGACCTATGCCAACTTCTCTCCAGCTGGGGAGTGGTGTTCGACACCACCCAGCTGATCAGGCATGAGTACGATGCTGAAATTCTCAGCATCTATATTGGTATATCTGCCTTCATCTTGTATCTATCAGCATTTGTGTTTTCTGCGTGCCACTTCTCACTCTCTACTTGTTGTTTATTGCAGATATGGTCTTAGACGCCAAGAAGAAGAAGAGGCTAGTCGCCTTGTTGGGTCGCCGCGCAGCAGGTGGCTCATGCCCCGCTGGGCTCTCTTCTCCCACCGCGGCTGCCCCAGGCCCCACTTCTGATAACAAATTAAAGAGGGCAAACGCTGTGGTGATCTCTGAAGATGAGGACACCTACTCAGGCCTCGTCTTCAAGAGGAACAGGGTGGAGGTTGCTGTGGCGACCTCTTCTGCAACAGAGGGGCAACCTCCATCTTTCAGGGAGCACCCTCCTAGTGCCTCTTCTCCCCCCGAGCCACTCCTGGTGCTCAAGGGTGGGGGAGAGAGTGATCCTCAAACCGGTCAGGCACCACCTGCCCCCAAACTCCCTCCTTTCCTCCAGCAGACCCTCGCACACTTGCCTGCCAAAGAAGCGATGGAGGCCCTGGACAGGAATTCACTAAGGGACCTCATCAGCCATGGCCTTGGTGAGTTCCTTGCCGCCTCCAGTGTCTTGCTGGTCAAAGGGGATGCTGAGGTGGAGCTACAAGAGAAGGTGGCTAGATTGGAGAGGGAGTTGGAGCAAAAGAAAGACTTTGAGCTCTAAGTCCAATTGGCTACCAAGCGTGAGACTGCTCTGAACCAGGAGCTGAGTAGTCTCCGTCAATCAGAGAAGGAGACCAAGAAGTTCCTCTTCACCAAGGGACAGGAAACCCTCTAGCTTGAGGCCAAAATCCTCCTCCTCCGCAACAAAGTCATCGACATGGAAGAGCAGTTGGAGGGGGCCCAAACTAAAATGACCAAGCTGGAGGAGAGGGCTATCAATCAAGAAGTTCAGCTGGGCAAAGTTGAGGAAGAGCTTGCCCAACAAGCTGAGCTGTTCAAGAAGACTGAGGCAGAATTGACTGAAGATGCCACTGACGCCTATGGGGAGGGGTTTGGCGATGCCCTTGCTCAGGTTGCCGGCGCGCATCCTGAGATGGACCTCTCGCCCTTCTCTATGTCCATGCAGGTATTCGACGGGCAAATAGTGCCTAGATAGGTCTTTTGAAAAGCTATATTCTATAGCTGGACTTCTTGTAATTATGTAACTGTTTTTCCAATCCAATTAATATATTTAACTTTGTTCATACAATTGTTTGACTTTGTGCATCAACTTACTTGTATTTGTATCTCAATTGTTGTCTGGCTGCCTTGGCATACTTAGTTAATCACTCTCTTCGGCATAGAATCAACCCATAGGTAGCGCGCTTAACTCTGATAAGACGTTATGAGCATTGTTCTTCATTAGGATAGGAGAATATACCATGGGCGAGACTCCATGAGAACTTCCTGCTGAAAGGTACCTCACCGATCTCATCATCGCCCATAAGAGTATGTTAGTCTCACTGGTGAACTCTGCCCTTCAACTTGGTGCTTTTGCTCGAAGAGAAAGTGTTTTCCACGAACCCTCCCTTTACTTCTGCAAGGATTCCGGCACCGATCTGTACTCACCTGACCCCTCCTTACTCGAGACAAGGGAGGATTTCACTGGAACGGGTCGTCCTTGGCGTTCTAACTCGAAAGGGGAGGCGTTCTCTGCGAGCCTTCCTTTCTAGCTTCCAAGACTTCTACCTCAAGCTAACGAGTTTTAACTGACCACTCATCGCCCTTAGGCGAGGGTGGGCTTTGACTGGTGAACCGTTTTGTTCAAGTTGGGAGTTCTCACTTGAAGAGGAAGTGTTCTATGCGAACCTACCTTCCAATTTTCGAGACCTCTAATTCCAAATGACAGGCTCGAACTGACCTCATATCGCTCATAGGCGAGGGATGATTTAACTGACGAACCCTTCTGTTCGACTTGGTGTTCTCACTCAAAGAGGAGGTGTTCTTGACGAACATACCTTCCTACTTACGAGACCTCTAACCCCAAATGACAGGCTCGATCTGACCTCACATCGCTCACAAGCGAAGGAGGATTTCGTTGGTGAACCTCCTATTCAAGTTGGGAGTTCTCACTCGAAGAGGAGGTGTTCTATGCGAACCTACCTTCTAACTGTCGAGACCTCTAACCCCAAATGACAGGTTCGATCTGATCTCACATCGCTCATAGACGAAGGAGGATTTCGCTGGTGAACCTTCTATTTAAGTTGGGAGTTCTCACTCGAAGAGGAGGTATTCTATGCAAACCTACCTTCCAACTGTCGAGACCTCTAACACCAAATGACAGGTTCAATCTGACCTCACATCACTCATAGGCGAAGGAGGATTTTGCTGGTGAACCTTCTGTTCAAGTTGGGAATTCTCACTCGAAGAGGAGGTGTTCTATGCGAACCTACCTTCCAACTGTCGAGACCTCTAACCCCAAATGACAGGTTCGATCTGACCTCACATCGCTCATAAGCGAAGGAGGATTTCGCTGGTGAACCCTTCTGTTCAAATTGGGAGTTCTCACTCGAAGAGGAGGTGTTCTTAACGAACCTACCTTCCTACTTACGAGACCTCTAACCCCAAGTGATAGGTTCTAACTGCATTGTACAAACACATTCAAAAATATATCTTAACTGAAAATTTTATTGGGTGACCTCATTAAAAACCCTTAGAAGGGAAAAAAGAGTGTCCCATAAACTGTGTACAACGTTACAAAGTCTTAGCTGAAATAAAACTTCAGGTGGGTCGCATTCCATGTACAAGGAATCAGACCACCTTCTAAAGTCTCAAGCCTGTATGCTCCATTCCCCAGGGCCTCTGTCACTCTAAAGGGACCAGTCCACTTGGGGGACAACTTGTTCTCTATCTGGTAGGGAGATGCCTTCCGCATGACCTGGTCGGCAACTTGGAACTGCCGAGCTCTCAACTTGGAACTGTGCTTGAGCTCAACCCTTCTCTTCAATGCTTCGACTTTGATTCCTGCCTCTTCCCTTACCTCATCTAAGAGATCCAAATTCACTTTCCTTTCTTCGTTAGACTCCTCAGCCACAAAGTTCTGGAAACGTGACGAGCTCTCCTGGATCTTTACAGGGATCATGGCATCTGAACCGTACACCAAGCTGAAACGGGTCTCCTTTGTGGTGGACTAAGGAGTGGTGTGGTAGGCCCACACAATTCTGGGAACCTCCTCAGGCCAAGTCCCCTTGGCCGTCTCCAGCCTTCTCTTCAGTCCTCTGAGTAGTACTCGGTTGGCTGACTCGACCTGCCCATTAGTCTGAGGATGCTTGACTAACGCGAACAGCTGCTTGATTCCCAACTTGGTACATAACTTCCCCAGTTGTTGGCTCGCAAACTGGGTGTCATTATCAGACACCAAGCACTTGGGTACGCCAAAACGACATACTATGTTTTCCCACACGAAGTGCTGGATCTTATGGGCTGTGATTTGTGCTACAGGTTCAGCCTCGATCCACTTCGTGAAGTATTCTATGGCGACTATAAGATACTTCATCTACCGCACAGCCAAAGGAAATGGCCCAAGGATATCAATCCCCCATGTGTGAAATGGCCAAGGGCTGTATATAGATTTGAGCTCTTCTGGAGGCACCTTGGCCAATCTACGTCTAGCTGACACTGTTTGCACTGCTGCGCACACTTCATGCAATCTTCCCTCATGGTTGGCCAGTAATACCCTGCTCGAATGGCCTTAGATGCCAAAGCACGACCTCCTATATGGCTCCCACATATTCCTTCATAGAGCTTTGCCATTATTCGCATGCACTGCTCACCATGCACGCACACCAGAATAGGGTGTGTGAACCCGTGCCTGTACAATTCCCCATCAATGACTGTATACTTGGTCGAGTTTTTCTTTACTTTTCTCGCCTCCATTGGCTTCATTGGCAACATCCCATCAGCTAAGTAGCGCTTATAGGGCATCATCCATGTCTCTCCACTCTGCAACAGACAGACCTACGACGACCCCTCCTCCAACGTCACACATGCATTGACCCTTGGTTTCTTCAAAGTTTCCTGGGTCAACGACCAATGACTCCTCTTCCCGCCGTCAGATTGGCTAATCTGGTGGACTTCTACTAAGTTATCAGCCGTGCAGGTGCGAGGTGTTCTCAGGGTCTCTTGGATGACCGTCCTCTGCCTACCCCCCTTGTTCGAGCTCGCGATTTTTGCTAACAAGTCAGCTCGAGCATTCTGATCTCTGGACACATGCACCAACTCGAAAGTTGCAAGGGAGCTCTTCAACACCTGGACGTACTCTAGGTAGGAGGCCATCTGAGGATCTTTGGCCTGGTACTCTCCCGCCACTTGACTTGTGACCAATAGGGAGTCACTCTTTACCAAAAGACTCTGAGCTCCCATCTCCTTAGCCAACAGCATTCCAGCGATTAAAGCCTCGTACTCTGTTTGGTTGTTGCTGGCCTTGAAGGCAAACCGTAGGGCCTGCTCAATCAACAGTCCCTTTGATCCTTCCAGGATCATCCCAGCTCCACTACCTTGCTGATTGAAAGACCCATCTACCGAGAGTACCCATCTGAAGTCAGATCCATCCTGCTGGGTTTCTGCCGAGGACATCTCGGCTACGAAGTCAGCATAAACTTGGCCTTTGATTGCGCCTCTGGGCTCATACTGTATGTCGAACTCAGATAACTCCACTGCCCATCGTACCATCCTCCCTGCTGCATCTGGCTTCTGCAAGACCTTTCGAATGGGTAGGTCTGTCATCACCACCACTGTAAAGCTCTGGAAGTAATGCCGAAGCCTACGCGCAGAGAACACCACAGCCAATGCGGCCTTTTCTATGACCTGGTATCTTACCTCAAGCCCTTGCAGCACCTTGCTAACAAAGTAGATGGGTTTTTGGCTCTGATCTTGCTCCTGCACCAAAATTGAACTCACTGCCTTCTCAGTGACCGCGAAGTACAAACGCAACGGGGTGCCGATTTGTGGTTTGCAGAGCACCGGTGGGCTAGCCAGATATTGTTTCAGCTTGAGGAATGCTTCTTCACACTCCTTGGTCCACAAGAACCTGTTGTTCCTCCTCAAGCATTGAAAATAAGGATGACCCTTATCACCCCCAGCTGACACAAACCTGGAAAGAGCAGCCATCCGACCTGTCAACTGTTGCACCTCCTTTACCGACGTCGGGCTTCTCATAGCTAAGATCGCCGCACACTTGTCTGGGTTAGCCTCAATCCCACGTTCGGTGAGCAAGAAACCGAGGAATTTGCCTGCTTCCACCCCAAAGAAGCACTTCTCTGGATTCAGCTTCAACCCATATTTAGCTTCAACCCATATTTAGTTGTTGTAGTAAATAGCTCCTCCAAATCAGTGACGTGCTGATCCCTCACCTGGGATGTCACCACCATATCATCTACGTAGGCTTGCACGTTGCGTCCTATCATAGGTGCAAGGACCTTGTCCATCAGCCTTTAGTAGGTAGCGCCTGCATTCTTCAGCCCAAATGGCATGACTGTGTAGCAGTAGCAGGACAACTCAGTCATAAATGTTGTCTTGCACTCATCCATTGGGTGCATCTTGATCTGGTTATAACCAGAAAAAGCATCCAAGAAGCTGAGCAGCTTGCAGCTTAAGGTGCTATCTACCAGCGAATCAATACTTGGTAAAGGATAGGAGTCCTTTGGACTTACCTTATTGAGGTCGGTGAAGTCCACACACATCCTCCACTTTCCATTAACCTTCTTCACCAATACCACATTCGCTAGCCACTCAGGATATTAGATTTCTCGTATATGGCCTGCCTTGAGCACCTTTTGCGTCTCTTCCTTGATCACCTATCTCATCTCTTCATTGAACTTTCTCCTCCTATGACGGACAGGTCTAACTTGAGAATTCAGTGCTAGGCGATGACACAAAAAATCGAGGTCAAAGCCTGGCATATCTGAGGCAGACCAAGTGAAAGCATCCAAATGCCGTTCTATGACTCCCGACATTTGGTCCTGTGTGTCTTGGCATAGGGATTTGCCAAGCTTGAATCTTTTGCCTCCAATCTCCCTCTCTACAACCCCTTCCACTGGTTTAGGCCGTCTCCCTCGGGCGACCTCTGCTCGTGAAACCCCGACTTCTCCTCGGGGCAGGTCAACATCAGTGCACCCTCCACCTGGTGGTTGGGTGGTAACTGTGCACACTCCTCTTCTCGTTGTGAGGCTATTTTCATACCACTTAGCCTCCTTCAGATCTGATCTAATGGTGATCACCACACCTTCCATCGAGGACAACTTCATCTTCATATGCCTCGTTGACGCCACCGCCCCTAGTCTGTTCAAAGCTGGCCTGCCCAATAGCATGTTGTAAGATGATGGGGCATTCACCATTAGATACTTGATGTTCTCAGTGCGGAAGGCCACTCCATCAGTGAAAGTGGTCCTCAGTTCTATATATCCCCGCACCTCGACCTGGTCTCCTGCGAACCTATATAGACAGTCAGTATAAGGCTTTAGCTGATCTGGAGATAATTGCAACTTGTTAAAGGTCGACCAGAACATCACACCGGCCGAACTCCCTTGATCAACGAGGACCCGATGCACCCTCCTTCCCACGGTAACCACTGATATCACCACTGGATCATTGTCATGGGGAACAACGTCCAGACGATCTGCCTTCGTGAATGTGAGGTCGACATCTGGGAAATGGTCATCCTCACATGCTTCCACTGCCATCACTGATCGCGCATACTTCTTGCACTGCAACGAGGTGCATCCTCCTCCTGAGAACCCACCTGAGATGGTATGGATCTCGCCATGTATGGGCACCTCGTGCCCCTGATCAGCCCTTGGAGCCACCAATACCCCTCCTCCTTGTGACTCCCGCAGGTAATCGTTCAAGAAGCTGCTCTTGACCAACTCATCTAGCTGATGACCTAAGGCCAAGCAGTTTCGAATGGGATGGCCAAACGCTTGATGGAACTCGCATCATGCGTTTTTGTTGGGCCCCAGTCTCTTGTCCGTCTTCGGGGGCATCTTTAGCCTCTCCGCCACGTTAGGAATGGCGATCAACTCCTTTAGTTCTACGAAGTCATGTCTGGGTGACACATCCTCCTTAGCGTGTGCCCTAGTCTGGGGCTTCCTGGCTTCGTAGGGCTTCTGCTTTCCCTGAGTTCTCTTCTCCGTCGTCGCCTCATGTACCCACATAGGCTGAGGGCGACCGGGCATCCGCAGTCGTGAAGGGGCCGCGCTTTCACGCTTCTCGTTGAGTTCCCCTTCGATCGCGATGTATGCAATGGCACGACGCCTGATATTGCCAAAGGTCTTGGGGCGACTTCAGATGAGTAACTCACTGAAGGGTCCTGGTAGTATTCCCTTCCTGAAGGTGTGCACCACCATATCCTCGTCTTTAGTGTGCAGCCTCACCACCATCGCCCTGAACCGGTTGAGGTAATCCCTCAGGGACTCCCCCTGATACTGCCTCACATCAAAGAGATCATAGGACAATGGTAGGGTAGCCCGATTGACGATATACTGCTCCCTGAACAGCGTGGAGAACTGCGCGAAGGACGTGATATGTCCCGCAGGCAGGCTAACGAACCACTCCAACACTGTCCCAATCAACGTGGTCATGAAAAGCTTGCAATGCACTGCATCTGATTCCCCTGACAGCATCATCTGTGTGTTAAACGTTGTGAGATGCACTTTGGGATCCTCCACCCCTGTGAACAAAGGTGGTTGGGACCACTGTGTCCATGATTGCTTGCGAAAAAGGCATTGGGAACGCCCTGGATGGTGTTGGTGGAGCCCGATCATCCACCACACGATCCCCTGCTTGCTGCAAATTACGCAAATTCATGCGCAATTCTTTGTTCGCCTTGTGCAGCTCCTCATTCCTGGCCTGCGATGCGGCCAGGTCCATCTGCATACGCCTCTAATCTGCCCTAGATTCTGCCACTGTCTCCTGGAGGGCACGCATCGTTTCCATGAGTTGCTGCATGGTAACGCTCTCACCCCCATTTGGTGGGACAGATCCTTGCCTGGTATTTCTCATGTGTCTGGTTTGTTCTCTTTTGCTTGTGTATGGGACCTTGTTTTACTTCGGCCCCAAGGTGGGCGCTAAATGTTCTTGCCGGTTAACTCTCCAGTCGGTTGACTCTACTACGATCACACGCCTCCTTTCCTCACCTTGAATTATGTCTTGCTGTCTTGAAACAACCTGTACCTGCAAGGTAGAAAGGGGCGCTCTAGAGGCCGTTTGCACTCCGACGCTCAAGTAAAAAACTAGGGCAAGCACACCAAGTGTATTGAGTATCTGTGTTTAGGTTTAGAAATTGCGCACCTTTGTGAAGTGTTTTACTACCCTTTATATAGTCTAGGGTTTCCTCTGCGCCGCTACCCATATTTAGGGTTTACAGGAATACTCTTGCGCCGCTATCACCCAGACTTAGGGTAATCTAGCACGTAAGGTTTCCTTAACGGGAGTGCAAACTCTAACAGTATGACCACCTGGGTGCCCCCTCGTGCACCTAGTCTCTGGGGCCACCTGTTCTGGGAGCGTCTTCACTGTTCACGTGTCATGCATGTAGCTTCACTGGGAAACCCTAATCCTGATGAGTACTTAACCCCTCAGGACTTTGCACCTAACTGTGCTTTCCCTGCCACACGCATAGGCACTTCGTGACTTAGGCCTCTCCCTTCCTCTGGGCATTCTACTGATGATTGGTCTTATCTCAGGACCCACCTTAGATGTTCTAATTCTGTTGTTCGAAACATCCAAGACCGATATCACATCGTCACACCCCATTGCCGAGGACTCATCACCCTGCTGAGTGGCGAGGGCACCTCAGTTCACTCTAGTGGTCGATATGCTGATGACTAATCATCCCATTAGTCTCTACTACCTGTGGGACCCAACCCCGTGGCTCTGGTCCATGCTGTGGGATCCAGCTGACGTGGCTGGCCTTTACTAACTGTTCTCGGTGTCCGATGACTGGTCGGTACAGTAGACATTGTTATAACTATAGTAACTGTGATTTACTTTTAGTTATTTTCAAGATATTATGAATTAGGCTTATTCTAAATTCTAAACGATATTAAATTAATCAAGCAGGAAGATCTACCCAAGTGAGGTTTCAGCCAAGGGTTGGTCAATTTCTGGCTGCAGCAAGTGGTTGTGTTGTGTCTCTCTTTGATGTTGAGACTGATATAGGCAAATTCACACAGTACACAGACACAAAACTTCAGAAATCTAAGTTCTTGTGATAATATATTGTAATAATTATAATTTAATGCATTTCTAGGACACTCTGCAGAGGTACATTGCGTCTGTTGGGATACAAATGGAGATTACTTGGCATCTGTTATCCAAGAATCTGTCAAAGTGTGGTCACTTGCATTTGGGGAGTGCATTCATGAACTTAATTCCGGTGGAAACATGTATCATTCTTGTGTTTTTCACCCAAGCTACTCAACTCTGTTGGTTATTGGAGGATACCACCAGGTATGTATGTGCGTATGAAGCTTTATTGTTTGCTATTCCTTTTCACTTCTTTTATTGTTTATTTGTTTTATATATTTGAAGTAATTCTAAAAAGTTACTTCCTCCACCTTTCATTCTTTTCTCTTAATCAAACGGTTAAAAGTAATTACTTATTAAAACTGTCAGATTAAGAAAAAAAATAGAAGTTGAAGATATAAAGTAACTCTCTTATAGTTACTCTTAGAGTAATCCTTCCTTTTATGTTTGGGTGAGCATTTCTTGGTTTTGTTAAGTTTGTGACAAATGAGGAATATGTGATAGACCATCCCACCACAGAAAAAAATTGTTAGAGATAAAAGAAATATAGGTTAAACTATTCTAAGGCCGATAAAAAAAAGTCAATTACCGGTCCATAACAACATTAGTCCCAACCCTTTTAAATCCATTTAATTGGGCTGATTTTTTAATTTTAGTTTAATATAGACTCCCATTATTTTTATTTAAACACTTTCAAGTAGAAAAATATTCACACGTTTGTTGGCAGCTGAGTTGTTGCCTATATGATTTTTCCTACTAGCATGTTCCCTGATGATGCTTACGGGAAGGCATGAGCCTTGTATTATATTTTAAATTGTCTGAGAATTTTGATACAGATACTTCTCCACACTTTCAGAAGAGTATTAAGGTATTTCTTCTAATTAATAATTGCATATTTTGAGTCCGAAATTTGTATGCTTACAATAATCTTCCTCTAAAAGGTATTTGCAAGTAAAAAATTCTTTAACCATTGACAGCTTTCTTATTTTGCTTCCTGGGCTATAGAATTTCAATATTTTATCATATTAAATAGTTGTTGCCCTACCAAGCAATTAAGGAGCACAGGTCTTGCAGGCTAGTTCTCAAGATAAATCATATGTAAATTTTTCACTTGATCAGTCACACTCTTTTCATTAAGGCTTATAGGTAATTCTTGTATAATCTATTATATACCATTCGTTTGTTATATACAACTAGCTACCTTGTTAGGATAGGCCAATACTATTCAAGTCCAAACTCAATCACCTATTTAAGTTACAGGGTTTCTCTAAATAAGGGAAAAAGGAAGAATTTGGTAACCCTAGTTTTATTAGTCTTAGTATACCTTAGATCATAGTTTTAGTATAGTATAGGTAGATGCTCTTCTATCATCAGTGCTTTCATTTAGAGAAAGCATGTAACTTAAATAGGTGATAGAGTTTGGGCTTGTACAGTATTAGGTCTATCCTAACATTACTATCCGTCCCATAAAACACTTTGTCCTCAAAGTGGAGTCTTGGGGGTCAATTGGGCCTCTGGAGCTTGTTAGGCCGTGGGTGTATTGGGTGTGGTGGAGTTGGTGGGGAAAGGGGTTGTATCCGATAATTGGGCTGCAGGTGTGTGAGTGGGCTGGAGTTGAGCGGTTGGAGTCTTAGGTTTAGTTGGTGGGGTGACATTGGAGGAAAACGGAAGTGTATTGTCGAGGTGGGCTGCAGTGGTGAGATTGGGTTGATTATGATGTTTGAGTGTGGGAAGGGTCATTGGATTAATAGGATTAGGTGATTGGTTGATGGTAGTGGAGATGGGAAGTGGGTTATGTATGTGGACCCTAAGGGGTAATATTAGGTTAGCTATTAGGGTTAGGTGGGAAAAGGGTCATTGGGGTATTATGTTAAGGAGGGGAGGGTGCCACTTGGGAATTAGGTTTAGGAGGGGCGGCGTCGCTTGGGAATTAGTTTTAGGAGGGGAGGCACCGCTTGGACATCAGGTTTAGGTGTGAGTGGATCTGGAAGAAAATGGGGTATAGTTGGTTGGGTTTGTGTAGTTTAAAAATTAGGGTTACGTGAGTGAAGGGCAGGGCTTGGCTGGAGGAAGGTTTTAGATGGAGATGCTCATTAATGAGTTTTTTGGGTTGTATTTGGGTGTGGTTCGCGAGAGAGATGAAGTTAGCGGGAGAAACAATCTTTGGCACTCTAAAGGGGACGCCAAAATTGAGGTGGATGCGGGAGGTGTAGCTGCAGGCAACATTGGGCAGCGCAATGGCAGTTGGGGTGTTGGTAGTTACACAGATCTAGGTGCCGGTAGCAGTGTTGTGGGTGGAGCCTGGTGGTGTGCATGGAGACTGTTTTAGGAAGCACTGGGCGGCATGGCGGTTGGGAAGCTGGTGGTTGAGTAGCTCAAGGTGCAATTGGTGATGTTGTGACGTGCGACCTGGCGTGTGTGGAGGTTGTTCTAGGGACTGGATGGAGCGTTGTGGTGGCGCTGGTGGTGTGGTGCAGGTGTGGGTGGCGTTGTTGACTTGAAATTAATGGACCCTGCTAGGAGGGGGAACATGTGCTTCTATGGCCGCTTGTCCGGTATGATGGTTCTCAAGCTGGGCATCAATAGCATATAGACATTTTTTGATGGAGTTTAGTATTTTATTTATGACTTTTGTTTGGATTTTGGGAGACATGATAAGAGTATGAAAACACCAATGATAGAAGAGCAACTACCTATACTATACTAAAACAATGATAGAAGAGCAGCTACCTATACTATACTAAAACTATGACCTAAGGTATACTAAGACTAATAAAACTAGGGTTACCAAATTCTTCATTTTTCCCTTATTCAGAGAAAAATTCTGTAACTTAAATAGGTGATTGAGTTTGGGCTTATATGGAATTGGGCCTTTCCTAACATACCCCTTTCAAAAACATGTCAAGTTAATTTGAATTGAAGAACTATAGTGGTTGCTTATTACATGTTACATTTGGTTAATGTCTTGGCTGTTTGGTAGGTTATTGGAACTGCAGTTTCTTCTTTTAAGGCCATTCAATATATTTATGGGTTAATCCTGCGAACCGGTCTCATCTCTTTTGATTTAATTCTACAATCCTCCATCAAATTTCCCTGATTAGAGTATTAGACTTTGTTTCCAATGCTTGATTACCCTCATGTTGCATAACCCAGATATAAACGGTCTAGAAGTTCTTGGTTTCACATTTGAACTTGGTCCTTAATGTAACATGCTCATACTTTTTCTAGTGGTAGTATAGATTTTCTATATGGATTTTCTGCAGCGGCTCCCACTTGGCTACTTTACTTTTTTTTCTCTTCCAATAACTTTAATATAATCGAAGCTTGACACCTCTACCTAGGACCAAACATGTGAAGACTAGTGAAACTGGCATGTCCATTTTACCTTATTTCAAAGCTTGATAACTAATGCTACCCCAAGAGCCTACATAGAGTTGGCTTGCCTCAGCTGCTTTTCAATTCCTGTTCAGTTATCTTTAGATTTAAAGCATCTTGTAGCTATCATTCGTTGACAATTGTATACCTATATTGTTAATTTGTTATTATTATTGGGTTTTCTTTTCATGATAATTCACTATTACTTGCATTATGCACTTTATAGTTATTTAAATTAAATTTATGTTGATTCCTGGTTAAAATTAACCTGGTGTTATATATATATATATATATATATATATATATATATATATATATATATATATATATATATATATATATATATATATATATATATATATATATATTCTATCTTTAATTTATTTAGATGAATTACATATTTTATTTATATTATTGTATAAAAATTTTATTAGTTATCTTAAAACTACATAGAAATAACTTTAGTTATTTAATATATTTTTTTTTTTCAGGCATCAACATAAGTATTAAAGAGAAAATGATATGATACTTGCATACTTTATCTTAAAAATAAATAAAAATTATAAATATATTCACAGTTAAGATTATAAAAAAAATTTGTCTACTGTAATATATCCGTACACTAAACAAAACTCTTAAAAAATTTATCTTGATATTAAAATATTGCAAATATATACTCAAATCAAGATTATATATATTTGGTTTGTTAGATGTTGAGTCATTTTTAATAATAACTAAATAAAATAATGACCCTAATTATATCAAACGCTTATCATTTAGATATAAATGTTAGAAAAAAATTTAACCATTCCACAAAATTATCCCAACATTACAATATTTGTTTATTGTTTATCAACAATAAAACTAATATATATATATATATATATATATATAAATAAATAAGAATCACTTCAGAGGTGATCCAACTCGTATACAAAAACTTTAGACATTCTTACAACACGTCTCCCTACCACCTACTCAACACTAGTCCTGTCCAAAACCCCAACCACAAAACACCTAAAGCGAAACAAGACAATCCAGAGGAGCAATACACCAATTAGAATAAGAAAAACTAGTAAAGTGAAATTTACTAGTAATCCAAGACCAAACTTTCAATTGGGTCATAGAAAAAATCTCAGAATAATTCAACACTCCACCTTTGAATTGTATTTTGCTCCTGTGACTCCAAATATAATAAATATTTTATTATCATTTGTCTACATAATATCTATACAAATCAAATAAAAGATCTAACATATAATATTTCATTTTTTTTAAATAAATGTGTAATCTATTTTATGTAAGAAAATTGAATTTATCATATATATATATATATATATATATATATATATATATATGTATCTTTATTTATATATTTTTTTTATGGTTTGTTAGAATTTGATTTAGATGTAATGATTAAATAGAATAATAAACCAAATTATATAAATATGAAAGAGGTAATGTCGTCATTATTATATAGATAGATACATTCCTATCTTTTACATTTCTTGCAATAAATAAGTGTAGCATTTATTTGATTGAATAAAATAATTTTCATACATATGCTCTTTGATTCATCCGCTTGGCCCCACCTCCACTTCTCATTTATTCAATCTTAAAAAATAAATCATAATAATTAATAACAGCAAAATATAATAGATATTTAGAATTAAAATTTAAAAATCAAATTTTTCTTTAATACTAAAGATTTCCCTCCTTCATCATACCATGTCTAAATTACTATCTCAATAAATCATCCATGTTAGATTTAGAAATTACACACCAGTTAAAAGTTTCTTTCTTTTTCCTTACCTCCTCATTCTCCTTCTTTAGTTTTCACCAAAACATTGTTGCTACATTGTTGCTACTTCACCTGCTTTTTCTTTAAAAGGGTAACCTGCTTTGGAAACCTGGGAAAAACTGACTTGAGAGGTAAGTCTCTCTGTTCTCCTTGTTTTCAGTTTTCTTTGATTAGTGAGGATGATGTTGTTGGCTCCAAAAGTTGTGTTATTTTCTTTAATTCTTTTTAATTTTGGGTTATCCATCAGTGGAATATGTTGTTGTCTTCCAATTTTGTGATTTTCTTTCTACTTTTGGATTACTGGTTGGTGGGATGAAGTTGTTGGTTTAAATTTGGGTTTTTATTTTCTTTTAGTTTTGGTCCACAATTTTATATAACCTCTGCTTTTCATTCAAAAAAATGGTTTTATCTTGACATTCATAAACACTCACTGTCTGTGAATATGTAGTTCTCCTCTGTCATCTAGTTCTTTCAAGTTGGTTAATTTTTCTTATCCATTTATATAAATAACTATAGTACGGTTATGTTTATTCCCTATGTCCTGAAATTCTTTGAACTATCTGTTCAATAAAATTGTACCGACCAGTCCTCGGAAACCTATAACAGGTAGTAAAGGGCGAACCGCGTTAGTTGGGTCCCACAGCATGGGCCAAAGCCACGTGGAGTGGACCCCGCAGGCAGCTTGGATTAAAGGGTGATCAGTCATCGGTGTTTCCCCTCAGAATAGGGTGATCAGTCATCAGCATGTTCTCACAGAGAAGGGTGATTAGTCATCAGCGCGTCCCCACAGGGAAGGGTGAGTAGTCGTCAGACCACCAGGATAGGATGGGCTGAGGTGTCATCGCCACTCAGAGTATGGCGAGGTGACATCGGCCTTGGGTGAAGACGAGGTGACATCAGCCTACAGGGAAGGGTGATGGGTCATCACCCTACAGAGACGAGTGAGTAGTCGTCAGATCACCAGGATGGGCGGAGGCGTCATCGTCACTCAGCAGGTCGAGGAGTCCTCGGCGACAGGGTGTGGCGAGGTGACATCGGCCTTGGGTGATTTGAACAGCGTAAGCAGAATAGCTAAGATTGGTTCCCAGAGTGGGCCAATGACCAGTTAAATACCCAGAGTTAGGGAGAGGCCTGGATCACGAAGTGCCTATGCGGGTAGCAGGGAGAGCACAGTTGGGTGTAGAGTCCTGAGGGGACGAGTACTCACCAGAGCTAGGGTTTTTCCAGTGAAGCTACATGCATGGCACGTGAACAGTGAAGGCACTCCCAGAACAGGTGGCCCCAGAGACTAGGTGCACGAGGAGGCACCCAGGTGGTCACCCTGTTAAAGTTTGCACTCTAGAGAAGGAAACCTTATGTGCTAGATTACCCTAAGATTGGGTGATAGCGGCGCAAGGGTATTCCAGTAAACCCTAAATATGGCTAGCAGCGCAGTAAACCCTAATTAGGGCTAGCGGCGCAGTAAACCCTAGACTATATAAGGGACAGTAAAATACTTCACAAAGGTACGCAGTTTCTAGACCTAAACACAGAGAGAAACTCAATACAATTGGTGTTGCTTGCCCTACACTGACTTGAGCGTCGGAGTGCAAACGGCCTCTAGGGCGCCCCCTTTCTCTTTTGCAGGTGCAGATTGCTTCGAGAGAACCAAGCACATATCAACGTGAGGAAGGAGGCGTGTGAGTGTCGTGAGTCAACCGACAGGCGGGTCAACCGGCAAGAACATTTGGCGCCCACCGTGGGGTTGGAGTAAAACGAAGGTCCCATACACAAGAACGAGAGCAGAAATCACAGAGAATGAGGAATACCAGACATGGATTTGTTCCGCCGAATGGAGCCGACGGTGTTACCATGCAACAAATCATGGAAACGATGCGCACCCTCCAAGAGACGGTGGCAGAGTCCAGGGCGCATTAGGCGCGGATGCAGGAGGACCTGGCCGCCTCAGGCCAGGAATGAGGAGTTGCGCAAGGCGAACGAGGAGATGCGCTCGAGTCTGCACCACATGCAGCAAGCTGGGGGTCGCGTGGGAGAGGATCAGGCTCCACTGACGCCCCCAAGGGCCTTCCCTATGCCTTTCTCCCCTGAGATCATGAACACAGTGGTGTCTCCTAACCTGGTGGGAGTGAAGGCGTCGTTCACGGGGAAGGAAGATCCAGAAGTGCATCTGATAGCCTTCCACACCCAGATGATGTTGTCTGGAGGCTCAGACGTTGTGTACTGCAAGGTGTTTATGAGTACGCTGAGTGGAGTAGCTATGGAGTGGTTCGTGAGCCTGCCAGAGGGCCACGTCACCTCCTTCCAGCAGTTTTCGAAGCTGTTCACAGAGCAGTACATCGTCAACAGAGCGCTACCGATGGTGTCCTACGACCTGTTCGACGTGCGCCAGTACCAGGGGGAGTCGTTGAAGGACTACCTCAACCGTTTTGGTGCGCAGGTAGTGAGGTTGCCCAACAAGGATGAGGACATGCTGGTGCATGCATTCAAGAAAGGTGTGCTGCCTGGTCTTTTCAGTGAATCGCTTACCAAAGACCACCCTGCCACCTTCGCTGAGATTCGGCGACGCGCAGTGGCGCATATTGTAGCAGAGACGCAGGTCTCTGAGAAGAAAAGCAGTGCTGCACCGCAAAAGCCGCGCGAAGGACAGGGGAAGCAGCAGCGACACGCATGGGTGCATGAGGCCAGAGAAGGGAAGAAAGCGCAGGGCAGGTCTTGCCCCTACACACCCAGGAAGGATCAGGCCAGGGGGCGTGCAAGGGAGAACAATGCACCCCCTAGGTATGATTTCATGATAGAGTTGGCGGAGCTGATTGCAATTCCCGTTATAGCTGCAAGACTCCGAGTACTAGAGAAAACTGACAAGGTGCTTGGAAGTAGGAAGGATGACTGGTGTGAATTCCATCAGGCTTATGGACACACACTCTACACCTGCCTGGCGCTGGGGCATCAACTTGCTGAGTTGGTGAAAACAGGTTTCCTAACCGATTACCTGAGGGAGCCGCAAGGTGATCGCGCTTCGGGGTCCCAGGCAGGTGACCAGCAGCATGAGATCCCTGTGCATGGGGAAATCAGGTGATGGAGGGAGCTACGCTAGGGGGGCTCCCAGGTAGCTCGGGGGGAAGCTGAAGCAGAGGGCATGATCGCTACTAGTGAGGTCGGTCATCGCCAATGAAAGGAGACCCAGCATATATACACCCAGTTAAGATGTAAAGTAGATGCGTTCTCGCGCTATACACTGTAAACAGTTGAATACACCAGGGGGCACTCTTTTTCCTAAGGAGGGTTTTTAACGAGGTCACCCAATAAAAAAGACTTTAGTACATAAAGTGTGTGTTTTCCAGTTTAAAGTTCCCCTTGCCCCAAGCGCAAGTGCAGGTGATAAGTGGTCAGTATCAAGTGACCACCACCTACAGATTAGCGCCTGGACAAGCGCCTGGGAGCAGAGTGCGAGAAGTCATCGGTGGTTATTCATCGCGCGATCAGTCATCGCCCCGTGCAAGCACGATCAGACATCGCCGCCACGTACAGAGCATGATCACTCATCGGCGCATGGTCATCGGGGTCTTGCCAACACGTGTTAAGCTGGGACCCAAGCTCCTAGCGAGAGCGTTACGCATGCACCTCGCATGATTCCAGAAGAAGAGCTCCTCGCCGGTGGGAACGTGCATGAAACAGTGCGATGAGGCCATGCAGGCAGGATGCGCCTGGCGAGTGCGCTCAGACCAGCCACGCCAGGTGCTCTCCTAGGAGCATGCACCCACTCAGAGAACATTGGAGAAAAGTCCTCTTCCTCTGCTTCTTACAGCAAGGTTGAGGCGAGAGAAAAGTCCTCTTCCCTCGACTCTTACAGCGAGACTGAGGCGAGATAGAACCTGTCACTTGGAGTTAGAGGTCTCGTGACTGGAGAGGTAGGTTCGTAGAAGAACACCTCCACTTCGAATGAGAACTTCCATGTGAAAGAAGGGTTCGCCCAGAGAAATCCTCCTCGCCTGTGAGCGATGTGAGGTCAGTTAGAATCTGTCACTTGGAGTTAGAGGTCTCGTGAGTGGAGAGGTAGGTTCGTAGAGAACACCTCCATTTCGAGTGAGAACTTCCAACGTGGACAGAAGGGTTCGCCCAGATAAATCCTCCTTGCCTGTGAGCGATGTGAGGTCAGATAAATCCTCCTCGCCTATGAGCGATGTGAGGTCAGTTAAGTCCTCCCTCGCCTGTGAGCCATGCGAGGCAAGATCGAACCTGTCACTTGGGGGTTAGAGGTCTCGCAAGCGGGAAGGTAGGTTCGTCAAGAACACCTCCCCTTCGAGTGAGAACGCCCAACGTGAACAGCCAGGTTCACCAGTTAAGTCCTCCCTCGCCTGTGAGCGATGCGAGGCAAGATTGAACCTGTCACTTGGGGTTAGAGGTCTTGTAAGCGGGAAGGTAGGTTCGTCGACAACACCTCCCCTTCGAGTGAGAACACCCAACGTGAACAGCAAGGTTCAACAGAGAAGAAAGTCCTCACCCTCGACTTTGTACAACGAGGCTGAGGCGAGAGAAGACCTCACCTCAACTTTGTACAGCGAGGCTGGGGCGAGATAAGAAAGGTCATCGAGAAGCACTTTTCTTCCCCAAAACACAAGCATCATCTTTGGTGTTCAGGCCCTCTATGTGCTTAGCGCTGGAGTAACAGAGAAGTAAAGCAGAGCCTGAAGCGTGATGACTGATCGGTGGTGCACCAACATGCTAGTCGGTGGTCGGTGGTAGAAGCAAGTTCTGCTGCGAGAAGCCAAAGCATTTATGCCCGTCAAGTCAGTCGTCCAGCATGAAGTTATGCATAAAAGCTGTTAAAGACAATGCTGAGTCACATGCAGAGAGTTAAAAATGGAAAGGGACATGCAGCCGGAGTAAAGATTTCATTCATATTGAAGTCAATGCAGTGAGCCTTTACAGCTAAAAGGTTCATACAAGTTATGAAGCAGAAAAAGAAATTACAGAGAAAAGAAGAAGTTGGAAAGGGATAAGCTCAAGGAGGAGGAATGATCTTGCCATCGACCACTTAGTCTCTTCGCTGAGAACGAGTTCACAGCTCGAGACTGGGAGGCTTGTGATCCGGTCAGTCCCGGTAGTCAATGACGTCAGTAATAGATGACCACGTGGACCATTCACAGGGTGACACGCGGTAGAAGATAGCAGGTGAATCAGAGGGGAGATCACTCAGAACGGTGATCGGTGGTCAGTTGCTAAAGTGACCACCACCAGCAGATCAGTGCCTAGATGAGCGCCTGACAGCAGAGCGCGAGAGGTAATAAAGCACCGATCAGTCATCGGTGCAAGGTCATCGGGGAGAAGCTTAATTTACACCTCTTTGTCGAGAAAGAAGCCCTCAATTCGAGCAGAGAGCTCACCAATGAAGTCCTCAGAGGGTAAGAGATGTGGGCGATGACAAGGTGGTGAGATGTCCCTTCAACGCGCTACTTATGTCCATACGCGCAGAGCCACGTAGGTCACCCGGGCCAATGACTTAGTCTCTTTGCTGAAACAAGTTAACAGCTTGAGACTAGGGGGCTTGTGTACCGACCAGTCCTCGGACACCGATAACAAGTAGTAAAGGGCGAACCGCGTTAGTTGGGTCCCACAGCATGGGCCAAAGCCACGTGGAGTGGACCCCGCAGGCAGCTTGGATTAAAGGGTGATCAGTCATCGGTGTTTCCCCTCAGAGTAGGGTGATCAGTCATCAGCATGTTCTCACAGAGAAGGGTGATTAGTCATCAGCGCGTCCCCACAGGGAAGGGTGAGTAGTCGTCAGACCACCAGGATAGGATGGGCTGAGGTGTCATCGCCACTCAGAGTATGGCGAGGTGACATCGGCCTTGGGTGAAGACGAGGTGACATCAGCCTACAGGGAAGGGTGATGGGTCATCACCCTACAGAGACGAGTGAGTAGTCGTCAGATCACCAGGATGGGCGGAGGCGTCATCGTCACTCAGCAGGTCGAGGAGTCCTCGGCGACAGGGTGTGGCGAGGTGACATCGGCCTTGGGTGATTTGAACAGCGTAAGCAGAATAGCTAAGATTGGTTCCCAGAGTGGGCCAATGACCAGTTAAATACCCAGAGTTAGGGAGAGGCCTGGATCACGAAGTGCCTATGCGGGTAGCAGGGAGAGCACAGTTGGGTGTAGAGTCCTGAGGGGACGAGTACTCACCAGAGCTAGGGTTTTTCCAGTGAAGCTACATGCATGGCACGTGAACAGTGAAGGCACTCCCAGAACAGGTGGCCCCAGAGACTAGGTGCACGAGGAGGCACCCAGGTGGTCACCCTGTTAAAGTTTGCACTCTAGAGAAGGAAACCTTATGTACTAGATTACCCTAAGATTGGGTGATAGCGGCGCAAGGGTATTCCAGTAAACCCTAAATATGGCTAGCAGCGCAGTAAACCCTAATTAGGGCTAGCGGCGCAGTAAACCCTAGACTATATAAGGGACAGTAAAATACTTCACAAAGGTACGCAGTTTCTAGACCTAAACACAGAGAG
Organism: Phaseolus lunatus; assembly: GCA_013389735.1. Classification (NCBI taxonomy): domain Eukaryota; kingdom Viridiplantae; phylum Streptophyta; class Magnoliopsida; order Fabales; family Fabaceae; genus Phaseolus; species Phaseolus lunatus. The sequence goes on from CM023867.1 coordinate 14,782,584, forward strand.
AAACTCAATACAATTGGTGTTGCTTGCCCTACACTGACTTGAGCGTCGGAGTGCAAACGGCCTCTAGGGCGCCCCCTTTCTCTTTTGCAGGTGTAGATTGCTTCGAGAGAACCAAGCACATATGAACATGAGGAAGGAGGCGTGTGAGTGTCGTGAGTCAACCGACAGGCGGGTCAACCGGCAAGAACAAAAATTATGAAATCTGGAATACCTAATGAATCCGTGTTAAAACCCAGTTTTAAAGCATACCTGCAGTAAAGCTGCAATATTAAATTATTTGCTGGAAATTGATTGGCCAGTACAAGGTTGAAAAGTGTCTGCGTTTTATTGTTCTTTTCTTGGTCATATCTTTTATTTGATTTTCAATTTTCAATTATTTTTTGAAGTGACTAATTTTACTCACACTTTTTGGTATAATAGGATTAAATTGCATCATCAAATCTGTGTAATATGGAGGAAATGAGTATGTGCACAGTTGTGACAGATTCGGTGAGAACTAATCTAGATTCTCATTACTTTCCATATGCTTATGAAAATGGGATGCTGCATAGAATGACACAATGCCATGGAGTTCAGCATCAACCTAATCTTAACGTGGATGTTCCAGCTTCATCTAGTTTGGCTGTATCTCTGAATCCATATTTCAATGTCTCTGCTGCTAGTTCTTCAATTGCTGCCCCTAATGCAAGGCACAATGAAATTGTCATTCCCTTGTTACCACACTATGGTTTGTTGGGATCTGTGATGCTACGTGACTCTTAACTGTTGGATTCAAAGAAATTATTTAGGGGATCAACACTTGTTACCACACAGATTTCCCCATCTGCAGTGCCATCTCTTTTATTATCAAACACAACCTGTGCAAGAGGTCAGAGGTCATTCCATCAACTTTCATCCTCCAGTAACTGCTCCATCATATAGAGTTCCGGAAAATCCTCCAAGCAGTTCTTCAATGTACATACAAAATGCACCATTTGGCGGCCTTTATATGCACCAACCTCCACCTCATAGAGGCAATATGCACGGGACAGCTCCTGGACACTGGAGGAATCTTCCTCCTATGGCTTTTCTTCAAGATGATGTAATATGTCATTCTCTTTATCTTTACTTTTGGCACTTCATAATCCTTTGGATTTCATTTCATACGAACAAAATTCTAGTTTTTTTTAACATATTGTCTTGTGCAGGATGTTCCTTCATTGGGTGATCACCGTAGTGACTTGGACATTGACTTGGACATTGAGGACATGTCATATGAGGCAAGCATAAAGATTGTGATGTAATTTGTTATGAATGTGGATTAGCTATGAGGTCTAGCATACTAAAAACTTAGTGACTATGGAAAGCTTTAATTTGCTAACTCTTTGGAATTGGACAGCAGGAGCTTCTTGAGTTAGATGAACAGATTGGCAATGTAGGCATGGGTTTGTTAAAAGAAATTATTGCAAAAGAAATGAAGACAAAAACTTGTTTACTATCTAATAACTTGGAGGGGGCAACGTCTGAGGAACAGGAAACTGAGGAATAGGAAACTGATCTTTGCATAATTTGCCAGGTATGAATTTTAGCAGCATGTATAATTCAATAGATTATGATCTGATCCGGTCGGTCAGGTAGTCGATGACGTCAGCAACAAATGACCACGTGGACCATTCACAGGGTGACACGTGGTAGAAGATAGCAGGTGAATCAGAGGGGAGATCACCAGAACGGTGATCGGTGGTCAGTGCTAAAGTGACCACCACCAGCAGATCAGTGCCTAGATGAGCGCCTGACAGCAGAGCGCGAGAGATAATAAAGCACCAATCAGTCATCGGTGCAAGGTCGTCGGGGAGAAGCTTAATTTACACATCTTTGTCGAGAAAGAAGTCCTCAATTCGAGCAGAGAGCTCACCAATGAAGTCCTCAGAGGGTAAGAGATTGGGCGATGACAAGGTGGTGAGATGTCCCTTTAGCGCGCTACTTATGTCCATACGCGCAGAGGCATGTAGGTCGCCCGGGCCAATGACTTAGTCTCTTCGCTGAAACAAGTTAACAGCTTGAGACTGGGGGGCTTGTGTACCGACCAGTCCTCGGACACCGAGAACAGGTAGTAAAGGGCGAACCACGTCAGCTTGGGCCAAAGTCACGTGGAGTGGACCCCGTAGGCAGCTTGAATTAAAGGGTGATCAGTCATCGGTGTGTTCCCTGAGAGAAGGGTGATCAGTCATTCCCCTCAGAGTAGGGTGATCAGTCATCGGTGTGTTCCCTCAGAGAAGGGTGATTAGTCATCAGCGCGTCCCCACAGGGAGGGTGAGTAGTCGTCAAACCATCAGGATGGGCTGAGGTGTCATCGCCACTCAGAGTATGGCGAGGTGACATTGGCCTTGGGTGAAGACGAGGTGACATCGGCCTTGGGGGAAGACCAACTATCAGTAAACATGCCCAGAGGTAAGGAGAGGCCTGGATCACGAAGTGCCTATGCGGGTAGCAGGGAGAGCACAGCTGGGTATAGAGTCCTGAGGGGACGAGTACTCACCAGAGCTAGGGTTTTCCCAGTGAAGCTACATGCATGACACGTAAACAGTGAAGGCACTCCCAGAACAGGTGGCCCCAAAGACTAGGTGCACAAGGAGGTATCCAGGTGGTCACCCTGTTAAAGTTTGCATTCCAGAGAAGGAAACCTTATGTGCTAGATTACCCTAAGATTGGGTGATAGCGGCGCAAGGGTATTCCAGTAAACCCTAAATATGGCTAGCAGCGCAGTAAACCCTAATTAGGGCTAGCGGCGCAGTAAACCCTAGACTATATAAGGGACAGTAAAATACTTCACAAAGGTACGCAGTTTCTAGACCTAAACACAGAGAGAAACTCAATACACTTGGTGTTCCTTGCCTTACACTGACTTAAGCGTCAGAGTGCAAACGGCCTCTAGGGCGCCCCCCTTTCTCTTTTGCAGGTGCAGATTGCTTCGAAAGAACCAAGCACATATCAACGTAAGGAAGGAGGCGTGTGAGTGTCGTGAGTCAACCGACAGGCGGGTCAACCGGCAAGAACATGATCCATCAAATATCTTTTTTTCATTAGTCTTTTGAACTTACTAGATGGGATTATTCATTGAGATTTGATGTATTAGAAACAGTATGTTAACATTTCTTCTTGGTTATTAGTTAGAATACTTATGCATGATTTCATAGGATGAATTGGTTATTAATTAGAATACTTATTTATGATTTGACAGGATGAATATAAGAACTAAGAGGAGCTTGGAATTCTGAAATTTGGGCATAGATACCACACAGACTGTATAAGGAGATTGTTACACGAGAAAAATGTGTGTACCATGTGCAAATCAAAAGTATTAGATCTTGCATAGAAGCGGAAACAGAAAACACTTTTTCATCGTTTCTACTCGTACACTTCTTAGCTACTACACATTCTACCGACCGAGTTCATATTTTATGTTTTATGAACTAATTGTTGAAATACTGCTGAATTCATTTATTTGATGGTGCTAGAACATTTATCAAGTTGTATAGATGTTAGATGTATGTAACTTTAGGAAATTACATTGTTGATATTTCTTAATTTTCGAATTTATATGAAAATTTTGCTTATATTGTAGACAATATTTTCTTATTTTTCCACATAGATTGTTGAATGCCCTATTTTCGAGAATATCATAAAAAGGAATTTTATTTACATTGCTGACAACCTTTGTCTCTGTATATCATACACATTTAATGTGGTGCGTTCTACAAATAGAATTTTAAACAAATTCGTTGACACGAATCACTACTAATTTTTTTTTTACCATTTTCATCAAGGTACTTTTCTTAAATCTTAAAAGTCTTGAAACGTCCAATTTTGTTTAACGATTAGATAAAATCCAAAATGAATAAAAAAAATTCAATGCTTAGAGGTTACTTGAATATATTTTGTTCCAGCAGTAAGAGAAAATGTAAAATCGTCTAAAATCTTGGAAAGGTTGTTCAAATTTGGTTTTATATTATATAAAATAAATATATTTTATACAATTAAAATTTATTATAAATAAGTATGTTTGAGTATATGAACTATATATTGTATTTAAATTGTAATATAAGATTGCTTTTAACTATTGATACTTAAACAAATTATTAATATTTAATACATAAACATAAATAAAAGATGGCTGATTGAGAGAGATAAATGATTAAGAATATTAAGTATACAAGTAAAAAGTGGTAGTTTGAGATATGATTGAAAAGGTTATTATTTATTGCCAATCAATGGGGCTAGTGTGGGGTGTACATTAAAAATGTTTAATTAGAGTGAGTCTTTTCTAAGTTGTATATTCTAAGTTATGATAATAAATGCTAGTAACGTGTTAGCTAATATTTATTAGAAATTAAGGATTTTATTTTATTGGTTTTTTTTTCTTGTTTAATGATTATTTTCATGATTTTGTAGTTTTTAATAAATTATGTTTAACAACCATGATAAGATTCAAGCACTGTTAATTATCAAGAAATTTTGAGTTGAGTGATTTTAATCTATTTAAATTAGATTTTTATGTCTTAAAATATATATAAGCAAAATCACTTAAAATTTGGGTTCTTATCATTTTAATAAACTCAAAACACAAATTAATCAATTAAAATAAAGAGGAGAGATAAAATGTTGCACTTTAATTAATTAAATCGGTTTTTTAATTGATTAAAATCACTAAAATATTGATTTTAAGAAATTTTAATGACTACACTTGACATTCATCCAAGACGACTTGACTCGGCGTGGTTACAAGCCGACTTGGAATGACGTTGGCCCGGGCCAACTTGGATCGACATTGGCAGATACTACTTGATTGGGAAAAGATGACGAGGAGAAAGGAGAAGGATGAAATGTTGGAAATGATGCTTAAGGAAGAAACTTGTGACCGTTTGTGCTTTGAGTAATAAGAAATCCTCTCAACTCTCAACTTTGTTTGTGTTTTATGAGAAAGAAAATATGTTGAGAAATATTTATACATGATACTCTCGACTTTGTTTTTGTTTTATGAGAATGAAAATATGTTGAGAAATATTTATACATGATACGCAAAGTGCAATCTATTGAGCAAATCCTTATCTGTTAATTTTTTTTTCTAAATTAGTTTTTATTATTGTTAAGTAGTTTATAAATTGATATCTAATTAGTTACCAAGGTTTTTACTACCAAATGTAGAATCTAAATAATTGGTAGTTAAAACCTTGTTAGTTAATTAGATACCAATTTAGAAACTATTTAAAAATAATAGAAACTAATTTAGAAACTAAAATTTTTTTAGTTTCTAAAATGGTCTCTAATTTTTTCAATATAACAACTAATTATTTTTTGTCTTTAAAATTGATTTCTATTTAATGATTTTTTTGTAATGATTATAGTCTTTATAAACCAATCAAGCCTTATTTATTTTTGTAACTCCTAGTTCATTCATTTTATTTCTAAAAACTCATTTAGTTTTAATAAGAGACATGTAACATAGGAAGCATTTAACTTAAAAAAAATAGAAACTATATAGAGTTGAATCTTTTTATTTGCTTCAAATCATGAAAGCTCATAAGAAACTTGAGCTAATCATTCAACAAGTTCACAAAATGAATATAACCAAGTATAAAATAAGAAAATAAGAACAAGATATATAGAAATAGAATTAAGATAAATATTATAGTAACATAGGAACAATAATTTGGTCTGGTTAAAGAAAGAAAAACAACAATTGAAAATAGTAAGGCAATAATAAGAACAAAAACATACAAGAATCACACAAATATCGAAAGATAAAATGGATAGAAGACTTAGGTGATGGAAAAAATTTATATGCCACTTGAGAAGCCTTCCTCCTCCAAGATAAATATCATAGGAAGAATCGCCACTTCACTTCTACGAACTAAAATAAGACTACAAAGAAAATTAATCACAAGACCAAACACTTAAGAATTTTTCAAATTCTCATATATTCTAAAGTGCCTAGTACAATGGAGGGGTGACTATATATAGTATTTTTAAATGTTTACATTGGAAGCATCATGATTTAATGAAGTTAGGTAATACTAAAATTGTTGCATTAATAAAGCTTTATTTGAGATTTTGAGGTATTTTCTCGATCTTTGTCCTAGAGAAACATCACATCATTCTTCACATTTCATTCAAAGGAGTGACAATTTTATTCAAATATGTCAAAATCCTTTAAAGAAACGAGCTAGCCCATGAAAACTCCGTAGTTCACACTATATTTGTAGGAGTTGGCCAATAATTATCCTTGTTGGAGATCCCACATTGACTAGAGATTAGGACATTTCATAATATATATATATATGTGTGTGTGTGTGTGTGTGTGTGTGTGTGTGAGTGCAAACTTCACCTTATAAGCCTATTTTATGAGGTTGAGTTAGGCTTAAAGTTCACTTCTTAATATGGTATCAGAGCCATTTCAAGCCTATCCTAGCGAGTGTTTATTGGGTTTATCAGGTCACTTGCTATTAGGTTGTTATCGGACCACCCATAATATGTAGTCTCACACATGAGTTAACAGTCTCAACGTGGGGGGGTCGTGTTGGAGATCCCATATCAACTAGAGATTCGGACATTTTATAGTATATATGTGGGTGCAAACCTCACCTTATAAGCCAATTTTATGAGGTTGAGTTAGGCTTAAAGTCCACTTCTTAATAATCCTCTATATTGATTTTTCATTTGACACTCATCAATTCCAATGAAAGGTCCACAAATATATTGTAATGCCTTTTTACTACCATAAAAAACATTCATATAACCTTCAAAACCTAGTTTGTTGGACATGACTATGTGTCTTGAAAGATATCTTACATGTATTTATATTTCATGTTCTTTGCAACTTTTCACAATGAGGGCATAATACAACATGGTGCTTATTTGCATCTCCATTCACCATCTCCAAAGTAATTTGTCTACCTTTATATGTGGTGGCTGATGTAAGGTTAGTCAAAAACCTATTTCTAATATCATCGACAACTTCATTCACTTTCGCTTAGGATTTGACTTAAGTTTGTCCACTAATTTTCTTCAAACATATACATCCTCCCATAATTATGCTTATTGTTGGGTTCAAAATAATAACAAGCAATAATCAAAAGAAAAAAATTGAAAGAAAACACTTTTTATTCACTAAAATGTTCTATACATAAAGAATTCTCACAAGATATCGTGTACCATTTATACCCATAAAAATTTCTCTATATATAAAACCTAAAAAACATAATAACAAAAAATTATCAAGGCAATTAAGCCTAAACATATAATACATGTGTTAGACAACAACACACGCGTTAGACGGTCTGTCCAAACTTAACACTGCTAGATGCTTTGTTAGTGGAGGGGCTTATGCTCTCTTCACTAGTTGATCATGATTTAGAGTCAATAATTACAATTCTTCAACTTGACTTTGAATCATGGAAGAGCTTTCACATCACTTTCCTTTATCCTTAAATAAAAAATTAATTTTCTCTAGACGGTCTTGAATCTCGATCTTGGCAAGGGATTTGTAAACACAACTGCGGAATTTTCCTCGGAGACTATCTTCTCGATTATAACCTCTCCATACTCAACAACGTTTTTCACAAAGTGCAGTCTAATGTCTTTGTATTTTGTTCTCTTGTGGTAAATCTAATGATCAATAAGATGGATGACACATTGACTATCGCAAAGTATAGTCACACACTCCTACACAGTACCCAACTTTACTATCATATCCTTCAACCATAGTTCCTCTTTCACCCATTCTGAGTGTGATATACTCTGCTTGCAATAGTAGATAAATTCACTACTGATGATAAACTGACTTTCCAACAAACTATAATTCCAAATAATGTAAAACATACCTAGATAGCAACTTTCTGGTATCAACATCCCCTGTATAATTTGCAATCACAAACCCTTCTATAGTACCTCCATCATAGGTAGACTCTCTATACACTAGACTAAATGATATTGTTCCATTTATATATCTTAGCACCCATTTATAAGTCTCCCAATGACCATATCTAGAATCTACCATGAATTTACTAACCAAACTCATAACATGCACCAAATTCGATTAGCTACACATCATCCTATACATGATGGTCCCTACTTCATTAGCATATGGAATAGTATTCATCTCCCTTTTACCTTTCTCAAAACTATGAGCTTGGGTAACTAAGAGCTTCATGTGATGTTCCAAAGGTGTACCCATGGGTTTAGATTCATGCATCCTACACATCTCAACCACTTTCTTCAAGTATCCTTGCTAAGATAAACACATTACCCCAATCGTTTGATCCATCTGTATGTCCACTCCTAGTATTTGCCTCGCAGGCCAAGATCTTTCATTTCAAAATCTGAGATTAATTTTTCTTTGAGCTCATTTATTTCATTTTTATATTGGTTAGCTATAAGAATATCCTGTATATATAAGAGCAATAACAACACATTTTTATTTTTTTTTCAGAATGTAGACACAACTATCATAATTGCTCCTCTAGAGTCATGTCTCCCTTAGTAAATCATCAAATCTCTTGTACCACTACTTTGGAATATGTTTCAAGCCATAACAAAATTCTTCAAAAGATATACATTTCCTTGATCTTCTACAAACCCTTTTAATTGCTACATGTAGATAGTCTCTTCCAAGATTCCATGTAAAAAAGATGTCATCACATCTAAATGTTCCAACACTAGATTATAATGTTTAATAATGGACATTAAAATCCTTATTGAATATTATTTTACCACATGTGAAAAGATCTAATTATAATCTACCCATTCACTTGTGTAAAACCTTTTGCATAGTTTCGCCTTAACCTCTATTATTCCACACCTGATATTCTCTCCTTCTTGAACACCATTTGCATCCTACCACCTTTGATTCTTGGATAGATCAATAAACATCCATGTGTGTTTCTTCTTCAGAGATTCAATCTCCTTTTCCATGACAACCTTCCACTGCTGACATTCTACATCTTTTATGCCCTTCCTGAAAATTCTAGGCTTTGAACCTTCTACCTTTTTAGTTGTGGTCAAAGCATAACAAATAAGATCATCAAATCCAAACTTTTGTGTACGTTTGGTCATCCTTTTCTATATAATACACGTAAACTAATAGTTAGAGTCAAATTTTACACATCCTATCATTTTTTAGTAAAAGGTAGAAGGTTGATTTACATTGTCTGATGTTTCATCATCTAGCACCTCTAAATAGTCTGATTCATCAATAGAAGGTTTCACCTCAACATGAACTTTCTCCTTATCTTTCTTTGACTTTCTATACATTATAGTCATTCGAGTCTCATTGAATGTGTCATCCCTACTAATAAAGCATTCAGCCTCCCTAGGATCCAACCTCCATAGTTTATACCCTTCACCCACTCCATCTATGTATCTGATAAGTGTCATAATTCAACAACATTTCATACAAAAAGATAGGCACTTATGGAATTTAATTGATAAAATAATTATAATTCAACCTCTAATTTAGGAATTTAAACTTTTTACGTATTTTTGGATTATGAAATGAATAACAATGATTTATTCCTAAAATTTTGTGTTATTTTCAGGAATTTAAGGAGAGATGAGCATATAAATATATTATGAATAAAGATGTCACTTAGCCTAAGCCCAATTAGATTTAATAGAAGGCATGAGGCATAACCCTAAATCATTGGGATTATTGGGAGAATAGAAGGTGATAGAAAACCTCAGAGGAGGCAGTCGTCAAGGAGAAACATCCTGAATCTTCTTTTATTGCTTTCCATGCTTGTAATGGCCAACATCAATGGCTAATTCTACCCTTTAGGATTGGGAGTAATCTATTCAAACTCTTATGTATTGAGGTGATATTTAAATATAATATTGTGTTCTTGATTGATGATTGGTATTGTCATTTTATTATTAATGCTTGTCTTATCATGATTTTGATCCTTAGATTTGACTGAAAAGTACTTTTAACCATTTGACCTAAATGATAATGCTTAACATATTTGAATGCTAAGAATAGATTGGAAATGTTAATTGCTATTAACATCTACTTGTAAGGATAAAGAGTTTTTAGAAATATGCGAGGAATCGATATTAGGAGACTATCTTAATAATTTTACATGCGAGAAATTTATATGAATGGATTTTATATGGACATCAATATCAATCAAAGATAGAATATTAATATGCTTTTCAAAATACAAAAGAATGAGAAGGTTGAACCCCAATCCCAATTTTTCCAATTGACTCGTATAAATCTTTTCCTTTGCTTTTATTTAAATTTCATGCAAACTATTGTCAATATCCAATTAAATCAAATTATTGTACATATTTTTATACTTAGTGAATGTTACTATTAGGATTTTAAATAATTGTCTCTTGTGGGTTTGATATTCGTCCTTAGGGACAAATTATTACTTCTGACTCAGTAAACTTGTCGTAAAAAAAAGTCATCAAGTTTTTGGTGCCGTTGTCGGGGAACAGTTTTATTTAAAATTTGAAAGTATAATTTATTAAGCATTGTGAATATTTTTAAATTTTTTTGTTTTTTAGATGTGAATTTTTTATATAAGATTTTATTTATTTTAGTTATTGTACTGACCGGTCCTCGGACGTTAGCTGGGTCCCACAGCATGGGCCAAAGCCACGAGGAATGGACCCCACAGGTGGTATTGATGAGAGGGGTGATTAGTCATCAGCCTACAGAGTGGGGTGATTAGTCATCAGCCTACAGAGAGGGGTGATTAGTCATCAGCCTACAGAGAGAGCGTGACGATCACCAGAAGGGGCTGATGTGTCTTCGTCACTCCGCAGGTTGAGGAGTCCTCGGCAACAGAATGTGGCGAGGTGACATCGGTCTTGGGTGATCTGAACAACGTAAACAGAATAGCTAAGATTGGTTTCCAGTGTGGGCCAATGACCAGTTAAATACCCAGAGGTAGGGAGAGGCCTGGATCACGAAGTGCCCATGCGGGTAGCAGGGAGAGCACAGTTAGGTGCAGAGTCCTGAGGGGTTGAGTACTCATCAGAACTAGGGTTTCCCAGTGAAGCTACATGCATGGCACGTGAACAGTGAAGGCACTCCCAGAACAGGTGGCCCCAGAGACTAGGTGCACAAGGAGGCACTTAGGTGGTCACCCTGTGAGAGTTTGCACTCTAGAGAAGGAAACCTTATGTGCTAGATTACCCTAAGATTGGGTGATAGCGGCGCAAGGGTATTCCAGTAAACCCTAAATATGGCTAGTAGCGCAGTGAACCCTAATTAGGGCTAGCGGCGGAGTAAACCCTAGACTATATAAGGGACAATAAAATACTTCACAAAGGTACGCAGTTTCTAGACCAAAACACAGAGAGACTCAATACACTTGGTGTTCCTTGCCCTACACTGACTTGAGCGTCGGAGTGCAAACGACCTCTAGGGCGCCCCCCTTTCTCTTTTGCAGGTGCAGATTGCTTCGAAAGAACTAAGCACGTATCAACGTGAGGAAGGAGGCATGTGAGTGTCGTGGAGTCAACTGACAGGCGAGTCAACCGGCAAGAACAGTTATGAATATTTTTAAAGTTTTTGTTTTTTTAGATGTGAATGTATTTTTTAAAATTGTTATTTTTTTTATGTGAATATTTTTTAAAGTTTTTGTTTAGTGTATTTATTTTATTTAGTTTTTGTTTAGTGTATTTGTTTTATTTATTTTTTGTTAGTGTGTATAATTTACTTTATTTAGTTTTTGTTTAGTGTATTTATTTTATTTTATTTTGTTATTTTATTTAATTTTACTGTATTTATTATTTTATTTAGTTTTTTTAGTGTATTTATTTTATTTAGTTTTTGTTTAGTGTATTTTTCTTAGTTATTATAGTTTTTATTTTGTTTTGTTTTATTATATTTTATTTTATTTTAGTTTTTAGTTTTTATTTTTATTTTTACTTTACGTAGTTCTTTTTAAATTAGTTTAGTTAGTTCTTTATAATTATAACTTGTTTTTTTATTTTTGTTTTAGTTTTAATTTTTTTTTATTTTAATCTTTTTATTTATTTACTTTTTAAGTAAGTTTTTATTTTTATTTTGTATTTTGTATTTTGTATTTTTTTTTTCTTAAATTGAATTATTCTTATTTTTTTATTTATTATTTATTTTCATTTTTTTATTTTACATAAGCTTTTTTGTTTATATATATATATATATATATTTCTTATTTCTGATTTTTTATTTTTTTATTTTTCTTAACTTATTTGTATTTTTTATTTTTGATTTCGTATTTTTTATTTTTCTGAATTTATTATTTAGTTAATTAATTTTAATGATATACTTCTTGTTTTGTTTTGTTTTATTTTTATTTTTACTTTAAATATATATATATATATATATTATTTATTATTTGCTTTTTATACTAATCCTTACTTGAGTTGTCTTATGATATTATTAAGACAGATTTCTATATATTAATTACAGTTAAATTGAGAAATTGAGAAAACAATTCAGAAGAATAAAAGTAAGGAAAGAAAAGAAAATCAAGGAGAAATTAGAAAATAATCTTCAACTACGTCTACCCCCTCACATTGAAATAATTCAAGAAGAAAGTAACATGGTTGAGGAAGGACAACCACTACCTAGAAGAACACTTGTTAAATTCCATGAAGTAGTGGAGTTGGAGGACCCACTATCACATAAAAATTTGGTAGTCAATGGTCAAAGGCTAAAGTCTTATTTAGGTGATGAAATTGAAAGGATCATACAGTGACTTTGTTGAAGAAGCTAGAAACGAACGTCAAGTTATATGATGTTAAATAAGCGCTTGCTAGGAGACAACCTATTATTTGAATTATTATGTTTTGTTTTTGTTTAGTATTTTAATATAATTTTAAAATCTATAGTATTTAATTTTATTATTATGAAAACATATATAATCAAATGGTATTATAATTAAATATGTTTAGTTATTTAACTATGCAAATGAGATTATACAAATTGGTGACTGAATTCCATTTATTTAGTATTCAAAATACGTCAGTTGAAATTGACGTATTATTTTTTACAATTTTATTATAATACTGACAGTTAAAAAGGTCACATTGTACATGTGTCGTGTTTTGCGTTGAAATCATTTTTAATGAAATAAATTGCGACAATTTTGACTGACATTAATTACATACAAAAACTGTCACTTTATATAAAGCATTAAATGGCGGGTGTTGACCGCCGTATTAAACTTTGTGAAGGCCGGTTCTATGACAGTTTGGGAAATCGCCACATGCGTATATTGTGGCGTTTATAAATATCACTTTAGATAAAAATAACTGTCACCGCATACACAATTTTTTGTAGTGTTAACCCCTAATTTATGAATTTAAACATTTTTACATATTTTGTGATTATAATATGAATAAGAATGATTTATTCCCAAACAAATTTGTGTTAAGTTCAGGATACTAGGGGAAAATATAGATGAAAGGGATAAAGGAGAATAAACAAGATGGAAAGGGAAGGTTGGAACGCTCAAAACTCACCCAAAAACTCACCGTCAAGGAGAAATATCCTTGATCTTCTTTTCTTGCTTTCTATGCTTGTATTGGCTAACATGAGTGACTAATATTACCCTTTGGAATTGAGAGTAATTTGTTCAAACTTTTATGTATTAAGGTGATATTTAAATATAATATTTTGTTCTTGATTGATAATTGATATTGTCATTTTATTCTTAATGCTTGTTTTATCATGATTTTGATCCTTAGATTTGATTGAAAAGTACTCTAAGCATCTGACCTAAATGATAATGCTTAACGTATTTGAATGCTAGGAATAAATTTGAAATGTTAATTTTTATCAAATCTGCTCGTAATGATAAGGAGTTTTTATAAATATGTGAGTAATAGATATTTAGGAGACTATCTTGATAATTTTATATGCGATGAATCGATATAAATGAATTTTATATGGACATCAATATCAATCAAAGATAGAATATTATTATATTTTTTAAAGTATAAAAGATTGAGAAGGATGAACCCCAATCCCAATTTTCCCAATTCAATCAACCAACTCTTTACTTTGCTTTATTTACATTTCTTGCACTCTCACATACAAAAAATATTCAACAAACTTTAATTATTGTTTTCAATTTAGTGAATACTTTACTTGAGGATTCAACTATTCCTTGTGGGTTTGATATCCGTCCTTAGGGACAAGTTATTAATTCTGGCACGGTACATTTACTGTAAAATAGAAAGTTATCCCTTGAGTATACTTACATTATTTGAAAATTAGAGTTATGTACAAGATAGGATTTATCATAACCAATTATTTTATCTCAATACACTTTTTCTATTATCTTATCATTTTGTGATTGGTAAATTAAAAAATTAAATGTATCTTTTTATATATATATATATATATATATATAAGTATTAAAGAGAAAATGATATGATAGTTGCATACTTTATCTTAAAAAAATAAAGAATACAAATATATTCTCAATCAAGATTATAAAAAAAATAATTTTCTACGGTAAGAAAAAATTATATTATAAATATATCTGTATCCATAACTAAACAAAACTTTAAAAAAAATTATCTTGATATTAAAATATTGGAAATATATACTAAAATCAAGATTATATATATATATATATATATATATATATATATATATATATGTGTGTGTGTGTGTGTCTCACCTCTGGAAAAACTTACATCTCGACATGTTCTTTTTAATGAAAGTCTTTTTCCATATGCATTATAATAATCCTTTTATTTCCAACACAATTGATTCTACCGTATCTACTATTGCTTCTATTCCTCTTAGTGTTGTTTCACCAACTACCATTAGTGGTTAATGTCACCGATGACAATTCTAATGATATCACTCGCATTGTTAATCCTTATACATATAAGATTCTTCTGCGTTTTCCACTTCACCTTTGCCTGCAGTTATTCCTGCTACTCATGATCCTACAACCATCATTAATAATCATCCAATGGTGACTTGTGCTAAGGCAAGTGCAAGTGTTCACCCCAACGACTTTCAGGTTAGTTCATCTTCGGAGACTTTTGAACCTATGAATTATAATCAACTACGTCCAATCCTGCCTGGTTTAGTGCAATGAAACATGAATATGACGCTCTAATTGCTAATAATACTTTGTCACTAAACTTCTACCCTTTGGTGCGAGTGTGGTTGGGTGCAAGTAGATTTTCAAACATAAACTCAATTTTAAAGATGTTACTTCTCATAAATGAAGCATAAGATCATCTTAAAGAATTAGCGAAAATGTATCTGATACAAACATATTAAGATTTATTGCGTGAGTAAGTAACTTATTCTTAATTGTTAGATTGCTACAATATCCAAAGTGTCCCAAAGCTGACCACATGCTCTATAAATGCCATTTTTATAGTTACTGAATATGATCTCGAAAAGAAATTGATGTTTTCCAACTGAAACACATAGTAATGTAGTAAGTTTTAAGTAACGAGATGACACATACAATATTCCTTATAAGTGTGTTAATACAGTTTCCCAATGCACTAAATAATAGGTCTTTGACATAGTAATTTTAGTAGACTTAGTTCTTAATAAATGTAACATAAATAAATAAATTTTCGACTCGGTCCGATATAGAATGAACTTAAAATCATGGAATAGAGTTCATTATTAGATTTTGGATTATAAGTTCATAACCCTAGTCCATTGCCATTTTGGGTGGAACATATTGTTTTTTTATTGTAGTTAGTAAGGTAAGAGTTGAACTAAGAAGTGCATTGTAAAGGCTGAAAGAAGGTATCATGAGCAATTTCAAAAATATGAATCATTGATATTCGTGGTAGTATATAGAATTAACTTAGAATCATGAAATAGAGTTGATTATTAGATTTTGGATTATAAGTTCATAACCCTAGTCCATTGCAATTTTGGGTGGAACATTTGTACTTATTTTTTTATTACACTTAGAAAGGTAAGAGTTGAAGTAAGAAGTGAATTATAAAGGCTAAAAGAGGGTATCGTGAGCAATTTCAATAATAGGGTTCGTTGATATTCGTGGTAGTAGATGTTATGTGACATAGAAATTATACTTAATTTGATGGAATTTTTTTATCAGAAAAGAAACCCTTTTTTCAATATCGTATCTTAAGAGTTATTTTTTGGTTTCGTCAAGATATTAATAAATTGATTATTTTTACATAATAATAGATAGAAATAACACTTGTAAGGATAAATGGTTTTCCAAACCAAAGTTTAATTGAATTATGTATTTATTTTTGTTGTATAAATTAAATTAATTTGTTGTTGTATAAATTAAATTATTTATTTTTTTGTATAAATTAAACTAATTTTTTGTTGTATAAAATAAATTAATTTAGTTTTTGTATATATTAAATTAATTTTTTTTGTATAAATTAAATTAAGTTTTTTTTATAAATTAAATTAATTTTATGTTGCATAAATTAGTTTTCTTTTGTATAAATTAAAATATTTTTTATTATAGAAATTAAATTAAATTATTTTCTATAAATTAAAGTAAATTTTTATTGTATAAATTAAATTAAATAATTTTGTATAAATGAAATTAATTTTTTATTGTATAAATTAAATTAAATTGTTTTGTATAAATTAAAAAAAATTGTTGTATAAATGAAATTAACTTTTTTTATACATTAAATTAATTTTTTTTATATAAATTAAAATTATATATATTTTTTTAAATTGAATTAAATTTTTTAAAGTTTTAATTTAATTTTTAAATGTTTAATTCAATTTTAAATTTAATTAAAATAAAATATTTTAAGGAATGCGTCGATGTGACAGGGCCTTATTTAATACAATTTTGTTGTCCCCCAATTTCCACCAGTTTCCCGAAATCCTTTCAAACCCTAATTTCATTCTCTTCAGTTTACACTGCCTCCGCGAGCTTTCGCCACTGTGAGCCTCCGCAAGCCTTCACACGCCTCTGCTAACCTCCGCTAGCCTATCCGTCACTGAGCCTTCGCGACCCTCCAAGAGCCTCCGCTCGTTCACCGGTTGTTTTCATTTCTTCTCTTCTTCTATTTTCGTCTTCCTTTTTTTCTTCTTCTCCATCCGTTCTAAGTTTTTTTTGTCTTCACCGTTTTAGGTCCAGCCTTCACCGTCGCGATTCAGCTCTAGCTCCTGCTCCACGAGGGTTAGCTTCTTCCTAAACCTTAGACTTCGTTCACCATCGTTGCTGCCGGAGGTAAATGTTTAAAAGTTCAGAAGTTTTTGATTCATTTTGTTTTGGGATTATTGGTCTGCTATGTGTTCCTACTATGTGTTGGTTGCTGCAATGTGTTGCTCTTATGTGGATGTTTGGTCTGGTTGTAGTTTATTGCCATAACTGATGTTTTGGTTTAGTTAAGATAAGTGGATGAAATAGTATTTTGGGACATTATTATTTTTTTAATTGATTTGATGTGAATGGTTTGCATATCTAGGGTTTGGGTTTGCGTTTTTTAAATAATGATGAATCTCGGTTTGTCTAAGTGGTTTGTCTAAGAACGTAGTAATACGTTTAGATTGTTAATTATAATTTATTTTTTACATGTTTAGATTAAATTCTGAATTTGTATTGGCTGGTATTTATTGTCTTTAGGATAAATTGGCTAGAACGAAAAATAAAATGATTTTTTTTTCTGCCATTTATGCGTGGGCCAAGCCCACACAAGCTTTTATTTTTTTTATATTGATTAACGTATGCGTCGGCTTTTGTGAGGGCTTGACCCATGAAAAATATGATGTCATTTTTTTTTTGGTTCGTGGGTTTGGCCCACACATAAGCCGCCGCAAGTGCGTCTCACTTTACCTCGCCTGAATGACGAAACGGTTCGTCCGTTTTTCATCCCCCTAGTCCATGCAGCATGTATCCAATTCGATGGCCATCGAAAAAATACATTTGCTTCCACGGTTTTCTCGTGGGAATGTTGGTGCACGTAAATCCCACGCTCATGCGTCAGTTATTGACTATTTTCGTCCGTTTTTGACCCACGAAATATGTTGTTTTTCTTGTAGTGACTTTTGAACCTATGAATTATAAACAACTATGTTCAATCCTGCCTGGTTTAGTGCAATGAAACATGAATATGACGCTCTAATTGCTAATAATACTTTGTCACTAAACTTCTATCCTTTGGTGCGAGTGTGGTTGGGTGCAAGTGGATTTTCAAACATAAACTCAATGTTGATGGAAGTTTTCAACTTAACAACACTCGTCATGTTGTCAAGGGGCTTTCCATCAAGTTGAATGATTTGACTACGATAAAACCTTTAGTCTGATTGTCAAACCAACAACTACGATCAGAATTGTTCTCACAATGGATGTATCATTCAAATGGTCGATACATAATATAGATATTTGTAATGTCTTTCTTGATGGGGAGTTACAAGAACATGTCTGCATGAAACAACCACCAGGCTTTGTTTTGCATGATACAAGCCTTATTTGCAAGCTCAACAAAGCTATCTATGAGTTGAAACAAGTTAAAATAGTCAAATCTACTATAAGACTAAAAATCTAGTTCATGTGAAAATGAAATATTGTCTTGATACTAGAAAGTTTGGATATTTTACCAAAATAGCGATGTTTCGTGGTTAGAAGTTAAGCCTACACCATATCTGCGAAGAATAGTTACAATGGGTTTTGGTGCTGGGCAAATTGGCTATTGAGACCAAACTACGAAGTTTCTTGTCGTTTTGGATTCAAGTGTGAGTAACGTGGTGAAGAAACTAAAGAAGGATAAAAATGAGAAGGAAAAGGAAGATGAGGAGGAGGTGTTTGTGATAGAAGGGATTAGGTTCAAGAGGAATTTGTGTATGAAGTTTGATGTGTATATTAATGACAAAGACAATGTGATAGGTGGGACAAGTAAGACTGAGTTGGAAGGGAGAAGAGTTTGGGTGTAAAGTAAGGGTGAGAAAAAATCCAAATTGCCAAATCTAATTCATAATTATCCAAATTTATATTACTTTTAATCCATTTAAATGGATTTATCTCAAATCCAAATCCATATTTTTAGATTTTAAGTCTAATCCATTAAATTGAATATGGATTAGATATAGATTAGATACATTTTTGGATTATCTAAAATGGATTTTGGGGTGGATTTTGACTTGGCCTGGGTCCAGGTTGACCCAAGTTAATCCGGACCCAGGTCAAGCAAAGTCGGCCAAAGTCCATGTCGAGCCGAGTCGGCCAAGGCCCAAATCGAGCCGATCCAGTCCAGGCCAAAGTCGGGCCGAGTCAGTCCGGACCCAAGTCGATCTTAGTCGGCCCAGGCCTGAGTCGACCCTAGTCGGCCCAGGTAAAAGTTGAGCCAAGTCGGCCCATACCAAAGTCGAGCCGATTCAACTCAGACCCAAGTCGAGCTGAGCTGGCTAGATCTCAAGTCGAGTCGACCCGGGTCCATGTCGAGTCAGCCTAGGCCCATGTTGAGGCGAGTTAGACCAGACCCATGTCGAGCCGAGTTAACCCGCGTCCATGTCGAACTGAGTCAGCCTGTGCCCATGTCGATACAAATCGACTCGGGCCAATGTTAAGCTGAGTTGGCCTGGGACCATGTCGATCCAAGTCAGCCTGAACCGATATCGAGCTGAGTTGGCCCAGGCCCATGTCGAGCCGAGTCGGCCCAAGCCCATGTTGATCTGAATTGATCTGTGCCAATATCGATCCATTGGCCCAGGCCAACGTCAATCCAAGTCGGCTTGGGATCATGTCGAGCCAAGTCGGCCTGGGTGAATGTCAAGCGTAGTCAGCCCGGGCCGATGTCGATTCGAATCGGCCCAGGCCGATGTCGATTCGAATCGGCCCAGGCCGATGTCGATTCGAATCGGCCCAGGCCGTTGTCTAGCCAACTCGGTCCAGATCGATGTCGAGTCGAGTCGTCCTGGGTCGATGTCAAGCCGAGTTGACTCGGGCCCATGTAGATTCGAGTTGGCCCAAGCCCATGTCGAGTTGAGCCAATCAAGACCCATGCTAATCTGAATCGATCTAGACCAATGTCAAGCCGAGTCGACCAGGTCCAAGTCGAGTCGGCATTAGGCCAAGGTCGAGTTGGCACAGGGTCCATCTCGAGCCAAATCGAGCTGAGTCTATCCAGCGTATGCCTTGTCGAATCGACCTGGGCCATGTTGATTTGAGTCGCCCTAGACCCATGTCGATCTGAGTTGTCACAGGACCATTTCGAACCGAGTCGTCCCATGACCACCCCTTAAGCATCATTTCCAACATCTCATCCTTCTCCTTCATCCCGTCATCTTTTCCGAAATGAAGTAGTCATCTTTTTTAGTGGTTCTTTGATTTCATTTTCCTCTTGTATAGGGTGTAAAATGAAATTTGATATGAGAATAGGATTTTTAGGTTGCAAGACCTTTTTCTTTAAAATCATTATTCTTCTAAAATAATTGTATTTCTTAAATTATTTTTATGTTTATGTGAGTTATTTAAATCATTATATTTCTATATTAAAACTTATCTTTTAGTAGATTAGGATTTTCATATTTAGTAGATTTGGATTTTCTTAATGGTCAATATTCTTATGATTTATTTATGAAAGAAAATTTTAAGATATATTTATTAAAATTCATATCACTTAAGTCGACATAACTTAATAATCTTTAACAATATATGAAGGTTCTGTAAGTTAACATATTCCAAAAAAAATATAAATATTGAGAATTCATAATTAAATTGAGAGAGAAGTCTCTACATATTTGAGCTCAACATTGTTCTAATAAAACATTGAAATGAAAGTTTTTTAAAGACAAATACATGTTTCATTATGTTATTTTAAATTGAAATATGATTTATAAGCATGTTCATAAATAGTTGGCATAACATTTGGAAGAATGAAGCCTGGAGCTTTTGGATGCAACTCCTTAAGTTTCGTGATTCTTTCTTTTATTCTGGTTTTGTACAGTTTATTTGTGGTTGATGTCTATTTATTGTATTCAATCTTTTCCTTATAATGAGTTACCTTAAATGTTATAATTTTTTGAGACATCTCTGTATAAACATTAACTGGGTTATGTAAATGACTATTTTATTATAAATTTTGTTATCCATATATTATTGTATATGTTAGGGTCAAATTCTTGTCGGTATTAAATATGATCAAATTTTCTAGATTAAGGAATAACTTGTAGACTATGGTTTAATATTGGACAATGTTATTTAGAGATCTTAATAACACTAGTGATATTAATTTCATCAAAAATTCAATTTAGTATTTTATAAGAAAATATGTAAAGATTAGACATAATTTTATACAAGATCATATTAAAAAAAAGTGAATGAATAATTAAGTTTGTTGATACAATTGGATAAAATTCTACTGATTTGTTTGGAAGAGAGAGATTTTCAATTAAGAAATGAACTTATAGCCTCTATTTATTTGATTTTTTATGACTCTTGTATTTAAATTGATTTAATGTATTAAACATTAATTACTATATATTTTATTATGATTTTGTATTGATTTAAGCATTAATTAATTTATTGTTTGTGATTTGGTGATAATATTCTTGAATGATTTCTTTTTGAATGTATTGATTTTTTTTTTAATTCATTGAAATACATTATCATTCGTTAAAATTTCTTAAAATCAATATTTTAGTGATTTTAATCAATTAAAAAACCGATTTAATTAATTAAAGTGCAACATTTTATCTCTCCTCTTTATTTTAATTGATTAATTTGTGTTTTGAGTTTATTAAAATGATAAGAACCCAATTTTTAAGTGATTTTGCTTATATATATTTAAGACATAAAAATCTAATTTAAATAGATTAAAATCACTCAACTCAAAATTTCTTGATAATTAACTGTGCTTGTAGGGCCATAAACAACATAACAATTAAGTATAGGCATCCCATACCTAGGCTTGATGACTTGTTGGATGAGTTGCATGGTTCTAAAATATTTTCAAAGATTGATCTTAAAAGCGGCTACAATCAAATCCGTATTAAATCGGGTGATGAATGGAAGATGTCTTTTAAGACCAACTTTGGTCTCTGAGTGGTTGGTTATGCCTTTTGGCTTGACCAATGCACCAAGTAATTTCATGCGCCTCATGCATCATGTGTTAAGACCTTTCATTGGTAAGTTTGTTGTTTATTTTGATGATATTCTCATTTATAGCTTATCTTTGAATGAACATAGGTTGCATGTTAGGAAAGTTTTAGAAACCCTTAGGAAGGAACATTTGTATGCTAACCTTGCTAAATGTATGTTTGCTCTTGATCATATAGAATTCCTAGGGTTTGTTGTGAGTTGTAAGGGGGTCCATGTGGACCAAGCTAAGGTGGTGGCCATTCAAAATTGGCCTACACATTCAAACATCAATGAAGTCCGAAGTTTCCATGGACTTGCATCTTTCTATAGACGCTTTGTACCTAACTTTGGTACAATTGCCGCACCACTCAATGACATAGTGAAAAAGGATGTGGTCTTTCAATGGGGAGAAGCACAACAAAAAGCTTTTGAGATTTTAAAAGAAAGATTGACTAATGCTCCCATATTGGCCCTTTCTAATTTCACTAAGACATTTGAGATAGAGTGTGATGCTTCCAATATAGGTATTGGGGCTGTCCTCCTTCAAGAGGGCCACCCCATAGCCTATTTTAGTGAGAAATTGAAAGGTAGTCATCTCAACTATTCTACCTATGATAAAGAGTTATATGTACTTGTTAGAGCTTTGCATACTTGGCAACATTATCTTTTTCCTAAAGAGTTTGTGATCCATAGTGATCATGAATCTCTTAAATATTTGAAAAGCCAAAACAAGCTCAACAAGAGGCATGCCAAATGGGTAGAATTCCTTGAACAATTTCCTTATGTGATCAAACACAAGCAAGGCAAAGTAAACATTGTGACGGATGCCCTTTCTAGAAGATATACTTTGCTAAATATTTTAGGATCTCAATTTCTTGGCTTTGATCACATTAAGGATCTTTATCATGATGATCTTGATTTTTCTTAAATCTTTCAAGAGTGTCTTAAGGGAGGACACAAAGATTTTTTTATACAAAATGGTTTTCTTTTTAAAGGAAATCGTCTTTGTGTTCCTCATGGTTCTATTAGATCATCTCTTGTTAGAAAAGCACATGAAGGGGGTTTGATGGGACATTTTGGGGTTGCTAAAACTTTGGATGTGTTGCATGAATATTTCTTTTGGCCTCATATGCATAAACATGTTCATAGTTTGTGTGATAAATGCATAGCTTGCCACAAAGCTAAATCTAGGATGCATCCCCATGGTTTGTATACTCCCCTTCCTATTCCTTCAATGCCTTGGGTTGATATTTCTATGGATTTCATCTTAGGATTACCCAAGACATCAAAGGGAAAGGACTCCATTTTTGTTGTAGTGGATCGTTTTTCAAAGATGGCTCACTTTATTCCTTGCCACAAAGTGGATGATGCATGTCATATAGCAAACCTCTTCTTCCAAGAAGTGGTTCGCTTGCATGGGATACCTAGGACTATTGTGTCCGATAGAGACCCCAAGTTCTTGAGTCATTTTTGGAAGATCTTGTGGGGCAAGCTTGGTACTAAACTTTTATTTTCTACCACTTGTCACCCACAAACTGATGGTCAAACCGAAGTGGTTAATAGAACATTGGATCAACTATTGAGATGCTTTATTTAGGGAAACCCTAGAGTATGGGAGAATTTACTACCTCATGTTGAGTTTGCATATAACCGTGTAGTAAATTCTACCACTTCTCATTCTCCTTTTGAGGTTGTTTATGGGTTTAATCCCTTAACACCTCTTGATCTTCTTCCTATTCCCCTTCTTGAGGATGTTTTGTTCAAAGATGGTGATGAAAAGGCTTCTTTTGTGAAAACTTTGTATAAAGACATCAAGAAGAGAATTGAGAAGAAGGTTGGCAAGTATGCGGAACTTGCCAACCAAAGGAGAAAAGCATTGGTCTTTGATGAAGGTGATTGGGTTTGGCTTCATTTAAGGAAGGATCGTTTTCC
This sequence comes from Phaseolus lunatus, assembly GCA_013389735.1. Taxonomy (NCBI): domain Eukaryota; kingdom Viridiplantae; phylum Streptophyta; class Magnoliopsida; order Fabales; family Fabaceae; genus Phaseolus; species Phaseolus lunatus. The sequence continues at coordinate 14,806,559 of CM023867.1, forward strand.
TACTCAAAGGAAGTTCAAACTTATGCCTCGCGGAGATGGACCTTTCCAAATCCTCAAGAGGATTAATGACAATGCTTATGAGTTAGATATGCCTGATACATTCTTAGGTAGTCATACTTTTAATGTCAGCAATCTAACTCCTTTTTCTGTAGGTCTCTAGAATTCGTGGTCGAATTCTCTCCAACTCGGGGAGTATGATGGAGATAAAGCTCAAGAGGACATGGAGGCCAAACATCACGAAGAAGAAGAGGTTGAGGACGTTCATGGAGATCAAAGTCAACCTCAAAGGATCACAAGAAGCATGTTCAAAATATTAGGAGCTAGGGAACGTTTATTTTCCCTTTTTGTAATTTCATTATGTGAAGGTGCTTAGAGGAAAACATGAGAAACCTCTTGTGTTAAAGCATCTTTAAGTTTTTTAGTTAGGAGCATTAGGAGGGGGGTGCGTGAGTAAATAGGTGTAGAAGTTAAAATAAGAGGTGCCAAAGTGAGAAAAGAAATCACACCTTCCTCATGTCTTGTTAGGCGCCATTTTTCATTTGAATTTGGGGGGAATTTTGGTTTCTTTTAGCTTGCATTTCAGCACCTAAAAACTATAAATAGATGTGCTGCCCCTTGTATATGCAGATTGGAAATTATTAGGAAGAAAATTCTACTCATTTTTTTGAGAGCATTTGTGAGCACTTGTGTGTCTCTTCTTCCTTGCTTCATCTTTAGAGCTCTTGGAACTCAAGTGGCAGCATCACACTCTTATCTTGAAGCAATCCAACCTTCAAGTGGCGAGATCATCTCCAAGTCTCCTCTTCATAAGTCTTTTAATCCATTCTCCATTCCATTTCCTATTTTGTTCTTATCTTGCAATTCTATTCGGTGTTTTTTGTTCCTATTTCAAATCTGTCCAACATTTTTCATTTTTCCAGCACCTATGTTCTGTTTCTTTTCCTTTTTCTTGTATTTCAATCGGTTCAATTTGACAATAGATGGAACGTCTAATTGAGATTGTGTTTTGGCATTAGTTTTGGTGAGTTCTTGTCTTAGAACATTGATTCAATTCTAAAAGAAAGTGCTTCTCATATGACCAACTCAAGATGTCTCCTAAAAATGTCAAGAACTTTTCATATTATGTTCTTGAATTCACATCAGATGCTGTCATACCGACAAACTTCATGACGCCAAAGATCATGAAGTTGCCCTCCTCAGAAGGAGGGGTGATTGTGGTCAAATTCGACCAAAAGGCAGCAAGAAAATGTTACGAGAATAGCTTAAAGAACAAACGAGGGGTGTGTGTGGTTGCCACTCAACCCCAGAAAATGAAGAAGACTCATGTGTGGAGATCGCCGCTGATAGCCGATCTCAAGTCTTGTTTTAGTTTATGTATATTGTCTTTTATGAACAATGAAGGGGACACTCTTTTTTCCTCACAAGGGTTTTTTAACGAGGTCACCCAATGAAAAGTATTTGCGAAAGATGATTTGTCATGACATTTCTAGTGTTTTGCAGGAATATGGCCTTGCCCTAGGGACTCTCCAGGCGAGGGAACTTGAATATAGCCTTGCCTTGGGGACTCTCCAGGTGAGGGAACTTGAACAGGTACATAGCGACTCTCAAGTCGCAGCTCGCCACCGTTGTGGCTTGAGCATTGGAACAGTTACATAGTGACTCTCAAGTCGTAGCTCACCACCGTTGTGGTCTGAGCCATCAAACAATTACATTGCGACTCAGGTGCACCGACCCTTGGCTCAGTTAAATTCTGGACATGGGCACCCCTGATTGCAACTCGCCACCGTTGTGGCTCGAGCAACCGAACAGGTACATAGTGACTCTCAAGTTGCAGCTCGCCACCGTTGTGGCTCGAGTACCCGAACAGGTACATAGCGACTCTCAAGTCGCTGCTCGCCACCGTTGTGGCTCGAGCACCCAAACAGGTACATAGCGACTCTCAAGTCGCCACTCGCCATCATTGTGGCTCGAGCACCCGAACAGGTACATGGCGACTCTCAAGTCGCAGCTCGCCAACGTTTTGGCTCGAGCTCAGGTTTGAGAAGCCTCTCGCTATGAAGGGTTTCGAGCATAGGTATCTTGAATGGCAGCTCGCCAATGTTTTGGCTTGAGCTAAGAAAGATGGCTTCTGTCCCAGTCTAATACTGCGCTCAGGACCTCAGCCAGGATGAGTCGGGGTCAACCTTGCAGAAGAGTAATGATAGCATTCCTATGAGCTCTTCTTTGGATTTTGGAGTTCCTTGGTGATGATGGATGCGGAAGCTTATGGAGGAGGTGAGCAAGGCCTTCCTAGGAAGCATGGGTGCCTTGAAGGTGCATGAAGAGTGAGGAAATGGGGAGGTTTGGCCATGGACCTTGTGTTGGGCCTGAACTTGGGTTGGAACTTGGGCCTCTTCCATCATCCCCTCCTTCTTAAGAGGATCTGTCCTCAGATCTACAGGGTTGATCTCAAACAACAGCCTTATTCTTGCTTTGAAAACTATGCTTGTCCTCCAGGATCAAATATTAACCTACAATAAACATCAAAGAAAAGTGAGATAAGAAAATTAAGACTAGTGTATTCAAATAAAATAGTAAGAAAATAAGCCCCTTTGCTATTTTTATAAAAGTTTTGTTGGAAAGAAATAGGGCCCTTTACAAAAATATTTTTGCTTCCTTTGTGTTGTTCATTGCCCAAGATAAGCAACAACATCACAAAGTGTTGTTTTTGTGATTTTTGAAAATAAGAGTAAGCATCATGATTCAAAGGAAAAGGAGAGTTAAAGTTATTGCAATCCTCCTTTAAGGATTCTTTTCCCACTATGCTTGTAGGAGGTGTTGTAAGATACTCTTCATTCTTTCTAGATTCCTCTTCTTCTTTTTCAAACAACCCCTCACTTGGCTTTTCTGTGGAGGAAAGGTTTATATCTATATCTGGTTCAGCTCCAGACACAGATTTATCTTCAAGTATATTCTCACAAGGGTTTGCTGTGGAAGAAGAATTTAAGTCAATGCCTGGTTCAACTCCAAACAAAGGATTTTCCTTTAATTCTTTTTTCTTTTTCTCATTTTCTCTTTTTATTTTCATTTGTACTTGGTCCTTTACCACTTGTGAAGGTGTTAAAGGATAGAGTACAAACTTTTTCTCCCTATGGGTAAAAGTTATCTCGTTGGTAAGACCATTTTTCTTGTCAAATTGCCATGGTCTTCCCAATAAGATGTGGCAGGCTTCCATGGGTACTTAATCACATAAAATCTCATCTTTATAGTTCCCCACAGAAAGACTGATTTTTACCCGCTTATCTACAGTTAATTCCCTATCTTCATTTATTCACTGAAGTTTGTAAGGTTTTGGATGAGGTATTAATTGTAGATTAAGCTTTTCAACCATCCTAGTACTACAACAATTGCAGCAAGAGCCACTATCCACAATGAGAGAACAAATGTTTTCTGAAACTTTACATCTTGTATGAAAGATGTTCTCTCTCTGTGTTTCATGGTTCACACTAAGTTGATTGTTGAGGGTTCTTCTGATCATCATTAATTCTCCCTCACAAGGATATGCCCCCTCACTACTTTCCTTCTCTTCTTCCCCACTAGACTCTTCATCTTGGCTGCTATACTCATCCCTCCCTCTTAAGATCATGGTTCTCCTATTTGGGCACTGGGATGCTATATGGCCTCTACCAAAACACTTGAAGCACTGGGTGTCTCTACTGCGGGGTTGTGAGGTAGACACATCTTTTCCTACACTCTTGGGAGTTTCTTTGGATTTATCCTTTGAAAAACTATCCTCCTTTTCTCTTCTATACTCTCTCTTGGGATAAGAGTTAGAGTAGATTCCCACCCTTTGACTTGAAGTTTTGCGCAAATTTTGTTGTTCAACTTTAATGCAAAGTTGAACCAAATCATTCAAGTCTTGGTAGGGAAGAAGCTCTACTTTATCTCTTATCTCAAGGTTGAGTCCACTTAAAAACCGAGATATGGTGGTGACCTCTTCCTCTCTAATAGAGGCTCTCATCATGTATAGCTCCATTTTTTGCCTATACTCTTCCACACTCATGTTCTTTTGTTGGAGTCTTTGGAGCTTGTCCATTAGCTCCCTATGGTAGTAGGAAGGTATGTGGCGACGTCTTAGGGCTCCCCTAAGGTCATTCCAATACTCTATGGGAGGGTCCCTATGAAGACGTCTATCTCTCTCTAGAGAGGTCCACCAATACATGGCATTTCCTTGAAAACTAAGGGTGGCTAAGGGTACCTTTCTCTCTTCACTCACCCTATGACAAGCAAAGAGTTGTTCCACTTTCATTTCCCAATATAGGTAAACTTCTACATTGTCCTTACCATAGAAATGTGGTAGGTCTACCCTTACTTCCCTTGGGGCTTCTTCCTCTCTTTGCCTAAGTCTTCTAGGTGGTGGTTGGTAATACTCATGGTTTCTAATGCTTACCTCTCCTAGAGACTCTTGGAGTTGAGAATGAGATGCATGTGAATGAGATTTTTTTGAATTTTGTGATTTCTCTTTCCTTGCTCTAGCCAATTCATTGATTTTAGATTCATTTTTCAATTGTCTATATGAAAGATGTTGTACATCCTTGGCAAGTTGTTTCAAAAGAGATTTTATGGACCTTACATCACTTTCAATGGACTTGGAAGAGTGAGTAGACATGACTAGAACTTTGTGTATATAAATGTTTTACTTTTAAGAAAGAAGAGGAAAGTTAATGAAGGTAGCTTTCCAGGTAAGAGAGGTGAGTCACAATGGACTACTTAAATACCAAGTCTTGCCTTAGCCAAAAACTATCCCTCCAAAACCTTTACACAAGTCCTTCTTTAGGTAAAACACTTAGAACACAATGAGGATGAAGAAATCAAATTTTTAATGCAAGAAAACAATGTAAGCTATCAAAGCCTTAAACAAGATTAAACAAGAAATTAACGAAGTGATTAAAGCAAGTTGGTTCAATTAAAGCAATTAATAAAAACAAAATTAAGCTAGACGGCCTTAGGTGAGGCTTCTTGGACACTTGGAGCCCTTGAAGACACACTTACCGACTAATTGCGTGATTAACAATTAATTAACACAAGCAAGATTGCAAAGAAATTAAATGACACTCCCTTTGTTGCTTTTACTATTCGCACCCCTTTTGTTGTTCTTCTAGTTGCACCCCTTTTGTTGCTTTTCTACTTGTTGGGCCTTCCAAAGTGTGTGGTGTATTTGTAGTATGGTGTTTGTTGCTGCCCTTTGCCTTTGTTCCTCTTGGAATTAGGTCAATAAAATCTTCAATCCAGCACCTATTAAGCAAGCTAGACTCCCCTCAAGTCAAATTCTCACTCAACACGTACCAATTGATATTTAATCCACCAACAAGCTTAGAGGCCAAAGAAAGAAAGCAAGAAACAAATTAATTTGAAAAACAGTACCACACAAATGGAATTTAAATGTGACACAACTAGAAAGAGTTCAAATGAAATTAGACAAGCAAATAAAAGGTACTCAAATAATGGATGGCACACAAAAAGGAACCTAGGAATAGCACTAGATTTGATTTAAAAACCAAAAAATAGCACCACAGAAAAGCACAAATTATTGTGGTCCAGAAAGCATATCTTTAAAAGATTTATGCTGAGCTGACCCTTTTGTATTTGCTTCTGAAAATTGAGACACAATCAGAATAAGATCTTAACAAACTTTTGGCGTTGGTTTCACTCCAAACACATGTACCAATTAATTTTGGTAAATTTTATAAAATCAGTGCTCAGAGCTGCCAGCTGGAACGTCAGGATTGCACACTTTTTTTGTAATATTTATCTTTTTTTTTCTATTTCTTCTTTTCAGATGGTTCTTTTTTTGTCCTTTTGCTAACACCTCAAATTTGTGAAATCCAGAGGCTCAGAAATTTTTGATGATGTATGTGATTTTCATAAATCAAAACAGTCAGCACAGAAAAGTGAAAAACAAGGGGTTCTAAAAACTGGAATGAAAAACAGAATGATATACCTTAAAAACACAATGGAGTTAATATGATGGAATTTGTGTGGATCTAACACACAAATAAGAACTCAAACTAAAATTAAAAATACACCAAAGGATCAACACAAAACAGATTTCAGATCAAACATTCAGACCAAAAACAAGAAACAAATAAATCAAAAAGAGTACTACTAGGATTTGATGACAAATATGGAAACACATGACTTAGACAAAACTTATGGATTCATAAAATGAAAAGACACAAGAACATCATATGACCCAAATGAAATTTCAAGCAAGACTCAAATACCTGAAAATAAAAACAGCAACACAAATATATCAAGAATCCTACACAAAATTGAAAATAGATGTTCAAGCACAAGTTTGAACAAACCCACCAAATGAAATGAATAAACAAGCATTCAAATCATATTAAAACACAAAAAACAGCAAGACAACTTGGAATAAAGATGAACTACTTGGAGAAAAGAAGAACTCAAAAAGAAAATGAAAAGAGATACTCATCTTTGAAGAACCATAGCTCTAGATACCAAATGATAGCATTCCTATGAGCTCTTCTTTGGATTTTGGAGTTCCTTGGTGATGATGGATGCGGAAGCTTATGGAGGAGGTGAGCAAGGCCTTTCTAGGAAGCATGGATGCCTTGAAGGTGCATGAAGAGTGAGGAAATGGGGAGGTTTGGCCATGGACCTTGTGTTGGGCCTGAACTTGGGTTGGAGCTTGGGCCTCTTCCATCAAGTAAGGCACCACAAAGGTGTTCAAAGAAGAATGTGTAAAGGAAAATGTCAAAGTTTGGCATGACCAAATGATGGAGATCAAGTAGAAGAGGATTTCACTAATGGAGGAAGAGGTCATCCACCCAAGCATTTAAAATTCTTTTTACTAGTCTTCTTAAAAAGTAGAACATTTTGGGTTCTCTTGAAAATTCAAAAGATAGTAGTATAAATAAATCTTTGTAAATAATCTTATATAAATTTGTAAATAATATAGAAATATCCTTAGGAGTATGCCAAAGAGGAAAACCAAAAGGAACCTCTAAATGTAAGGCATTTTAGGCACTTTCTTTAGGAAAAAGTGGAAAAAGTGACTTTTCTACTCCTTTCTCTCTTAGGCACTAGAAGGAGTTAGAAGAGTGACTCTTCCCACTCCTTCCCCTTTGTAACATGACCAGCCCTCTCCATTATAAATAGAGGTGCTTGGTATTTTGAATAAAAAAAGTTGAAAGTTAGAAGAAAAGAAACTATCTTGAAATTGAGAAAGAGTGAGTTTGTGAGACTTGTCTCTTCTTCTCCTTCATGTCTTATCTTGTGAGCTTTGGAGACTCTCAAGTGGCGGCACCACCCACTCATCTTGGAAGAACCACCCTCCAAGTGGCGTGAATCACATCTCCAAAAGGCTACAACCACATAAGTCATTTCTATTCATCTTCTAAAAATACCCATTTATGTTTTCTTGTAGTTTTTCCATTTTTAATCGGTTCAATTTTTTCCATGAGTTGTTTCCTTTCATTTGCTGCCATTGTTCTGCACTTTGTTTGGTTTATTTCCTTGTTTTCTTGCTGTTTTAATTTCGTCCAAACCATGGGTTTCCATATACATGTGTTGTTCTTGTTTTCCATCCATGGGTTTTTTGTTCTTTGATGAGTTTCTTGTGATTTTCTAATTCCTATTGAATTTCAATCAGTATTTTCACTTCTTCTTGGTGTTCTTATGATGTTCTTGTGTTTCCTTTGAAGTTTGGTACTGTTCTTGAATTACCCATTCATATTCCATTGTTATCTTACACTACAAGTTACCTATTCATGTGTTTTTAGTATGAACCTTTGTTTTCTTGAGTAGAAACTCTATTAATTGCTCTTTAGAATTTTGATCCTAATTCTTGAAAGTGTCATGAATACAATGAAACCTATATCAACTCAACCCAAACCAAGAAAGGTTCATGAGAGACTCACATCACCAAAGTATGAGAAAAGTGGGAGGCCCACTACAACCATGAGGTACAAGTTCTTATGTGAATAGCTCTGTCAAGGGCACTATTTGATTGGTATAATAGTTGCATCAGTTACTTGAAATGCATTACCTTGCTATGTTTGGATTTGTTATTAAGTCATAGTATTTGCATTGTATAAGTGTGAGGTAATCGAATCCATGATGCTTGTGTCTATTAGAAGCATGCATTATCACCATACAGGTCGAGGCATAGCATGAGGGCATAAATAAACTATTCATACATATATGCATAGTATTGGAAATTGTTTTTGAAGGTTACAGAAGGAAGCATCAGCGGCAACGCTTTTTAGTCGCTGATGTGGACATGTGAACGCTGGCGAGGAGGTCGCCATAGGCGAGCAACTTAGTCTCTTCATTGAGCTTGCTGAAACAAGCTCAGCTCGAGACTGGGGGGCTTGTGTAGTGGACCAGAGTCCAGAAGGACTATTTGCGATTTACTCCTTAAAGATAAAAGATAATGTTCCCAGTGATATTCCAGTTGAGATTTTATTCTCTCTAGAGCAGTTGCATATGTTATACGTAAAAGTATGTAAACGTACTTGAAACAGATTTAATCCTGGGGAATGATATCCAAGTTGATATCTAGGTGGTTATTCTATTAGGGTTTGTTGCACTCCAAGGAGATAGAATTCCACATAGTTGTGTTGTTAAGATTACACACCGTAACAGAATTCTCTCCCATTGAATATTATCTCACTAGAGATAAGATTCTCATATGGGAAGTTGGTTACCAGTGGTAACCTAATGACACTCTATAAAAGGGGCTTAAGGTCCCAAGTGAAAGTACGCAATTTTGAATACACTTTTTGAATACTGAAGCTATTTGTTTCTTATTCTTTCATAAAGCCCTTACTGACTTGATCGTCGGAGTGTGATCGGCCGTAAGGGCGCCCTTTATCTCAACAGGAACAACATCCAAACAACCAAGGAAGGCATAGATTCCAGCAGAGATAGGCGGAGCCCAAATCACTCATCAGAGTCAACTGACGACCAAGTTAACCGGCAAAAACACTCACCCAAACATAAAAGGAAGAATTACTCTAAGAGTGACTATAAGAGAGTTACTTTATATCTTCAACTTCTATTTGTTTTTCTTAATCTGACAGTTTTAATAAGTAATTACTTTTAACCGTTTGATTAAGAGAAAAGAATGAAAGGTGGAGGAAGTAACTTTTTAGAATTACTTCAAATATATAAAACAAATAAACAATAAAAGAAGTGAAAAGGAATAGCAAACAACAAAGCTTCATATACACATACATATTTGGTGGTATCCTCCAATAACCTACAGAGTTGAGTAGCTTGGGTGAAAAACACCAGAATGATACATGTTTCCACCGGAATTAAGTTCACGAATGCAATCCCAGTTGCAAGTGACCACACTTTGACAAATTCTTGGATGATAGATGCCAAGTAATCTCCATTTGTATCCCGACAAACGCAATGTACCTCTACAGAGTGTCCTAGAAATGCATTAAATTATAATTATTACAATATATTATCACAAGAAGATAGGGAAGAATAATTTTATTATTTTCTTAGATTTCTGAAGTTTTGTGTCTGTGTAATGTGTGCATCAGCCTATCAGTCTCAACATCAAAGAGAGACACAACACTACCACTTGCTGCAGCCAGAAATTGACTAACCCTTGGCTGAAACCTAACCTGGGTAGATCTTCCGGCTTGATTAATTTAATATCGTTTAGAATTTAGAATAAGCCTAATTCATAATATCTTGAAAATAACTAAAAGTAAATCACGGTTACTACAGTTATAACAATGCCTACTAATAAATCCTACAACCTTATTTTACACCTTATCATTGATGTAAAGGACCTTAGATTATGCTGTAAACAATGTAAAATAGTGAGTATTCTGTATAACATAACATGCAGATTCGTAGTTTTAGATGAGTAAAGTGAAATTTACTGATTCGTACCTTCAAACCCCACACAACCAACTATACTACTGTAGAAAAAGCGGAGCTCCAAATGCTAAGGAATCCATATCTTCAGAAGCCACAACATAAACCTATAATATATCAAACATTCAGCACAAATTGTATCGAAAGTTTATATTAAGGGAAATGTTGACAATTAATTTGAAGGAATGAGTTGATCCCGAACACCACTACCACTGGAAACACCGTCTGAACCGTAATCTGGCGACCGAAGCCAGTGCAAGTCTAGCCCATCGTCATCTTCGCCGATCCTTTTCCGTCCTCGTTAGATATCATCACTCTCCTTATCCTCTTTATCAATACGTAGAACTTCATCTCCGCATTGGAGGCAAATTTGTTTGCATTGCGGAACGGTGCAGTGCGACAGAAGAGAGTAGTGGCATGTGGAACGAGAGGCGGAGGATGGGTCATCGGAGGGAAGGGGGAAGAGAAGAGGGAAATGATTAACGCGAAAGAGAAGAATAAACTAATTAAAAATTTGGGGAAATAAAAAGTAAAACAAAGTTTGAAGTAGATTTAAATTATTTTTCTGAGGTTTTTTAAAAATAATTTTTTACTAGCGGGAACACCTGTGTATCCGTATTTTTTATTTCTATCATATAATTTTACCACCACCATCAATTACTTCCCTCCATATTCTCCATCTCTACCACCTCCTTTATTTTTAACTCTCAATCAAATTCCAAGACGAACCATTTTTTTTTCTATTCACAAACAAACTACGAACATTTTCCTACACTCTCCAATGGATGTAGAACTATATGCAACTACATCAAATCCTTACACACCGACTTGAAGCAACTTTTGAACTTCTATCTGCGACGCCATTCTCCTTTCCTCCCCCAGATTCCTTTTCTTCTAAGATTTGACCCGAGGGTTTATGCTAGGCATGTCGGCTGCCGTCGATGAGAACAAATCTTTGTACCAAGCCAAAGTTTTTGTGATGGCATCCTTGCTCTACTTCTCTAACTTCACACTTAGCCGTGTGTTCTGCCCTGGGCGGCCAATCTACCACTCTATAGTCTCTTTCTCGAGCACTACCCATGGGTCATCGTTTGGATGAGGATCAAAATTGACGATATCGATTATACAATTCACGTCCATTTTTCTTCTCAGAATGAGGGAGAACGGCCTTCAAGCTGGTGGCATAGCAGTCTTAGGCTATCTTTTGATTCATCCTTACAATTGTTATTCCTCCTCCCTCGGTCGAAAACTTCATCACCAAGTGCGCGATTGACACCACTACCTAACTAATTTATGGAGGGTCTTACACAAATTTACCTTATCTTGATGGTCTTATGCTTTCGATCTCCCTCCCCAAATTTTGTGTATAAATTGATGTATCCTCGATTATTGACACGTTTTCCAGAAAAGCCAACAATCTACTCATCATGCAGTATGACGACATCCTAGGAGAGTCCCATCTTTCAGAAAGTTTTCATGTACAGGATATCCACCAAGCTGCACTGAGCAATGAGAGTCTTCATGACCATGAAGTTCGCTACTTCAATCGTGATAACCATAAGGTCATCATGCTCGGGATCAATCCCTCGAAAATCTTCATCGACAAAATACATTGTTGGCATACTCCGTTTTGGCTTGACCTCGACGATGTTTACGGATCTTAAGCTTCTTGGGTGGCGCTTCCGAGAAGAGTAAGTTAAACCTCCTCCTACGAACCCTCCAACAATCGTATTAATTAGGGCCAAAACGTCCTTAGTCCCGTGACCTGTCCCAATCCCTTCTTGATGGGAGATCTCGTCTATTTGGGTCCGTCTTCCCCAATCCTCTCTAGCTTTCACAAATCATCTTAGGTGGCCGAAGATACAACCTAATTAGCCAAGCAGATGACCAAGGACACAAACGACAATTCACACTGTGATCATTCATCTCAGTATGCAAAGTCAGACCTCACAAAACCTCGAGAGAGCATCAACAGAAGAAGAACCAAATATAAAACAGAATATCACAAGTTCTTCCTTCTTATCTTTCCACAAGAGAAGTTATGTAAATAAATTGGGCTCACTTTGGGGGTCCAAATAGAATAATAAACTAGAGTAGGGTGTGCTTAGTAATTTGAGTAGGGTGTGCTTAGTAATTGGTGCAGGGTGTGCTTAGTAATTTGAGTAGGGTGTGCTTAGTAGTTTGGACTTATGCGAGGCCCACCTTTCATGAGAAGTGCTTATAGGTTTGGGATTACCTCAACAGGTTTGGGGCAATGGTGGTGAGGCTGCACACCAAGGACGAGGATATTGTGGTGCACGCCTTCAAGAAGGGGATTCTGCCAGGACCCTTCAGCGAGTCACTCATCAGGAATCACCCCAAGACTTTTGGCGATATTAGGCGTTGGGCTGTCGCTCACATTGCAGCGGAGGAGGAACTCACTGAAAAACGTGAGAGCATGGCTCCCTCGCGATCACGAGTGCCCAGTCATCCTCAACACAAGGCCAGGAAGCCCCAGACCAGGGCACGCGCGAAGGAGGATGTGCCCCCCAGACATGACTTCCTGGTGGAGTTGAAGGAGCTGATCGCTATCCCTAACGTAGCGAAAAGATTAAAGATGCCCCCAAAGACAGATAAGAGGCTGGGGCCCAGCAAGAACGCATGGTGTGAGTTCCACCAAGCTTTTAGCCATCCCATCCGCAACTGCTTGGCCCTAGGTCACCAGTTGGATGAGTTGGTGAAGAGTGGATTCTTGAATGACTACCTGCAGGAGTCGCAGGGGGGCGAGGTGGCAGTGACCTCGAGAACTGATCAAGGGCACGAGGTGCCCATACATGGTAAGATTCACACCATCTCAGGAGGGTTCTCAGGAGGAGGGTGTACCTCATCACAACGGAAGAAGTATGCACGATCGGTGATGGCGGTGGAGGCATACGAGGAAGATCACTTCCCAGACGTTGACCTCACTTTCACGAGGCAGATCGCCAGGATGTTGTCCCTCATGACAACGATCCAGTGGTGATATCAGTGGTAACTGTGGGAAGGAAGGTGCATGGGGTGCTTGTGGATCAAGGAAGTTCTGTCGATGTAATATTCTGGTTGACCTTCAACAAGCTGCAGTTGTCTCCAGACCAGTTAAGACCCTACATTGGTTGCTTATATGGATTTGCTGGAGATCAGGTTGAGGTGCGAGGGCACATAGAGCTGAGGACCACCTTCATGGATGGAGTGGCTTCTCGTACAAAGAACATCAGGTAACTTGTCTTAAACGCCCCCTCAACTTACAATATATTATTGGGCAAACTAACCCTGAACGGGTTGGGGGCGGTGGCGTCGACAAGGCATATGAAGATCAAGTTGCCTTCTATGGAAGGATTAGTGATCACTATTAGGTCAGATCAGAAGGATGCTAAGAAGTGTTACGAGAATAGTCTCAAGACAAAGAGAGGGGTGTGCACCGTGACCACCCAACCACCAGGTGGGGTGTGCACCATTGTTGACCAGCCCCGAGGAGGAGAAGGGATCACACGAGCAGAGGTCGCCCAATAAAGACGACCTAAGCCAGCTGAAGACATCCTGGAGAGGGAGATTGGAGGTAAGGTGTTCAAGCTTGGCAAGTCTTTATGCCAAGACACGCAGGACTAGATTGCAGGGGTCATATAGCGACACATGGATGCCTTTTCATGGTCCACCTCGAACATGCTTGGGATCGACCCCGATTTCCTGTGTCATCGCTTTGTGATGGATCCCCAGGTTGGACCTGTCCGTCAGAGAAGGAGGAAGTTCAATGAAGAAAGGAGACAGGTGATCAAGGAGGAGACACATAAGTTGTTGAGGGCTGGTCACATCTAGAGATCCAATATCCGGAGTGGCTAGCGAATGTGGTGCTAGTGAAGAAAGCCAATGGGAAGTGGAGGATGTGCGTAGACTTCACTGACCTCAACAAGGCGTGCCCAAAGGACTCCTATCCCCTACCAAGTATTGATGCCTTGGTGGACAGTGCCTCGGGCTGCAAGCTGCTCAGCTTCCTGGATGTCTTTTCTGGCTACAACTAGATCAAGATGAATCCCATGGATAAGTGCAAGACAGCGTTCATGACCAAATTGTCTTGCTATTGTTACACAGTCATGCCCTTTGGGTTGAAGAATGCAGGTACCACCTACCAGAGGCTGATGGACAAGGTGCTTGCACCTATGATAGGACGCAATGTGCAAGCCTATGTAGCTGACATGGTGGTGACCTCGCAGGTGAAGGATCAGCATGTAGCTGATTTGGAAGAGCTATTCACAACAATAACTAAGTACAAGCTGAAGCTGAACCCAGAGAAGTGTGTTTTCGGGATACAAGCAGGCAAGTTTTTAGGCTTCTTACTCACCGAGCATGGGATAGAGGAAAATCCTGATAACTGTGCTGCAATCCTCGCTATGAGAAGCCCGACGTCAGTGAAGGAGGTCCAGTAGTTAAAAAGGCAGATGACCGCTCTATCCAAATTTGTATCAGCTGGGGGAGATAAAGGTCATCCTTATTTTCAGTGCTTGAGGAGGAACAGTAGGTTCTTGTGGACCAAGGAATGTGAGGAAGCGTTCCTCAAGCTGAAGGAATACCTGGTCAGTCCATCGGTGTTGTGCAAACCACAGCTTGGCACTCCACTGCGTCTATATTTTGCAGTCACTGAGAGGGCAGTGAGTTCAGTTCTTGTGCAGGAGTAGGACCAGCTTCAGAAGCCGATCTACTTTGTGAGCAAAGTATTGTAAGGGCTTGAGGTGAGGTACCAAGCCCTAGAGAAGGCAACACTGGTAGTGGTGTTCTCAGTGAGGAGGCTTCGCCACTACTTCCAGAGCTTTACAGTGGTGGTGATGACAAACCTACCCATTCGAAAGGTCTTGCAGAAGCCAAATGTAGCGGGAAGAATGGTACGCTGGGCTGTAGAATTGTCAGAGTTCGACATACAGTATGAGCCAAGTGTATGCTGATTTTGCAGCCGAACTGTCCTCGGCAGAAACCCACCACAAGGAGTCTGACTTCAGATGGGTGCTCTCAGTAGATGGGTCTTCTAACCAACAAGGCAGCGGTGCTGGCGTGATCTTGGAAGGACCAAAGGGGCTATTGATTGAGTAGGCCGTGCGGTTCGCTTTCTAGGCCAGCAACAACCAGGCAGAGTACGAGGCCCTAATCGCTGGGATGTTGTTGGCCAAAGAGATGGGTGCGTAGAGTCTGCTAGCCAAAAGTGAATCCCTATTGGTCACAGGCCAAGTGGCAGGAGAGTACCAGGCCAAAGACCCTCAAATGGCCTCCTACCTAGAATACGTCCAAGTGTTGCATAAATCATTTGCAGCATTTGAGTTGGTGCATGTCCCTAAAGAGCAGAATGCCTGAGCCGACTTGTTAGCAAAACTCGCTAGCTCGGGTAAGGGGTGCAGACAGAGGACGGTCATCCAGGAGACCCTGAGGACACCTCGCACCTACACTGCTGACAATTTGGTAGGAGTCCATCAGATTAGCAAGTCAGATGGTGGGAATAGGAGTCATTAGTCGTTGACTCAGGAAACCTTGAAAACGCCAAGGGTCAATGCGTATCCAATCTTGGGGGAAGAATCGTCGCAGGTTAGCCTGGTGTAGAGAGGAAAAACGTGGATGACGCTTTATAAGCGCTACCTAGCTGATGGAATGCTTCTAATTGAGCCAATGGAAGCGAGAAAAATAAAGAAGAACTCAACTAAGTACACACTCATTGATGGGAAGTTGTACAGGCATGGGTTTTTCCACCCCATCCTGATGTGTGTACATGGTGAGCAGTGCACGCGAATAATGGCGGAGCTCCATGAAGGAATATGCGAAAGCCATATTGGTGGTTGTGCTTTGGCATCCAAGGCCATTCGCGCAGGGTACTATTGGCCAACAATGAGGGAAGACTGCACGACGTACGCACAGCAGTATAAGTAATGTCAACTATATTCTGACTGGCACAAGGCGCCGCTAGAAGAGCTCAGGTCGATATACAGTCCTTGGCCATTCCACACTTGGGGGATCGATATTCCGGGGCCTTTCCCTTTGGCTATGCGACAGATGAAGTGCCTCGTGGTTACCATAGAATATTTCACAAAGTGGATAGAGGCCGAGCCAGTAACACAAATCACAGCCCATAAGGTCCAACATTTCGTGTGGAAGAACATAGTGTGTCGTTTCGGTGTACCCAAGCATTTGGTGTCTGATAATGGCACTTAGTTTGCGAGCCAACAGTTGGGGAAGCTATGTATGGAGTTGGGAATCAAGCAGGTGTTTGCATCAATCGAGCACCCTCAGATTAATGGGCAGGTCAAGTCAGCCAACCGAGTCCTGCTCAAAGGGTTGAAGAGAAGGCTGGAGAAAGCCAAAGGAACTTGGGCAGAGGAGGTTCCCAAAATTGTGTGGGCTTACAACACTACTCCTTAGTCCACCACCAAAGAGACACCCTTCAGCTTGGTGTATGGTTCAAATGCTATGATCCCTGTAGAGATCTAGGAGAGCTCGCCATGCTTTCAGAATTTTGTGGCTGAAGAATCCAACGAAGAAAGAAAGGTGAACCTGGACCTCCTAGATGAAGTAAGGGAAGAAGCGGGAATCAAAGCTGAAGCATTAAAGAGAAGGGTGGAACTCAAGCACAGTTCCAAGTTGAGAGCTCGATAGTTTCAGGTCGCTAGCTTGGTAATGCGGAAAGCCCATCCCTACCAGATGGAGAACAAGTTGTCCCCCAAGTGGACTTGTCTGTTCAAAGTGACAGAGGCCCTTGGAAATGGGGTGTACAAACTCGAGACTTTAGAGGGTGGGCCGATTCCTCGTACATGGAATGCGACTCACCTTAAGTTTTATTTCAGTTAAGTTGTAATGTTGTACACAGTTTAGGGGACACTCTTTTTTCCCTTATAAGGGTTTTTAATGAGGTCACCCAATAAAATTTTCAATTGAAGTATATTCTTGAATATTTTGTACAATGCAGTTAATTAAGAACACTTGCAGTTAGAGGTCTCAAAAGTGGAAAGGCAGGTTCGCATAGAACACCTCCCCTTCGAGTGAGAACACCGAAGTTGAACAAAAGGGTTTGCCAGTTAAATCCTCCCTTGCCTGCGGGCGATGAGAGGTCAGTTAAAAGTCGTCGGCTTGGGTTAGAAGTCTCGGAAGCGGGAAAGGAAAGTTCACAGAGAACGCCCCCTTTCGAGTGAGAACGCCAAGGACGACTCACAGCAATGAAATCCTCCCTTGCCCTGAGCGAGGAGAGGTTAGGTAAATACAAATCGATGTTAGAGGTCTCGAGGGGGTAAAAGGAAGGTTCGCAAAGAACACCTTTCCCTTGAGTGAGAACACCTAAGTCGAACAACATGGTTCACCAGTGAAATCCTCCCCTGCCTATGGGTGATGAGAGGTCAGCTAAAAACACCCCTGCCTATGGGCAATGAGAGGTCAGTTAAGAGACAGTTTGTGTGTTAGAAGTCTCGAGGTGGAAGAGAGGTGTTTGCAGAGAGCACTTCCTACTCGAGTGAGAACACCAAGGTTGAACGATGTGGTTCATCAGTTAAATCCTCTCTTGCATGGTGCAAGGAGAGGTTAGTGAAGAGTTGTCCAATTGGGTTAGAGGTCTCGAGGTCAGAAAGTGAGTCAAAAGAACCCTTTTCCCCTTGAGTGAAAACGTAAAAAATGGACAAAAAAGCAACATAGTCCACCAGTACAATTGTTGAAGCATTTCTCTGCGAGAAGGGGTCACCTATAGTGGGTTCTCTTACCCTCGATTGATGACTACATCTATCAGTCAAAGTTAAGCATGCTACCTATGGGGCGATTCTCTGTCGAAGAGGTTGTTTACCAAGTATGCCAAGGTAGTCAAACAACAATCGAGTACTGAAGATACAGGTCGTGCAAAGGAAACATGAAGTGCTCAATACAAATCAGTTGTTCACAAGACAGTTATATGCACAAGGTCAAATATTATTAGATTAAAATGGTGATTACAAGAAGTTTAACTATTTAATACAACTGCTCAAGAGATCTACTTGGGGACGATATTTCCGTCGACAACCTGTATTAATACAGAGAAAGGCAAGAGGTCCATCTTAGGATGCGTGCAGGAACATGAGCAAGGGCATTGCCAAACACCTCCCCATAGGCGTCAGCGGCATCTTTAGTCAGCTCCGCCTCTATCTTCTTGAGCAGTTCAATTTGTTGGGCAAGCTCCTCCTTCACTTTACCCAGCTGAACCTCTTGATTTGTGGCCCTCTCCTCCAGCTTGGCCATTTTCACTTGGACCCCCTCCAATTGTTCTTCCAGATCGATGACTTTGTTACGGAGGGGAAGGATCTTGGCATCTAGCTGGAGGGTCTCCTGCCCCCTTGTCGAAAAGGAGTTTCTTGGCCTCCTTCTCTGATTGGTGGAGATTTCTCAACTCCTGATTCATGGCAGTCTCACGCTTGGTAGCCATTTGGACCTGGAGGGCCAACTTCTTCTTCAACTGGCCATTTCTTCCCTCAGCCCCACCTTTGCCTCCGCCTGGTTTAGTAGAACGCTGGAGGTAGCAAGGAATTCACCAAGGCTCAGACTCATTCGGTCCCTCAGTGAACCCTCGTCCAAGGCTTCCAACGCTTCTTTGACAGGAAGGCGTCTGAGGGCATGTTGGAGGATTGAGGGAAGCTTGGGAGCAGGAGGCGCTTGACCATCTTTGGGAGCATTCTGCCCCCCACCTTCGATCGCCAGGAGTTGCTCAAGAGGAGAGGAGGCGCTTGGGGGGTGCTCCCTGAAGGATAGGGGTTGCACCTCGGTAGCGGAAGAGGTCATCGCAGCAACCCCCACCCTAGCCCTTTGAATATGAGGCCTGACTTAGTGTCTTCCCCCTCAGAGACCACCACTGCTGCTACCCTTTTTTGTTTGTCATCGAAGATGGGGCCTGAGGTAGTAGCAGCAGGGGAAGAAGGACCAGTAGGACTTAAGCCACCTGCCATGCAACGACCCAGTAGATCGGCCAGTCTCTTCTTCTTCTCAGCATTGAGCACCATATCTGCGACAAACAACAAGTGTGAGATACAGTGCAACACACAAAATTACTCAGCATAAACAAAGGTAAAGACAAGAAAGAAAAGCAAGTACCAATGTAGATGCTGAGGGTTTCGGTGTCGTACTCGTGCCTAATCAGTTGGGTAGTGTTAAGCACTACTGCACAACTAGAGAGAAGATGGCACAAGTCGCGGTCGTAGGGGGCCAGCTCCTTAAGACCTCGGGGTTTCTTGAACTTTAGTTTTCCAACCCAATACAGGGGAAACTCGTCGAGCAGAGTGGGGTCGTAGGAGCTGCAGCACACCCTAAAGAACTTCCTTTTGAAGCCCTTGTAGGATTGGTGGAAGAGAGTCAGGAGGACTCTCCTTGCCACCCCGTTGAGGCTTACCCAAAGCCTCTTCCCGGGACTCTTCGTCTCGAAGAAATGGAGGAAGACGTCCACGGAAGGAGGGAACCCCAGGTGGTTGCACAGAATGGAGAAGGCCCTCACAAAGGCCCAACTGTTGGGGTGCAGTTGGGCAGGTGCCATGTTCAGTTCTGTGAGGAGGGCCCTCTCAAACCTAGTGAAGGGCAACCGGACCTTGACCCGTTTGAAGATGGTGGCATAGAGGAAGAAGAAGGGTTCTCCATCGTTGGAGCGATCGTCAACGCACACTGGTTCACCCTCTGTACAAGGTCGAACTGAGACATACGCGTCGCACTCCCTGCCAAAGACACGCCCCTTGACCTCGTTCTCGTCATCCCTGTGCTTCCTGAGGTCTTCACAGGTGGTGAGTGTAAGGACCTGTAAAATTAAATTGGAATAAAAAGGGATATATTTTAAATAAATTCTAAGTATGTTTTTATTTAAAATAAAAGGAAGGAAAGTGTAGTTTAGAAGACTATAAAATTTCCTGGTTAGTACATAATCGCCGGTCGCCTACTACGCATGATCGCCAGGCGCGCGAGGCATGTGGACGTCGCCAGGGCGCGAGAGGCATGTAGGCATCACCAGGGCGCGAGAGGCATGCGGGCGTCGCCAGGGATAGACATCGGTCGTCTCCCAGAGAGAGACATCGGTCGTCCGCCAGTATGAGACATCAGTGGATAGTCATCGCGCGAGCGGTCATCGGTGGAAGGTTATCGCGCGATGTCGAGTTTCACACAGATGAGGTGGGACCCAGGCTCTCAACAGGAGACGTACTGCACGCGCGACACGTAGACAAAAAGGGTGGTTCAGAATAGTGACCTCAGAGTGTTAGCCTGCGCAGCCTGCGCAGAGGCACGCATAGACGTACTGTTCAGGGAAGCGTACACGCAAACTTCCCTGCAGAGTGGGTGGTGGCAGCGGCTTTTGTGGACAAGTTGGCTTAAGATACAAAAACCCACTTCTGAGAGGAAAAAAAGAACGTTGCACTGGTTCAAGAGTGAAAGAGTGAGCTCACCTTCATCCTTCTCTTTTCTCTCCTTCGTGCTGCGTTTCAGGCAACCTCAAGCACCAGTGCGACGAGCGACGACTGCCCTTGGACACTTGGGAGGTTCTCTGCAAGTTCTCCAGACCGGGACACTAAAACAGAGTGAAGGCATCTTTAAGCTTCGTTGGGTTTCGGAGTTTTTGGAGTCTTGCGTAAGTCCAGGTAAGGGAAGCTAGCTTTATTTTCAATAAAAGCCGTAGATTTGCTGTTTCTGAAGTGAGGGCGACGTGGTCGCCGGTTTCATATTCTTTTTCATGATGTTCTGTTCTTATGTGTTTGGGCGACGTGATCGCCAGTTTTAAATACAGATTTCGACAACCCCCTGTTTTGGACGTGATCGCCGGTTTTGGCGTTGTTTTTCGAACTCCCCTGTTTTAGTGCTGTTTGAAAACTGTTTGAGATTTAAATGTGAAATACATGTGATATTTGAAAATCTGAACCGTGGAATGAATGTTGCTGTGACTGAATCGTTCATTCAGTGTTGTATGATGTATTGATTGTTGTGAATGTGGGATCAAGGCATAGTATTTTCAGGAAAGAAAATACCGTGTAAGATCGTGTGAAATGTGTATTGACTAGGGGCTTGTCTAGAAGGAGATATCCTGACTCTACTGATATAATGGAATCACATAGACGAAGTTATTCAGTTGTGGAGAGTCGAAGGAGGTTCATATGAATGGGTGAGTCGTGTGAAAAAGAACGAGCTCGGCCTGTTATATGAATTAACCCTGTCATACCGGGAGAGTGATGATATTGAGACTATGTATGCGCATGGCTGTGTGGATTTCACAGCGACCCTGTGTGGATTTCACAGTGGTGTGGTATGACAGGTGCAGATCTCTGGGCCTGAGTCAACGCACGAGTCTTCCGGAAATGGAGTCATGTGTCTATATCTTGTGAGTCAGTGGAAAGTCTGACGTGTGAACCATGAATATTGAAAGTAGCGAATAGACACTTGACGAGTTTGTGGAATATGGAAATGTTGATGGTTGAAACTGATCTGGATTATGAATGGCGTGAAGATTCATGTTTTCTATTGATTTAAAGTTTCATATTTAAGGCTTTTAAAACATCTAGCTTACCCTTTGTATTGTTATGTGGCTGTTTTCTAAAACCTGTGATGATCGTGTATTTTTGCACGGGAGCAGACGAGGTTGCAGGAAGTAGAGCTCATCAGTGAGTGGTCGCCGGAAGGAGATCGCCTATTTCTATTTCTGTTAGGCGATCACCCTTTTTCTGTTGTCTGATAGGAGATCGCTCTTTTCTGATGGGAGATCGCCCTTTTCTGATACGAGATCGACTGTTTTTCTTTTGATGTAATTTTGTTTACGTTTTTGGAAAAATCTGACCGAGTATGTATTAAACTCCTTGTGAGGAGAAACTTCATTACATATATATAATTATGTTCACTTCAATATATTTGTTTACCTTTAATTTCATTTTATGAATATGAATTGTATTTTGGCGGGATGTTACAGTGAGTTTTGAGGTCTTAGCGAGGAGTTCCTCAGGGGTCCAGGAGTAGAGGGCTTTGTAGTCGACTAAGGGAGGAGGGTTGGAAGTAGTTTTTGTTCTTGCCATCTCGAATCTAAAACAAAATGAGAGGTAAGAGGATGGAAAACAAAGGTTTAGAAGAAAGCTATGTTGTGTTTCAAACGGTGGACAAAGACTTAAAGACGAAGAACACAAATAGAGTAGAAGAACATAAACCTTAAAGTGCAGAAATCATAAACAGTCCCAAAACAATTATAGCATGTAATGGGTAACAGAATCGTAAAGTAAAGGCAGGCCAAGGACTAAAAATCATACCTTTGAGCAAATGAAGACGAAGGGCTATGAGAATTGAAGTGGGGGTGGTAGCATTCGAGAGAAGATGATGCGTAAGAGAGTTTGAGTGAAAGTGATGGAACAATGCTGAGGTTCGGATTTTTGAAGGGGTTTAACGTAGGCAAGGGAGCGCAAACGTTAAGAAGCCTTAGCTATTTATCTAGCCACATGTCCACAGATTAAGGAAGTATGGTGAGACGTCTCTTCAGTGCACTGTTCATGTCCTTTCACTCAAAGCAACGTAGGTCGCCCGAGCCGATGACTTAGTCTCTTTGTTGAACAAGTTAACAGCTTGAGACTGGAGGGCTTGTGTACCGACCAGTCCTTGGACACCGAGAACAACTAGTAATGGAGAGCCACGTTAGTTGGGTTCTACAGCATGGGCTAGAGTCATGTGGGCTGGGTCCCATGGGCAGCATGGACTAGTGGGCTGATTAGTCATTAGCATGTCAATCACCAGAATGGAACGATGTGTCCTCATCACGCCATGGGGTGATGAGTCCTCGGCAACAAAATGGGACGATGTAACATCAGTCTTGGGTGTTTTGAGCAGCTGAACTAGATCACAAAAGGTGGGCCCCAAGAACAAGATCAGTTATCAATAAAATGCCCAGAGGTAGGGAGGAGCCCAGGTCATGAAGCATCCATGCGTGTGGTAGGGAAAGCATAGTTAGGTGCAGAGTCTTGAAGGGTTTGAGTGTCCGTCAGGATTAGGGTTTCCAAGTGAAGCTACATGCATGGCACGTGAACAGTGAGGGCAGTCTCAGGACAGATGGCCCCAGAGATTAGGTGCACGAGGAGGTACCCAAGTGGCCATCCTGTTAGAATTTGCACTTCAGTTAAAGGAAGCCTTATGCGCTAGATTACCCTAAGACTGGGTAATAGCGGCGCAAGGGTATTCCTGCAGAAACCCTAACTATGGGTAGTGACACAGAGGAAACCCTAGACTATATAAAGGGTAGTAAAACACTTCACAAAGGTACGTAGTGTTTAGACCTAAACTGATATACTATACACTTGGTGTGCTTGCCCCAGTATTGAATTGAGCGTTGGAGTGCAAACGGCCTCTAGGGCGCCCTTTCTATCTTTGCAGGTACAGGTTGTTTTGATCCAGTGAAGCATTACCTAAGGAGAAGGAAAGAGGTGCAAGATTGTCGTAGAGTCAACCGACAGAAGAGTCAACCAATAAGAACAATTATATTTATATTTTTATAATATTAAATGTTATATTTGTATAATACTTTTAGAATCTTCAAATCCCTCATAAAATTCAATAAACTTTTCCTCATATATTTTCATAGATTCATTTTTTGACATCCTCACACTTTCACTTCCCAATAAAGCGTAATAAAAAAAAAACATATTTCAAAATATTAAATAAGACAAACTAAAGAAAAAATTTGGACCCCCCTACCCTACAATATCAAACAAACTGTTCCCAATTGGACATTGTCCCTAAAACGGAACACATGAAAAGGTACTTATACCTCCGAGCAAATTTTTCTAGCTTCAACACAAAATTCTTCATGTTATCACGTTACCCTTTCTTATGTAAATACCTACATTAACAATAGTAAGACATTGAAGATTTTAAATTTACAAACTAAATGGTAAAAGAATCATTTCAAGGTTAATTAAACATTTTTTTTCTCTAATAAAGACATGTCCAATCGTATCCTCCAATATTTTATATTTATATTTATATAATATTTATATTTATTAAATAAAAAACAGTCAAATAAAATAAAATAATAAATATTTAAGAAAACTTTGTAATATACCTTTAAAATTGTCAAATTAAAAAAAAAGAATATTCAATATTTAAAAGAGTTGTGTTTATTAAATTAATATACTTTTAACATTTTAATAAACATAGAATATATTTAAAATGAAATAATTTTAATGTTCATCAATTTCGTTAAAAACTTTAAATTTATTAAACGTTATATTTTTAAAATAAAAAAATAAAAAATTAAATTAAATATTTTAATTTTTTTATTACATTAATATACTTTAAGCATTTTACTACAAATAGAGTATATTTAAAATTAATTTTAATATTCATCAATTTCAAAAAATTAAATTTATTAAATGTAATATTTGTTAAATAAGAAATATTGTCAAATAAGTAAACTTATTAAATATTTTTTAAAAAATTGTGTTAATTAAACTAATATATTTTTGACATTTTACTAAACATAGAATATATTTCAAATTATTTAATTTTAATATTGATCAGATTTGTTAAAAGTTAAATGTATTAAATATAATATATAGTCAAGTTAAACAATTTGGTAAAATATGATGTTAGTTTAAAAATTATTGTTTATCATACAAATACTAATTATTTACAATATGAATAAAATAAACACGGTTTTTCTTTGAAATGCCTTTTTCTCAATTGTTTATAGTCCTTCTTTGGTCCTTTTCAACAATTGTTGATGAAAGTGAACAGTGATTTGTGTTTGGGGATTCTATAGTAGAAACAGGTAACAATAACTACACACCATAGGCAAATGTGATTTTCAATCATATGGTAAAGATTTTGGTGGAGGAAATCAACCAAGTGTGACAGCATCATCTTCTTCTAGTTGATTTTTCTTGAAGAATTGCTTGGAGTAGCGAAAGCTTAATGGAGGAATGAGTCAAGGAGAGTTTCTAAGAAGCCATGGGTTTTTAGGAGTTGTTGTGAGGTGTAAGGAGAGTGATTGATGAGGCCATATTACTTGGACAAGAAGGAAATGATCAAGAGGTGTCTATCCTAGAGAGGTTAGACAAAGGAGAGCTAAGGCTTGCAAATTCAACAACATAACTCTATTATATTTCATCTGCATTTTGATGAGCCAAGCACCCCTTTTATAGGTAAAGAAGTCAACCAATGGTTACAAGGTAAATGTTGGGAAATTCAAAATCAAAACATTTAAAGTTGGCGCTTACCTTGTGTCACACGACAAGCATGAGGGTGTGTGCACCTTGTGACCTAATTAGGTATAATGATCAGCCTAGGGTTTAATGTGGGTTGTAATTAAGCCCAATTATACCTTGGGTAGGTTTTAGAAACTTAACCTTAACTCTAATCTATTCAAGGCCAAAATACAAGCCAAAATTCTATTATAGTTTTAAGCAAGAAATTTAAATCCTACTCTAGGTTATACTACTAGGTTATGCCTCTTTCAAGTATGTATAAAAGAATGTCTCTGCCATCAATAGCAGAGTCCCAATCTTCTTGGATTTTTCTAGTCATTGCTCTAGTGGTTGGTCCTGAGCTGAGGGCTCTATCATCATCCCCTCCCTCTTGAAGAGGATTTGTCCTCAAATCAAAATTTTTTGTCTCATCATTTGTGCTACCTGCAAAAGATGTTAGATCTATAACATTAAAAGTAACATGTACTCCCAAAGCAGATCCAACTAATATGCATTATCATTAAATTCTCTTTAGGACTTGAAAATGACCATCTCCTCCAGGACTAAGCTTAGACTTCCTCTTAATAAGGAATCTACCTTTTCTAAGGTGAAGCCAAACCTAGTCTCCCTCCTTAAAAACTATCTCCGTCTTCCCCTTATTGTTATGCCTGATGTATTTCTTAGTTTGCTTATGTATTATATTACTAATTCTCTCATGTAATTTTTTTACAAATTTAGCTTTTGTTACCCCTCTTCCTTATGCACAAATTCATGTGGATTAGGTAAAGGTAACAAATCTAAAGGAGTATGAGTATTAATATCATATACAGCTTCAAATGGAGAAATATTGGTAGTATTATGGACCACTCTATTATATGAAAATTATATATGAGAAAGCTACTCATTCCAAGATCTGTGATTTCCTTGCATGACAGACCTGAGCATAGTTGATAGAGATCTATTTACTACCTCTATTTGTCCATCAGTATGAGGATGACAAGAGGTTGAGAAATTCAGTTTAGTTCCTAGTCTTTGTTAGAGAGTTCTCCAGAAATGACTAACAAATTTTAGATATCTATCTGAAACTATGGTTTTAGGTAGATCATGAAGTCAGACCACTTCTCTAAGGAAGAGTTTGGAGATGTTATTAGCATCATCCACTTTATGGCAAGGTATAAACCTTAAAAATTTAACCAAAGTTAAAAAAATCTTCACTATTTTAAGATGGTTTTAGAATAAACCTTTGGAAAAGACAAAAAAAACCTCTTATTTTGATGAGGTTTTAGAATAAACCTATGAAACTTAACGAATACTAAAAACAAACTTCCATTATTTTGCTGGAGTTAAAATTAAAAAAGCAAAAATTAAAAAAAATTATTTATTAATATTTTATAATAAATCTTTGGAACTTACGTAAGGATAAAGCAACCTGTGTCAAATAAATTAAGATTATATAAAACCATTTTTCTAGTGATACTTAACATTATTCCCAAAGAACATATATTTATTCAATTACCTCAATTCTAATTGGAGTTATCGAGCATAAAAAAAAAAGAGAAGTTGTGTAATTTAAAAAAATTAAAAAAAAAAGAGAGTATTGTAACTAATATAACAATTGTATTTTGAAAGTACAAATCTTTATTTTAAAATTGTGTTTCTTAAAACACGACTTATTCATTTATTTAATTTTTTTTAAAATTATTTATTTTAATAAATTTAAAAAAAATTACCTCATTTTAGTAATGATTTCATTATTCACGTGGCCAAACATTAATTTTAGGTGGGGAGTGCTAGGTGTGTTTATTAAATAAAAATTAAAACGTTCAAATGAATCTTTTCCTAATTATTTTGTAAATTTAAAAGTTATTGAATAAAATATTAATTAAATCCTTACAATTTATAACAGAAATTGTACTATCGAGTCGATGTTTTGACATATCTCTCATCTGATATAAGGAGAATTAGGCCTTCATAGGCTTGGGAGAAGAAACCTCAGACTCATACGAAAGCTATAAATAGAATAAGACCCTAAAGGAAAAAGGTAATGATTCTCTAACTATAACACCTGTTGTTTGGACATATTCACCGCTGACTTGAGCGTCGAAGTGTCTTTACAAGTACCCACCCCCAAGACACCGAGAGACCGAAGAGACGAAGAGCCAAAAGATCAAATAACCGAAGAAATTGAAGAATTGATAGAGAAAATCCGACCTCATTCAACTTTGTAAGAACATTTTTGGCGCTCACCGTGGGTCGAAATAAAAATCTATTGAAAAACCACATGGTAGCTACAAGGAGTATGATGGGAAGCGAGAGACAGGTGATAGAAGAAGAAGATAACCAGATAGATCCCATGGCAGCAATGTTAGAGATGAAGAGGGAGCTAGAAAGCCAGAAGAGGAAGAATGTCGAGGAGATGAATGCATTAAGGGCTGAGAGTGTCGAGATGAAGCGAAGTTGGAAATCAGAAGGACGCCTACGATTAATGAGGAGCACCGAAATCTAGAAGACTTTAATGCTCGAACAATTATGAGGATAGAAGGAGAGAATAGTTCATACTACCATTCCACCAAACCGAATACATCTACCAATACCTTCAGAATATCGTCACGAAGACACCCTTTCACGAAGGAGATCATAGGGGTATCACTCTCAAACACATGAAAAAGTCCAACGCTGGACAAGTATGATGAAACTGTGGACCCAAATGAGCATGTAGAAACCTATGTTACTATACTATGCAGGAGTGCTCGTCACCTTGGTGTTTAGGCCTAAAGGGCGGGTCATGAGCTCGACCCAGATGTTGGTTAGCCCGGGAAAGGTAATTATGATAAAAGGTAAAAAGATATTTTATTTCTTGTTATAATGCATATGTTAATTAAAAGATGTTGAGAATAAAAGAGTGAACACCCGAGAATAATGGTGCACAGGTGAGCAGAATGTTTTCTTGTCGTTAACACCTGAAGATAAGTGGTATCCGTTAATAGGTGATTTTTTCTGTTCCGATTAAATGCTTTCTATTGAGATTACATTCTTGTTAGTGAAAGTTGTTGAAGGGATATCAATAAAAGGGGCTTGAGACCCTCGGTAAAGGTACGTTGTTTCTGAATACTTAAGACTGAAATTGATTTGATATCTTGAATGCTCTCACTGACTTCATCGTTGGAGTGTGATCAACAGGTAGAGTCCTTATGTCTCAACGAAGTCATGTTCTAGAGCAGCAAGAGAAGATAGGTAAGAAGCGGAGCTCTCCATCTAGTCCAACCGAGGTCAACCGGCTAGAATATTTAGCGCCCACCGTGGGGTCCAATAAAATTTGATCCCATCCACATTCTTGTCTGAGCCTTTTGACGTGATGAAAAACAGAAGGCAAGGAACGTTGGGATCTTAAGGAAGCGATGCCCCTGCCTTATAGCAACTCATGGATGCCATGAGAGCTCTCTAAGAGGTGAAAAAGGAGCACAAACAAGAGCAAGAGCGAATCCAAGAAGAAGCCAAGGCTAAGAAGAAGAGGCTACGAGCAGAAGCCCAAGCTGAGTAAGACCTTCTACAAGAACACTTGATGGCAGAAATCGAGGCCTCCCGGATAGCCTTAGAGGAGCACACACAAACCAATGAGGAGTTACGGAAGAGTCTACATCGATGTGATCGACGTTCCACCAGGGAACGATCTCTGAATTTGTCATTAAGAGATGATCCCTAGCCATTCTCGCAGGAGATCATGGATGAGGTCGTACCACCTCATTACATCACACCTAAAATTGCCTTCTTCACAGGATAGAGACCCTGAGAGGCACCTCACAGCATTCAATGCCCAAATGATCATCTCTAGAGGATCGGATGCTATCTGGTGTACGATGATCACGGGTACTTTCACAGGTACAACTTTGCAATGGTTTAGTGGGATTCCAGATGGTCAGATCACCTCTTTCTCCTAGTTCTCCAGGATGTTTAGAGAACAGTTCTCGGTTAACAAGGTAAAACCCTCGAGGTTGTACGAGTTGTTCAACATCAAATAGAGGAAAGGAGAGGTGCTGAAGGATTACTTGAATAGGGTTCTCGGCGATTATGATGAGACTTCAGATGCATGATGGAAAGATGATGATCGCTACTTTAGAGCAAGGGATGGCAACTGGACTGTTCATCGACTCGTTGATTAGGAACCTAGTGGAGACGTTTTTTGAGGTGCGCGAACGAGCTGTCACCCACATCGAGGCGTAGGAAGTCGTACTCAGGAAGAATGACAACTCGAGCTCAAGGCAATCTAAGTCTAAGGAGAGCAGTCGAGATCGGCCTCTGCGGGTCAATGAAACCTCTACCGAGAAAAGAACAGATTTGAGGTACGTACAAGAAAGACGAGTCAAAGATGAAGGCTAGGGAAGAGCCGACAACTCGGCTCAAATTTAGAGTATCCTACAAAGAGCTCCTGAGCATGACAGGAGTATTATATAAGTTAAAGTTCCCTAGAAGACAGATTGAAACCTAGGATCACGAAGAGATGCCTGGTGCGAGTTCCACAGAGCATTTGAACATAATGTCGAGCGATGCATAGCCTTGGGTCACCAACTAGCTAGCCTAGTCAAGGATCGGTTTTTGAAGGAGTATCTTGAGGACAACCAGGAAGAATCACATGAAGAAGTTGCCATTAGGGACCAAGCACATGAGACACCGGTCCACAGGGAGTTGAATACCATCTCGAGAGGATTTTTAGGAGGAAGCTTGGCCTCCAAGCGTAAGCGATACGCACGTGCAGTGATGTGTCTAGAAACATGGAGACGTGATCATACTCTGGAGCCCAATCTCTGTTTCACGAGTGCTGACCGAGAAGAGGTGGTGCCTCACGAGGATGATCCGGTGGTGATATCAATCGTCACTGTAGGGTAGAAGGTGCACAGAGTCTTGATCGACTAGGGAGCTCGACAGACGTGATGTTCTGATGAACATTCACCAACTTGCAGCTGTCCCCTGACCAGTTGAGGCCATATGATGGATGCTTGGTTGGCTTCGTGGGAGATCAAGTAGAAGTATGGGCGTACTTTGAGCTAAGAACGATCTTCGCTGATGAAAACGCGACCAGAACCATCATTATCAGGTACATTGTTGTTAATGCGTCTTCTACTTACAACTTACTTTTAGGGCGATCCTCCCTGAATAGATTGAGAGTAGTGGCCTCAACAGCCTATATGAAGATGAGGCTGCCCTTCGCCAAGGGAGGAGTGATCACCATAAAAGCTTATCAGAAGACGACATAGAAGTGCTATGAGAGTAGTTTGAAGAATCGAAGGAGAACTTACGCACTTGTTATTCAGGCAGGAGAGCCAGAATGTATTGCGGAGGTGGATGTCGTCACTGAGAGAGGACTTGGACCTACTAGAGAAGTTCAAGAAAGGGAGATAAAAGGGAAAAAGTTCAAGCTCGGCACCTCATTGTGCAAAGAGCTAGAAGATAAGATAGTTGATGTGATATCGGAAAACATAAATGCCTTTGGATGGTCATCCACGGACATGCCCGAGATAGACCCAAATTTTCTATGCCACCGTCTGACCATGGATGGGAAGGTTAAGCCCGTGGTCCAAAGGAAAAGAAAGTTCAATGAGGATAAGTGTCTCATCATCCAAGAAGAGACGCATAAGCTTTTGAATGCTAGCCACATAAGGGATATCCAATACACTGAGTGGTTGGCGAATGTTGTGTTGGTGAAGAAAGTTAACGGGAAGTAGAGAATATATGTTGACTTCACTGATCTGAACAAGGCTTGTCCCAAGGATTCTTATGTGGTGCCAAGCATAGACTCCTTAGTGGATAACGCCTCAGGTTGTCGGTTGTTAAGCTTTTTGGATGCGTTCTCGGGGTATAACCAAATTTGTTTGCACCCACGAGACGAGAATAAGACAACCTTTATGGCCGAGGTCGCCAACTACTGCTACAAGGTCATGCCCTTTGGCCTAAAAAATGCAGGCGCAACCTATCAAAGGCTAACGGATCAAATCCTTACCCCAATGCGTGGGAGAAACATGCAAGTGTATATGTAGACGACATGGTTGTGACGTTGGGAAGCAAGGATCAACATGTTGCCAACCTGGAAGAGCTATTCACGACTGATCCGGTCAGTCATCGGTAGTCGATGACGTCAGCAGCAGATGACCACGTGGACCAGTCACAGGGTGACACGTGGCATGAGATAGCAGGTGAATTAGAGAGGAGATCACTCATAATGGTGATCGGTGGTCAGTTACCGAGTGGCCACCACCCCCAGATAAGCCTCACATGATTCTAGAAGCAGAGCGTGGAAAGTAATAAGGCACCAATCGGTCATCAGTGCATGAAGAGCGCGATCGGTCATCAGTGCGTGAAGAACGCGATCGGTCGTCAGTGCGTGAAGAGCGCAATCGGTCGCTAGTGCATGCAGAGCGCGATCAGTCATCAGTGCATGAAGAGCGCGATCGGTCGTTAGTGCATGCAGAGCGCGATCGGTCATCGGGGTTCTTGCTAACACGTGTTAAGCTGGGACCCAGGTTCCCAGCGAGAGCGTTATGCATGCACCTCGCATGATGCCCACTCAGAGGACGTGCGGTGAGACCATGCAGGCAAGAAGCGCCTGGTGAGTGTGCTCAGACCAGCCACACCTGGCGCTCTCCTGGGAGCATGCGACTCACTCAGAGAGAAGAAACGCTCTAAGTTACTCCGCAAGAGGATAACTTAGCCGCACAGAGAAAAGCGCAGAAGCCCTTCAGATGTGACACGTGTATGGTTAGATGTCAGCTGCATGCCTCCACGTGTCACCATCTGAGAGAGAGGCGCGGCCCAGTATAAAGGTACTCCACCTTATGTCAGGTACACAGAAGTTTTTCAGATTACAAGTTTACACAGTTCTTCCACACACAGAATTGAGCCACAGAGAGAGAAAGTGGATCAAAGCACACACGAGTCTCACAGAGAGATTCAGTGAGAGTTTTTGGTGTTCTTGTTGTCTGACTTGAGCGTCGGAGCTACAACGGCCGCTAGCGGCGCCGTCTGTGTGTTTTGCAGGCATCGTTTGGAGTTCCAGTGAAGGTTCTTGGAGCGTTCTTGCAGAACGTGCAGTTGCAGAAGGCTAGACGAAGGAGTGACGAGGCACATCCTCCACGTTCAAATCAGCGGCAGGATCAACGACAATAACGAAATACAACTTGAAGCTTAACCCAGAAAAGTGTGTGTTCGAGGTAGAAGTAGGTAAGTTTCTTGGTTTCCTTTTGACTGAAAGGGGCATAGAGGCAAACCCCAACAAATGCGCTGCAATCATAGGGATGAAGAGCCTAGCTAATGTGAAGGAAATCTAGCAGTTAACTGGACACTTGGCCGCCCTGTCTCGTTTCCTGTCAACTAGTGGAGATAAGAGGTACCACTAATTCCAATGTCTCAAAATGAACAACCATTTTGTGTGGACCAGTGAGTACGAAGCAACTTTCACCAAGTTGAAAGAGTACTTAGCCAGTCCCCATGTTCTTGGTAAGCTAATCCCATGTACTCCTATTTGTCTTTATTTTGCTATTGCAGATCAGGCAATCAGCTCGGTGATTTTGCAAGATCAAGACAAGGTCCAAAAGCCAGTCTATTTTGTGAGCAAGGTACTACAGGGACCAGAAATTTGGTATCAAGCCATCGAGAAAGCTGCCCTAGTCATGGTGTTTGCAGCTCGGCGACTTTGCCACTACTTTCAAAGCTTCACTGTGATCATGATGACCGATCTGCCCATTCATAAGGTCTTTTAGAAGCCCGATATAGCAGGTCAGATGGTATGTTGGGCTGTGGAGTTATCCAAGTTTGATATATACAGTATGAACCTCAAGGGCTGATTAAGGGCCAGGTGTATGCTGACTTTACGGTAGAGCTTTCATCTGAGAACTCTCAACCTGATTCCAATGATTTCCAGTGGGTTCTTTGGGTAGATGGATCCTCCAATCAACAGAGGAGTGGAGCTGGGCTCATTTTAGAAGGACCAAAAGGCTGTTAATCGAGCAAGCCCTGATGTTTACGTTTAAGGCAAGCAACAACCAAAATGAGTATGAGACCTTGATAGCAAGGATGTTGCT
This sequence comes from Phaseolus lunatus, assembly GCA_013389735.1. Taxonomy (NCBI): domain Eukaryota; kingdom Viridiplantae; phylum Streptophyta; class Magnoliopsida; order Fabales; family Fabaceae; genus Phaseolus; species Phaseolus lunatus. Next base: position 14,839,719 of record CM023867.1, read on the forward strand.
AGCCAAGGAGTTCCGAGCTCAAAGCTTATTGGTAAAAAGTGACTCGTTGCTTGTCACTGGACAAGTCACGGGTGAGTATCAAGCCAAGGATCCCCAGCTAGCCTCGTACCTCAGGTATGCACAGATCTCGAGATCAGCTTTCTTTGTGTTTAACTTGTTCATGTTCCTAGAGAGCAAAACTCCCGAGCAGACCTATTGTCCAAGTTGGCTAGCTCAGGGAAGGGATGTCGACAGAGGTTAGTAATCCAGGAGACATTAAGGTCACCCAGGACAACTGAAGGGGGATTGACCGAGGTCGGCCATATAGGGGTTTTAGAGGTCAATCCAGGAAAGGGGAGAAGGCATCGGTCGATGATGCAAGAAACCCTGAAAGTCCCCAGGATAACCACTTATAGGTTATTGGGGGATGAGTCTCTTGAAATTTTGCAGGTTCATACCACAGAGAATTGGATGACACCTTACAAGTGTTACCTAGCTGATGGGGTACTTCCTGCCGAGCCCATGTAAGCCAAGATTGTTAAGAGGAACGTGGGGCGGTATACCCTGGTAGATGGTAACCTGTTTTTTCATGGTTATACCCACCCGATCCTTACGTGTGTAAGCAGAGATCAATGTGCTCGCATAATGGCCGAGCTCCATGAAGACATTTGTAGGAGTCACATTGGGGGACGAGCTCTCTCGGTGAAGGTCATCCAAGTTGGGTATTATTGGCTAACCATGAAGGAATATTGCATTAAGTATGCACAATGGTTTGAGCAATGTTAGAAGCATGGTGATTGACATCACGCACTCGCTAAGGAATTGCGATCAATTTATAACCCGTGGCCTTTTCACACGTGGGAGATGGACATTTTAGGTCCTTTCCCTTTGGCAATACATCAGATGAAGTATCTCATTGTGGTCATTGAATACTTCACCAAGTGGATTGAAGCAGAGTCAGTTGCACAAATAACTGCTCACAAGGTGCAGCATTTTGTGTGAAAAAACATTGTGTGCCATTTTGGGATCTCGAAGCACCTGACGTCCAACAATGGAACCCAATTTTCTAGCCAACAGTTGGGTAAGCTGTGCTCAAAATTCAAAATAAAGCAGATATTCGCCTTAGTAGAACACCCTCAAATGAATGGCCAGGTTGAGTCAGCTAACAAAGTCTTATTAAGAGGGCTGAAGAGGAGGTTAGAAAAGGCTAAGGGAACTTGGTCAGAAGAAATCCCCAGAATCTTGTGGACCTAACACATCACCCCGCAATCAACAACTAAGGAGACGACTTTCAGTCTGGTATATGGGTCAAATGCCATGATACCAGTAGAGATACAAGAGAATTCTCCTAGGTTCCAAAACTTTGTGGTCGAGGAATCTAATGAAGGAAGGAAGGCGAAGTTAGATATGTTAGATGAGGTGTGGGAGAATGCCCGTATTAAGTCGGAGGCTTTAAAGAGGAGGGTGGAGTTGAGGCAGAAGACCAAGACGAAACCTTGGCAGTTCAAGGTTGCCGACTTGGTGATGCAAAAAGCCCACCCTTACCAACTAGAGAACAAGTCTCCAAAGTGGTCTGGCCCGTTTTGCGTAGTTTAGGTACTCGAAAACAGAGCATATAGGCTGAAGACCTTGGAAGGAAGAGCCATTCCAAAAACGTGGAACGTGGCGAATCTCAAGTTTTACTTCAGTTAAGATGTTTAGTTTTGATGCTTTCCTTTTGAACAATATGCTATTTAAGGTGTTGCTCTTTTTCCCTTGAAGGGATTTTTTAATGAGATCATCTAGTGATAAATTTATTCTCAGGAAATGGTGCATTAGATTTGTTTGAGCACACGGTAAGTCCACCTAGTTCGGTATAAATACGTATACCCAAGCATAGGTGCCCTGTGGGATTAGTTTGTTTGTTGATTTACTTGAGCACATGGTAAGTCGATCTAGCTTGGTATAAGTATGTATACCCGAGCATAGGCGCCCTATGGGATTAATTTGTTTGTTGATTTACCTGAGCACACGGTAAGTCAACTTAGCTTGGTATAAATGTGTATACCAGAGCATAGGTGTCCCATGGGATTAATTTGTTTGAAGGTTAGAACATGGTAAATCGACCTAACTCGGCATAAATATGTCTACCCGAGCATAGGCGCCCTATGGGATTAGTTTGCCCAAATGGTTCAATTGATTTAATGTCAGGTAAGACGACCTAGCTCGGTTCGAGTATGACTACCCGAGTAAAGGCGCCCTACGCATAGATTGTTGTAGATGAGTTATTTGGTAAGGTAAGACGACCTAACTCGGCGTAAGAATGGCTACCCGAATATAGATGCTCTGCTTCGTTATGACTTAATTGTTTGATTTGATGTAAGGTAAGATGACCTAGCTCGGTGTAGGCACGACTACCCGAGAATAGGCACCCTACGCATGAGCTAGTACGAATGAGTTATTTAGCCAGGTAAGGCGACTTAACTCGGTGTAAGAATGATTACCCGAATATAAAGCGCCCTACGAATTGGTTTGTTATCAATAGAGTCATACACACATGTAAGTCGACCTAGCCCAGTTTAAGTATGAATACCTAAGCATAGGCACCCTGTAAGATGAGTTTATTTGTTTGGCACACGCCAAAGTGACTTTGCATAGAATGAATAGGAAAGTTCGAGTATGGATGCCCTGGGAAAGTAACTTATGTGATACGTATGGAGACGATGGTCGAGCTCGAGATAGAGGTAGCTACTTGTGTAGGCACTCTATGAGGTAAGGCATCGTGGTACTAAGGTAATAATCATACCAATAATCACCCAATATGGAGGTTGTTTATGAAATCAAGTTGAGGCAAGAGTTTGCCTTAACTATGAAAGCATCTCTTACTTAAAGGTAATTGTTTTGTCGAGGTAAAAAAGTTGTAATTTTCGCGCTTAAGTTAAAAACGGCTTGTTACATGACTTATGTTAAGAGAGTGAGTTAGTAGCGTGGCATGCATTGTCGAAGATACCAAAAATCGTTATGCTTAAGAAAGGGAAAATGTGCTGATAAATATAAATTGTCCTAGCTAGTGGCCCGTGTAGTTAAAATGTTAAGAGAATTTAACATATTAGAAACTATGAAAGTTCAAGTTAATCATCCCTTAGTTGACCATCGACCATGGTTTTACCTGGGCCGAGTTCTGAGTAGTCCAGTTCGGAATGGAGAGCTGACGGTTGTTCAATAGCTGCCTTGAATCCCACAAGGTAAGATTGGGCAGCGTCTAATTTGAATGCTTTGGTGGTTTTGGCAAGATCTTCATCTTTTTGAGCCAGTTCCCCCTTCAGTTTGTTGACTTCAGCTAGGAGTTTACTTTTTTCTTCGGCCAGGATTGCGGCCTCTTGAGCTCGGTCCGCTGCCTCCTTAGTTTTCTCGACTCGAAGTTGTTCAGCTTCTTGCTACAAGTTATTTGAATGCTTGAGCTCAGATTAAAGACGCTTTATTTCCTTGTAAAGCTCAACATCTCTTGGTCTTCAGGTTCTCTATCACCTTTCGATCTCTCATCTTGGTTACATCCAAGCAACTCGTGGCAAAGGCTTGCCCAATTTGCTTCATGGCATCACGAAGCAAGTGATCTTCATCGTGAGCCACGAGTCTTTCTCTATCTTCGTTGGGCAGGAAGGCCTTCTCAAAATACGTGGGGATGTCAAAGTTTGCATCCCACAAGCTCTTCCCCTTGGAGCTCCCAACTTCACATTCTGGGATGACGATTAAATCATGAGGCAGAGCATTGCCTTCTGAGTGAACAGCGTTTGGATGTGCAGTTCGGCCATCGAATTGTGAGTGCTCGGCGAGGGGAGTGGTTGCTCTCCTTGTTCTCTTGAAGATCGACCCAAAGTTGGTCTCCTCCTCTTGCTCAACTGGGGTTTGGGTGATGGTCACTAGAGCTTTTCCTTTTTGTTTTAAAGAGTCCTTTGGCAGGCTAGCAGCTGCCCTCATCTTCTTAGCCATCTCGGCTAGCTCCGCCTTGCTAAAACGAGACAAAATTCTTTCTGCAAAGAAAATAAGAAAAGGGTTAGTAAGTGGTAGCAGAGTTATTTTCACTAAGAGTGGGAGATGAGGAGTACTAGTATAAGCCTTCAGGGCACCAGGGATGTATTATTTGGTTATTAGGTAGGAGGTGTCAAAGACAACCTTCAAGCCTGTCAAGAATTGGCAAATCTATTGATCTTTTGGTGACAGATCTTCCAAGCGCCCAACATTTTGGAATTTAGGTTTAGTGGTCCAATATAGGGGAAATCCATCTAGAAGGGTTGGATCTCCTGTTGAGGCTCGAACTTTGACAAATTTGCCTTTAAAAATTAATATGAAGACTGGAAGAGGGACAACAAACCTCTTCCAGGGGCACTGTTCAGAGACACCCACAACTTACTACTTGTGTGTTTGGTTTCATAGAAATATAAAAAGACTTCAACAGATGACAAGATGCTGAACTGACCACACAAAATGATAAAAGCACGGATAAATGCCCAGCTGTTAGGGTGTAGCTGGGCAGGGGCGACATTGAGCTCGGTTAGTAGCTCTTTCTCAAAGATGGTTAAGGGGATATGTAGGAGAACCTTTTTTGAAGAATGTTGCATAAAAGAAACAAAATAGACCATCAGGGTCCAAGGACTCATCACAACAAATAGGCTCGCCCTCCCTACATTATACGGTTTTTACATTGCCCTCGTATCTTTCACTCATAGTACGTGTAACGCCCCTCAAATTTTATTCATATTTATATAATAAAATAAACGTAAAACAATAATATCAAAATTAACATATGTATATATAATAAAATACATCCATCCCATACATTGTATCTCAAAAGAACATCCCTTCTCTAGGGGATTTTAATACAGATTCATCAAATAGTTTTCAAAAAGAACGAAAATACAGCATTCAAACTCTTCCATCCCTTCCTCCAATAACTCACTGGGGAGCTCTATCACCTTCCACCTTGTCTGCTCCCGTGTAAATCATACACGATCATCACAAATTTAAGGAAAAACAACCACAAAACAAAACAAAGGGGTAAGCTAGCTGTTAAAAAAAAAAAAACTTTAAATATGAAACTTTATATCAACATAACCCATCATTTTTCACACATTTCACAATTTCCTCAAGTGTCATTCATTCCACATAACCATCAAGTGTCTATCAAAATTTCAATATTTATCAGCTTTCTCATGTCAGACTTTCCACTGACTCATAACACATAGACACTTGACTCTACTTCCGGAAGACTCGTGCGTTGACTCAGACTCAGAGATCTGCACCTGTCATACTACACCACTGTGAATCCACACAGGGTCATTGTGAATCCACACAGGGTCACTGTGAATCCACACAGCTATGCGCATAAATAATCTCAATATCATCACTCTCCTAGTATGACAGGGTTAATCCATATAACAGGTCAAGTCAGTTATCTTTCAAACGACTTACCCATACATATGAACCTCCTTCGACTCTCACCACCTGAATAACTTCATCTATATGATTCCATTATCTCAGGAGAGTCAGGATATATCCTTATTACAAATCCTTAGTCAATGCACATTCTAAACAAATCTCCACACGGTATTTTCTTTCCTGAAAATACTATGCTTTGATCACTCTTTCACATCATTCCAGTATATCATCCAACACGTAAATGAACAAGGCAACCATAACATACTTTAAACCTTTTCTAACAATCCAAACATATCTCAATCAAATCATACCAAGGTTGATAATTTCGAAAATCATACACAGTTCACAGCATCCACTATATTTAAAAATAACCACATTTCAATCTCAACAAATACCGATTCACACAAAAACAGGGGATTGTGAAATAGAATATAAAAATGTTGACCACGTCACCCCAACTTCAGAATCTGCTAGCCTAAGGTTTTTATTGAAAATAAAACTAGCTTCCCTTACCTGGACTTGTGCCGATCTCACTAAGAGCTCCAAACCCATCGAGAACTCAAGGATGCCTTAACCTGCACTATAGAGTCCCGATCACAAAACTAACTATAACACTCATATTCTGAGTTAACAGAGACTAACTCTGAAGCCAAAAGAGTCGCACGCAAAGCCTATGCAGAGGCAACTCTCATGTTCAGAAGCGACTTCAAAAACAGAGCACGACGAACTTACTCTATTTTAAGGCTTTGATCGGAAACTTGCAGAGATACTTGCCCGGAGCCCAGGGGCAGTCGCCGATCGTTAAACGGGTGCTTGATGGTGTCGGAAACGTCAACTGGTAGTGAAGATGCCCGAACGTGGAGAGAAGGAGAGGAAGGAAACAGGGAACCAAAACTCAACTCACTCGATTTCTCTCTACCCAAACAGCGTTCGAACATTGCCTATCAGAAGTGGATTTTGAAATTAAACCACCTTGCCCAGGAATGCCGCTGCCACCACCCACTCTGATGGAAAACTCTTGCGTGCAAGTTTCCTCTGATAGGATAGCCATGTGGACACCTTTGTATGCCCAAAACTCTGGAGCCACCTGCCCTACTTACTCTCTGTTGCCAACTGCTCTGGGGACCCTTACTGTCTACGTGTCGCGCCTGCAGAACGCCTTCGCTGGAAGCCTGGGTCCCAGCTTATCTGCGTATAACAGGACCCCCCGATGACCAGGAACCGATTACTGATCTCACGATGACTATCCACCGATGTCTCACCCTGGCAGACGACCGATGTCTCATCCTGGCAGACTACTGATGTCTCATCCTGGCAGACGACTGATGTCTCTCCCTGGCAGACGACTGATGTCTCTCCCTGGAAGACGACCGATGTCTCTCCCTGGAAGACGACCGATGTCTCTCCCTGGCAGACGACCGATGTCTGATGACACCTCGTCACCCCTGCTGAAGGCTCATCGACTCACTACTCCACGTCTATGTTATCACCCCCACATGGCTCGGTGACGTTGGTAGCTTCTCCTGCCCGAGGACAGGTCGATACTAACTCCTCACGCGCCAATGCATGCAACACTGAGGACAATCTCTTATGCCAAAGCATAGAGTTTCGCATTTATCCCGCATGCATGGCGTATCTAAGGTTCAAATCACACCTTGATACATGTGATTTCTGGAACCCACTATGGTCCACCGACCGACCTCTACCATACTGACCTCAGACCTCTTGGACGACGTCCAAGGTCTCACTACTATGGATTTTCTATTACAAGTTCTTTTCATTTTAAATAATAACATACTCAGAAATCATTTAAAATATACCACTTTTATTCCAAATAAATTTCTAGATCCTTACAGTACGCCCGTTTTCTCTCAACTCTCTAAGGTGGGTATGAGTGGTATAATAAGAAACTTCTTTTATAAGCTCTTTTTTGGTCCAAGGGTACATTGAACCGTAATCCATGGCAGAAATGGCTATAACACAAGCACAAACACAAACAATATACAAGCACAGTTCAGACCAGGCAGAGTAAGCAAATCAAGAGAAAAATGAAAGCACATTCTAAATCCATACAGTGCAATCAAAAAGCAAAAGATAATCATCGGCAAGAAAAATGAATTCAAAGAAAATGACAGTACAAACGGAGAAAATGAATCCAAAGGAAATCCCATTTCAGGCAGTATAATCGGTAAAATATGCAATCCTAAAATCAACTCACATCATTTGGTATCCAGAGCATGGTTATTTTGTGCTTATTTGCTTTGAGTTGATTTCGACCCTTTATTTTCTAACACATTTAAATTCTTGCTTTTACCTTCAAGCAATTTCAAGTCCGCCTTTAAATTCTTGTCATCTACAATTCCATAATTTTATTCACTAAGCACTTTAAATTCCGCTTTTGAATTTTATTTTGTGTCAATTTTTTTCCTTTACATCTTTTGCTTGAGTCTTATGTTCTTAGTGTTCTAGGAGTCTTTACATCCATTCTACTTATTTTGCTTTTAATTGTGAAGAACTAAAAACAATTAGAATTTGTTTAAGTGGTAGTTGATTTAGTTCCAAACAAAGAATTCAAATGATCACATGATTTGAATCCAATCCATTTGTGAAAATTGAAAAGTGAAGTAAGAATATGCATGACAAGAGTGTGGAATTATTGAATCCATAAAAAAAAAAGTCAAAAGAAATAATTGGAGTACATTCACAATATTTCAAAATTCTATTGCAAAAGGGGATTATTTTTATGTGGCAAATTGTTTTCATATTTGTGGAATTTTATCCTTCTTGCTTTTACAATTTCTAAGAAAATAAAAACTTCATAGTTAAAAGTTTAAGTAAGTTTCTTTGAGTCTTTTTAAGTGCTTTTCTTGTTTGTCTTCTCTAAGTTTTGTCATTATCTTACTTCCATTTTGGTTTAACTTTCTTTCTTTTAAGCTTTTCTTGCTTGTCTTTCAAATTTTCTTAAGCTTTGTTGTGGGGATCTTTGGTGAAAAGGTGTAAGAGCTTTGTCATCTTTCACTTGAGGTATTACTACCAAATGTAGACCTTTGTTTTGGAGTGCAAATCTTTCTTGAGTGCATTACAATTTTTCCCTCCTTTACTAAATAGTAGAGTGATACAAGTGAGGAGGGGATAAGATTGTTATTTTTCACTAATTATTTGTTTCATTTTTGTCCAAATTATGGCACATTTGTCTTTAGGAGGATCTTCAAAGCCACAATCTTCTCAAAAGGCACATCTTTTGGGAGAGCTTGCGGACACGAAGAGGACTTTGGCCTAGAAAGAATAAGAAATTAGGCAATTAGTGGACCAAATAGAGAAAGGAGATGGGAACCGAGAAAAGCCTCTAGAAGTTACACATACTATGAGAGTCAAGAAGAAGACCAAGATTGGGGAGTGCATAACTTTGAAGAGCGGCCCCATCAACATCCGCTACCAAAGCCTTCTTTTCCTTTTGTAAGGTACCTAGTTTTAGTGGGATAGTGAACCAAATGTATATTTAGGACGGGAAGTAGAACAAATATTTAATGTGTATGAGGTCAAAGAATACCAAAAAGTTAAGTTAGCTTCCCTAGAATTCGTAGATTATGCCATGCAGTGGTGACATCTAGTTGTAGTGGACATTGGTTTGAACATGAGGCTAGTCATGGTCTCTTGGTATGATTTAAAAGAATGCATGCGCACGCGGTTTGTTCCTCCAAACTATAGGAAGGAACTCTTGTTGAAGCCCCAACGGCTTCAACAAGGACCTAGGAGTGTAGATGAATACTTCAAAGATTAGAAGTAACTTTGACAAAGATTAATATGTATGAAAATGAAGAGTCAAAGATTGTTAGATTTGTGAGTGGATTAAAAATAGAAATTCAAAATATTGTAGAACTTTATGAGTATACATCTTTGAAAAAATTGGTTCACCTAGTGATGTGAGTTGAATTCATCTTTTATTAATTTGTAACACTTTATGAAGAAATGGATCAAGTTTCTTAGGACAATTTTAGTGAGTCACCTAGAAAAAATCCCCACCGAACATTAACTTAGCAAGTGCTAAGTAGATGTGAAGGTTCATTTCTAAAGGTCCAAAGGAAAAACACATGTTTATGTGACTTTTATGAATTTTATGGATTAAAATCGTGTGGGTATATCAAGAACAACAAGGTATATGTATGAACAACACAAGAATAGTTCAAGAACACAAGATTAATAGGATAAACACAACAAGAACACCACCTACTATTGGAAATTCAAGAAAACAACATGAACAAGAATACCCATGGGAGCCGAACCAAAAACAGTTTGATACAACACATTTGAACCGATTAAAATGGAAGAACAACACATCAAATGAAAGAGGACATCACAAGGAAGAGAATGAACCGATTGAAATTGTAAACAAACAAGTAGAACAAAAATGGGTATTTTTAAAAGATGAATAGAAATGACTTATGTGGTTGTAGTCTTTTTGGAGATGTGCTCACGCCACTTGGAGGATGACTCCTCCAAGATGAGTGGGAGGTGCCGCCACTTGAGAGTCTCCAAAGCTCACAAGATAAGACATGGAGAAGAAGAAGAGACAAGTCTCACAAACTCTCTCTCACAACAACTCAAGATAGTTTCTTTACTTATAAATTTCAACTTGTATTATTAAGAACCAAGGTCTCGTATTTATAATGAGGATGACTGTTTTGGGTTACAAAGGAGGGAGTTGGAAGAGACACTTCTAGCTCCTTCTTTAGCGCCTAAGTCTAGAAGGAGTCAGAAGAGTCATTTCTTCCACTCTTTTACAAAAACCGTCCCAAACAATGCCTTACACTAGAGGTTTCTTTGGTTTTCCTCTTTGGCATATTCCTAAGGCTATTTCTATATTTATTTACAAATGTTTATACAAGGGTAATTACAAAGAGTGATAACATTTCATGCTCTTTACCCAAAACTTTAGCCTTGCTTCTTGTAATCTTTTTAGGCATGAAGGATGTTGAGCTAATTTGTCTTTGAACCTTTTGGGCTTGGGCCTCATCTTCCTCTTCTATTTGATCTCCATCACCTAGCCATCAAAGTTGAATCACAACTTCTAGGTCTAACTCCTTTACCCCTTCAAAAACCCCTAATGAAAATGAATGTGAGATACATTGTGAAGATGACTTATTGTTGGTAAGGCGAATGTTGGGAACAATTCCAAAACCTTTGGATGAAACCCAAAGAGAAAATATTTTCCACACCCGCTGCCTTATCAATAACAAGTTATGTTCCATGATAATAGTTGGGGGTATTTGTGCTAATTGGCAAGTACAAGAGCAGTGGAGAAGCTTGGATTACCCACTATCTCTCACACAGAGCCCTATAAACTACAATGGCTTAGTGAAGAGGGTGAACTCATAGTTAATAAACAAGTCCTCATAACTTTTGCTATAGGAAAGTATAAAGATGAGGTCTTATGTTATGTCGAGCCAATGGAAGCAACACATATTCTATTGGGAAGGCCTTGGCAATATGATAAACAAGTTTTACATGATGGCCATACCAATAAAATGTCTTTCAACTTCCAAGGGCATAAGGTTATCTTCAAACCTCTCTCCCCCAAATAAGTTCATGAGGACCAAATAAAAATGAAAACCAAAAGAGAAAATGAAAAAGGAGAGGAAAGTAAAATGGGTCTCATCATCTCATCTCACGCAATCAAAACAATAATGTTGACCCGTACAAAAGAAAAAAGAAAGAAAAGATAAATCGGGTCATAGTATCTCACCTTATATTGCAAAAATAATCATGTTGACCCGTGGCGGTATGCAAACTACACCTCTAAGGTGTTCTTCTTCCTTGTCTTTTTCATTACCTAATAAATCTAAATACTTGACATCTTGGACAAAGAAGTTTTGGGATGAAATTCAAACACATCTTAAAAGTTCTCACCTTTTAAGAGAATTCTTATCAAAAAGTCCCTTCATCCCCAAATATTCTTTCCCAACATGGCTTGTATCTAGAACTTACCCATATGAAATTTCCAAGCTCAATAAACATAAGTTTACTTCACATTCCAGACCTTGCAATATCTTATATGTGAACAAACTAACTATGTTATTTGCAGGAGTTCTAAATTCGAGATCTAATTCTCTCCAACTTAGGGGCATGATACAAACCAAGTAGCCAAGAGGATGACCAAAGACTTAAGAGACAAATCACACTATGAGCAGTCATCTCAGCAATCAAGTCAAGGCCCTACCAAATATCAGACAAACCTCACCAGAAGAAGAACTAGGCATAAACATCAACTATTCTTTCTTCTGGTCTTCTTAAAAGATAAAAAAAAATTGGTCAATAATTTGGGCTCACTTTAGGGGTCCAAATAGAAAAATAGGCTAGAGTAGGTTCACATAGCATAAAAGAGAGTGTACTTAGCGAAATGGGCTTGCACCAAGCCCATTTTTTCAAGACAAGGCACCTAGAATTAGGGCTTTTAACCTAGCTTCTAGAGTTGTGCCTAAGGGATGTTTTTTACCATGGTCAACACCCTAGGCTGCCCCTCTCCCCTTCCCTTTCTACCCTTCACTCATCTTTCTCTCCAAGTCACTCATTCCTATATAAAGGGTGTCTTCCTCCATGTATTTGGACATTGAAATTTTAAGTAAAGAAACTCTGCAGGAGTAATTTTGTGAGACTTGTGAGCTCTCATGTTGGGTCTTATCTTGGATGGGTAATATCTCAAGTGGCAGCTCTTGCATCACTTATCCTGGAGTCTCTTTGTTCCAAGTGTCGTGACTTCATTTCTTCCCATAAGCTCTCTTCATCTCTTCCTCTTTTATCTTTTATTTACTCCTTCCATTCCTTATATGTCTTCTTCTACTCTTTAATTTATCCTTTACTTTGTTATTCTTCTCTTTTTGTTCCTTGTCTCTATAATTCCGCTACACCATTTGTCACCGTATAATTGTGTTTTCTCTTTGCTCTTTCTCCTTTACACTTACTTAACAAAGAGCAACCAATAAAATGTGAAATCCTAAAATCAACTCACATCAATGGTGCGGAAGGAAGTCATGGTCATATGGTCGAAAAGTAAGTAGAGAGAGCGCCTAGGCCGCGTAGACGACAAAGGGACTACTAGTGACCAATACACTTTGCGCAGTATACTTTGCTGGCATCAAAACGACCCTGAATCTTGGATGAGGCCTTGAACGCAGATCTTATAACGAAGACAAAGAGAACACAAACTCCCTTCAATGCTGGCAATAGCAGGCATTGCCGATATTATCATAACTTTGGTCATACGATTGAAAAATGTCTGGTGTTAAAAGAAAAAATTGAGGAGCTAGTGCAGGCTAGCTGATGTGAGTTGATTTTAGGATTGTACATTTTATTGGTTGCTCTTTATTTAAGATTTTTGATTTAGTAATTTAAGTTGAAAACCCTAAGAAGATTCTCATTGGACACAAACTTAACCAAGTGGTTAAGTAAGTCTGAAGGTTCACTTCAAAAAGGCAAAGAGAAAAATATAGATATATGGTATGGATGATGCAAAGAGGGGCAGAAAATAAAGACAACAAGATGAAGAGGACCAACAATTAAAAGACAATTATGAATATGGATGAAGGAAGTGAATGGAAGGAGTTAAAAGAAAGTAAAAGGAGGAAGAGATGAAGAGAGCTTATGGTGAGAAAGGAAGTCACACCACTTCGAGCAGAGGGTCTCCAAGATGAGTGGTGCAAGAGCCGCCACTTGAGATATTACCAACCTAAGATAAGACCCAAAGTTGCCACTTGGGATATTACCCACCCAAGATAAGACCCAAATAACTCAGAGTACTCAGATTCACAAATTCACTCCAGCAGAGTTTCTTTACTTCAAATTTCAATGTGTCAATGCATGAGGAAAGACACTCTATTTATAGGAGAGAGTGTCTTGGAGAACAAGATAGAAGGGTAGGGTTGTCCTTTGTGAGAAGCCTTCTAGAAGGTAGGTATAAGAAACCCTAAACCTATAAGCACTTCTCATGAAAGGTGGGCTTCGCACAAGCCCAAACTACTAAGCACACCCTACTCAAATTACTAAGCACACCCTGCACCAATTACTAAGCACACCCTACTCTAGTTTATTATTCTATTTGGACCCCCAAAGTGAGCCAAATTTATTTACATAACTTCTCTTGTGGAAAGATAAGAAGGAAGAACTTGTGATATTCTGGTTTATATTTGGTTCTTCTTCTGTTGATGCTCTCTCTCGATTTTGTCAGGCCTGACTTTGCATACTGAGATGACTGATCACAGTATGAATTGTTGCTTATGTCCTTAGTCATCTGCTTGGCTAATTAGGTTGTATCTTCGGCCACCTAAGATGATTTGTGAAAGCTAGAGAGGATTAGGGAAGACGGGAAGTAACGAATGAACGGTACCCAGATAGACGAGATCTCCCATCAAGAAGGGATTGGGACAGGTCACGGGACTGAGGACGTTCTGGCCCTAATTAATACGATTGTTGGAGGGTTCGTAGGAGGAGGTTTAACTTACTCTTCTCGGAAACGCCACCTAAGAAGCTTAAGATCCGTAAACATCGTCGAGGTCAAGCCAAAACGGAGTATGTCGACAATGTATTTTGTCGATGAAGATTTCTGAGGGATTGATCCCGAGCATGATGGCCCTATGGTTATCACGATTGAAGTAGCGAACTTCATGGTCATGAAGACTCTCGTTGCTCAGTACAACTTGGTGGATATCCTGTACATGAAAACTTTCTGAAAGATGGGACTCTCCTAGGATGTCGTCATACCGCATGATGAGTAGATTGTTGGCTTTTCAGGAAAACGTGTCAATAACCGAGGATACATCAATTTATACACAAAATTTGGGGAGGGAGACCGAAAGCATAAGACCATCAAGATAAGGTAAATTTGTGTAAGACCCTCCATAAATCAGTTAGGTAGTGGTGTCAATCACGCACTTGGTGATGAAGTTTTCAACCGAGGGAGGAGGAATAACAATTGTAAGGATGAATCAAAAGATAGCCTAAGAATGCTATGCCACCAACTTGAAGGTCGTTCTCCCCCTGAGAAGACAAATGGACGTGAATTGTATAATCGATACCGTCAATTTTAATCCTCATCCAAACGATGATCCATAGGTAGCGCCCGAGAAAGAGACTATAGAGTGGTAGATTGGCCGCCCAGGGCAGAACACACGGCTAAGTGTGAAGTTAGAGAAGTAGAGAAAGGATGCCATCACAAAAACTTTGGCTTGGCACAAAGATTTGTTCTCATTGACGGCAGCCGACATGCCAAGCATAGACCCTCGGTTCATATCTCAGAAGAAAAGGAATCTGGGGTAGGAAAGGAGAATGGCGACGCAGATAGAAGTTTAAAAGTTGCTTCAAGTCGGTGTGTAAGGATTTGATGCATGTTACATCATCGAAAAAAAGTTGCATGCAGTTCTACATCCACTGGAGAATGTAGGAAAATGTTCGTAGTTTTGTTTGTGAATAGAAAAAAAAAATGGTTCGTCTTGGAATTTGATTGGGAGAGTTAAAAATAAAGGAGGTGATGGAGATGGAGAATATAGAGGGAAGTAGTTGATGATGGTGGTAAAATTATATGATAGAAATAAAAATTACGGATACACAGGTGTTCCCCTAGTAAAAAATTATTTTTAAAAATCCTTAGAAAAATAATTTAAATCTATTTCAAACTTTGTTTTACTTTTTATTTCCTCAAATTTTTTATCAGTTTATTGTTCTCTTTCGCGTTAATCATTTCCCTCATCCCTTCCCCCTTCCCTCCGATCCTTCCATCCCTTCGAAGCCATCCGTCCTCCCACCTCGACCCATCCTCCGCCTCCTGTTCCACATGCCGCTACTCTCTTCTGTCGCACTGCACCGTTCCGCAATGCAGACAAATTTGCCTCCAATGCGGAGATGAAGTTCTACGTATTGATGAAGGGGATAAGGAGAGTGACGATATCTAACGAGGACGGAAAAGGATCGGCGAAGATGACGATGGCCTAGACTTGCACTGGCTTCAGTCGCCGGATTACGGTTCAGACGGTGTTTCCGGTGGTAGTGGTGTTCGGGATCAACTCATTCCTTTAAATTAATTGTCAACATTTCCCTTAATATAAACTTTCGATACAATTTGTGCTGAATGTTTGATATATTATAGGTTTATGCTGTGGCTTCTGAAGATATGGACTCCTTAGCATTTGGAGCTCCGCTTTTTCTATGGTAGTATAGTTGGTTGTGTGGGGTTTGAAGGTACGAATCAGTAAAGTTCACTTTACTCATCTAAAACTACAAATCTGCATGTTATGTTATACAGAATACTCACTATTTTACATTGTTTACAGCATAATCTAAGGTCCTTTACATCAATGATAAGGTGTAAAATAAGGTTGTAGGATTTATTAGTAGGCATTGTTATAACTGTAGTAACCGTGATTTACTTTTAGTTATTTTCAAGATATTATGAATTAGGCTTATTCTAAATTCTAAACGATATTAAATTAATCAAGCAGGAAGATCTACCCAGGTGAGGTTTCAGCCAAGGGTTGGTCAATTTCTGGCTGCAGCAAGTGGTAGTGTTGTGTCTCTCTTTGATGTTGAGACTGATAGGCTGATGCACACATTACACAGACACAAAACTTCAGAAATCTAAGAAAATAATAAAATAATAAAATAATTCTTCCCTATCTTCTTGTGATAATATATTGTAATAATTATAATTTAATGCATTTCTAGGACACTCTGTAGAGGTACATTGCGTCTGTTGGGATACAAATGGAGATTACTTGGCATCTGTCATCCAAGAATCTGTCAAAGTGTGGTCACTTGCAACTGGGGAGTGCATTCATGAACTTAATTCCGGTGGAAACATGTATCATTCTGGTGTTTTTCACCCAAGCTACTCAACTCTGTTGGTTATTGGAGGATACCACCAGGTATGTATGTGCGTATGAAGCTTTGTTGTTTGCTATTCCTTTTCACTTCTTTTATTGTTTATTTGTTTTATATATTTGAAGAAATTCTAAAAAGTTACTTCCTCCACCTTTCATTCTTTTCTCTTAATCAAACGGTTAAAAGTAATTACTTATTAAAACTGTCAGATTAAGAAAAGAAATAGAAGTTGAAGATATAAAGTAAGTCTCTTATAGTCACTCTTAGAGTAATCCTTCCTTTTATGTTTGGGTGAGCATTTCTTGATTTTGTTAAGTTTGTGATAAGAGAGGAATATGTGATAGACCATCCCACCACAGAAAGAAATTGTTAGAGATAAAAGAAATATTGGCTAAACTATTCTAAGGCCGATAAAAAAATGTCAATTACCGGTCCATAACAACATCAGTCCCCACCCATTTAAATCCATTTAATTGGGCTGATTTTTTAATTTTAGTTTAATATAGACTCCATTATTTTTATTTAAACACTTTCAAGTAGAAAAATATTCATACGTTTGTTGGCAGCTGAGTTGTTGCCCATATGATTTTTCCTGCTAGCATGTTCTCTGATGATGCTGAGGGGGAAGGCATGAGCCTTGTATTATATTTTAAATTGTCAGAGAATTTTGATACAGATACTTCTCCACACTTTCAGAAGAGTATTAAGGTATTTCTTCTAATTAACAATTGCATATTTTGAATCCGAAATCTGTATGCTTACAATAATCTTCCTCTAAAAGGTGTTTACAAGTAAAAAATTCTTTAACTGTTGACAGCTTTCTTATTTTGCTTCCTGGGCTATAGAATTTCAATATTTTATCATATTAAATTGTTGTTGCCCTACCAATTAAGGAGCACAGGTCTTGCAGGCTAGTTCTCAAGATAAATTAAATTTATATTGATTCCTGGTTAAAATTAACTTGGTGTTTGTCTTTTTATATATATATATATGTTCCATCTTTAATTTATTTAGATGAATTACATATTTTATTTATATTATTGTATAAAAATTTTATTAGTTATCTTAAAACTACATATAAATAACTTCAGTTATTTAATATATTTTTTTTTTCAGGCATCAACATAAGTATTAAAGAGAAAATGATATGATACTTGCATACTTTATCTTAAAAATAAATAAAAATTATAAATATATTCACAATCAAGATTATAAAAAAAAATATTTGTCTAATGTAATATATCCATATACTAAACAAAACTTTTAAAAAATTTATCTTGATATTAAAATATTGCAAATACATACTCAAATCAAGATTATATATATTTGGTTTGTTAGTTATTGAATCATTTTTAATAATAACTAAATAAAATAATGACCCTGATTATATCAAAGGCTTGCCATCAGATATAAATGTTATAAAAAAATTTCTCTCATAACTAACCATTCCACGAAGTTATCCCAACATTACAATATAAATATGGTAAATATTCTATTACCATTTATCTAAATAATATCTATACAAATCAAATAAAAGATCTAATATATAATATTTCATTTTTTTTAATAAATGTGTAATCTATTTTATGTAAGAAAATTGAATTTATCATATATATATATATCATATATATATATATATATATATATATATATGTGTGTGTGTGTATGTATGTCTCTTTATTTATATATTTTTATGGTTTGTTAGAATTTGATTTAGATGTAATGATTAAATAGAATAATAAACCAAATTATATAAATATGAAAGAGGTAATGTCGTCATTATTATATAGATAGATACATTCCTATCTTTTACATTTCTTCCAATAAATAAGTGTAGTATTTATTTGATTGAATAAAATAATTTTCATACATATTCCCTTTGATTCATCCGCTTGGCCCCACCTCCCCCATTTCTCATTTATTCAATTTTAAAAAATAAATCATAATAATTAATAACAGCAAAATATAATAGATATTTAGAATTAAAATTTAAGAATCAAAATTTTCTTTAATACTAAAGATTTCCCTCCTTCATCATACCATGTCTAAATTACCATCTCTATAAATAATCCATGTTAGATTTTGAAATTACACACCAGTTAAAAGTTTCTTTCTTTTTCCTTACCTCCTCATTCTCCTTCTTTAGTTTTCACCAAAACATTGTTGCTACTTTTCTTTGAGTTCCTTAGTTTCACTTCACCTGCTTTTTCTTTAAAAGAAGGGTCGGAAACCTGGGAAAAACTGACTTGAGAGGTAAGTCTCTCTGTTCTCCTTGTTTTCAGTTTTATTTGATTATTGAGGGGATGATGTTGTTGGCTCCAAAAGTTGTGTTATTTTCTTTAATTCTTTTTAATTTTGGGTTATCCATCAGTGGAATATGTTGTTGTCTTCCAAATTTTGTGATTTTCTTTCTACTTTTGGATTACTGGTTGGTGGGATGACGTTGTTGGTTTAAATTTGGGTTTTTATTTTCTTTTAGTTTTGGTCCACAATTTTATATAACCTCTGCTTTTCATTCAAAAAAATGGTTTATCTTGACATTCATAAACACTCACTGTCTGTGAATATGTAGTTCTCCTCTGTCATCTAGTTCTTTCAAGCTGGTTAATTTTTCTTATCCATTTATATAAATAACTATAGTACGGTTATGTTTATTCCCTATGTCCTGAAATTCTTTGAACTATGTGTTCAATAAAATTAAGAAATCTGGAATATCTAATGAATCCATGTTAAAACCCAGTTTTAAAGAATACCTGCAGTAAAGCTGCAATATTAAATTATTTGCTGGAAATTGATTAGCCAGTACAAGGTTGAACAGTGTCTTCTTTTTATTGTTCTTTTCTTGGTCATATCTTTTATTTGATTTTCAATTTTCAATTATTTTTTGAAGTGACTGATTTTACTCACTTTTTGGTATAATAGGATTAAATTGCATCATCAAATCTGTGTAATATGGAGGAAATGAGTATGTGCACAGTGGTGACAGATTCGGTGAGAACTAATCTAGATTCTCATTACTTTCTATATGCTTATGAAAATGGTATGCTGCATAGAATGACACAATGCGATGGAGTTCAGCATCAACCTAATCTTAACGTGGATGTTCCAGCTTCATCTAGTTTGGCTGTATCTCTGAATCCATATTTCAATGTCTCTGCTGCTAGTTCTTCAATTGCTCCCCCTAATGCAAGGCACAATGAAATTGTCATTTCCTTGTTACCACACTATGGTTCGTTGGGATCTGTGATGCTACGTGACTCTAACTGTTTGATTCAAAGAAACTATTTAGGGGATCAACACTTGTTACCACACAGATTTCCCCATCTGCAGTGCCATGTCTTTTATTATCAAACACAACCTGTGCAAGAGGTCAGAGGTCACTCCATCAACTTTCATCCTCCAGTAACTGCTCCATCATATAGAGTTCCGGAAAATCTTCCAAGCAGTTCTTCAATGTACATACAAAATGCACCATTTGGCGGCCTTTATATGCACCAACCTCCACCTCATAGAGGCAATATGCACGGGACAGCTCCTGGACACTGGAGGAATCTTCCTCCTATGGCTTTTCTTCAAGATGATGTAATATGTCATTCTCTTTACTTTTGATACTTCATAATCCTTTGGATTTCATTTCATACGGACAAAATTCTAGTTTTTTTTTAACAAATTGTCTTGTGCAGGATGTTCCTTCATTGGGTGATCACCATAGTGACTTGGAAATTGAGGACATGTCATATGAGGCAAGCATAAAGATTGTGATGTAATTTGTTTTGAATGTGGATTAGCTATGAGGTCTAGCATACTAAAAACTTAGTGACTATGGAAAGCTTTAATTTGCTAACTCTTTGGAATTGGACAACAGGAGCTTCTTGAGTTAGATGAACAGATTGGCAATGTAGGCATGGGTTTGTTAGAAGAAATTATTGCAAAAGAAATGAAAACAAAAATGTAACATCCCGCCAAAATAATACATACATCCATGTATAATTGAAATTAAGTGTAACCAAATAATATTGAAGAGTGCAAAATAATATGTACTTATATATATCAGAAATGAAGTTACTCCTCTTAGGGAGTTTAATACATAACCAAATCCAATGTTTGCAAGATTTTACGAAAATAAAAGAAATGCAGTAAGACAGGCGGTCTCAAAAGAAAACGGCGATCTCCAACAGAAGACCTCAAAAACGGGCGATCTTCTATCAGGACACGAAAACCGGCGATCACCCGATGGAGGCATAAACCGGCGATCACCCGGTAGAGACGGAGATAGGCGATCTCCTTCCGGCGACCACTCGCTAGAGGGCTCTTCTTCCTGGAAGATCATCTGCTCCCGTGTAACAGTTACACGATCATCACAGTTTTGAGAAAACAACCACAATAACAGATAAAAGGGTAAGCTAGATAATTTAAAAGAAGTTTAAATCATGAACATGAAAATCCAAGTAAACCAAGTTCCAAAATATCCATGTAAAACGTAAAGCTGCTCATAGCATTCAGCTGATCGCCCAAAATCACAAACTTCACAACATTTCCCATAGTCATTCCATTTCACAACACAGCATCAAGTGTCTATCAATATTCAAGTTTCTCATTTCACATGTCAGACTTTCCACTGACTCACCACACAAGACACTTGACACTACTTCCAAATTGACTCGTGCGTTGAACTTAGTATCCAGAGACATGCACCTGTCATACTGCCCACTGTGGAATCTCACACATCCACAGGGTCGCCGCGAAATCTCACACATTCACAAGCATACGATGAATCTCAACACATCACCATACAGCATGACAAGGTTAATTCGTATAACAGTCGAGCCCATTCTTTTTCAAACTACTCGCCCATTCATACGAACCTCCTTCGACTCTCACCAACTGAATAACTTCATCTACGTGATTCCATTATCTCAGCAGAGTCAGGATCGTCTCATTAACAGGTTACTCACTGATCAATGCACTTTCCTAACCAATCTCAACACGGTATTTCCTTTCCTGAAAATACTATGCCTCGATCCCACATTCACAGCATTCAACACATCATACCACTCAAGTAAATGATTCAAATCACATCAACAAACATTTCAAAGCTTCAGATCTTCGAATATCTCATGTAAATCTCAAGTAGTTTCAAAACAACATCAAAAACAGAGATTTCGTAAAACAGCGCCAAAACCGGCGACCTGGTTCAAAAACAAGGTATTTCGAAGGCTTTATATAAAACCGGCGACCACGTCGCCCAAAACACATAGAACAGAGCATTTTACACAGATGAAGACGAAACCGGCGACCACGTCGCACTCATTTCAGAAATAGCTAAACTATGGCTTTTATTGAAAATGGAGTCTAGCTTCCCTTACCTGGACTTGCGCAACCACCAGGAGCTTCGAAATCCAACGAAGCTTGCAGAATACCTTGGCTCTGTTTTTCGCGTCTGGTTGAAGGACTTGCAGAGAACTGCCCAGGTGCTCTAATGGTGGCTGTCGCTCGTCGTACTCTCGTGTGAAGGTGTTAGAATCGCAGCGCGAAGGATATATCTGGAGGAGAAGGGAGGTAACTCACTCTTTCTCTCTTCGAAGGCTGCAACGTTTCTTCCTCTTCAGTAGTGGATTTCAGTGACTTAAACCAACTTATCCCTCCAAAAGCAGCTGCCACCACCTACTCTGCAGGGGAGTTTGCGTGCACGCTTCCCTGAACAGTACGACCACTGTTGCCTCTGGTGCATGCCAACCACTGCTCTGAACAGTACTGCCACTGTTTGTCGCTTGTGCATGCCAGCCACTGCTCTGAACAGTACGACCGCGAGTGTCTCCCGCGCATGCCAACATTCTGATGTCACTATTCTGAACCACCCTTTTCGTCTACGTGGCACGCGTGCAGAACGTCTCATGCTGGATGTCTGGGTCCCACGTTCTCTGTGTATAACTTAACGTAGCGCGATGACCTTTTCACCGATGACCACAGGCGCGAAGACTATCCACCGATGACCTCTCGCGCGAAGGCTAACAACCGATGACCTCTCGCGCGAAGGCTAACAACCGATGACCTCTCGCGCGAAGGCTAACAACCGATGACCTCTCGCGCGAAGGTTAACAACCGATGACCTCTCGCGCGAGGGCTAGCAACCGATGACCTCTCGCGCGAAGGTTAACAACCGATGACCTCTCGCGCGAGGGCTAGCAACCGATGACCTCTCCCCCTGATGATGCCCGCATGCCCCTCGCGCCCAGGCGATCCTGCATGCCTTGCGCCCTGGCGATGCTCGATGACACATCGCCACGCCTTCCTGGAGGTTCTTCATTCCACTATGTTACATCCAAGGTATTCTCTCCACAAGGCTTGGTGACGTCGGTAGCTTCACACTTCCAAGAGTTGATTAGCACAAGTCCTCGTGCGCCCAAGCGTGTAACGTTAAGGATGATTCTCTTATGCTCAAGTATAGAGCTTCGCCTGCCCAGCGTATCCAAGGTTTAACCCACACCTTGATACGCGTGGCTTTTGGGACGTACCAGGGTTGATCCAACATTTTGGCTACACACTAAGTGTAGTTTCGGCGATTAGGTGTACTCTAGGCGACAGGCTACTAGGTACACACAGGCGATAGGCGTTCAAGCATAAGCTAGGCGATAGGCGTTCAAGCATAAGCTAGGCGATAGGCGTTCAAGTGCCAGAGAAGTTGGAGATCGCCTACCCGCTTAATAACGGCGATCTCGTAGGCTTCTCAGCTATACATTCCTTCCTTTATATTTAAATAAACACGTGCTTCGAATTTATTTATAGTATAACACTTTTATTCCAATATAAACTTCTAGGTTCTTACAATCTCCCCAACAAGAAAAATTTTCGTCCCCGAAAATGAATTACAAGGAAAAGAGGTATGGGTAGGCTTCCCTCATGGGTTCTTCTAACTCCCACGTTGAATCACCCGATTTCTCATCCCACACCACTTTCACCATGTTGATGGTCTTGCCTCTGAGTTGTTTACCCTGCCGGTCATCAATTCTAACTGGTTTTGCTTCAAAGGACAAGTCATCTCTGATCTGCACCTTCTTGGTCGTCTGCTGAATCAACTCTGGTTCAACCAATACTGCTTCCTGGTACCAGTACAAAGGAGTTCTGCATTTCCTTCCATACAAAGCTTCATACGTTGCCATCCCAATGCCAGCATGATCGCCGTTATTATAGGTAAACTCTTCTAACTCGGCTGGAGCCCTCCTGTAAGGTGCCATTGACACTGGTCCAGCCCCAGGTACCAAAATCAATAGAGAACTCCACTTCTCTCTTAGGAGGTAATCCGGATATTTCTTCTGAAATTACATCCATGAAATCTTTCACCACAGGTATCCAACTTACGTCCTCTTTATTCTTCACTCCCAACTGAGCTAGGATTCACTAAGCACCTCGCTTCTTTCTCCCAACTCCGACTACCCATGCTGAGCTGATAACACGTCTGTCTCTTGGAGGTCTGGAAACGCTATCTTCTGACTACCACAGACTACGAGAACGTGATTGGCAGCTAGCCAATCCATTCCCAGGATAACATCCAGATCCTGAAGAGGTAGGCAGATCAAGTTCACCTTGAATCTGCGTCCCTCTACTATCACTGGACATTCGGGGCAAACTGTAGAGGTCAACACCTGTCCTGATGCAGGTGTATAGACCAACAGTTTCAAACGGTAACTCCCTCACTAGAAGGCCCAACTCGGCTACACACAGGCTTGACACAAAGGAGTGTGTCGCTCCAAAATCAAACAAAACTATAACGTATCTATCAGCTATAAACAAGTATCTTGTACTAGATTACCTGATTGAGGGGCTTCCGTTCCAGACATGGCAAACACTCTCCCTCCTGTCTGAGGTCTGCTGCCTTCGTTCCTCAACTGCTGTGAATTAACGGGTTGAGTCATCCTTTTTCTGTTGGGACAATCTCTAGAAAGGTGCCCTATCTCTTGGCATGTGAAACACCTGGGTCTCCATGTTTGTTGTTGCTGAAATTGGGACGAAGCTGTTCCCACCCGATGTGGTGGAGATCTCACATATGGCTTGCTGTGTGGGTGCTGCACCTTCGCCTTCCCACTGGAAGAGCCTCCTTGGTGTGACCTGATCACTCGAGGATCACCCCTTTCCAGGGTCTCTACCATCTTTGCCTTCTCTACTAAGGCGTGAAATTCCCTGATGCACATCG
Source organism: Phaseolus lunatus (assembly GCA_013389735.1). Classification (NCBI taxonomy): domain Eukaryota; kingdom Viridiplantae; phylum Streptophyta; class Magnoliopsida; order Fabales; family Fabaceae; genus Phaseolus; species Phaseolus lunatus. The sequence goes on from CM023867.1 coordinate 14,864,170, forward strand.
GGGCTATGGTCCTCTTCAGTCCATGCTTCAGCCCCTCTTCGAATTTTCTACACCTCCAGGCCTCGGAGGTCGCCTGGGTATAAAACCGGGCGAGGTACTCAAAACGAGCAGCATAGGCGTTCACTGACATCTCCCCCTGCTCCAACTTCAGGAACTCAGCTTCCCTTGCAAACTTGGCACTGTCAGGGAAGTATTTCTCCAAGAACTTCACCCTGAAGCTCTCCCAATCCAGTACATCCTCTCGTGCCTCCATCATCTGCTGAGCTCCCATCCACCAGAACTCAGCTTCTCCTGATAACAGATACGTGGCAAACAACAGCTTCTTCTCTTCAGGGCAGGAGGTCGCCCTAAAGATTTTTTCCAGCTCTCTGACCCACTGATCTGCCTGATCAGGGGTAGCATTCCCACTGAACTTAGGTGGGTTGTGCCTCATGAACTCGGCCAGTCCCATCTGTTCTTGGGGTTGACCGACGTGGGAGTTTGTCTCAGCAGATCGGGCAGTTTCCCAGTGCTGCATCGTGGCTTGATGGTTCTGAGCCATCGCTGCATTCTGTTGCTGGATGGCAGTCGCCATCATTTCCATGGCCCTGGCGATCTGACCCATCTCCGAAGAAGGTTGGGGTGGGGTAGAGGGTCTACGTGCCATCTTTCTTCGTTTCAGATTCTGAATCTATAGGCTTCTATATTCCCTACAACTATAAGAATGAAATCGATAAGAATCAATTCATTCAAGGGGTAATAGCTAGACCTTACAAAGGTCAGCATCTCAAAGTCATTAAGAATTTGAGTTCATCCACAGAATCATAATGCTTATAACATCAAGCATAACACCAGCACAACTACTGGTATGCAGTCACCAATCTAATCAACCATTTTCAATCAATTACAAAGACACTCAAGAGAATGAGATAGCTCACACCAGAATTCAATATATGCTAAACATCAAACCTTTGGAATTAAGATTGAGACTCATCTCGATCCAGTTATGAGTGTGCACCCTCACTACTTTATCAAGGCCTTCTCATTCTTAATACTAAGATTTTCAATTAGAACATATATTCACCAAAGCACACACAAAATTTCAATACAAAAACGTTTGAAAACCTTTCACTATAGTTATTATTTTAAATTCAAATAACTTTCATGAGCAGAAGAAACACAATGGATCCACAGCCCTCAGGTCATCCTAAGGACGAACTGCTCTGATACCATTAATGTAACATCCCGCCAAAATAATACATACATCCATGTATAATTGAAATTAAGTGTAACCAAATAATATTGAAGAGTGCAAAATAATATGTATTTATATATATCAGAAATGAAGTTACTCCTCTTAGGGAGTTTAATACATAACCAAATCCAATGTTTGCAAGATTTTACGAAAATAAAAGAAATGCAGTAAGACAGGCGGTCTCAAAAGAAAACGGCGATCTCCAACAGAAGACCTCAAAAACGGGCGATCTTCTATCAGGACACGAAAACCGGCGATCACCCGATGGAGGCATAAACCGGCGATCACCCGGTAGAGACGGAGATAGGCGATCTCCTTCCGGCGACCACTCGCTAGAGGGCTCTTCTTCCTGGAAGATCATCTGCTCCCGTGTAACAGTTACACGATCATCACAGTTTTGAGAAAACAACCACAATAACAGATAAAAGGGTAAGCTAGATAATTTAAAAGAAGTTTAAATCATGAACATGAAAATCCAAGTAAACCAAGTTCCAAAATATCCATGTAAAACGTAAAGCTGCTCATAGCATTCAGCTGATCGCCCAAAATCACAAACTTCACAACATTTCCCATAGTCATTCCATTTCACAACACAGCATCAAGTGTCTATCAATATTCAAGTTTCTCATTTCACATGTCAGACTTTCCACTGACTCACCACACAAGACACTTGACACTACTTCCAAATTGACTCGTGCGTTGAACTTAGTATCCAGAGACATGCACCTGTCATACTGCCCACTGTGGAATCTCACACATCCACAGGGTCGCCGCGAAATCTCACACATTCACAAGCATACGATGAATCTCAACACATCACCATACAGCATGACAAGGTTAATTCGTATAACAGTCGAGCCCATTCTTTTTCAAACTACTCGCCCATTCATACGAACCTCCTTCGACTCTCACCAACTGAATAACTTCATCTACGTGATTCCATTATCTCAGCAGAGTCAGGATCGTCTCATTAACAGGTTACTCACTGATCAATGCACTTTCCTAACCAATCTCAACACGGTATTTCCTTTCCTGAAAATACTATGCCTCGATCCCACATTCACAGCATTCAACACATCATACCACTCAAGTAAATGATTCAAATCACATCAACAAACATTTCAAAGCTTCAGATCTTCGAATATCTCATGTAAATCTCAAGTAGTTTCAAAACAACATCAAAAACAGAGATTTCGTAAAACAGCGCCAAAACCGGCGACCTGGTTCAAAAACAAGGTATTTCGAAGGCTTTATATAAAACCGGCGACCACGTCGCCCAAAACACATAGAACAGAGCATTTTACACAGATGAAGACGAAACCGGCGACCACGTCGCACTCATTTCAGAAATAGCTAAACTATGGCTTTTATTGAAAATGGAGTCTAGCTTCCCTTACCTGGACTTGCGCAACCACCAGGAGCTTCGAAATCCAACGAAGCTTGCAGAATACCTTGGCTCTGTTTTTCGCGTCTGGTTGAAGGACTTGCAGAGAACTGCCCAGGTGCTCTAATGGTGGCTGTCGCTCGTCGTACTCTCGTGTGAAGGTGTTAGAATCGCAGCGCGAAGGATATATCTGGAGGAGAAGGGAGGTAACTCACTCTTTCTCTCTTCGAAGGCTGCAACGTTTCTTCCTCTTCAGTAGTGGATTTCAGTGACTTAAACCAACTTATCCCTCCAAAAGCAGCTGCCACCACCTACTCTGCAGGGGAGTTTGCGTGCACGCTTCCCTGAACAGTACGACCACTGTTGCCTCTGGTGCATGCCAACCACTGCTCTGAACAGTACTGCCACTGTTTGTCGCTTGTGCATGCCAGCCACTGCTCTGAACAGTACGACCGCGAGTGTCTCCCGCGCATGCCAACATTCTGATGTCACTATTCTGAACCACCCTTTTCGTCTACGTGGCACGCGTGCAGAACGTCTCATGCTGGATGTCTGGGTCCCACGTTCTCTGTGTATAACTTAACGTAGCGCGATGACCTTTTCACCGATGACCACAGGCGCGAAGACTATCCACCGATGACCTCTCGTGCGAAGGCTAACAACCGATGACCTCTCGCGCGAAGGCTAACAACCGATGACCTCTCGCGCGAAGGCTAACAACCGATGACCTCTCGCGCGAAGGTTAACAACCGATGACCTCTCGCGCGAGGGCTAGCAACCGATGACCTCTCGCGCGAAGGTTAACAACCGATGACCTCTCGCGCGAGGGCTAGCAACCGATGACCTCTCCCCCTGATGATGCCCGCATGCCCCTCGCGCCCAGGCGATCCTGCATGCCTTGCGCCCTGGCGATGCTCGATGACACATCGCCACGCCTTCCTGGAGGTTCTTCATTCCACTATGTTACATCCAAGGTATTCTCTCCACAAGGCTTGGTGACGTCGGTAGCTTCACACTTCCAAGAGTTGATTAGCACAAGTCCTCGTGCGCCCAAGCGTGTAACGTTAAGGATGATTCTCTTATGCTCAAGTATAGAGCTTCGCCTGCCCAGCGTATCCAAGGTTTAACCCACACCTTGATACGCGTGGCTTTTGGGACGTACCAGGGTTGATCCAACATTTTGGCTACACACTAAGTGTAGTTTCGGCGATTAGGTGTACTCTAGGCGACAGGCTACTAGGTACACACAGGCGATAGGCGTTCAAGCATAAGCTAGGCGATAGGCGTTCAAGTGCCAGAGAAGTTGGAGATCGCCTACCCGCTTAATAACGGCGATCTCGTAGGCTTCTCAGCTATACATTCCTTCCTTTATATTTAAATAAACACGTGCTTCGAATTTATTTATAGTATAACACTTTTATTCCAATATAAACTTCTAGGTTCTTACAAAAAACTTGTTTACTACCTAATAACTTGGAGGGGGTAACTTCTGAGGAACAGGAAACTGATCTGTGCATAATTTGCCAGGTATGAATTTTAGCAGCATGTATAATTCAATAGATTATGATCCATCAAATGTCTTTTTTTCATTAGTCTTTTGAACTTACTGGATGAGATTATTCATTGAGGTTTGATGTATTAGAAATAGTATGTTAACATTTCTCCTTGGTTATTAATTGGAATACTTATGCATGATTTGACAGGATGAATATAAGAACAAAGAGGAGCTTGGAATTCTGAAATGCGAGCATAGATACCACGTAGACTGTATAAGGAGATGGTTACATGAGAAAAATATGTGTCCCATGTGCAAATCAAAAGTATTAGATCTAGCATAGAAGCGGGAACAGAAAACACTTTTTCATCATTTCTAATTGCACACTTCTTAGCTACTACACATTCTACCGATCGAGTTCATATTTTATGTTTTATGAACTAATTGCTGAGACACTGCCGAATTCATTTATTTGATGGTACTAGAACATTTATCAAGTTGTATAGATGTTATATGTATATAACTTTAGGAAATTACATTGTTGATATTTCTTAATTTTCGAATTTATATGAAAAATTTGCTTATATTGTAGACAGTATTTTCTTATTTTTTCACATAGATTGTTGAATGTCCTATTTCCGTGAATATGATAAAAAGGAATTTTGTTTACATTGCTGACAACCTTTGTCTGTATATCATACATATTTAATGTGGTGCGTTCTACAAATAGAATTTTTAAACAAATTCGTTGACACAAATCAGTACTAATTTTTTTTTACCATTTTCATCAAGGTACTTTTCTTAAATCTTAAAAGTCTTGAAACGTCTAATTTTGTTTAACGATTAGATAAAATCCAAAATGAATAAAAAAAAATCAATGCTTAGAGTTTACTTGAATATATTTTGTTCCAGCAGTAAGAGAAAATGTAAAATCAGGAAAATAATTGGATTTTAATTTTAGGAACTAGAATTAGACAATATTTCTGAAATTGAAAAATACTTTACTTTTGAAATTGAGGGTGGAGTTTTCACTTCTTTTTCGTCTAAAATCTTGGAAAGGTTGAGTATATGAACTATATACTGTATTTAAATTGTAATATAAGATTGCTTATAACTATTGATACTTAAAAATTGGGTTCTTATCATTTTAATAAACTTAAAACACAAATTAATCAATTAAAATAAAGAGGAGAGATAAAATGTTGAACTTTAATTAATTAAATCGGTTTTTTAATTGATTAAAATCACTAAAATATTGATTTTATGAAATTTTAACGAATTTTTCAATGAATTAAAAAAAAAATCAATACATTCAAAGAAATCATTCAAGAATATTATCACCAAATCACAAACGATAAATTAATTAATGCTTAAATCAATACAAAATCATAGTAAAATATATAGTAATTAATGTACTTGGACCTTGGCCGATTCGGTTCGACATGAACTTGGGTCGACTTTGCTCGACCTGGGTCCGGATTAACTCGGGTCAACCTGGGCCCGGGCCAAGTCAAAATCCACCCCAAAATCCATTTTGGATAATCAAAAAATGTATCTAATCCATATCCAATTAAATGGATTAGACTCAAAATCTAAAAATATGGATTTGGATTTGAGATAAATCCATTTAAATGGATTAAAAGTAATATGAATTTGGATAATTATGAATTAGATTTGGCAATTTGGATTTTTTCTCACCCTTACTTACACCCAAACTCTTCTCCCTTCCAACTTAGTCTTACTTGTCCCACCTATCACATTGTCTTTGTCATTAATATACACATCAAACTTCATACACAAATTCCTCTTGAACTTAATCCCTTCTATCACAAATACCTCCTCCTAATCTTCCTTTTCCTTCTCATTTTTATCCTTTTTTATTCTCTTCACCACGTTACTCACACTTGAATCCAAAACGACAAGACTCTCAATAGCCAGTTTGCACCAGCACCAAAACCCATTGTAACTATTCTTCACATATATGGTGTAGGCTTAACTTCTAACCACAGAACATCGCTGTTTTGGTAAAATATCCAAACTTTCTAGTATCAAGACAATATTTCATTTTCACACGAACTAGATTTTTAGTTTTATAGTAGATTTGACTATTTTAACTTGTTTCAACTCATAGATAGCTTCGTTGAGCTTGCAAATAAGGCTTGTATCATGCAAAACAAAGCCTGGTGGTTGTTTCATGCAGACATGTTCTTGTAACTCCCCATCAAGAAAGACATTATAAATATCTATATTATGTATCGACCATTTGAATGATACATCCATTGTGAGAACAATTTTGATCGTAGTGGTTGGTTTGACAATTAAACTAAAGGTTTTATTGTAGTCAAATCATTCAACTTTATGGAAAGCCCCTTGACAACATGACGAGTTTTGTTACGTTGAAAACTTCCATCAACATTGAGTTTATGTTTGAAAATCCACTTGCACCCAACCACACTCGCACCAAAGGGTAGAAGTTTAGTGACAGTATTATTAGCAATTAGAGCGTCATATTCATGTTTCATTGCACTAAACCAGGCAGGATTGGACATAGTTGTTTATAATTCATAGGTTCAAAAGTCACTACAAGAAAAACAACATATTTCGTGGGTCAAAAACGAACGAAAATAAACCAAATAAAAAATGACATCAGATTTTGCATGGGTCAAGCCCTCGCAAAAGCCGACGCATACGTTAATCAATATAAAAAAATAAAAGCTTGTGTGGGCTTGGCCCACGCATAATGGCAGAAAAAAATCATTTTATTTTTTGTTCTAGCCAATTTATCCTACCAATTTATCCTGAAAGACAATAAATACCGGCCAATACAAATTCACATAAAAGCAACACATTGCAGCAACTAACACATAGTAGACCAATAATCCTATAAAAAATGAATCAAAAGATAAGTTTTAATATATAAATATAATAATTTAAATAACTCACATAAACATAAAAATAATTTAAGAAATACAACTATTTTAGAAGAATGATTTTAAAGAAAAAGGTCTTGCAACCTAAAAATCCTATTCTCATATCAAATTTCATTTTACACCCTAGACATGAGGAAAATGAAATCAAAGAACCACTAAAAAAGGATGACTACTTGATTGGGAAAAGATGACAAGGTGGAAGGAGAAGGATGAGATGCTGGAAATGATGCTTAAGGAAGAAACTTGTGACCGTTGTGCTTTGAGTAATAAGAAATCCTCTCAAATCTCAACTTTGTTTGTGTTTTATGAGAAAGAAAATATGTTGAGAAATCTTTATACATTATACTCTCAATTTTTTTTTTGTTTTATGAGAAAGAAAATATGTTGAGAAATATTTATACATGATACGCAAAGTGCAATCTATTGAACAAATCCTTATCCATTAAATTTTTGTTTCTAAATGAGTTTTTATTATTGTTAAATAATTTCTAAATTAATATCTTATTAGCTACCAAGGTTTTTACTACCAAATGTAGAATCTAAATAATTGCTAGTTAAAACCTTGTTAGTTAATTAGATACCAATTTAGAAACTATTTAACAATAATAGAAACTAATTTAGAAACTAAAATTTTTTTAGTTTCTAAAATGGTCTCTAATTTTGTCAATATAATAACTAATTATTTTTTGCCTCTAAAATTGGATTTTATTTAATGATTTTCTTGTAATGATTATAGTCTTTATAAACCAATCAAGCCTTATTTATTTTTGTAACTCCTAGTTCATTCATTTTATTTCTAAAAACTCATTTAGTTTTACGTGTGGTATGATGTACTGGATGAATGTGAAATTGTGATCAAGACATAGTATTTTCAGGAAAGGAAATACCGTGTTGAGATTGGTTATGAGGTGTATTGATCTGTGAGTATCCTGTGAATGAGACGATCCTGACTCTACTGATATAATAGAATCACATAGATGAAGTTATTCAGGTGGTGAGAGTCAAAGGAGGTTCATATGTATGGGTAAGTTGTTTGAAAGATAACTAACTTGACCTGTTATATGAATTAACCCTGTCATACCGGGAGAGTGATGATATTGAGATTATGTATGCGCATGGTTGTGTGGATTTCACAGCGACCCTGTGTGGATTTCACAGTGGTGTGGTATGACAGGTGCAGGTCTCTGGATGCTAAGTTCAATGCACGAGTCTTCCGGAAGTAGTGTCAAGTGTCTATGTGTGGTGGGTCAGTGGAAGTCTGGCGTGAGAAAGAGAAATATTGAAATGTGATAGACACTTGATAGATTTTGTGGAATGATTGATACTTGAGGGAATTGTGAAATGTGTGAATATTTGATGGTTTACGTTAATATCAAGTTTCATTTTTTAAAGTTTGATGGTTATGTGAAATGCATGAGAAAGTGATGGATTTATGTGGGTGTTTAGAAGCTGGTTATGTTGATTTTAAAGTTTCATATTTAAAGTTTTTAAAATAGCTAGCTTACCCTGTGTTTTTGGTGTTGTGTTTGGTTTTTTTCTTAAACCTGTGATGATCGTGTTAATTTACACGGGAGCAGCTGATGTTGTAGGTGGTAGAGCTCCTCAGTGAGCAGATGGAGAAAAGGATCGTTTTATATTTGAATGTTTTATTTTGGAAAACTTTTGATGTATAAATTTAACTCCCTGCGAGGAGGGATGTTCCTTTTGAAGAATACATTGTATGGAACGGATGTATTTTATTATATATATATATATATATATATATATATATATATATATATATATATATATATATATGAATGTAAATTTTGATATTATTGTTTTACGTTATTCTATTATATAAATATGAAAAGAATTGGAGGGGCGTTACAACAGTCCATTGTCAACCAAGCTCCACCCCCCGCCCCTTTTAACCTCTTCAGGGTGAAGCAGAAGCAGGGAGAACCTTTGAAGGACTTCGTGAATCGGTTTGGAGCGTTTCTGGTGAAATTCCACACCCAAGATGAAGCTTTATTGGTGCATGCCTTTGAACAGGGAGTGTTGGCAGGCCCTTTCAGCGATTTCTTGATAAGGAATCGGGCCAGAACATATGGAGAGATCAAGCGACGAGCTGTTGCCCACATCGCCGCTGAGGAAGCAGTGACTATGAAGCATGGAAACACAGGTATAGGGCAAGCTAAGCCCCGCGAGAACAATCATACCCAACCTATAAGAGTGTATGAGACTACAACAGAAAAGAAGTCAGCACGACGGACACCCTATGAATCGAAAAACAACCAGTCTAGGTCGAGGTCAAAGGATGACCTACCTTTTCGACCTCAGTTTAGGATATCTTATAAGGAGTTGCTCGCCATGCCAGGTATACAGGAAAAATTGAGGATCCCTCCAAAGACTGATAGATCTTTGGGGCTAAGCAAGAGTACGTGGTGCGATTTTCATAAGGCTTATGGACATGACGTGGAAAATTGTATAGTTCTGGGCTACCAGTTGGCAGGGCTGGTGAAGGAAGGCCTCCTGCAGGATTACCTATTAGGAGGTCAGGAGGAATCCAAGGAAGACACGCCGACGGAAGAGCAGAAGCATGAAGTACCCAACCACGGGGAGATCAATACTATCTCTGGTGGATTTTCTGGAGGAGGTTGCACTGCTTCCCAGAGGAAGAGGTATGTAAGGGAAGTGATGACAGTAGAGGATCAGGGGTCTGATCAGCCAACTGAGCTCGACCTCTGCTTCACTCGAGCAGATTTGAGGGACGTTGTCCCACATGACAATGATCCAGTAGTGATTTCAATGGTCACCTCAGGGAGAAGGGTGCACCGAGTTCTCATAGATAAGGGGAGATCGGCTGACGTGCTGTTCTGGTCGACATTCAACAAGCTACAGTTGTCACCAGATCAATTGAGACCATATGATGGTTGTTTGTATGATTTTGTAGCGGATCAAGTAGAGGTGAGGGGGCATGTAGAGCTGAGGACGACCTTCACAGATGGCACCTCATCTCGGACCATCACTATTAGGTATTTGGTTGTTAATGCTTCTTCTGCTTACAATATTCTTTTGGGCAGGCCTACTATAAACAGGTTGTTGTGGCCTCGTCAAGGCATATGAAAATGAAGTTGCCCTCCTCAGAAGGAGGGGTGATCGTGGTCAAATCCGACCAGAAGGTAACAAGAAAATGCTACGAGAATAGCTTAAAGAACAAACGAGGGGTGTGTGTGGTCGCCATTCAACCCCTAGAAAATGAAGAAGACTCATGTGTGGAGATCACCGCTGATAGCCGATCTTAAGTCTTGTTTTAGTTTATGTATATTGTCTTTTATGAACAATGAAGGGGACACTCTTTTTCCCTTACAAGGGTTTTTTAATGAGGTCACCCAATGAAAAGTATTTGCAAAAGATTATTTGTCATGACATTTCTAGTGTTTTGCAGGAATATGGCCTTGCCCTGGGGCTCTCCAGGTGAGGGAACTTGAATATGGCCTTGCCCTGTGGACTCTCTAGGCGAGGGAACTTGAATATGACCTTACCTTGGGGATTCTCCAGGCGAGGGAACTTGAATAGGTACATAGCGACTCTCAAGTCGCAGCTCACCACCGTTGTGGCTTAAGCACTGGAACAGGTACATAGCGACTCTCAAGTTGCCGCTCGCCACCGTTGTGGTTCGAGCACCCGAACAGGTACATAGCGACTCTCAAGTCACCGCTCGCCATCATTGTGGCTCGAGCACCCGAACAGGTACATGGCGACTCTCAAGTCGCAGCTCACCAACGTTTTGGCTCGAGCTCAGGTTTGAGAAGCCTCTCGCTATGAAGGGTTTCGAGCATGGGTATCTTGAATGGCAGCTCGCCAATGTTTTGGCTTGAGCTAAGGAAGATGGCTTCTGTCCCAGTCTAATACTAAGCTCAGGACCTCAGCCAGGACAAGTCGAGGTCAACCCTGTAGAAGAGTAAGGCACCACAAAGGTGTTCAAAGAAGAATGTGTAAAGGAAAATGTCAAAGTTTGGCATGACCAAAGTATGAGAAAAGTGGGAGGCCCACTACAACCATGAGGTACAAGTTCTTATGTGAATAACTCTGTCAAGAGCACTATTTGATTAGTAGTTGCATCAGTTACTTGAAATGCATTACCTTGCTATGTTTGGATTTGTTATTAAGTCATGGTATTTGCATCGTATAAGTGTGAGGTAATCGAATGCATGATGGTTGTGTCTATTAGAAGCATGCATTATCACCATAATGGTCGAGGCATAGCATGAGGGCATAAATAAATTGTTCATACATATATGCATAGTATTGGAAATTGTTTTGAAGATTACAGAAGGAAGTGCAAGCGGCAACGCTTTATAACTGCTGATGTGGACACATGAATGCTGGGGAAGAGGTCGCCATAGGCGAGCAACTTAGTCTCTTTGCTAAGCTTGCTGAAACAAACTCAGCTCGAGACTGGGGGGCTTGTGTAGTGGACCAAATCTCAATCCTCGAAGATCAGACATTAGTGCCTGTGACAGGCAGGTTAGCTCGACTGTTGGGTCGAGAGGGTTTCAATTAGTTGTTTGTAGCATGATATAATCTTAAAGATATAAGCATGCATTTAAAACAGAAGGACTATTTGCGATTTACTCCTTAAAGATAAAAGATAATGTTCCCAGTGATATTCCAGTTGAGATTTTATTCTCTCAGGAGCAGTTACATATGTTATACGTAAAAGTATGTAAACGTACTTGAAACAGATTTAATCCTGGGGAATGATATCCAGGTGGTTATTCTGTTAGGGTTTGTTGCACTCCAAGGAGATAGAATTCCACACAATTGTGCTGTTAAGATTACACACACCGTAACAGAATTCTTGAATATTCTATCATTAGAGATAAGATTCTCGTATGGGAAGTTGGTTACCAGTGGTAACCTAATGGCACTCTATAAAAGGGGCTTAAGGTCCCAAGTGAAGGTACACAATTTTGAATACACTTTTTGAATACTGAAGCTATTTGTTTCTTATTCTTTCATAAAGCCCTTACTAACTTGATCGTCGGAGTGTGACCAGCCGTAAGGGCGCCCTCTGTCTCAACAGGTGAAGCACCAAACAACCAAGAGAAGTGCAGATTTCAGAGAAGACAGACGGAGTCTGAACCAGTCATCGGAGTCAACCGGCAACCAAGTCAACCGACAAGAACAGTATCTAACTTTACTATCATATCCTTCAACCATAGTGCCTCTTTCACCCATTCTATGAGTGTGATATACTCTGCTTGGGGTAGTAGATAAATTCACTACTGATGGTAAACTGACTTTCCAAGAAACTGCAGTTCCAAATAATGTAAAAAACATACCTAGAAAGCAACTTTCTGGTATCAACATTCCCTGTATAATTTGCATCCACAAACCCTTCTATAGTACCTCCATCATAGGTAGACTGTCTATACACTAGACTAAATGATATTGTTCCATTTATATATCTTAGCACCCATTTATAAGTCTCCCAATGACCATATCTAGAATCTACTATGAACTTACTAACCAAACTCATAAAATTGCACCAAATTCGATTAGCTACACACCATCCTATGCATGATGGTCCCTACTTCATTAGCATATGGAATAGTATTCATCTCCCTTTTACCTTCCTCAAAATTATGAGCTTGGGTAACTAAGAGCTTCATGTGATGTTCCAAAGGTGTACCCATGGGTTTAGATTCATGCATCCTAAACATCTCAACCACTTTCTTCAAGTATCCTTGCCAAGATAAACACATTACCCCAATTGTTTGATCCATATGTATGTCCATTCCTAGTATTTGCCTTGCAGACCAAGATCTTTCATTTCAAACTCTAAGATTAATTTTTCTTTGAGCTCATTTATTTCATTTTTATATTGGTTAGCTATAAGAATATCCTGTATATATAAGAGCAATAACAACACATTTTTTTTTTCCAAAATGTAGACACAACTATCATAATTGCTCCTCTAGAGTCATTTCTCCCTTAGTAAATCATCCAATCTCTTGTACCACTACTTTGGAATATGTTTCAAGCCATAAAAAAATTCTTCAAAAGATATACATTTCCTTGATCTTTTACAAACCCTTTTGATTGCTACATGTAGATAATCTCTTCCAAGATTCCATGTAAAAAAGATGTCATCACGTCTAAATGTTCCAACACTAGATTATAATGGTTAATAATGGACATTAATATCCTTATTGAATATTATTTTACCGCATGTGAAAAGATCTAATTATACTTTAATCCTTCACTTGTGTAAAACCTTTCGCCATAGTTTCGCCTTGAACCTCTATTATTCCACACTTGATATTCTCTTCTTCTTGAACACCCATTTGCATCCTACCACCTTTTGATTCTTGGATAGATCAATAAACATCCATGTGTGTTTCTTCTTCAGAGATTTAATCTCCTCTTCCATGACAACCTTCCACTACTGACATTCTACACCTTTTATGCCCTTCTTGAAAATTCTAGGCTTTGAACCTTCTATCTTTTTAGTTGTGGTCAAAGCATAACAAATAAGATTATCAAATCCAAACTTTTGTGTACGTTTGGTCATCCTTTTCAATATAATACACGTAAACTAATAGTTAGAGTCAACTTTTACACGTTCTATCATTTTTTAGTAAAAGGTAGAAGGTTGATTTACATTGTCTGATGTTTCATCATTTGGCACCTCTAAACAGTCTGATTCATCACTAGAAGGTTTCACCTCAACATGAACTTTCCCCTTACCTTTCTTTGACTTTCTATACATTATAGTCATTCAAGTCTCATTGAATGTGTCATCCCTACTAATAAAGCATTCAGCCTCCCTAGGATCCAACCTCCATAGCTTATACCACTGGTGCAGAAACGTAAAACAAATGCGGTTATTTTCATTTTACAAATGCGGCTAAACAACCGCATTTGATCAACACGCATTTGTAAATAAGAGATTTACAAATGCGGTTAAACAACCGCATCTGTAAATACTATTTACAAATGCGGTTGTTTCCCGTAACCGCATCTGTAAATGCTCCAGAGGTGTGCCAGGTTTCATGAATGGCAATGATTTACAAATGCGGTTGTTTACCTTAACCGCATTTGTAAATCAAGGCAATGATTTACAGATGCGGTTGTTTACCTTAACCGCATTTGTAAATCAAGGGAATGATTTACAAATGCGGTTGTAGTAAACAACCGCCTCTGTAAATCACATTTACAGATGCGGTTGTAGTAAGCAACCGCATTTGTAAATCATTCCCTTGATTTACAAATGCGGTTAAGGTAAACAACCGCATTTGTAAATTAGGTTTTTTTTTTTTTAGAATTATTTGGTTAGTTGTTTTCCCATACGAATTATCTTATGCAGTTTCATTATACCCATCCCAGCCAGGCAGACAAATAAACAGATTCAGAGAAACAAAGTCAATTTATAGTAATTGATCAAAATGTATACAAAAATAGTAATAATCTCTATCTATTCTTACACTATTGATCAAATCGTAGAGTTATAAAAGTTTAGGAAATATGTGGACCAAGATTGTCTCACATATGTCATGGCTTCCGAACTCATGGGTTCCTCATCCGTGAAGAACTGCATTTCAAAATGGTTGACACATAAATTAGTTTTAAGATAGATAAATTAGTTTGAAGTTATAAAAATAATTTAAGAAATCTTACCTCTTGCCAATTACTTGTAAGACCTAGTCTTACAATGGTACTCATCCATTGCATGACGTAATAGCCACACTCATAGCTTCCTGGTTGTTTATTACACTATAATTCAATAAATTGTAAAAGTTAGTATAATTAAACAATGAAAAAAAAAAAGAAAAATCTTACATACCTTTAATCTTATCCAGTTCAAATTTTGAAAATTTGAATTCGATCTCCCTTTTAGAATGTTATATCCACGCCATGAACTGGTTGAGACAAAAAACCTTGTTAGTGGATTACTTATAGTATCAACCATAGTTAAGTTTATAGTGTACTTACTTATCAATGATATTCTTAAAACTTGTGGATATCTTCTTGTGTAGGGAACAGAACCACAAAGCCGTCCTATCCTTCAGTGATAAGACAAGTAATTGCCAATGACCCCTATATCATCCATGAAAATAGTTGAGTAAATTTATAAAACATGAATATAATAAACTTTTAACATATATATATTTAAACTTACTCGTTAATATAAGGGCACAAATAAACCTCTTTTCCCTCTTTTTCTAGGGTGTTAGTGATGTATGATTGGGTCTCATTTGTCTTTGCTCCAGTGGGATTAGTATATGCAGGATCTAAGAATCCATACACATTTTCCTTCCCCTCAGTGACAGAGACACCATTCAAAAACCTACAAGTAATTAGTTAAATCATAATGAATGCTAATTTAACATAAATGAAAATGAAATGTAGGTAACGATACTTACATCATAAAAAATTGAATGATATTTATATTCAGCTCCTGATCCCCAGCTACAAATTCTAGCAGATCTGACATGTATATGTACAATGGTAGCTCAGGGTTTGTTTCAAAAAAGGTATCATCCCATGGAACTTCCAGAGGATCTCGTCCAAGTTGTCTAGCAACTATAGCTAAGGAAGCTATAGGATCGTCAAGCGGAACCTCTTGTTTCTTTTTCGGACTTGGTTTCTGACGAGGTTTCTACAAAAAGAAAAAAGATTTGTTATAAATTACATGTAATATATAAATATAAATTAGCACATGAAATGAAATTATTACCAGTGGTTGTGGCATATATCGAATCAGGTGTCTAGGCCAGGCTACAAAGGACTAAAATGCTTTGGCCACAGTTGTTACCTCTTCTGAAGGTAGTGGAAGACGAGCATCAGGTACTCGTACTCTTTCAACCGTGACCTTTGCTGCATCAGGGGAGAGAGGAACGTTATGTAAGGTGGTGGCGTCTTCATAGACTTTTCCAATGGCCACCACCTGAGGAATGATGCCACCTTCTACCAGTAGCTCACATTGCCTCGTCTGGCCAATGATATCATCCCCTAATGCTGTAGGAGCTGCACAACTCCCCTTTGTGCTCTTGGGAGCGGGACTAAGAAGCGTCTGAATCGGCTGCTCAGCACAAAGTTGTTGCGATATCTCTTGTCGCAACTCTAGCCTCATCTTTTCCGTCTCCCTTCTCATCTCATCCATTAGTTCCTGACGTAGCCTTTGCTCCATTTCTTTTTTGCTCTCTTTGGAGGAGGAGGATGAGTGTCGTGGTGCAACTCCAAAATAAAGTCTAATCCCAACTCCTTGTCCAGCTGCACGAACACGACCAGAGTGCTCAGGTTGTCCAATTGCTTCAACAAGGATATCGCGACGACCATCAGCAAGAAAATTACCTTGGGAGTCCAAGGCATCCTGCAAGAGACAAAAATCATGAGGTTTTATTATAAGTAATGCATCATAATAGATGAAAAAAGGCTTAAATAACTTACAATTTTTTCAATGATAAGCCCTGATTGCTCTGAACTTGGTGCACCCGACTAGCTGAACTCAGCTCCCACATCACGAATCATGTCCTCCAATCGATCATCAACTACATCATCGTGTTCTGCTTCATCCGTGGTGGATCCCACATATTCTTCAGTTACGGAAACACGTGGTAAATTTAATAATTCACCATGCCATGTCCAAGTTGTATAAGATCGAAGAAACCCATCACATAGCAGGTGTTCCCTCATGATATTCACATCCAGTATCCTTCCATTCAAACAGTTAACGCACGAACACCTAATCTTTCCTCCATCACGACCACTATTAATCGCGTTACGCTGCGCAAATTGTATAAATTCTTCTACTCCTCTTTCGTACTCATCACTTATATGAGCACAATGAATCCAACTTCGATCCATTATATATTCTGCAATATAGATACCTAGGATTTTCTAATAAGTGTTCTATCTCATGCATTTGCCGAGGGTCGAACACCCCCGGACTCAATACCAGCACGTATTATTGTCGGAGGTCCAAATACAAACACGATATTCTATTCTAATGTAACAACTAACATAACATAAATTCTACTATAAACTAACAAATAATTACTAAATAATTTAAATTTTAGAAAATAGAAATTATATAATACAAATTATATAAATTAATACAAATTTATATTAAATAATATACAAATTATAATACATAAAAAAAAAATATTCAAAGTACAGCAAAAAAAAATTAACAAAACTAACATAAAAACTACTAACTAAATAATATAAATTTTAAAAATTAAAAATTATATAATATACAAATTATAATAAATAAAGTCAAAAATTCAAAAAATCTAAAAATCAACTAACCTTGTGTGCGAAAATGATGATTCAACTGATAGAAAACCAGAGGTGGAAGCGGAAGACTGGCGCGACAGCGGCGGAGCAATGCAACAGTAACTTTAAGCACTGCGCAAGGAAAAAACCATATATAAGAACAGCATTCCTAAAGCGAACTGAAGAGAATGAAATGGGATACGAAACTCACAATGGAAGCAATAACAATGAAGATGCACAGAAGCAAGGAACACAGCGCAGCGCAGCAACAGCGACAAGGAAGAGCAGAGCAGAAAGAGTGAAAGTGCAGTGGCGCGCTTCAAATTTTAGGTTAAAAACATTTTACAAATGCGGTTATTAGTTAAAACCGCATTTGTAAATGAAATGCCTTTCATTTACAAATGCGGTTTTAACTAACAACCGCATTTGTAAAACAAACTAATTTCAAAAATGCCACCGCGTTTTTAACAAAGGCGTTTTAGCGCGAAACCGCACTTAGAAAGGAGTATTCCTTTCATCATTTTGCACTAGTGTACCCTTCACCCACTCCTTCTACGTATCTGATAAGTGTCATAATTCAACAATATTTCATACAAAAAGATAGACACTTAAGGACTTTAATTGATAAAATAATTATAATTCAACCTCTAATGTAGGAATTTAAACTTTTTACGTATTTTTGGATTATGAAACGAATAAGAATGATTTATTCCTAATTTTGTGCTATTTTCAAGAATTTAAGGAGAGATGAGCATATAAATATATTATGAATAAAGATGTCACTTAGCATAAACCGAATTACGTCTAATAGAAGGCATGAGGCATAACCCTAAATCATTGGGATTATTGGGAGAATAGAAGGTGATAGAAAACCTTAGAGGAGGCAGTCGTTAAGGAGAAACATCCTGAATCTTCTTTTATTGCTTTCCATGCTTGTAATAGCCAACATGAATGGCTAATTCTACCCTTTGGGATTGCAGTAATCTATTCAAACTCTTATGTATTGAGGTGATATTTAAATATAATATTTTGTTATTGATTGATGATTGATATTGTCATTTTATTATTAATGCTTGTCTTATCATGATTTTGATCCTTAGATTTGACTGAAAAGTACTTTTAAGCATCTGACCTAAATGATAATGCTTAACATATTTGAATGCTAAGAATATATTTGAAATGTTAATTGCTATTAACATTTACTTGTAAGGATAAAGAGTTTTTATAAATATGCGAGGAATCAATATTAGGAGACTATCTTAATAATTTTACATGCTAGAAATCGAAATGAATGGATTTTATATGGACATCAATATCAATCAAGGATAGAATATTATTATGCTTTTCAAAATACAAAAGAATGAGAAGGATGAACCTCAATCCTAATTTTTCCAATTGACTCATATAAATCTTTTACTTTGCTTTTATTTAAATTTCATGCAAACTATTGTCAATATCCAATCAAATCAAATTATTGTACATATTTTTATAATTAGTGAATGTTACTATTATGATTTTAAATAATTGTACCTTGTATGTTTGATATACATCCTTAGGGGCAAATTATTACTTCTGACTCGGTAAACTTACCGTAAAATATAGTCATCAAGTTTTCGATGCCGTTGTCCAGGAATAATTTTATTTAAAATTTGAAAGTATAATTTATTAAGCATTGTGAATATTTTTAAAGTTTTGTGTTTTTTAGATGTGAATTTTTTATATAAGATTTTATTTCTTTTAGTTCTGAATATTTTTAAAGTTTTTTTTTTTTAGATGTCAATGTATTTTTTAAAATTGTTATTTTTTTAAGTGAATATTTTTTAAAGTTTTTTTTTCATGTATTTATTTTATTTAGTTTTTGTTTAGTGTATTTGTTTTATTTATTTTTTGGTGAGTGTGTATAATTTATTTTATTTAGTTTTTGTTTAGTGTATTTATTATTTTATTTTATTTAGTTTTTGTTTAGTGTATTTATTTTATTTAATTTTTGTTTTTTAATTTTTATTTAATTTTACTGTATTTATTATTTTATTTATTTTTGTTTAGTGTATTTATTTTATTTAGTTTTTTTTTAGTGTATTTTTCTTAGTTTTAGTTTTCATTTTGTTTTTGTTTTTGTTTTCTTTTATTATATTTTATTTTCTTTTAGTTTTTAGTTTTTATTTTTACTTTACTTAGTTCTTTTTAAATTATTTTAGTTAGTTCTTTATAATTATAACTTGGTTTTTTATTTTTGTTTTAGTTTTAATTTTTTTCATTTATTTTACTCTTTCTATTTATTTATTTTTTAAGTAAGTTTTTATTTTTGTTTTTTATTTTTTATTTTTATTTTTTAAAAATTTATTATTTTATTTTTCTTATTTATTATTTGTTTTTATTTTTTATTTTACATAAGCTTTTTTGTTTATATATATATATATATATATTTCTTATTTCTTTTTTTATTTTTTTATTTTTCTGATTTTTTTTTTATTTTTCTTAACTTATTTTTATTTTTTATTTCGTATATTTTTTTAATTTTTTCTGAATTTTTTTTATTTAGTTAATTAATTTTAATTATATGCTTCTTGTTTTGTTTTATTTTTATTTTTATTTTCTTTTAAAATATATATATGTATATGTTATTTAATATTTATTATTTGGTTTTTATACTAATCCTTACTTGAGTTGTCTTATGATATTAAGAAGACAGATTTCTATATATCAATTATAGTTAAATTGAGAAATTGGGAAAACAACTCGGAAGAATAAAAGTAAGAAAAGAAAAGAAAATCAAGGAGGAATTAGAAAATAATCTTCAACTATGTCTACCCCCACACATTGAGATAATTTAAGAAGAAAGTAACGTGGTTGAGGAAGGACAACCGCCACCTAGAAGAACACTCGTTAAATTCCATGAAGTAGTTGAGTTGGAGGACCCACTATCACATAAAAATTTGGTAGTCAATGGTCAAAGGCTAAAGTCTTATTTAGGTGATGAAATTGAAAGCATCATACAGTGACTTTGTTGAAGAAGCTAGAAACAAACGTCAAGTTATATGACGTTAAATAAGCGCTTGTTAGGAGACAACCTATTATTTGAATTATTATGTTTTGTTTTTGTTTAGTATTTTAATATAACTTTCTATAGTATTTAATTTTATTATTATGAAAACATATATAATCCAATGATATTATAATTAAATATCTTTAGTTATTTAACTATGCAAATGAGATTATAAAAATTGGTGACTGAATTCCATTTATTTAGCATTCACAATACGTCAGTTGAAATTGACGTATTATTTTTACAATTTTATTATAATACTGGCAGTTAAAAACGTCACATTGTACATGTGTCGTGTTTTGCGTTGAAATCATTTTCAATGAAATAAATTGCAACAATTTTGACTGATTAATTACATACAAAAACTGCCACTTTATATAAAGCATTAAATGGTGGGTGTTGACTGCTGTATAAAATTTTGTGACGGCCAGTTCTATGACGGTTTGGGAAACCGCCACATGCGTATATTGTGGCGTTTATAAATATCACTTTAGATAAAAATAACTGTCACCACATACACAATTTTTTGTAGTGTTAACCCCTAATTTATGAATCTAAACCTTTTTACATATTTTGTGATTATAATATGAATAAGAACAATTTATTCCCAAACAAATTTGTGTTAATTTCAGGATACTAGGGGAAAATAGAGATGAAAGGGCTAAAGGAGAATAAACAAGATGGAAAGGGAAAGTTGAAACGCTCAAAACTCGCCCAAAAACTCGCCATCAAGGAGAAATATCCTGCATCTTCTTTTCTTGCTTTCCATGCTTGTATTGGCTAACATGAGTGGCTAATTCTACCATTTGGAATTGAGAGTAATTTGTTCAAACTTTTATGTATTGAGGTGATATTTAAATATAATATTTTGTTCTTCATTGATAATTGGTATTGTCATTTTATTCTTAATGCTTGTTTTATCATGATTTTAATCCTTAGATTTGATTGAAAAGTACTCTAAGCATCTGACCTAAATGATAACGCTTAATGTATTGAATGCTAGGAATAGATTTGAAATGTTAATTGTTATCAAATCTGCTTGTAATGATAAGGAGTTTTTATAAATATGTGAGTAATAGATATCTAGGAGATTATCTTGATAATTTTATATGGATGAATCGATATAACTGAATTTTATATGGGCATCAATATTAATCAAAGATAGAATATTATTATATTTTTCAAAGTACAAAAGAGTGAGAAGGATGAACCCCAATCTCAATTTTCCCAATTCAATCAACCAACTCTTTACTTTGCTTTATTTACAATTCTTGCACTCTCACATACAAAAAATATTCAACAAACTTTAATTATTGTTTTCTATTTAGTGAATACTTTACTTGAAGATTCAACTATTCCTCGTGGGTTTGATATCCGTCCATAGAGACAAGTTATTAATTCTGACACGATACATTTACCATAAAATAGTGTTCAAGTAATCCCCCTGAGTATTCTTACATTATTTGAAAAATAGAGTTAAGTACAGGATTTATCATAAACAATTATTTTATCTCAATACACTTTTTCTATTATCTTATCATTTTGTGATTGATAAATTAAAAAATTAAATGTATCTTTAAAATAAAAGTATTAAAGAGAAAATGATATGATACTTGCATACTTCATCTTAAAAAAAATAAAGACTACAAATATATTCTCAATCAAGATTTAAAAAAAATTAATTTTTTACGTTGGAAAAAATTATATTATAAATATATATGTATCCATAACTAAACAAAACTCTTAAAAAAATTATCTTGATATTAAAATATTGCAAATATGTACTAAAATTATATATATATATATATATATATATATATATATATATATATATATATATATGTCTTTCACCTTCTGGAAAAACTTACATATCTCTCGACATGTTTTTTTAATGAAAGTCTTTTTCCATATGGATTATAATAATTCTTTTATTTCCAACAAAATTGATTCTACTGTATCAACTATTGCTTCTATTCTTCTTAGTGTTGTTTCACCAACTACCATTAGTGGTTAATCTCACCGATGACAATTCTAATGATATCACTCGCATTGTTAATCCTTATACATATAAGATTCTTCTGCATTTTCCACTTCACCTTTGCCTGCAGTTATTCCTGCTACTCATGATCCTACAACCATCATTAATAATCATCCAATGGTGACTTGTGCTAAGGCAAGTGCAGGTGTTCAAACCAAACGGCTTTCAGGTTAGTTCATCTTCTTCTGAGCCTCACTACAAAAATAGAGGAAACTAGCGGCCAAATGTTTACGTAGGCCAACTGTGGACACGAATCCCGTCATCAAAACAGACGCAAAATCCACACATAACTGATTTTGACATCGATGTAAAACGGATGTATACACAAATTTTAAAAAATAAAATAAAATTATTTTGCTTGGACTGCGACCGACACAGAGTTTAATTTATGCATTGGTCTGGTCGACTTAAGACTGACGCATGTTTATATTTTAATTTTTTAAAATTTATTTATTTTAATTTTATTAAATGTATAATATTATAAGAAATATTTGAATATTTAATTGTTTATTGTATTTATTTTAAATTTATCTTTTTAATATTATATAAATTATTTAATTTTAAAAATTTTAGTATAATTTAGTTAAATTATATTTATTAAATTAATTAAGTGTTTGATTTTAAAATTATTTAAATAAATGATCTTAAAAAGTTTAGAAAGAATTAAAAATAATAATTGAGTAAAAGAAAAGACGTATTTAAATTTTTTAAATGTTATATAAAATGTTCTTGCCGGTTGACTTGGTCGTTGGTTGACTCCGATGACTGGTTCAAGCTCCGTCTGTCTTCTCTGAAATCTACACTTCTATTCGTTGTGTGGATGCTTCACCTGTTGAGACAAAAGGTGCCCTTACGGCCGGTCACACTTCGACGCTCAAGTCAGTAAGGGCTTATCAAAGAATAAGAAAAGTATAGCTTCAGTATTCAAAAAGTGTATTCAGAATTACGTACCTTTACTTGGGACCTTAAGCCCCTTTTATAGAGTGTCATTAGGTTACCACTAGTAACCAACTTCCCATACAAAAATATTATCTCTAGTGAGAGAATATTCAATGGGAGAGAACTCTGTTACGATGTGTGTAATCTTAACAGCACAACTGTGTGGAATTCTATCTCCTTGGAGTGCAACAAACCCTAACAGAATAACCATCTGGATACTAATGAAATATCACTAGGAACAATATCTTTTATCTTTAAGGAGTAAACTGCAAATAGTCCTTCTGGGCTCTGGTCCACTACATAAAATATTTTAATATTTTAAAATTATTTATTTTAAATTTATTTGATTTATATATTGTCATAAATATTTTATTTTTGTAAATTTTGATATAAATTAGTTAAATTAAATTTATTAAATTGATGAAGTGTTTAATTTTGAAATTATTTAAAGAAGTTATCTTAAAAAGTTTATAAAGATTTAAAAACATGTAGAAAAATAATAATTGAGTAAAACATAGTAAAAAAAATATGTATTTAAATTTTGTAAATATTATATAAAATATACATAAATTTAAGAATATAAATTTAAGATGAAGTAATTAATTAATGTAAAATGTAATGGATGTATTTAAAAATAGAGAGTCAATTTTATCTTAAAATGTTTTATTTGTCTTAAGAAAAAAAAAAGTTAGATAAAACTTTTGATCAGTAACTTAAATAAATTTAAATGTTATATCTGTGCAATGGATGAATGAACTAGGGATTTTGCTTTGATATGTTCTTGCCGGTTGACCCGCCTGTCGGTTGACTTACGACACTCACACGCCTCCTTCCTCACGTTGATATGTGCTTGGTTCTCTCGAAGCAATCTGCACCTGCAAAAGAGAAAGGGGGCGTCCTAGAGGCCGTTTGCACTCCGACGCTCAAGTTAGTGTAGGGCAAGCAACACCAATTGTATTGAGTTTCTCTCTGTGTTTAGGTCTAGAAACTGCGTACCTTTGTGAAGTATCTTACTGTCCCTTATATAGTCTAGGGTTTACTGCGCCGCTAGCCTTAATTAGGGTTCGCTGTGCTACTAGCCATATTTAGGGTTTACTGGAATACCCTTGCGCCGCTATCACCCAATCTTAGGGTAATCTAGCACATAAGGTTTCCTTCTCTGGAGTGCAAACTCTCACAGGGTGACCACCTGGGTGCCTCCTTGTGCACCTAGTCTCTAGGGCCACCTGTTCTGGGAATGCCTTCACTGTTTACGTGCCATGCATGTAGCTTCACTGGGAAAACCCTAGCTCTGGTGAGTACTCGTCCCCTCAGGACTCTACACCCAACTGTGCTCTCCCTGCTACCCGCATAGGCACTTCGTGATCCAGGCCTCTCCCTTCCTCTGGGTATTTAACTGGTCATTGGCCTCTGGGAACCAATCTTAATTGTTCTGTTTATGCTGTTCAAATCACCCAAGGTCGATGTCACCTCGCCACACACTGTCGCCGAGGACTCCTCGACCTGCTGAGTGACGATGACACCTCCGCCCATCCTGGTGATCTGATGACTCGTCACCCCTCTCTGTAGGCTGATGACTCATCACCCCTCTCTGCAGGCTGATGATCCATCGCCCTTCTCTGTTCAATACCCCCTGTGGGGTCCATTCCACGTGGCTTCGGCCCGTGCTGTAGGACCCAGCTGACGTCCGAGGACTGGTCAGTACACAAGCCCCCCAGTCTCAAGCTGTTAACTTGTTTCAGCGAAGAGACTAAGTGATGGGCGAGGACTGATCGGTACACAAGCCCCCCTAGTCTCGAGCTGTTAACTTGTTTCAGCGTAGAGACTAAGTCATTGACTTGGGTGACCTACGTGGCTCTGCGCATAAGTACATGAACAGTGCGCTGAAAGGACACTTCACCAACCCCCTTTCATCCGCTAACACGTGGCTGCATCAACGGTTTGAGATTCATAACGTTCGCGCTCCCTAGGGCTACGTTAAACCTCTTCAAAACCCCGCGCCACTTCACTGTTTCATCACTTTGCATTCTCACTTCTGTAGACTCTATCTTCCAGCGCACGCTCTCTTCTACTCACCAAGCTTTCCACACTTCTCTGCCCTCACTCAACCAAAGGTATGATTTTTATGTCTTCTTCCCCTTCATAACATAATCTCGATCATCCATATGGCATGTTGTGACTGTTCTGGGCTTATGGTGTGGTTTTCGCATTCTAGGGTTTTTGTTCTCCTTTTCTGGGTTCGTTCTACCTTCGAGTCTTCGTCCACCATTGCTTTCTTCTAAACCTCTTTCTTTTCCTGCCTCTCACTTGTTTAGATTCGAGATGGCCAGAACTAAAACTACCTCCAACCCTCCTCCAACCGTAGCGGTCGATTACAAGGCCCTCTACCCATGGGCTTCTGAGGATCTCCTGGCTGAGACCTCCAAACTCACATCCTGCGAGGATCTTCGCAAGCACAGGGATGATGAGGCTGAGACTAAAGGACGCGTCTTTGGCAGAGAAACCGACGCGTACGTCTCTGTGCGACACCTGTACAGCGAACGAGCTTGTGTGCGCCGATGATCGCTGCAACGATGGGGAACCATTCTTCTTCTTCTACGCCACCATCTTCAAAAGAGTCAAAGTCCGACTTCCTTTCACCGGGTTCGAAAGGGCTTTGCTCACAGAACTAAATGTGGCGCCTGCTCAACTGCACCCCAGCAGTTGGGCCTTTATCAGGGCGTTCTCCATCCTCTGCAATAATCTAGGGTTCACCCCCTCCGTCGATGTCTTTCTTTACTTCTTCGAGGCGAAGAGCCCCGGCAAGAGGCTTTGGGTGAGCCTGAATGGGGTGGCAGGGAGAGTCCTTCTAACTCTCTTCTCGCAGTCATACAAGAACTTTAAGGGAAGGTTCTTTCGAGTCTGCTGCAGCTCTTACGACCCCACCATGCTCGATGGGTTTCCATTATACTGGGTGGGGGAGTTGAAGTTCAAGAAACCACGCAGGCTCGAGGAGTTGACTGTCCCTGATCAAGAACTCTGCCAGACCATTTCCAGCTGGGGCGTGGTGTTTGACTCCACCCAGCTGATTAGGCATGAGTATGACGCTGAGACTCTCAGCGTGTATATTGGTACACCAACTTCATCTTGCACTTAACCGTTCACATACTTAACGCCTTGCCTTTCTCATACTTTTTGTTGTTCACTGCAGGCATGGTACTCAGCGCTGATAAGAAGAAAAGACTGGCGGATGTGCTGAATCGCCGCAATGTTAGCGGTTCAGCCCCTGCAGGTCCTTCATCACCCGCGGGTGCTGCCTTGGAACCTATTGCTGAAAAGTCCAAGAGGGCAGCGCCTGTGGAGGTTTCTGATGATGAGGACACCTGTTCCGGTCTTGTCTTCAAAAGGAAAAGGGTGGGGACAGCCGCAGAGGTCTCTTCAGCCACAGAAGAGCACCCTTCACCCTTTAGGGAGCACCCTCCCAGCGCCTTCTCCCCTCCTGAGCCAATCTTAACGCTTGAGGGGGGTGGGGAGAGTGCTCCTTCTTCTAGTCAGATGCCTTCTGCCCCCGAACTGCCTTCTCTGCTCCAAAGGTCACTTGCTCAGATGCCTGGCCAAGCTGCTCAGGAGGCCATGGACAGAAATTCCCTCGAGAACCTTCTCAGCCATGGTCCCGGGGAGTTCTTGGCCGCTTCAAACTTCTTACTGGTCAAGGGCCACGTTGAGGCGGAGCTGCTTGAGAAAACCGCCAAACTGGAGAAAGAGCTGGAGCAAAAGAATCTCCAACTCCGCCAAGCATCCAAACGCGAGACTGCCCTTAACCAAGAACTGGGTAGTCTCCGCCAATCAGAGAAGGAGACTAAAAAGCTTCTTTTCTCCAAGGGGCAGGAGGCCCTCCAGCTTGAAGCTAAGATACTTCCCCTCCGCAACAAGATCATCGAGCTGGAAGAGCAAGCGGAGGGGGCTCAAGCCAAAATGACCAAGCTGGAGGAGAGGGCTACCGACCGAGAAGTTCAGCTGGGCAAGGTTGAGGAGGAACTTGCCCAACAAGTTGAATTGCTGAAGAAGACCGAGACTGAGCTTATCAATGATGCCGCCGACGCCTATGAGGAAGGCTTTGGTGACGCCCTTGTTCAGGTTGCCTGCGTGCATCCTGAAATGGACCTCTCACCCTACTCCGCAACTATGCAGGTGGTCGACGGGTAGATAGTGCCCAGATAGGTCTTCTGAACGATTATATTTTTAGTTGAACATCTTGTAATCACCCTCCTTTTGTAATATATATAAAATTTGTTTCATGTATTGTTCATCTGTTTGTCGTGCTTTGTATTTGGTGAGCTCACGATCGTAAATAATGCACCTGTAAAAACGAACTTCAAATAGCATGTTTTTTCTGCTAATTTCATTAGTGAACCTTTATTTTAAACTGGGCGTTCTCACTCGGAGGGGGAAGGCGTTCCTTGTGAACTCCCCTTTCCCTTCACGAGACCTCTAACACCAACTAAAAGGTTCTGACTGACCTGTCGTCATCCATGGATGACGAAGGATTTAACCAGGCGAACCCTTCTTTTACGTTGGAAGTTCTCACTCGAAGTGGAGGTGTTCTCTACGAACCTACCTCTCCACTTACGAGACCTCTAACTCCAACTAAAAGGCTCCGACTGACCTCACATCGCTCACAGGCGAGGAGGATTTCTCTGGGCGAACCTTTCTTTCACATTGGAAGTTCTCACTCGCAGTGGAGGTGTTCTCTGCGAACCTACCTCTCCACTTGCGAGACCTCTAACTCCAAGTGACAGGCTCTAACAGCGAACCCTTCTTTCACAGTGGAAGTTCTCACTCGAAGTGGAGGTGTTCTCTGCGAACCTACCTCTCCACTTACGAGACCTCTAACTCCAAGTGACAGGTTCTAACTGACCTCACATCGCTCACAGGCGAGGAGGATTTCACTGGGCGAACCCTTCTTTCACATTGGAAGTTCTCACTCGAAGTGGAGGTGTTCTCTGCGAACCTACCTCTCCACTTACGAGACCTCTAACTCCAAGTGACAGGTTCTAATAACATTGTACAAACATATTAAAAGCATATATCTTTAACTGAATTTTATTGGGTGACCTCATTAAAAACCCTTAGAAGGGAAAAAAGAGT
The DNA here is from genome assembly GCA_013389735.1 of Phaseolus lunatus. Classification (NCBI taxonomy): domain Eukaryota; kingdom Viridiplantae; phylum Streptophyta; class Magnoliopsida; order Fabales; family Fabaceae; genus Phaseolus; species Phaseolus lunatus. The sequence goes on from CM023867.1 coordinate 14,892,632, forward strand.
GTCCCCTGTATTGTGTAGCGTACAAGATTACATGGCTTTAACTGAAATAATACTTCAGGTGGGTCGCATTCCATGTTCGAGGAATCGGACCTCCTTCTAAAGTCTCAAGCCTATATGCTCCATTCCCTAGGGCCTCTGTCACTCTGAAAGGACCAGTCCACTTAGGGGATAACTTGTTCTCTATCTGGTATGGAGACGCCTTGCGCATGACGAGGTCTGCCACCTGGAACTGCCGAGCTCTCAACTTTGAAGTGTGTTTGAGCTCGACTCTCCTCTTCAGCGCCTCAGCTTTGATTCCCGCTTCTTCCCTAGCTTCATCCAAGAGATCAAGATTCACCTTCCTCTCTTCATTGGACTCCTCAGCTACAAAGTTCTGGAAACGTGGCGAGTTCTCCTGGATCTCCACAGGGATCATGGCATCTGAACCATATACCAAACTAAACGGAGTCTCCTTGGTAGTGGACTGGGGAGTAGTATGGTAGGCCCATACTATTCTGGGAACCTCCTCGGCCCACCTTCCCTTTGCTTTCTCCAACCTTCTCTTCAGCCCTCTGAGGAGAACTCGGTTAGCCGACTCGACCTGCCCATTGGTCTGCGGGTGCTCGACTGACGCAAACACTTGCTTGATCCCCAGCTCTGTACATAGCTTCCCCAACTGCTGGCTTGCAAACTGCGTGCCATTGTCAGACACCAAGCGTTTGGGTACCCCGAAGCGGCAGACTATATTCTTCCACACAAAGTGTTGGATCTTCTGTGTTGTAATCTGTGCTACTGGCTCAGCTTCAATCCACTTCGTGAAATATTCTATGGCGACCACGAGGTACTTCATCTGCCTTATCGCCAAAGGGAAAGGCCCCAAGATGTCAATTCCCCATGTATGAAACGGCCAAGGGCTGTACATCGACCCGAGTTCTTCTGGTGGCGCCTTAGGCCAATCAGCATGCAACTGGCATTGCTTGCATTGCTGTGCATACCTAGTGCAATCTTCCCTTATCGTCGGCCAGTAGTACCCTGCTCGTATGGCCTTAGAGGCCAGAGCTCGGCCTCCGATGTGACTACCACAGATACCTTCATGGAGCTCTGCCATTATCCTCACGCACTGCTCGCCATGTACGCAGACTAAGATGGGGTGAGTAAACCCATGCCTGTACAACTCGCCTTCAATGAACGTGTATTTAGACGAGTTTTTCTTTATCTTCTTTGCCTCCTCCGGCTCTGCTGGGAGCATTCCATCCGCTATGTAACGCTTATAGGGCGTCATCCATGTCTCACCATTTTGTAGTAGGCAGATCTGTGGCGCTTCTACCCCTATTCGCATGCATGCGTTGACTCGTGGTTTCTTCAGAGTTTCTTGAGTCAACGAGCGATGACTCCTCTTCATACCATCTGACCGGTTGATCTGATGGACTCCCACCAAGTTATCAGCTGTATAAGTACGAGGTGCCCTCAGAGTCTCTTGGATGACCGTCCTCTGTCTGCCCCCCTTGCCTGAGCTAGCGAGTTTGGCCAACAAGTCAGCTCTGGCATTCTGCTCCCTGGGCACATGTACTAGTTCAAATATTTCAAATGAACTCTTCAATCTCTGGACGTACTCCAAGTAGGAGGCCATCTGGGGGTCTTTGGCCTGGTACTCTCCCGCCACTTGACCGGTGACCAACAGTGAGTCACTCTTAGCCATAAGGCTCTGCGCTCCCATCTCCTTTGCCAGTAACATCCCAGCGATCAAAGCTTCATACTCCGCCTGGTTATTGCTGGCTTTGAAAGCGAATCGCAGGGCCTGCTCTATTAACAACCCCTTGGGTCCTTCCAAGATCACCCCCGCTCCGCTGCCTTGCTGATTCGAGGACCCGTCTACTGACAACACCCATTTGAAGTTGGATCCCTCCTGCTGGGCCTCGGTTGAAGACATCTCGGCCACAAAGTCAGCGTAGACCTGTCCTTTGATCGGGCCCCTGGGTTCATACTGGATGTCAAATTCTGACAACTCAACTGCCCAACGCACCATTCTTCCTGCCACATCGGGCTTCTGCAGGACCTTACATATCGGCAGATCTGTCATCACCACCACTGTGAAGCTTTGGAAATAGTGGCGAAGTCTCCTGGCTGAAAACACCACTGCTAATGCTGCCTTCTCTAAGGCTTGGTATCTCGTCTCGGGTCCCTGCAGCACTTTGCTGACAAAATAAATGGGCTTCTGGCTCTGTTGCTGTTGTTGAACCAAGACAGAACTCACCGCCCTATCTGTAACTGCAAAGTACAAACGCAGGGGTGTGCCGAGCTGAGGCTTGCACAAAACTGGTGGGCTGGCCAAATATTCTTTGAGCCTAAGGAAAGCCTGCTCACATTCTTCAGTCCAGGTGAATCTGCTATTCCTCCTTAGGCATTGGAAATAAGGGTGGCCCTTGTCCCCTCCGGCTGACACGAACCGGGAGAGTGCAGCCATCCGTCCCGTCAACTGTTGCACTTCCTTGACCGACGTCGGACTCCTCATGGCTATGATCGCCGCACACTTGTCTGGGTTGGCCTCTATCCCTCTTTTCGTGAGCAAAAACCCAAGGAACTTACCTGCCTCCACCCCAAAGACACATTTTTCTGGATTCAACTTCAGCCTGTACTTCGCTATTGTGTTGAACAGCTCCTCCAGGTCGTCAACATGCTGATCTCGTGCCTGGGACGTCACCACCATGTCATCTACATACGCCTGCACATTGCGCCCCAGCATGGGGGCGAGGACCTTGTCCATCAGCCTCTGATACGTGGCACCCGCATTCTTCAGGCCAAACGGCATGACTGTGTAGTAGTAACAAGACAGCTCTGTCATGAACGCAGTCTTGTTCTCATCCATCAGGTGCATCTTGATCTGATTGTATCCGGAGAAAGCGTCCAAGAAACTGAGTAACTTGCAGCCTGAGGCACTGTCTACTAGTGCATCTATGTTGGGCAGAGGATAGGAATCTTTTGGACAAGCCTTGTTAAGATTTGTAAAGTCCACACACATCCTCCACTTCCCGTTGGCCTTTTTTACCAGGACAACGTTCGCAAGCCACTCAGGGTATTGTATTTCCCGTATGTGACCTGCTTTCAGCAACTTGTGTGTTTCCTCCCTGACTACCTGCCTTCGCTCATCATTGAACTTCCGTCTCCTCTGGCGGACCGGTCTGGCTTAGGGATTCAGTGCCAGGCGATGGCATAGAAAGTCGGGGTCAATACCTGGCATGTCTGAGGGAGACCAAGCGAAAGCGTCAAGATGCTTTCCTATAACCCCCGCTATTTGATCTTGGGTCTCCTGAGACAGGGACTTACCCAACTTGAAAACCTTTCCTCCGATCTCTTTCTCCACGACCTCCTCCGCGGGTTCTGGTCGCCTCGCCTGGGCGACCTCTGCTCGAGTGACCCCGACGTCACCTTGGGGCATATCTGCTTCATCGGTACTTCCTCCCAGTGGTGAGGTGGTCACCGTGCAGACTCCCCTCTTCGTCTTGAGGCTATTCTCATAGCACCTTTTAGTCTCTTTTTGATCTGACTTGATGGTTACCACCATCCCCTCCATCGATGGCAACTTCATCTTCATGTGCCTTGTGGACACCACGACCCCTAGCCGGTTCAGGGCTGGTCTGCCCAGAAGTATGTTGTAGGCAGAGGGAGCGTTCACCACAAGGTACCTGATGTTCTCTGTGCGGGATGCTTTTCCATCAGTGAACGTGGTCCTCAACTCTATGTATCCCCGCACTTCTACTTGGTCTCCTGCGAACCCATACAAACAGCCAACGTAGGGTCGCAGCTGGTCAGGAGACAACTGTAGCTTGTTGAAAGTCGACCAGAATATCACATCGGCCGAGCTTCCCTGATCGACCAATACCCGGTGTACCTTACGTGCAGCAGTGACTACTGAAATGACCACCAGATCGTTATCATGGGGGACAACATCTCGGCGATCAGCCTTTGTGAAGACGAGGTCGATGTCCGGAAAGTGATCTTCCTCGCAGGCCTCCACTGCCATCACTGAACGCGCATACTTCTTACGTTGCGAAGAAGTACACCCTCCTCCTGAGAACCCACCTGATATAGTGTGGATCTCACCATGTATGGGCACTTCATGCCCCGGGTCTGCCCTTGGTGCAACAACCGTCTCACCTTCTGATGCCTCCTTTAGGTAGTCATTCAAAAACCCACTCTTCACCAATTCGTCCAACTGATGAGCCAGAGCCAGGCAATTTTGAACGGGATGCCCAAAAGCCTGATGGAACTCGCACCATGCATTTTTGTTGGGCCCCAATCTCTTGTCACTCTTTGGGGGCAACGTCAACCTTTCTGCCACGTTAGGAATGGCAATCAGTTCCTTCAACTCCACCACAAATTCATGCCTAGGGGGCATGTCCTCTTTGCCTTGGGCCCTAGGTTGTGGTTTTCGGGGCTCGTAGGGCTTCTGTTTCCCTTGAGCTTTCTTCTTCGTGGTCGCCTCGTGCACCCGCAGCGGTTGGGGCCGACTAGGCGCTCGGGGCCTTAACGAGACTGCGCTTTCTCGCTTCTCGCTGAGCTCTCCTTCGGCGACAATGTGGGCCACAGCGCGTCGTTTTATGTCGCCAAAGGTCTTGGGGCGGCTGCGTATCAGAGATTCGCTGAAAGGCCCCGGTAATACGCCCTTCCTGAAGGCGTGCACCACCATGTCTTCATCCTTGGTGTGCAACCTTACCACCATCGCCCCAAACCTATTAAGATAATCCTTAAGGGACTCCCTCTGATGCTGCCTTACATCAAAAAGATCGTAAGACACTGGTGGCGGGGCCCTGTTAACAAGATATTGCTCCCTGAACAACGCAGAGAATTGCACGAAAGACGTGATATGTCCTTCAGGCAAACTCACGAACCATTCTAGCGCAGTTCCTGTCAGTGTGGCCATAAAGAGCTTACAGTGCACTGCATCAGATCCTCCTGACAACATCATCTACGTATGGAAAGCAGTGAGATGCGTTTCAGGGTCCTCTTTCCCGGTGAACACGGTCTTAGGCCCTACAAAGGTGGCGGGGACCACCGTGTTCATGATCGCCTGGGAGAAAGGCATGGGAAAGGTCCTTGGGGGCACTGGTGGGGCTCGATCATCTTCCCCACGATCTCCAGCTTGTTGTATATGTTGCAAATTCAAACGTAGCTCCTCGTTTGCTCGGTGTAACTCTTCGTTCCTGGCCTGTGAGGCGGCCAGGTCTTCTTGCATACGCGCCTGATGCGCTCGAGATTCCGCCACCGTCTCCTGGAGGGCGCGCATCGTTTCCATCAGCTGTTGCATGGTAACGCTGTCGCCTCCATTTGGTGGAACAGACCCATGTCTTGTATTTCTCATCTTCCGTGGTTCTTACTCTCACTCTCGTGTATGGGACCTTGTTTTACTCCGGCCCCACGGTGGGCGCCAAATGTTCTTGCCGGTTGACCCGCCTGTCGGTTGACTCACGACACTCACACGCCTCCTTCCTCACGTTGATATGTGCTTGGTTCTCTCGAAGCAATCTGCACCTGCAAAAGAGAAAGGGGGCGCCCTAGAGGCCGTTTGCACTCCGACGCTCAAGTCAGTGTAGGGCAAGCAACACCAATTGTATTGAGTTTCTCTCTATGTTTAGGTCTAGAAACTGCATACCTTTGTGAAGTATCTTACTGTCCCTTATATAGTCTAGGGTTTACTGCGCCGCTAGCCCTAATTAGGGTTCGCTGCGCTACTAGCCATATTTAGGGTTTACTGGAATACCCTTGCGCCGCTATCACCCAATCTTAGGGTAATCTAGCACATAAGGTTTCCTTCTCTGGAGTGCAAACTCTCACAGGGTGACCACCTGGGTGCCTCCTTGTGCACCTAGTCTCTGGGGCCACCTGTTCTGGGAGTGCCTTCACTGTTTACGTGCCATGCATGTAGCTTCACTGGGAAAACCCTAGCTCTGGTGAGTACTCGTCCCCTCAGGACTCTACACCCAACTGTGCTCTCCCTGCTACCCGCATAGGCACTTCGTGATCCAGGCCTCTCCCTTCCTCTGGGTATTTAACTGGTCATTGGCCCCCTCTGGGAACCAATCTTAACTGTTCTGTTTATGCTGTTCAAATCACCCAAGGTCGATGTCACCTCGCCACACACTGTCGCCGAGGACTCCTCGACCTGCTGAGTGACGATGACACCTCCACCCATCCTGGTGATCTGATGACTCGTCACCCCTCTCTGTAGGCTGATGACTCATCACCCCTCTCTGCAGGCTGATGATCCATCGCCCTTCTCTGTTCAATACCCCCTGTGGGGTCCATTCCACGTGGCTTCGGCCCGTGCTGTAGGACCCAGCTGACGTCCGAGGACTGGTCAGTACACAAGCCCCCCAGTCTCAAGCTGTTAACTTGTTTCAGCGAAGAGACTAAGTGAATGGCGAGGACTGATCGGTACAGATATCTATTGTAATTTTAAAGATGTTACTTCTCATAAATGAAGCATAAGATAATCTTAAAGAATTAGCGAAAATGTATATGATACAAACATATTAAGATTTATTGCGTGAGTAAGTAACTTATTCTTAATTGTTAGATTGCTACAATATCCAAAGTGTCCCAAAGCTAACCACATGCTCTATAAATGCCATTTTTATAGTTACTGAGTATGATCTCGAAAAGAAATTGATGTTTTCCAACTGAAACACATAATAATGTAGTAAGTTTTAAGTAACAAGATGACACATGCAATATTCCTTATAAGTGTGTTAATATAGTTTCCCAATGCACTAAATAATAGGTCTTTGACATAGTAATTTTAGTAGACTTAGTTCTTAATAAATGTAACATAAATAAGTAAATTTCGACTCGGTCTGATATAGAATGAACTTAAAATCATGGAATAGAGTTCATCATTAGATTTTGGATTATAAGTTCATAACCCTACTCCATTGCCATTTTGGGTGGAACATATGTACTTGTTTTTTTATTGTAGTTAGTAAGGTAAGAGTTGAACTAAGAAGTGCATTGTAAAGGTTGAAAGAAGGTATCATGAGCAATTTCAAAAATATGACTCATTGATATTCGTGGTAGTATATAGAATTAACTTAGAATCATGGAATAGAGTTGATTATTAGATTTTGGATTATAAGTTCATAACCCTTGTCCATTGCAATTTTGGGTGGAACATTTGTACTTATTTTTTTATTACACTTAGAAATGTAAGAGTTGAAGTAAGAAGTGAATTATAAAGGCTAAAAGAGGGTGTCGTGAGCAATTTCAATAATAGGGTTCGTTGATATTCGTGGTAGTAGATGTTATGTGACATAGAAATTATACTTAATTTGATGGAATTTTTTTATTTGAAAGAAAACCTTTTTTTCAATATCGCATCTTAAGAGTTATTTTTTGATTTCGTCAAGATATTAATAAATTGATTATTTTTACATAATAATAGATAGAAATAACACTTGTAAGGATAAATGGATTTCCAAACCAAAGTTTAATTGAATTAAACTTTCATGATTGTGAGCCTTCGCGAGCTTTCATGATTGTGAGCCTTCGTGAGCCTTCGCATGCCTTCGCCAACCTCCACTAGCCTATCCGTCACTGAGCCTTTGCGACCCTCCAGGAGCCTCCGCTCGTTCACCGGTTGTTTTCATTTCTTCTCTTCTTCATTTTCGTCTTCCTTTTTTTCTTCTTCTCCATCCGTTCTAAGTTTTTTTTTTGTCTTCACCATTTTAGGTCCAGCCTTCACCGTCGCGGTTCAGCTCCAGCTCTTGCTCCACGAGGGTTAGCTTCTTCCTAAACCCTAGACTTCGTTCATCATCGTTGCTGCCGGAGGTAAATGTTTAAAAGTTCAGAAGTTTTTTATTCATTTTTTTTGGGATTATTGGTTTGCTATGTGTTCCTACTATGTGTTGGTTGTTGCAATGTGTTGCTCTTATGTGGATGTTTGGTCTGGTTGTAGTTTATTGCTATAACTGATGTTTTGGTTTAGTTAAGATAAGTGGATGAAATAGTATTTTGGGACATTATTATTTTTTTAATTGATTTGATGTGAATGGTTTGCATATCTAGGGTTTGGGTTTGCATTTTTTGGATAAAGATGAATCTCGGTTTGTCTAAGTGGTTTGTCTAAGAGCGTAGTAATATGTTTAGATTGTTAATTATAATTTTTTTTTACATGTTTAGATTGAATTCTGAATTTGTATTGGCGGGTATTTATTGTCTTTCAGGATAAATTGGCAGGATAAATTGGCTAGAACGAAAAATAAAATGATTTTTTTTTCTGCCATTTATGCGTGGGCCAAGCCCACACAAGCTTTTATTTTTTTTTTATATTGATTAACATATGAGTCGGCTTTTGCGAGGGCTTGACCCATGCAAAATCTGATGTCATTTTTTTTTTGGTTGGGTTTGGCCCACGCATAAGCCGCCACAAGTGCGTCTCACTTTACCTTGGTTGACTGACGAAACAGTTCGTCTGTTTTTCATCCCCCTAGTCCACGCAGCATGCGTCCAATTCGATGGCCATCGAAAAAATACATTTGCTTCCACGGTTTTCTCGTGGGAATGTTGACGCACGTAAATCCCACGCTCATGCGTCAGTTTTTGACTATTTTCGTCCGTTTTTGACCCACGAAATATGTTGTTTTTCTTGTAGTGACTTTTGAACCTATGAATTATAAACAACTATGTCCAATCCTGCCTAGTTTAGTGCAATGAAACATGAATATGAAGCTCTAATTGCTAATAATACTTTGTTACTAAACTTCTACCCTTTGGTGTGAGTGTGGTTGGGTGCAAGTGGATTTTCAAACATAAACTCAATGTTGATGGAAGTTTTCAACGTAACAAAACTCGTCATGTTGTCAAGGGGCTTTCCATCAAGTTGAATGATTTGACTACAATAAAACCTTTAGTTTGATTGTCAAACCAACAACTACGATCAAAATTGTTCTCACAATGGATGTATCATTCAAATGGTCGACACATAATATAGATATTTATAATGTCTTTCTTGATGGGGAGTTACAAGAACATGTCTGCATGAAACAATCACCAGGCTTTGTTTTGCATGATACAAGCCTTATTTGCATGCTCAACGAAGCTATCTATGAGTTGAAACAATTTAAAATAGTCAAATTTACTATAAAACTAAAAATCTAGTTCGTGTGAAAATGAAATATTGTCTTGATACTAGAAAGTTTGGATATTTTACCAAAACAGCGATGTTCCGTGGTTAGAAGTTAAGCCTACACCATATCTGCGAAGAATAGTTACAATGGGTTTTGGTGCTGGTGCAAACTGGCTATTGAGACCAAACTACGAAGTTTCTTGTCGTTTTGGATTCAAGTGTGAGTAACGTGGTGATGAGACTAAAAAAGGATAAAAATCAGAAGGAAAAGGAAGATTAGGAGGAGGTGTTTGTGATAGAAGGGATTAAGTTCAAGAGGAATTTGTGTATGAAGTTTGATGTGTATATTAATGACAAAGACAATGTGATAGGTGGGACAAGTAAGACTGAGTTGGAAGGGAGAAGAGTTTGGGTGTAAGTAAGGGTGAGAAAAAATCCAAATTGCCAAATCTATTTCATAATTATCCAAATTCATATTACTTTTAATTCATTTAAATGGATTTATCTCAAATCCAAATCCATATTTTTAGATTTTAAGTCTAATCAATTTAATTGGATATGGATTAGATACATTTTTTGATTATCCAAAATGGATTTTGGGGTGGATTTTGACTTGGCCCGAGCCCAGGTTGACCCGAGTTAATCCAGACCCAGGTCAAGCAAAGTCGACCCAAGTCTATGTCGAACCAAATCGGCCAAGGCCCAAGTACATTAATTACTATATATTTTAGTATGATTTTCTATTGATTTAAGCATTAATTAATTTATCGTTTGTGATTTGGTGATAATATTCTTGAATGATTTCTTTGAATGTATTGATTTTTGTTTTTCTTTTAATTCATTGAAAAATTCGTTAAAATTTCATAAAATCAATATTTTAGTGATTTTAATCAATTAAAAAACCGATTTAATTAATTAAAGTGCAACATTTTATCTCTCCTCTTTATTTTAATTGATTAATTTGTGTTTTGAGTTTGTTAAAATGATAAGAACCCAATTTTTAAGTGATTTTGCTTATATATATTTAAGACATAAAAATCTAATTTAAATAGATTAAAATCACTCAACTCAAAATTTCTTGATAATTAACCGTGCTTGAATCTTATCATGGTTGTTAAACATAATTTATTAAAAACTACAAAATCATGAAAATAATCATTAAACAAGAAAAAAAACCAATAAAATAAAATCCATAATTTCTAATAAATATTAGCTAACACGTTACTAGCATTTATTATCATAACTTAGAATATACAACTTAGAAAAGACCCACTCTAATTAAACATTTTTAATGTACACCCCACACTAACCCCATTGATTAGCAATAAATAATAACCTTTTCAATCATATCTCAAACTACCACTTTTTACTTGTATACTTAATATTCTTAATCATTTATCTCTCTCAATCAGCCATCTTTTATTTATGTTTATGTATTAAATATTAATAATTTGTTTAAGTATCAATAGTTAAAAGCAATCTTATATTACAATTTAAATACAATATATAGTTCATATACTCAAACGTACTTATTTATAATAAATTTTAATTCTATAAAATATATTTATTTTATATAATATAAGAGCAAATTTAAACAACCTTTCCAAGATTTTAGACAAAAAAGAAGTGAAAACTCCACCCTCAATTTCAAAAGTAAAGTATTTTTCAATTTCAGAAATATTGTCTAATTCTAGTTCCTAAAATTAAAATCCAATTATTTTCCTGATTTTACATTTTCTCTTACTTACTGCTGGAACAAAATATATTCAAGTAACCTCTAAGCATTGATTTTTTTTATTCATTTTGGATTTTATCTAATCGTTAAACAAAATTGGACGTTTCAAGACTTTTAAGATTTAAGAAAAGTAACTTGATGAAAATGGTAAAAAATAATTAGTACTGATTCGTGTCAACGAATTGACACAAATTTGTTTAAAAATTCTATTTGCAGAACGCACCACAATGTGTATGACATACAGACAAAGGTTGTCAGCAATGTAAACAAAATTCCTTTTTATCATATTCTCAGAAATAGGACATTCAACAATCTATATGAAAAAATAAGAAAATATTGTTTACAGTATAAGCAAATTTTTCATATAAATTCGAAAATTAAGAAATATCAACAATGTAATTTCCTAAAGTTATATACATGTAACATCTATACAACTTGATAAATGTTCTAGTACCATCAAATAAATGAATTCAGCAGTGTCTCAAGCAATTAGTTCATAAAACATAAAATATGAACTCAGTCGATAGAATGTGTAGTAGCTAAGAAGTGTGCAAATAGAAACGATGAAAAAGTGTTTTCTGTTCCCACTTCTATGCTAGATCTAATACTTTTGATTTGCACATGGGACACACATTTTTCTCATGTAACCATCTCCTTATACCGTCTGTGTGGTATGTATGTCCGCATTTCAGAATTCCAAGCTCTTCTTTGTTCTTATATTCATCCTGTCAAATCATGCATAAGTATTCCAATTAATAACCAAGGAGAAATGTTAACATACCGTTTCTAATACATCAAACCTCAATGAATAATCCCATCTAGTAAGTTCAAAAGACTAATGAAAAAAAGACATTTGATGGATCATAATCTATTGAATTATACATGCTGCTAAAATTTATACCTGGCAAATTATGCACAGATCAGTTTCCTATTCCTCAGAAGTTGCCCCCTCCAAGTTATTAGGTAGTAAACAAGATTTTGTTTTCATTTCTTTTGCAATAATTTCTTCTAACAAACCCATGCCTGCCAATCTATTCATCTAATTCAAGAAGCTCCTGTTGTCCAATTCCAAAGAGTTAGCAAATTAAAGCTTTCCATAGTCACTAAGTTTTTAGTATGCTAGACCTCATAACTAATCCACATTCATAACAAATTACATCACAATCTTTATGCTTGCCTCATATGACATGTCCTCAATGTCCAAGTCACTATGGTGATCACCCAATGAAGAAACATCCTGCACAAGACAATTTGTTAAAGAAAAAACTAGAATTTTGTCCGTATGAAATGAAATCCAAAGGATTATGGAGTATCAAAAGTAAAGAGAATGACATATTACATCATCTTGAAGAAAAGCCATAGGAGGAAGATTCCTCCAGTGTCCAGGAGCTGTCCCGTGCATATTGCCTCTATGAGGTGGAGGTTGGTCCATATAAAGGCCGCCAAATGGTGCATTTTGTATGTACATTGAAGAACTGCTTGGAGGATTTTCCGGAACTCTATATGATGGAGCAGTTACTGGAGGATGAAAGTTGATGGAGTGACCTCTGACCTCTTGCACAGGTTGTGTTTGATAATAAAAGACATGGCACTGCAGATGGGGAAATCTGTGTGGTAACAAGTGTTGATCCCCTAAATAATTTCTTTGAATCAAACAGTTAGAGTCACGTAGCATCACAGATCCCAACGAACCATAGTGTGGTAACAAGGAAATGACAATTTCATTGTGCCTTGCATTAGGGGAGCAATTGAAGAACTAGCAGCAGAGACATTGAAATATGGATTCAGAGATAAAAGATAATTGAAAATTTCCTCCATATTACACAGATTTGATGATGCAATTTAATCCTGAGTAAAATCAGTCACTTCAAAAAATAATTGAAAATTGAAAATCAAATAAAAGATATGACCAAGAAAAGAACAATAAAAAGAAGACACTGTTCAACCTTGTACTGGCTAATCAATTTCCAGCAAATAATTTAATATTGCAGCTTTACTGCAGGTATGCTTTAAAACTGGGTTTTAACATGGATTCATTAGATATTCCAGATTTCTTAATTTTATTGAACAGATAGTTCAAAGAATTTCAGGACATAGGGAATAAACATAACCGTACTATAGTTATTTATATAAATGGATAAGAAAAATTAACCAGCTTGAAAGAACTAGATGACAGAGGAGAACTACATATTCACAGACAGTGAGTGTTTATGAATGTCAAGATAAACCATTTTTTTGAATGAAAAGCAGAGGTTATATAAAATTGTGGACCAAAACTAAAAGAAAATAAAAACCCAAATTTAAACCAACAACGTCATCCCACCAACCAGTAATCCAAAAGTAGAAAGAAAATCACAAAATTTGGAAGACAACAACATATTCCACTGATGGATAACCCAAAATTAAAAAGAATTAAAGAAAATAACACAACTTTTGGAGCCAACAACATCATCCCCTCAATAATCAAATAAAACTGAAAACAAGGAGAACAGAGAGACTTACCTCTCAAGTCAGTTTTTCCCAGGTTTCCGACCCTTCTTTTAAAGAAAAAGCAGGTGAAGTGAAACTAAGGAACTCAAAGAAAAGTAGCAACAATGTTTTGGTGAAAACTAAAGAAGGAGAATGAGGAGGTAAGGAAAAAGAAAGAAACTTTTAACTGGTGTGTAATTTCAAAATCTAACATGGATTATTTATAGAGATGGTAATTTAGACATGGTATGATGAAGGAGGGAAATCTTTAGTATTAAAGAAAATTTTGATTCTTAAATTTTAATTCTAAATATCTATTATATTTTGCTGTTATTAATTATTATGATTTATTTTTTAAAATTGAATAAATGAGAAATGGGGGAGGTGGGGCCAAGCGGATGAATCAAAGGGAATATGTATGAAAATTATTTTATTCAATCAAATAAATACTACACTTATTTATTGCAAGAAATGTAAAAGATAGGAATGTATCTATCTATATAATAATGACGACATTACCTCTTTCATATTTATATAATTTGGTTTATTATTCTATTTAATCATTACATCTAAATCAAATTCTAACAAACCATAAAAAAATATATAAATAAAGAGACATACACACACACACATATATATATATATATATATATATATATATATATATATATATATATATATATATATATATGATAAATTCAATTTTCTTACATAAAATAGATTACACATTTATTTTAAAAAATGAAATATTATATGTTAGATCTTTTATTTGATTTTGTATAGATATTATTTAGATAAATGGTAATAGAATATTTACCATATTTATATTGTAATGTTGGGATAACTTTGTGGAATGGTTAGTTATGAGAGAAATTTTTTTCTAACATTTATATCTAATGGCAAGCCTTTGATATAATTAGGGTCATTATTTTATTTAGTTATTATTAAAAATGACTCAATAACTAACAAACCAAATATATATAATCTTGATTTGAGTATATATTTGCAATATTTTAATATCAAGATAAATTTTTTAAAATCTTGATTGATCTTAGTATACCTTAGGTCATAGTTTTAGTATAGTATAGGTAGTTGCTCTTCTATCATTGTTTTAGTATAGTATAGGTAGTTGCTATTCTATCATTGGTGCTTTCATACTCTTACCATGTCTCCCAAAACCCAAACAAAAGTCATAAATAAAATACTAAACTCCATCCAAAAATGTCTATATGATATTGATACGCAGCTTGAGAACCATCATACTCGACAATCGGCCATAGAAGCATATGTTCCCCTTCCTAGTAGGGTCCATTATTTTCAAATCAGTGCAACCCACACCTGCACCACACCACCAACACCATCACACCGCTCCATCCAATCCCTAGAACAACCTCCACGCACACTTGGTCGCATGCCGCAACACCGCTTGTTGCACCTTGAGCTACTCAACCACCAGCATCCCAACTGCCACGCCGTCCAGTGCCGCCTAAAACAGCCTCCACGCACACCAGGCTCCACCCGCAACACCGCTACCGCACTTAGATCCGTGTAACTGCCAACAACCTAGCTGTCATCACGCTGCCCAATGTCGCCTGCAGCTACACCTCCCGCATCCACCCCAATTTTCGCGTCCCCTTTAGAGTACCAAAGATTGTTTCTCCCGCTAACTTCATCTCTCTTGCGAACCACACCCAAATACAACCCAAAAAACTCATTAATGAGCATCTCCATCTAGAACCTTCCTCCAGCCAAGCCCTGCCCTTCACTCACGTAACCCTAATTTTTAAACTACACAAACCCAATCCACCTATATTTCTATGGCCCAAATATCAACTATGCCCCCATTTTCTTCTAGATCTACTCACACCTAAACCTAATGTCCAAGCGGCACCTCCCCTCCTAAACCTAATTCCAAGCAACGCCGCCCCTCCTAAACCTAATTCCCAAGCAACACCCTCCCCTCCTAAGCATAATATGTAAGGATCTAGAAATTTATTTGGAATAGAAGTGATATATTTTAAATGATTTCTGAATATGTTATTATTTAAAATGAAAAGAGCTTGTAATAGAAAATTCATAGTAGTCAGACCTCGGACGTCGCCCAAGGTCTGAGGGCGTTAGGGTAGAGGTCGGTCGGTTGGGTCATAGTGGGTTCTAGGAAATCACATGTACCCAGGTGTGATTTGAACCTTAGGTATGCTATGCATGCGAAACTCTATGCTGGAGCATAAGAGATTGACCTTAGTGTTGCATGCATTGGTGCGCGAGGAGTTGGTACCAACCTGTCATCGGTCGTCTACCAGGATGAGGCATCGGTCGTCCGCCAGGATGAGGCATCGGTCGTCTGCCAGGATGAGGCATCGGTCGTCCTCCAGGATGAGGCATCGGTCGTCTGCCAGGATGAGGCATCGGTCGTCTGCCAGGATGAGGCATCGGTCGTCTGCCAGGATGAGGCATCGGTCGTCTTCCAGGATGAGGCATCGATCATTAGTCATCAGCTGGGAGGATAAACGTAACACTCATCGCACGATGTCGTGTTTCACACAGATAAGGTGGGGCCCAGGCTCCCAGCATGAGCGTTCTGCATGCGCGACACGTAGTCAGTAAGAGTGCTTCAGAATAGTTGGCACCAGAGAGTTGGTATGGAAAGTGACCAGAGTTAGTGTGCGCAGAGACCCACGTGGCCATCCTGTTAGAGGAAACCGACACGCAAGGTTGCTCAGAGAGTGGGTGATGGCCGTGAAGGCTACAGAGCCGTTCGACCATAATAGCTGAGGGAATAAGCTCATTTCGTTCCCCTTCTCCTTTCTCCTCCTTCTCTCAACGTCACGGACGCCTCCCTCACCAGTTTGACGACGGCGACTACCACTGGACTGTGGCGTTTTTCTCTGCAAGTTTTCCGATCAAGATGCTAAAACAGAGTTAGGACATCTTTAAGTTTCGGTGGGTTTGGAGCTCTTAGTGAGTTTTTACGCAAGTCCAGGTAAGGGAAGCTAGATTTATTTTCAATAAACCTTAAGCTAGAAGATTCTGATGTTGGGGTGACGTGGTCGCCGATTTCAAACTTTCTTGCACGATGCTCTGTTTTATGTGTGAATCGGAATTTGTTTGAGCTTGAAAATGTGATACTTTAAATATGGTAGATGCTGTGAAATGCATATGATCTTCTAAATCCTGAACTTTAGTATGATTTGGATTGCTTAGAAACGGTGTAAAAATATGTATGATTGACTGGTTCAAATTGTGTGTTGTATGATATATGGAGTAATGTGAAAAGTGAGATCAAGGCATAGTATTTTCAAGAAAGAAAATACCGTGTAAGATCGTATAGAGTGTGCATTGACCGGTGATTTGTCTAGAAGGAGATATCCTGACTCTCCTGATATAATGGAATCATATGGATGAAGTTATTCAGGCGTTGAAAGTCGAAGGAGGTTCATATGTATGGGTAAGTTGTTTGAAAGATAACTAACTTGACCTGTTGTATGGATTAACCCTGTCATACTAGGAGAGTGATGATATTGAGATTGAGATTATTTTATGCGCATAGCTGTGTGGATTTCACAGCGACCCTGTGTGGATTTCACAGTGGTGTAGTATGACAGGTGCAGATCTCTGAGTCTAGTCAATGCACGAGTCTTCCGGAAGTAGTGTCAAGTGTCTATGGGTGATGAGTCAGTGGAAGTCTGACGTGAGAAAGAGAAATATTGCAATTTGATAGACACTTGAAGGAATTGTGAAATGTGTGAATATTTGATGGTTTACATTGATGCAAAGTTTCATATTTAAAGTTTTAAAAATATCTAGCTTACCCCCTGTGTTTTGTTTTGTGTTTGTTTTCTTTAAAACTGTGATGATCATGTATAATTTACACGGGAGCAGATGATGTTGCAGGTAGTAGAGCTCCTCAGTGAGCACCTTGGAGGAAGGGATCGTTTGTCCTGAATGTTGTATCTTGTTTTATTTTGAAAACTTTTGATATATATATATATATATTAAACTCCCTGCGAGGAGAGATGTTATTTTGAGATACAATGTATGGAATAGATGAATTTTATTATATATATATATATATATATATATATATATATATCTACGTAAATTTGGATATTATTGTTTTACTTTTATTTTATTATATAAAAATGAATAAGATTTTGAGGGGCGTTACATTTAATGGTATCAGAGCAGTTCGTCCTTAGGATGACCAGCGGATAGTGGGTTCATTATGTTTCTTCTGTTCATAAGTAATTATTAGAGTCTTAATTAAAGCTATAGTGAAAAGTTTTCAAATGTTTTCTGATTGAAATCTTGTTTGTGCTTCAGTAAATATGTGCTCTAAATGAAAATTTTAGCATTAAGAATGAAAGGATCTTGATAAAGTAGTGAGGGTGCACACTCATAACTGGATCAAGATGATTCTCAATCTTAATTCTAAAAGTTTGATGTTTAGCATATATTGAATTCTGGTGTGATTTATTTCATTTTGTTAAGTGTTTTGTATTTGATTGCAAGTTGTCTTTTGATTGATCGTTTTACACCAATAATTATGTTGGTGTTATGCTTGATGTTATAAGTATTATGATCTTGTTGATAAACTCAAATTCGAGATGAATTTGAGATGCTGGCCTTTGTAAGATCTAGATGTTGTCTTTTAAATGAATTGATTCTTTATCAAGTTCATTTTATAGGAATATGATTAGAGAATGATGGTTTCCTAATCTTGAACAGAAAATGGCTCCTAGGCCGCCTACCCCTCCCCAACCTTCTGCGGAGATGAGCCAGATTGCCAAGGCTATTGAGATGATGGCAAGTGCTATCCAACAACAGAATGCGGCAATGGCTCAGAATCATCAAGCTGCAATGCACCATTGGGAAACTGCTAGATCGGCTGCAACAGCTTCCCACGTCGGTCAGCCTCAGGAGCAGATGGGACTGACCGAGTTCATGAGGCACAACCCACCCAAGTTCAGTGGGAATGCTACTCCTGACCAAGCAAATCAATGGATCAGGGAGTTGGAGAAAATCTTCAAGGCGACCTCCTGCCCTGAAGAAAAGAAATTGGTGTTTGCTACATACCTGCTATCTAGAGAAGCCGAGTTCTGGTGGATGGGAACTCAACAGATGATGGAAGCCCGAGAGGAAGTGTCAAATTGGGAAAGCTTCAGGGTGAGGTTTCTGGAGAAATACTTCCCAGATAGTGCAAGGTTTGTGAAGGAAGCTGAATTTCTAAGGTTGGAGCAGGGAGAGATGTCCGTGAACGCTTATGCTGCTCGGTTTGAATACCTAGCCCGATTCTATACTCAAGCCACCTCTGAGGCTTGGAGGTGTAGGAAATTTGAAGAAGGATTGAAGCATGAGCTGAAGAGGACTATAGCACCTATGTGTATCAGGGAGTTTCACACCTTAGTGAAGAAGGCGAAGATGGTGGAGACCCTGGAAAAGAGTGATTCCAGGGTGATCAGATCACACCCAGGGGGTTCCTCCAGTGGGAAGGCCAAGGTGCAGCAGCAGTAGAACAAGCCTTATGCGAGACCTCCACAACATAGGCCAGGAGCAGTTCCGCCCCAGCTTCAGCAGCAACAACCATGGAAACCTAGATGTTTCCATTGTGGTGGACCATGTAACATCCCGCCAAATTACTTTTCATAAATATAAAATGAAATAAAGGCAAAACAAAAATATTTAAGTGAACATACGTATTTATATAAAATGAAGTTGCTCCTCACAGGGAGTTTAATACATAACCGGTCAATTTTTCCAAAACTTAAACAAAATACAGCTAAATAAATTGAAACCGGCGGTCTCCCTACATAAACCGGCGATCTCCTATCAGAAGACCCAAAACAGTCGATCTGCTATCAGAACAGAAATCAGGCGATCACCACATAGAGACAGAAACAGGCGATCTCCTTCCGGCGACCACTCACTAAGGAACTCTACTTCCTGGAAGATCATCTGCTCCCGTGTAAAATACACGATCATCACAGTTTTTAAGAGAGAACAACCACATAACAATACAAAGGGTAAGCTAGATATTTTTAAAACTTTAAATTATAAACTGGACAACCAACGTAGATCAGCCTTTTTAAACATTCACAAGAGTCCATCACTTTCTCATTCATATCACACAACCATCAAGTGTCTATCAACAATTTCTCAACATTATTCACGTCAGACTTCCACTGACTCATCACATCATAGACACTTGACACTACTTCCGGAAGACTCGTGCGTTGAACTTAGCATCCAGAGACCTGCACCTGTCATACTTCATTTGCTGTAATGTTTCCACAGCCATGCGCATCAACACAATCTCGATCTCAATTTCATCACTCTCACAGTATGACAGGGTTAATCCATATAACAAGCCGAGCTCGTTCTTTTTCACACGACTCACCCATTCATATGAACCTCCTTCGACTCTCACCAACTGAATAACTTCCTCTATGTGATTCCATTATCTCAGCAGAGTCAGGATCGCCTCATTCACAGGATACTCACAGATCAATACACTTCATAACCAAATCTCAACACGGTATTTCCTTTCCTGAAAATACTATGTCTTGATCCCACATTCACGACATTCCACACATCATATAACACTTAAATGAATGATTCCAATCACAACAACAATCATTCCATGGCTCATATCTTCGAATATCACATTTAAATCTCAAACAGTTTCAAACAACACAAAAATAGGGGAGTTC
Source organism: Phaseolus lunatus (assembly GCA_013389735.1). Classification (NCBI taxonomy): domain Eukaryota; kingdom Viridiplantae; phylum Streptophyta; class Magnoliopsida; order Fabales; family Fabaceae; genus Phaseolus; species Phaseolus lunatus. Next base: position 14,912,643 of record CM023867.1, read on the forward strand.
GAAAAACAACGCCAAAACCGGCGATCACGTCCAAAACGGGGGATTTTGAAATCTGTATTTAAACCCGGCGATCACGTCGCCCAAACACATAAGAACAGAACATCATGAAAAAGAATATGAAACCGGCGACCACGTCGCCCTCACTTCAGAAACAACAAATCTACGGCTTTTATTGAAAATAAAGCTAGCTTCCCTTACCTGGACTTGCGCAAAACACCAAGAGCTCCAAAACCCACCGAGCTTAAAGGATGCCTTGGCTCTGTTTTAGCGTCTAGTTTGTAGAACTTGCAGAGAACCTCCCAGGTGCTCCAAGGGTAGTCGTCGATAGCTAAGCAGGAACGTGATAAGGCCTGAATGGCAGAGTGAAGGAGAGAAAAGAGAAGGATGAAGGTAACTCACTCACTCACTCTGTCACTCTTGAATCACAGCACCTTCTTTGCCTCTCAGAAGTGAGTTTTTAAATCTTAAACCAACTTGTCCACAAAAGCCGCTGCCACCACCCACTCTGCAGGAAGATTGCGTGCACGCTGCCCTGAACAGTACCACCACGCGTGACTCTGCGCATGCCAACATTCTGAGGTCACTATTCTGAACCACCCTTTTTGTCTACGTGTCGCGCGTGCAGTACGTCTGATGCTGCGAGCCTGGGTCCCACCTTATCTGCGTGAAACTCGACATCGCGCGATAACCTTCCACCGATGACCTCTCGCGCGATGACTATCCACCGAGGCCTCATCCTGGAGGACGACCGATGTCACTCCCTGGTAGGCGACCGATGTGCCTCTCATACTGGCGATGACTGATGTGCCTCATCCCGGTGATGACTAATTCCTCACACTGGCAGACAACCGATGTCTCACCTTGGCAGACCACCGATGTCTCTCCCTGGCAGACCACCGATGTCTCACCCTGGAAGACAACCGATGTCTCAACCTGGCAGACCACCGATGTCTCACGCTGGCAGACCACCGATGTGTCTCCCATCCTGGTTGATGACCGATGTTCCTCTCATCCTGTTGGCGATCTCTTATCGCCCTTGTGTGTGATGAGAACACATCGCCTTACTCTGCTCACCGATGTCATATCGTCACACCTTGCTGAAGGTTCCCCATCCCACTATGTTACGTCCAAGGTATTACCTCCACATGGCTTGGTGACATCGGTAGCTTCACATTTCCAAGAGTAGATCAGCACTACTCCTCGTGCTCCCATGCATGCAACACTAAGGATGACTTCTTATGCTCAAGCATAGAGCTTTGCATGCACAGCGTATCTAAGGCTTAACCCTCACCTTGATACGCGTGGTTGTTGGAACCCACTCTAGTTGATCCAGTATCTTGACCACATACTGAGTGCACTTTCGGCGATCATGTCTCCTCTAGGCGACAGGCGATTATGTGCCAGAGAAGTCGGGCCTCCGCCTTTAAGAACGGCGGTCTCGTACTTCTAAGCTACACTTTCCTCCCTTTTCTCTTCTTGATCCACATGTCAGCCGACCGACCCCTACCAGCTTACCCCAGACCTTGGGCGACGTCCGATGTCCGACTACTACGAAACTTCATTTACCAACTCTTTGTGTTTTAAATAATAACATCTTCTGAAATTACTTAAATATAACACTTTTATTCCAATTAAAGTTTCTAGGTCCTTACAATCTCCCCAACAAGAAAATATTCGTCCTCGAAAATTGAATTATAAGGAAAAGAGGTAGGGATATGCTTCTCTCATGGTTTCTTCAAATTCCCATGGTGAATCACCCGATCTGCACGTCGTCCACTTCCAACACGTGACTAGGGTCTGCAAGATACTTCCTTAGCTGTGATACGTGAAATACATTATGCAGGTTTGCTAATTGGGGAGGTGGGGTGATCTCATAAGCCACTGGACTGATCCCCCCCTTAGGATCTGATATGGCCCAACAAACTTAGGGAACAGCTTCTTTGATCTGATAGCTCGTCCTACACCCTTGGCTGGTGTTCCCCCTCATAAAGACATGATCCCCAGCAGCAAACTCCAAAGGTCTTCTCCTCTGATCTGCCTAGGACATCTGTCGACTTTGAGAAGCTTTCATTCTGCCCTGTATCAGTTTTACCCTCTCGGTTGTCTGCTGAACCAACTCTTACTACTCCAATACTTCATCAAATTCCATATTACATCCCTGCGTATGGAATATGCTGCTCCATTGAGCGCCAACTCCAGCATTCACACTCTACTTCCAACCTTGAAGACTTGGTTGAGCAAGTCCAGAACCAGGACTAGCCCCTTTAGAGAAAAGCGAGCAAGATCCCTTCATCGGAAGGAAAGGGGACAGCTGCCCACTACTCATGCCCCCTAGCTAATTCAAACTAGGATCTGAAATATCCTTCTAGGGATCAACTTCTGCATCTTGATCAAAACCATCCATCGACTTCCCAACTGCTGATCTAATTCTCACGCTCCCTAAAGGGACACCTTTTGTTCACCACTATGCTACATAATTCTGTACCTTATAAAGACAAAGTTCCTGTTGCTATTACTTTCTAAATCATTATTATGACTTCTTTTGCCAACTCGGCTTCCTGCTCCCATTACGACCTCCTTTTTCAATGTATACGTTGGATGCATTGATTTTGAGTTCAGGTGCCTATCCGAAAAGGCATACAAAAACGAACGCACCATATATCTCATCCACAACCATGTAAGTAGTGGAGCCGATTGGAAAATTTCCTCTGCAATCCGGACTTTCTTGCTTAAGGACAACTCTATTCTTCTTCTCCCAGATACAACAGACTATTTCCACCCACAATCCCTTCCACACCCAACTTCCTGAAATTTACTACATCTCTAGGAGGACTCAACATCATCATAACACGGCTTACCCTCATTCTTATCCACAGCCATTACCTCCTTCCCTTCTACATTCACAAGCCTGACTGCATCCTCATTTGCCAAAATCAGGAGGCTTACGGCTTCGGAAGCCTTTTATCTCAACCCACCATTTCCATAATCATCTTTCAAATCACGATCAACAAAACAGCATTCATTCTGCGTGAAGCTTAGGCTAGAACCATCTCATGCTGTTTCATCGACATGAACATCTTCCAAGCTTCAAAAGAAAAAATTCATTCTTTCATTCTTGGAAGTTAACTCTGGTACTTCCCATGGATACTCATGCTTAAGCTTTAAACCCCCAACATACTGCTTATTTACTCTCCATAACTTATACGTAGCTGAAACTAAACCTTGGTACCACCAAATCTAACTTACACTTGCTTCTTTAATTCCATCTACTCAGCTGGAGCCATTATGTAGGGAGCCATGGACACTGGTCCAGCCCCAGGTACCAAAACAATAGAGAATTCCATCTCTCTCTTAGGAGGTAGTCCAGGTATTTCTTCTGGAACTACATCCATGAAATCCTTCACCACATGTATACAACCCATATCTTCATCACTCTTCACTCCCCCCTTGAGCTAGGATCACAAGGTACGGCGCCCCTTCTATCAACCCCGACCATACGCACTGAGCAGATATCATATCTGACTCTCGGGGGCCTGGAAACACCACGTTCTGCCTACTGCAATCTATGAGAATGTGATTGGCAGATAGCCAATCCATTTCCAGGATAACATCCAGGTCCTGAAGAGGTAGACAGATCAAATTCACCTTGAACTGGCGTCCCTCTACTATCACTGGGCATTCAGAGCAAACTGGGGAGGTCAAAACCTGTTTTGATGCAGGTGTAGAGGCCAACCGTTCAAACGACAGCTCCTCCACTAGAAAGCCCAGTTCGGTTGCACACCGATTTGACACAAAAGAGTGTGTCTCTCCAGAATCAAACAAAACTCTAACGTATCTACCAGCTATAAACAAGTACCTTGTACTAGGTTACCTGACTGAGATGCCTCCGCTCCAGACATGGCAAACACTCTCCCTCCTGCCTGAGGTCTGCTGCCTTCGTTCCTCAACTGCTGGGAACCAACGGGTTGAGTCATCCTTTTTCTGTTAGGACAATCTCTAGAAATGTGCCCCATCTCTTGGCATGTGAAACACCTGGGTCTCCATGTTTGTTGTTGCTGAAACTGGGGCGGTGCTGCTCCTGCCCTATGCTGTGGAGGTCTCGCATAAGGCTTATTCTGCTGCTGCTGCACCTTTACCTTCCCACTGGAGGAACCCCCTGGGTGGGACCTGATCACCCGCGAATCACTCTTTTCCAGAGTCTCTACCATCTTCGCTGATGTGAGTTGATTTTAGGTTCATTATATTTGTGACACTTTCTTAGAATTAGGATCAAGATTCTTAGCAATTTAGAGTGAGTCACCTAAGGAAAATCCCCACTGGACATTAACTTAACAAGTGTTAAGTAGATGTGAAGGTTCATTTCCAAAGGTCCAAGGTTAAAACACAAATAGAGATATGAATGGATGACAATTAAGGTGCAGAATCCAGATTTGAATGGTGCAAAACAAAGCTGGAAACAGAATTGAAATTAAGCACAAAAACAGAATTGAAACAACACACAAATTCAAGGAAGCTTAAGGAATCATCAATGGAGACAATGCCTTCCAAAATGATGAACCAAACTCAACTATGAGTGCTATATCCTTGTACACAACAATTGATATAGGAAGAACTCAAAAACAGAACAGAATTGGAAAGGAAAACAAAATTACTGAATAGAAACACAAATTGAAACAAAAGAACCGATTGAAATTCAAGAACAAGACATAGAATCAAAACTACCGATTGAAATGACAATGGAAGATGAAAGAAGATGAAACTTATGTGGTTGTAGCCATGGATTGGGAATGGACACGCCACTTGGAGGTGATGATCCAAGATAAGTGCAGATTTGCCGCCACTTGAGTGCTCCCAAAGCTTCACAAGATGAGACAAGGAAGAGGAGAACAAGTCTCACAAAATTCACTCACAATTTGAGTATAGTAACTTTTCTTCTAATTTCAATAATCTTTTACATGAGCATAGCACCTCTATTTATAGTGTGAGAGGGCTGAAATTAAAGTGGGAAAATTCAAATGAGAAGCATTTGAATTTGGAGCCAAAACACATGTCACAAGGGAGGTGTGACTTGATTTCTACTTTGGCACCTCCTAAAACTACACCTACACCTACTCTTTATGTCACATGGAAGGTGTGACTTGTTTTTGTACATTAACACCCCTTATTTTAATTCCTACACCTTCCTTTAAAGTTCTACTAAAAACTATACACAAGTAATTACAAAAAGAGACATCCATTGATGCTCTTCTCTCAAAGCTTTAGCCTTGCTCCTAGTCATCCTTTGAGGCATGAAGGATGTTGAGCTAATTGGTTGGGCTTGGGCCCCAACTTGGGCTTGGGCTTCATGGGCTTGGGCCTCAGGCGCCTCCTCTACTTGGTCTTCATCATTCGCCTTCTCCACTAAGGCGTGAAATTCCCTGATGCACATCGGGGCTATGGTCCTCTTCAGCCCATGCCTCAGTCCTTCTTCAAATTTCCTACACCCCCAAGCCTCAGAGGTAGCTTGGGTATAAAACCGGGCGAGGTACTCAAACCGAGCAGCATAAGCATTCACTGACATCTCTCCCTGCTCCAACCTGAGGAATTCAACTTCCTTGGCAAACCTTGCACTATCTGGGAAGTATTTCTCCAGAAACTTCACCCTGAAGCTCTCCCAGTCCAACACTTCCTCTCGGGCCTCCATCATCTGCTGAGTTCCCATCCACCAGAACTCAGCTTCTCCAGATAGTAGGTATGTGGCAAACACAAGCTTCTTATCTTCAGGGCAGGAGGTCGCCCTGAAGATTTTCTCTAACCCCCTGACCCACTGATCTGCTTGATCAGGGGTAGCGTTCCCACTGAACTTAGGTGGGCTGTGCCTGAGGAACTCGGTCAGTCCCATCTGCTCCTGGGGTTGACTAACGTGGGAGGCTGTTTCAGCCGACCGAGCAGTCTCCCAGTGGTGCATTGCAGCTTGGTGATTCTGAGCCATTGCTGCATTCTGTTGTTGGATGGCAGTTGCCATCATCTCAATGGCCCTGGCAATCTGGCCCATCTCCGAAGAAGGTTGGGGGGAGGTAGGAGGTCTACGAGTCATCTTCCTTCGTTTTAAGATTTTGAAACCACTAGTTTCTATATTCCCTACACCTATAAGAATGAAATCGATAAGAAATCAATTCATTCAAGGGGTAACAGCTAGACCTTACAATGGTCAGCATCTCAAAGTCATCTAGAATTTGAGTTTATCAGCCGATCATGATACTTATAACATCAAGCATAACACCAAAACAGCTACTGCTTTAAGACCATCAATCCAAACAACCACTTTCAATCAATTACTAAAACACTCAATAATATGAAATAATTCACCCCAGAATTCAATATATGCTAAACATCAAACCTTTAGAATTAAGAGTGAGAATCATCTCGATCCAGTTATGAGTGTGCACCCTCACCACTTTATCAAGACCCTCTCATTCTTAATACTAAGATTTTCAGTTAGGGCATACATTCACCAAAGCACACACAAAATTTCAATACAAAAATGTTTGAAAACCTTTCACTATAGTTGTTATTTAAAACTCAGATAAATTTTATGAGTAGAAGAAACACAATGGATCCACAGCCCTCAGGTCATCCTAAGGACGAACTGCTCTGATACCATTAATGTAACATCCCGCCAAATTACTTTTCATAAATATAAAATGAAATAAAGGCAAAACAAAAATATTTAAGTGAACATACGTATTTATATAAAATGAAGTTGCTCCTCACAGGGAGTTTAATACATAACCGGTCAATTTTTCCAAAACTTAAACAAAATACAGCCAAATAAATTGAAACCGGCGGTCTCCCTACATAAACCGGCAATCTCCTATCAGAAGACCCAAAACAGTTGATCTGCTATCTGAACAGAAATCAAGCGATCACTACATAGAGACAGAAACAGGCGATCTCCTTCCGGCGACCACTCACTAAGGAACTCTACTTCCTGGAAGATCATCTGCTCCCGTGTAAAATACACGATCATCACAGTTTTTAAGAGAGAACAGCCACATAACAATACAAAGGGTAAGCTAGATATTTTTAAAACTTTAAATTATAAACTGGACAACCAACGTAGATCAGCCTTTTTAAACATTCACAAGAGTCCATCACTTTCTCATTCATATCACACAACCATCAAGTGTCTATCAACAATTTCTCAACATTATTCACGTCAGACTTCCACTGACTCATCACATCATAGACACTTGACACTACTTCCGGAAGACTCGTGCGTTGAACTTAGCATCCAGAGACCTGCACCTGTCATACTTCATTTGCTGTAATGTTTCCACAGCCATGCGCATCAACACAATCTCGATCTCAATTTCATCACTCTCATAGTATGACAGGGTTAATCCATATAACAGGCCGAGCTCGTTCTTTTTCACACGACTCACCCATTCATATGAACCTCCTTCGACTCTTACCAACTGAATAACTTCCTCTGTGTGATTCCATTATCTCAGCAGAGTCAGGATCGCCTCATTCACAGGATACTCACAGATCAATACACTTCATAACCAAATCTCAACACGGTATTTCCTTTCCTGAAAATACTACGTCTTGATCCCATATTCACGACATTCCACACATCATATAACACTTAAATGAATGATTCCAATCACAACAACAATCATTCCATGGCTCATATCTTCGAATATCACATTTAAATCTCAAACAGTTTCAAACAACACAAAAACAGGGTAGTTCGAAAAACAACGCCAAAATCGGCGATCACGTCCAAAACGGGGGATTTCGAAATCTGTATTTAAACCCGGCGATCACGTCGCCCAAACACATAAGAACAGAACATCATGAAAAAGAATATGAAACCGACGACCACGTCGCCCTCACTTCAGAAACAACAAATCTACGGCTTTTATTGAAAATAAAGCTAGCTTCCCTTACCTGGACTTGCGCAAAACACCAAGAGCTCCAAAACCCACCGAGCTTAAAGGATGCCTTGGCTCTGTTTTAGCGTCTGGTTTGTAGAACTTGCAGAGAACCTCCCAGGTGCTCCAAGGGCAGTCGTCGATAGCTAAGCAGGAACGTGATAAGGCCTGAATGGCAGAGTGAAGGAGAGAAAAGAGAAGGATGAAGGTAACTCACTCACTCACTCTGTCACTCTTGAACCACAACACCTTCTTTGCCTCTCAGAAGTGAGTTTTTAAATCTTAAACCAACTTGTCCACAAAAGCCGCTGCCACCACCCACTCTGCAGGAAGATTGCGTGCACGCTGCCCTGAACAGTACCACCACGCGTGACTCTGCGCATGCCAACATTCTGAGGTCACTATTCTGAACCACCCTTTTTGTCTACGTGTCGCGCGTGCAGTACGTCTGATGCTGCAAGCCTGGGTCCCACCTTATCTGCGTGAAACTCGACATCGCGCGATAACCTTCCACCGATGACCTCTCGCGCGATGACTATCCACCGAGGCCTCATCCTGGAGGACGACCGATGTCACTCCCTGGGAGGCGACCGATGTGCCTCTCATACTGGCGATGACTGATGTGCCTCATCCCGGTGATGACTACTTCCTCACACTGGCAGACAACCGATGTCTCACCCTGGCAGACCACCGATGTCTCTCCCTGGCAGACCACCGATGTCTCACCCTGGAAGACAACCGATGTCTCAACCTGGCAGACCACCGATGTCTCACGCTGGCAGACCACCGATGTGTCTCCCATCCTGGTTGATGACCGATGTTCCTCTCATCCTGTTGGCGATCTCTTATCGCCCTTGTGTGTGACGAGAACACATCGCCTTACTCTGCTCACCGATGTCATATCGTCACACCTTGCTGAAGGTTCCCCATCCCACTATGTTACGTCCAAGGTATTACCTCCACATGGCTTGGTGACATCGGTAGCTTCACATTTCCAAGAGTAGATCAGCACTACTCCTCGTGCTCCCATGCATGCAACACTAAGGATGACTTCTTATGCTCAAGCATAGAGCTTTGCATGCACAGCGTATCTAAGGCTTAACCCTCACCTTGATACGCGTGGTTGTTGGAACCCACTCTAGTTGATCCAGTATCTTGACCACATACTGAGTGCACTTTTGGCGATCATGTCTCCTCTAAGCAACAGGCGATTATGTGCCAGAGAAGTCGGGCCTCCGCCTTTAAGAACGGCTGTCTCGTACTTCTAAGCTACACTTTCCTCCCTTTTCTCTTCTTGATCCACATGTCAGCCGACCGACCCCTACCAGCTTACCCCAGACCTTGGGCGACGTCCGATGTCCGACTACTACGAAACTTCATTTACCAACTCTTTGTGTTTTAAATAATAACATCTTCTGAAATTACTTAAATATAACACTTTTATTCCAATTAAAGTTTCTAGGTCCTTACAGACCACACACGTTCAATGTGTGCTCCAAGAGGGCTTCAGAGAAAAGATGTTTTGCATGCCAAAAGACGGGACACGTTGCTAGAGATTGTCCTAACCAGAATAGGATGACTCAATCTGGTGGTTCTCAACAGTTGAGGAACGAAGGCAGCAGACCTCAGGCAGCAGGTAGAGTGTTTGCTATGTCAGGAGCCGAGGCATCTCAGCCAGGTAACTTAGTACAAGGTGTTTGCTCTATAGTTGGTAGATGCATTAAAGCTTTGTTTGATTCTGGAGCGACACACTCTTTTGTGTCAAGTCTGTGTGTAGTCGAGTTGGGTCTTCTAGTGAAGGAGTTGTCGTTTGAGCTGTTGGTCTCTACACCTGCATCAGGACAGGTTTTGACCTCTACAGTTTGCTCTGAATGTCCAGTAATAGTAGAGGGACGCAGGTTCAAAGTAAATTTGATCTGTCTACCTCTTCGGGATCTGGATGTTATCCTAGGAATGGATTGGCTATCTGCCAATCACATTCTCATAGATTGCGGTAAACAGAGAATAGCGTTTTCGGACTTCCAAGAGTCAGACGTGATATCTGCTCAGCATGCGTGGTCGGAGTTGAAGGAAGGGTCGAGGTGCTTTGTGATCCTAGCTCAAATGGAAGTGAAGAATGAAGAAGACATAAGCAGTATACATGTGGTGAAGGATTTCATGGATGTATTTCCAGAAGAAATACCTGGGTTGCCTCCTAAGAGAGAAGTGGAATTCTCTATTGATTTGGTACCTGGAGCTGGACCAGTGTCAATGGGACCTTACAGAATGGCTCCAGCCGAGTTGATAGAACTAAAGAAGCAAGTCGAAGATTTGTTAGAGAAGCGACTCATCAGACCTAGTGTATCTCCATGGGGGGCTCCAGTGCTTCTAGTTAAGGAAAAGGATGGAGGGTCTCGGTTGTGTGTGGATTACAGGCAGTTGAATAAGTTGACCATCAAGAACAAGTATCCTCTGCCTAGAATTGATGATTTGATGGATCAATTGCATGGAGCCTCGGTGTTCTTAAAGATTGATCTGAGAACTGGATACCACCAAATTTTGGTGAAGGCTGAAGATGTTCAGAAGACGGCATTTAGGTCTCGTTATGGACACTATGAGTATGTGGTGATGCCGTTTGGAGTAACAAATGCTCCAGCTCTGTTCATGGATTACATGAATAGAATTTTTCGTCCTTTCTTGGATAAGTTTGTTGTAGTCTTTATAGACGACATACTTATTTATTCAAGGACCGAGGAAGAACATGAAGAACATCTGAAGACAGTGTTGGAGATTCTGAGGGAGAAGCATTTATATGCCAAGTTCTCTAAGTGTGAGTTCTGGTTGAAGGAAGTCAACTTCTTAGGACATGTAATATCTGCTCAGGGGATCTTAGTGGATCTAGCCAAGGTAGAGGCAGTGCTTCAGTGGGAACGTCCTAAGACAGTCACTGAGATAAGAAGTTTTGTGGGTCTAGCTGGCTACTATCGAAGGTTTATTGAAGATTTTTCCAAGGTAGTAACTCCTTTGACTCAGTTAACTCGCAAAGATCAACCTTTTGCTTGGACTGACAAATGTGAGCAGAGTTTCGTGGAGCTAAAGAAAAGATTGACTAGTGCTCCGGTGCTAGTGATCCCAGATGTAGGAAAACCTTTTGATGTTTACTGTGATGCTTCACATCAGGGTTTGGGATGTGTTTTGATGCAAGAGAAAAGAGTAGTTGCATATGCTTCAAGGCAACTCAAAGTTCATGAGAGGAACTATCCTACTCATGACTTAGAGTCAGCAGCGGTAGTGTTTGCCTTGAAGATTTGGAGGCATTATTTGTATGGAGCTCTGTTTTAGGTGTTTAGTGACCATAAAAGTCTGAAATATTTGTTCGATCAAAAGGAGTTGAATATGAGACAAAGAAGATGGATGGAGTTTCTAAAGGACTATGATTTCCAACTCATGTATCATCCAGGGAAGGCCAATGTAGTGGCAGATGCTTTGAGTAGAAAATCAATACAAGTATCAACCATGATGATTGAAGAGCAGAAGTTGATCGAGCAGTTCAGAGACTTAAACTTGGGAGTAGAATTCCATGTTAATCATATTAGTTGTAGTAAGTTAACTATAACTAATAATTTCATTGGAATGATAAAGGATAAGCAATTAAAGGATCCTAGTCTGAAGCGTACTGTGGAATTACTGGGCACCGATCAGGCTAAAGACTTTGTTATGGGAGATGACGGGGTCTTAAGGTTTAATGGCAGAATTTGCATACCTGCGAATGAAGAGTTGAAGAAGATGATCCTAGAAGAAGGTCACAAGAGTTGTCTTAGCTTACATCCAGGTATGAACAAGATGTACCAAGACTTAAAGAAGTCATTTTGGTGGTCGGGCATGAAGAAAGAAATCGCGCAGTATGTTGCTACCTGTTTGACATGTCAGAAGGCGAAGATAGAACACCAAAGGCCTGGTGGTTTGTTGCAGCAATTGGATATTCCTGAGTGGAAATGAGACAGCATTGCAATGGATTTCGTTACCCACTTACCTAGATCGGTAAGGGGTCATGATGCAATCTGGGTCATAGTTGATCGGCTGACGAAGAGTGCCCACTTTCTTCCAGTTAATTTGAGAATATCCATGGCCAAGTTGGCTCAGTTGTACATCAGAGAAATTGTGAGGCTACATGGAGTGCCTTCCAGCATTGTTTCGGATAGAGATCCCAGGTTCACTTCTCGGTTTTGGCAGACTTTACAAGATTCCTTGAGAACTAAGTTGAGGATGAGCTCTGCATATCATCCTCAAACAGATGGGCAGTCGGAGAGAACAATCCAGTCCTTGGAAGATCTGCTAAGGACGTGTGTCTTGGACCAATTGGGAAGCTGGGATGAGATGTTGCCGCTGGTGGAGTTTACTTATAATAACAGTTATCATGCCAGTATTGGGATGGCGCCATATGAAGCCTTGTATGGGAGGAAATGCAGAACCCCTTTATGTTGGTACCAGGAGGGCGAAGCAGTCTTGGTCGGGCCAAAATTGATTCAACAGACAACTGAGAAGGTGAAACAGATAAAAGACAGAATGAAAGCTTCTCAAAGTCGGCAGAAATCCTATGCAGATCAGAGGAGAAAACCTTTGGAGTTTGCTGCTGGGGAGCATGTGTTTATGAGAGTGACACCGACCAAGGGTGTAGGACGAGCTATCAGATCGAAGAAGCTGTCTCCTAAGTTTGTTGGACCATATCAGATTCTAAGGAGGATCGGTCTAGTGGCTTACGAGATTGCTTTACCTCCCCAATTAGCAAATCTGCATAATGTCCTTCACTTATCACAGCTAAGGAAGTGTCTTGCAGACCCTAGTCACGTGTTGGAAGTGGACGATGTGCAGATCAAGGATAACTTGTCGTTTGAAGCAAAACCAGTTAGGATTGACGATCAGCAAAGTAAACAGCTCAGAGGCAAGACAATCAACCTAGTAAAGGTGGTGTGGGATGACAGATCGGATGATTCAACATGGGAATTAGAAGAAACCATGAGAGAAGCCTATCCCTACCTCTTTTCCTGGTAAGTCAATTTTCGGGGACGAAAATTTTTCTTGTTGGGGAGAATGTAAGGATCTAGAAATTTATTTGGAATAGAAGTGATATATTTTAAATGATTTCTGAATATGTTATTATTTAAAATGAAAAGAGCTTGTAATAGAAAATTCATAGTAGTCAGACCTCGGACGTCGCCCAAGGTCTGAGGGCGTTAGGGTAGAGGTCGGTCGGTTGGGCCATAGTGGGTTCCAGGAAATCACATGTACCCAGGTGTGATTTGAACCTTAGGTACGCTATGCATGCGAAACTCTATGCTGGAGCGTAAGAGATTGACCTTAGTGTTGCATGCATTGGCGCGCGAGGAGTTGGTACCAACCTATCATCGGTCGTCTGCCAGGATGAGGCATCGGTCGTCCGCCAGGATGAGGCATCGGTCGTCTGCCAGGATGAGGCATCGGTCCTCCTCCAGGATGAGGCATCGGTCGTCTGCCAGGATGAGGCATCGGTCGTCTGCCAGGATGAGGCATCGATCGTCTGCCAGGATGAGGCATCGGTCGTCTTTCAGGATGAGGCATCGGTCGTCTTCCAGGATGACGCATCGGTCATCAGTCATCAGCTGGGAGGATAAACGTAACACTCATCGCACAATGTCGTGTTTCACACAGATAAGGTGGGGCCCAGGCTCCCAGCATGAGCGTTCTGCATGCGCGACACGTAGTCAGTAAGAGTGCTTCAGAACAGTTGGCACCAGAGAGTTGGTATGGAAAGTGACCCAGAGTTAGTGTGCGCAGACACCCACGTGGCCATCCTGTTAGAGGAAACCCACACACAAGGTTGCTCAGAGAGTGGGTGATGGCCGTGAAGGCTACAGAGCCGTTCGACCATAATAGCTGAGGGAATAAGCTCATTTCGTTCCCCTTCTCCTTTCTCCTCCTTCTCTCAACGTCACGGACGCCTCCCTCACCAGTTTGACGACGGCGATTGCCACTGGACTGTGGCGTTTTTCTCTGCAAGTTTTCCGATCAGGACGCTAAAACAGAGTTAGGACATCTTTAAGTTTCGGTGGGTTTGGAGCTCTTAGTGAGTTTTTACGCAAGTCCAGGTAAGGGAAGCTAGATTTATTTTCAATAAACCTTAAGCTAGAAGATTCTAATGTTGGGGTGACGTGGTGGCGGTTTCAAACTTTCTTGCACGATGCTCTATTTTATGTGTGAATCGGAATTTGTTTGAGCTTGAAAATGTGATACTTTAAATATGGTAGATGCTGTGAAATGCATATGATCTTCTAAATCTTGAACTTTAGTATGATTTGGATTGTTTAGAAACGGTGTAAAAATATGTATGATTGACTGGTTCAAATTGTGTGTTGTATGATATATGGAGTAATGTGAAAAGTGGGATCAAGGCATAGTATTTTCAGGAAAGAAAATACCGTGTAAGATCGTGTAGAGTGTGCATTGACCGGTGATTTGTCTAGAAGGAGATATCCTGACTCTCCTGATATAATGGAATCATATAGATGAAGTTATTCAGGCGTTGAGAGTCGAAGGAGGTTCATATGTATGGGTAAGTTGTTTGAAAGATAACTAACTTGACCTGTTGTAGGATTAACCCTGTCATACTAGGAGAGTGATGATATTGAGATTGAGATTATTTTATGCGCATAGCTGTGTGGATTTCACAGCGACCCTGTGTGGATTTCACAGTGGTGTAGTATGACAGGTGCAGATCTCTGAGTCTAATCAATGCACGAGTCTTCAGGAAGTAGTGTCAAGTGTCTATGGGTGATGAGTCAGTGGAAGTCTGACGTGAAAAAGAGAAATATTGCAATTTGATAGACACTTGAAGGAATTGTGAAATGTGTGAATATTTGATGGTTTACATTGATGCAAAGTTTCATATTTAAAGTTTTAAAAATATCTAGCTTACCCCCTGTGTTTTGTTTTGTGTTTGTTTTCTTTAAAACTGTGATGATCGTGTATAATTTACACGGGAGCAGATGATGTTGCAGGTAGTAGAGCTCCTCAGTGAGCACCTTGGAGGAAGGGATCGTCTGTCCTGAATGTTGTATCTTGTTTTATTTTGAAAACTTTTGATATATATATATTAAACTCCCTGCGAGGAGAGATGTTATTTTGAGATACAATGTATGAAATAGATGAATTTTATTATATATATATATATATATATATCTATGTAAATTTGGATATTATTTTTTTACTTTTATTTTATTATATAAAAATGAATAAGATTTTGAGGGGCATTACATAATACCCCAATGACCCTTTTCCCACCTAACCCTAATAGCCAACCTAATATTACCCCTTGGGGTCCACGTACATAACCCACTTCCCATCTCCACTCCAACCGCTCAACTCCAGCCCACTCACACACTTGCAGCCCAATTACTGGATACAACCCCTTTCCTCACCAACTCCACCACATCCAATACACCCACGGCCTAACAAGCTCCAGAGACCCAATTGATCCCAAGACTCCACTTTGAGGACAAAGTGTTTTTTGGGACGGATAGTAATGTTAGGATAGACCCAATACCATACAAGTTCAAACTCTATCACCTATTTAAGTTACATGGTTTCTCTAAATGAAAGTACCGATGATATAAGAGCATCTACCTATACTATACTAAAACTATGACCTAAGGTATACTAAGACTAATAAAACTAGGGTTACCAAATTCTTCCTTTTTCCCTTATTTAGAGAAACCTTGTAACTTAAATAGGTGATTGAGTTTGGACTTGAATGATATTGGGCCTATCCTCACAAGGTAGCTAGTTGTATATAACAAACGAATGGTATATAATAGATTATACAAGAATTACCTATAAGCCTTAAAGAAAAGAGTGTGATTGATCACAATGAAAAATTTACATACGATTTATGTTGAGAACTAGCCTGCAAGACCTGTGCTCCTTAATTGCTTGGTAGGGCTACAACTATTTAATATGATAAAATATTGAAATTCTATAGCCCAGGAAGCAAAATAAGAAAGCTGTCAATGGTTAAAGAATTTTTTACTTGCAAATACTTTTTAGAGGAAGATTATTGTAAGCATACAGATTTCAGACTCAAAATATGCAATTATTAATTAGAAGAAATACCTTAATACTCTTCTGAAAGTGTGGAGAAGTATCTGTATCAAAATTCTCAGACAATTTAAAATATGATACAAGGCTCATGCCTTCCCCGTCAGCATCATCAGGGAACATGCTAGCAGGAAAAATCATATAGGCAACAACTCAGCTGCCAATAAACGTGTGAATATTTTTCTACTTGAAAGTGTTTAAATAAAAATAATGGGAGTCTAAATTAAACTAAAATTAAAAAATCAACCCAATTAAGTGGATTTAAAGGGGTTGGGGCTGATGTTGTTATGAACCGGTAATTGACTTTTTTTTTTATCGGCCTTAGAATACTTTAGCCAATATTTCTTTTATCTCTAACAATTTTTTTCTGTGGTGGGATGGTCTATCACATATTCCTCATTTGTCACAAACTTAACAAAACCAAGAAAAGCTCACCCAAACATAAAAGGAAGGATTACTCCAAGAGTGACTATAAGAGAGTTACTTTAGTGGATATAGAACTACATGCAACTTTTTTTCAAGGATGTAACATGCATCAAATCTTTACACACCGTTTTTAACAATAATCCTTCGCATTGTAACCTTACCCTTGGGGGTAAGCACAACAATTACAGGAACACGTATAAAAAATAGTGTCTTGTGTTTCAATATCTTCCTCTTTCTATGTTCTTCCTCCTTCTATGTTCTTCTATCTAATATATTTAAAAATTTTAAAAATTTAAAATTATTGAAAATTTTATTCTATATGGATATTTTCATTTTATTTTGTATCTAATATCTAATATATTTAAAAAATTTAAAAATTTAAAATTATTGAAAATTTAAAAATCTCAAAAGTTTAAAAATTTAAAAATTTTAAAATTTTAAAATTTTGAAGATTTTAAAATTTTAAAATTTTGAAAATATTAAAAATTTGAAAATTTAAAAATTTTTAAAATTTTTCAAAATTTTGAAGTATTTCGAAAATGTTTTAGGATTTGAGAAATTTAAAATTTAAAAATTTTAAAAAAATAAAAAATGACGTAATACTCATAATAATAAAATAAAATAAATATTTATATAAAAATAAAATAGGAAAAAAATTGGTAAAAGTTAAAGAGAAGAATCCCTTTTTTTATATAGGTATAAATAACTTTCTAACTTAAAAATGGAAGTTAGAAAAACTTTGATTAATTGAATTTGTTGTTGAGGTTATAACCTGGTTAAAATCAAATTTTTTAATAATTTAAGTTTTATTTTTTTTTATATTTTAAGTAGACTTAATTAATAACAATAACAAAGTTTATTTAAAAATTAATAATATTTATAGTTTATGATAATTTTTAATAAAAATATTTATTTAAAATAAATAAATAATTAATTAGTTTTAATTAAATAAATATTTAAGATTAAAAATATCTTAAAAATGTTTTACGTGTTTAAAAACTTTCAACAACTTTAAAAAAATTAGTTAATAAATATATTAAAATTATATTTTTAATTATTTATTTATAAAAAAATTTAATTAAATTTATTTATTTAAATTTGAACAATTTTAAAATATTTAATGACATTTCATAATAAACCTTTTAAACTTAACTAAAATTATGAAATTTTAAAATAAATATTTGAAACTTAAAAAAAAAAAAATTAAAATATCTATTATTTTGCTGAAGTTTTAAAATAAATATTTAATACTTAATAAAAGTTAAAAACAAATTTTATTCGAATTTTAAAATAAATTTAACAAAAATTAGAAGAAAAAATCTTTATTATCTTAATGAGGTTTCAGAATAAACTTTTAGAACTTAACTCTGATAAAAGAAACATCCTTTAATAAAAATTATTTCTTCCGTTGAGACCATTCTTTCAGCGATACTTAACATTACTAAATAACAAATATTTACACAATTACCTCAATTTTAATTGGAGTTCAAAATATAACTACATAATTAAATATATCTATTTGTATTTATCCAAAATATTATATTTATATTTCTATAATATTAAATATTAAATGTTATATTTATATAATATCTTCAGAATCTTCAAATCCCTTGTAAAATTTAATAAACTTTTCCTCATATATTCTCATAGATTTATTGTATAATACATTCTCACACTTTCACTTTTCAATTGAAATAGAACGTAATTAAAAAAAAAAACATATTTCAAAATACTAAATAAGACAAAGTAAAGAAAAAGTTTGGACCCCTCCTCTACCCAATATCAAACAAACTTTTCCCAATTGGACATTGTACCTAAAACGGAACACATGAAAAGGTTCTTGTACCTCCGAGTTTTCAACACAAAAATTTTCTTGTTATCACGTTACCCTTTCTTATGCAGTGAGTTCCTACATGCAGTAGATCCCTTCAAGGCACAATAGTAACACATTGAAGATTTTAAATTTACAAAATGAATGGTAAAAGACTCATTTCAAGGTTAATTAAATATTATTTTTTTCACTAATAAAGACATGTCCAATCGTATCCTCCAATATTTTATATTTATATTTATATTTATATAATATTAAATATTATATTTGTTAAATAAAAAACATAGTCAAACAAAATAAAGTAATAAATATTTAAGAAAACTGTGTAATATACTTTTAAAATTATACTAAAAATAGAATAATTTAAAAGCATTAATTTTAATATTAATCAATTTCATAAAAAAAAAATTATTATTATGTTATATTTGCTGAATAAAAAATATAGTCAAATTAAATAAAATTATTAAATATTTAAAAATCGACTTTATTAAATTAATATACTTTTAACATTTCACTAAACATAGAATATATTTTAAAATGAATTAATTTTAATATGGATCAATTTCGTTAAAAAAATAAATTTATTAAATGTTATATTTGTTAATTAACAAATATAGTCAAATTAAATAAAATTATTCAGTATTTTAAAAGAGTTGTGTTTATTAAATTAATATACTTTTAGCATTTTACTAAACATAAAATATATTTAAAATAAATTAGTTTTAATGTTGATCAATTTCGTTAAAAAAATAAGTTTATTAAACGTTATATTTGATAAATAAAATAATATAGTAAAATTAAAATAAATTATTAAATATTTGAAAAAAATGTGTTTATGAAATTCATATACTTTTAACATTTTACTAAAAATAGAATATATTTAAAATGAATTAATTTTAATACTGATCAATTTCGTTAAAAAAAATAAATTTATTATATTTGTTGGATAAAAAATATATTGAAGTTAAATAAAATTCTTAAATATTTAAAAGAGTCGTGTTTATTGAATTAATATACTTTTAACATTTTAATAAACATAGAATATATTTAAAGTGAAATAATTTTAATGTTCATCAATTTCGTTAAAATCTTTAAATTTATTAAACGTTATATTTTTAAAATAAAAAAATTAAATTAAATATTTTAATTTTTTATTTATTAAAGTCATACACTTTAAGCATTTTACTACAAATAGAGTATATTTAAAATTAATTTTAATATTCATCAATTTCAAAAAATTAATTTTATTAAATGTAATATTTGTTAAATAAGAAATATTGCCAAAGTAAGTAAAATTATTAAATATTTAAAAAAAAGTTGTGTTAATTAAATTAATATATTTTTGATATTTTACTAAACATAGAATATATTTAAAATGATTTAATTTTAATATTGATCAGATTTTTTAAAAGTTAAATGTATTAAATATAATATATATTCAAGTTAAACAATTTGGTAAAATATGATGTTACTCTAAAAATTATTGTTTATCATACAAATACTAATTATTTACAGTATGAATAATATAAACACAGTTTTTCTTTGAAATGGCTTTTCCTCAATTGTTTATAGTCTTTTTTTGGTCCTTTTCAACAATTGTTGATGAAAGTGTTCCAGCAGTGATTGTGTTTGGGGATTCTATAGGAGATACAGGTAACAATAACTACACACCATAGGCAAATGTGATTTTCAACCATATGGTAAAGACTTTGGTGGAGGAAATCAACCAAGTGAGATAGCATCATCTTCTTCCGGTTGGTTTTTCTTGAAGAATTGCAAGTAGTTAGGTTTTTCTTGAAGAATTGCTAGGAGTTAGCAAAAGCTTAATGGAGGAATGAGTCAAACAGAGTTTGTAAGAAGGCATGGGTTTCTTGGAGTTGTTGTGAAATGTAGGAAGAGTGTTGGTGAGGCCATATTACTTGAAGAAGAAGGGAGAGATCGAGAGGTGTCTATCCTAGATAGGTTAGACAAAGGAAGCTAAGGCTTGCAAATTCAGCAGCATAACTCTATTATATTTCATCTACATTTTGATGAGCCAAACACCTCCTTTTATAGGTAAAGTGGTCAACCAATGGTTACAAGAGAAATGGTGGTAAATTCAAAAACAAAACATTCAAAGTTGGTGCCTAGCTTGTGTCACACGACAAGCATGAGGGTGTGTGCACCTTGTAACCTAGTTAGGTGTAATGACCGGCCTAGGGTTTAATGTGGGTTGTAATTAAGCCCAATTATACCCTGGGTAGGTTTTAGAAAGTTAACTCTAACTCTAATCTATTCAAGACCAAAATACAAGCCAAAATTCTATTATACTTTTAAGCAAGAAATTTAAATCCTACTCTAGGTTATACTACTAGGTTATGCCTCCTTCAAACATGTATAAAAGAATGTCTCTGTCATCAGTAGTAGAGTCCCAATCTTATTGGATTTTTCTAGCCATTGCTCTAGTGGTTGGTCCTGAACTGAGGGCTTTGTCATCATCCCCTCCCTCTTGAAGAGGATTTGTTCTCAAATCAAAAGTTTTTGCCTCATTATTTGTGTTACTTGCAAAAGGTGTTAGATCTATAACATTAAAAGTAACATGTACTCTTGAAGCAGATCCAACTTATATGCATTATCATTAATTCTCTTTAGGACTTGAAAATGACCATCTCCTCGGGGACTAACCTTAGACTTCCTTTTAATAGGGAATCTACATTTTCTAGGATGAAGCCAAACCTAGTCTCCCTCCTTAAAAACTATCTCTGTCTTCCCCTTATTGTTATGCCTAATGTATTTCTCAGTTTGCTTATGTATTTGATTTCTAATTCTCTCATGTAATTTTTTTACAAATTTATCTTTTATTACCCCTTCCATATGCACAAATCTAGAGGAGTATGAGGATTAATATCATATATAGCTTCAAATGGAGAAATATTAGTAGTCTTATGGATCACTCTATTATATGAAAATTATGTATGAGAAAGGTACCCATTCCAAGATTTGTGATTTTCTTTCATGACAGACCTAAGCATAGTTGATAGAGTTCTATTTACTACCTCTATTTGTCCATCAATATGAGGATGACAAGAGGTTGAGAAATTCAGTTTAGTTCCTAGCTTTTCTCATAGAGTTCTCCAGAAATGACTAACAAATTTTGGATCTTTATCTGAAACTATGGTTTTAGGTAGACCATGAAGTCAGATCGCTTCTCTAAGGAAGATTTTGGAAATGTTATTAGCATTATCTACTTTATGGCAAGGTATACAATGAGCCATCTTGCTAAACCTATCCACTACGACAAAGATGGAATAAAAACCTCCTTATATCTTAGGAAGACCCAAGATAAACTCCATGTTAATAATATCTTCTCGTGGAGCACAAGCAAGAGGTAAAGGAGTATAGAGTTCATGAGGCATTGTCTTAGACTTAGATTGTAAACATGAGATACATCTATGACAATGTCTTTGAACATTTTTTCTCATATGGGGCCAAAAGACTTTTCCTTTTAAAAGATTTAGAGTTTTATTGACTCCAAAATGACTCATGAGACTCTTTAACAACGAGTTTTCTATATGTTCCTTGAGGTATAAACTTTTTTTCTTATTTAAATAAATACCCCTCAGAAATATAAAATCCTTCTTGTGCTCTATTTTTGCAACTAGCAAAGATGGATGCAAAATCCTGATCATGCTCATAAAACTCAGGTATGTTTTCAAATCCAAGAATTTGGGCTCCAAGTTTAGAAAATAGGGCATGTCTCCTAGATAGAGCATTTACCACAATGATTGTATATATACATTTTTAGGGACTTATTCCTTTTTAATTTTTTGTTCAATTTAGGGATAGTGCGATAACTATTGCCCAAAGAAAATGAGCAAATAACTAGAAAATTCATTTAGATTAGGTCCATCATCTTCTTCCCATAAGACCTACAAAATAGAATGAAAATATCCATAAAAAAAATAAATAAAAGACTCTCATTTACCTTCTTTACTTATCTTCCAACTCCTAAAACTTTGAGAAAATACCAAATTTTGATACTTAAAAGATTGAGGCTTAGAGGTCTTTAATTTTTTTTCATGTAAATAAGTCTACTAAAATTGTTTTCGTCGCATATATAAAGTTCTTTTGTTAGTGAGACTTTTAACAAAAGTCCAGATCAATACTTAAATGTTAATGTCACACATTTTTTGCTCTATGTGGCTCTTAGGTGTGAACCACAATGGAATGACATTTAAATACATGTATATGGAAACATGGTGCAAATAAAATTACAGTTCAAGGAATCTTTTATTTTATTTTTGCATGATGTGAATTAGTATAAAAATGGGAAAATTTTGTGTTCGAGTTTGAATTTCCAAGGTTGTTAAAAAGTTATGTATTTTGGACAGATCAGGTTGTGGGTGTGGTGGCTATTAATGGTGGAGATTTGAGAGCTAGAGGTAATTTCAATTTTTGTTGATATTAGTGGCGGAAGAAGAGAAGTGGGGGTGGTTTGGTGATGGTATATAGGGAAATGAGCTTTTGTTTGGAAATAAGGCTATTGGATACGTAGCTTGATGAATGATGATTCTTTAATTCTGCAAGTGAACGGAGTCAGAAGTAATAAATTGTCCCTAAGAATGGATATCGAACCCACAAGGAACTGTTCTAAAATCTTAAGTATAATATTCACTAAATATAAAAATATGTGAAAAAGTTTGTTTGAAATCTCAAGTTTGTTTGTATCATGATTTTGTTAGAAATTAAATAAAAACAAAATAAGTGATGTAGATGATTCAATTGAGAGAATTGGGATTGAGGTTAATTCTTCTCACTCGTCTATATTTTCAATGAATAAAAACATATAACATTCCATCTTGATTGATATTGATGCATATATAAAAATCATTCATATTGATTCCTATCATACAAAATTATTAAGAATGTCTCCTAAATATCGATTCCTCACATATTAAGCAAATGTTATAAAGCAATTAACATTTCAAATATATTTCTAGTGTTTATATATGTTAAGCATTATCATTAAGGTCAGATGCTTATAAGTACTTTTTAGTCAAATCTAAGGATCAAAATTATGAATAAAGATTCAAATTTTAAGAATAAAATGATATTACCAATTATCAATCGAGAACAAAATATTATAAATAAAAATCACCTAAATACATAAGAGTTTAAACAGATTACTCCCAATCCCAAAGGGAGACTTAGCCACTCATATTGGCCATTACAAGCATGGAAAGCAAGAAAAAAAAATCCAGGGTGTTTCTCCTTGACAGTTACCTCTTCTAGGGTTTTCTATCTCTCAATATCCTTCCAATGATATCTAAGGTTATGCCTCACAACTTCTATTTAACCTAGTTGGGCTTGGGTTAAGTGACATCTCGTTCAAACGAAATATTGCTTTCTTAAGTGAGTTTCACTAGAAAAAACCCAACTTCATTGGAGTGAATTCGCTTAAGCCTTCGGCGAGTTCCTTTGGAGTGATCTTGCTTGGGCGAGTTTTCAATATTCTAACTTTGTCTTTTCATCTTGTCTTTAACTTGTCCATTCTCCTTTAACCATTTTATCTCCATCTTCCCCTATATTCTTGAAATTAGCACAAACTTTAGAATAAATCGTTCTTATTAATCTTATAATAAAAAAATATGTAAAAAGGTTCAAATTCCTAGATTAGAGATTGAATTATAACTCTATTAATAATTAAAGTCCATAATTTTTTATCTTTTTCATAAAATATTACTCAATTATAACAGTTATCAATGAGGAGAAACTTTATGACTCTAGGTTTCATTTGATAAGTATTGTTGATTCATCCACTATGTCTGATTTTCACTATGTCTGATTTTCACTAACATAAAAAAATTGTATGAAATGAAAGTATGTCAATATGGTTGACATATGTTTCTTTGTGATCCTGCCGCTTGACTCGAACGTCAACACTCCTCCTTCCAGCTCCAAACCTTCCAAGAAACCTGAAAGAACAGAAAGGCGCCTCTGTGGCCAGTGTAGCTCCGACGCTCAAGTCAGTGGACAAATCAACAAATTCTCTCAGAGAAAACTAGGAACCGTGCAAGTGAATTGCTACTAAAATGAATCTCTCCCTCAATACCGTTAGGAATTCTGTATATATACTTGTGTTTTTCTCTCTCCTGACGGTTATTCCTCTCGCCACGTGGACCGCATCTGATCGTACACGTGTCACCATCTGGAGTACCTGCAACTGAAGCGTTACTTTCCCTTTTACTCCTGCGACTAAGTTATCCACACAGGGAGTAACTTAGCATGCAGGCCGCTCTGGGCACAGCCTTAAAGCTGGCTAATACTGGTTATTACGGTTCTTAGAGCACACGGGCTAATATACCACCTATCTCCTGTATTTAGACCATGTAATCAACGTTCACCAAGTCTTCTCCAATACCCGGCGATGTCCTCTTTCGGCGATGTCCTCTTTCGGCGATGTCCTCTTTCGGCGATGTCCTCACATACGACGATCACGTGCAATCCAGGCGTTTACTGATTTCATACAAGAGAAGTAGGAGATCGCCGCCTTCTTCAACAACCAGCGATTCCCTCAACTTCCAAACTACATTTTCTTTCTCTTGCCCTTCTTGATCCATGCATTCTCCCGCCATGTCGTTCCTCGTGGCAATCTACTGCTGAAGTCATCAAATACTGATGACCGACCGTATCAGCTCTCGCCGGGAACCTTGGTCTCAACTTAACACGCGTTGACAAGAACACCGATGACCGATCGCCCTATGCATGCGCTTACGACCGACCGATCACCCTCTGCATACGCTTACGACCAACCGGTGCCTCATAACTATCCACCGACGTCCGTGCGGTGCCTCATAACTGTCCACCGACGTCCGTGCGGTGCCTCATAACTGTTCACCGACGTCCGTGCGGTGCCTCATAACTATCCACCGATGTCCGTGCGATGCCTCATAACTATCCACCGACGTCCGTGCGGTGCCTGATGACCATGCACCGACGTCCGTGCGGTGCCTCCTGGCGCTTATCTAGGCAACGCTCTGGGGGTGGCGGCCACTAGGTAACTGACTACCGATCACCGTTGTAAGCAATATCCTCCCTGGTTCACTTGCTCTTTCTACCACGTGCCACTCTGTGTATGGTCCACGTGGTCACCTTCTGCTGTCGTCATCAACTACCGATGACCGACCGGAACACTTTGGATTTATGTCTGTTACTTCATTGATTTCCTCTAACATGAAAGGATCGTATGGAATGAAATTATATATGAATTGTAAATTTGTTGGCTATGAAGATGCAAAAATGATGAATTAATGAAGAACCATTTCTATGCATTTAAGTTTTATTTTATTGTATTTGTCTCATAAGAGTCATAAAAATCACCTAAAATTTTATAAACGTCACTGTGACATTTAATTATGAATGCATTTGTATTGAAAGTCTCACTAAGGGAATAACTTAGATATGCACGACAACAAAAATTCAATAACATATATCTATGAAAATATTATTTAGAAATCTATGATTGAACACTTCAATCTTTTTAGAAATAAAATAGAATATTTCCTTCCAAAATTTTATTAGTACATATTTTTGTTTGTCTAACTTTTTACTTGTTGTCATCGCATTAGATGGTTTAGGTTTCGAAGAAACAAATAAAAGATATCGTGGCACGGGAGATCTTAAAGTAAGCTTTCTATGTAATCCTCTTACCATTGGAGCTATGTTCAAACAGGTCAAACTACATATGTTGGGACAGTTTCCATCCTACAGAAAGGGCCTATAATGTACTTTTGTTCTAAGGTGCTTGATAAAAATATCAATGGCTTTTTTTGAGTTTGATTTCATTGTACTCATACTAATATGGATATAATAAAAACATACATCACTCGAGTGATGTCCTATACTAAAAAGTTACACATTGATCTTATTTTCCATCTAACTTATTAATAATAGATACATACTTAACCAAAATTATAAAGTTCTTAAGGTTGGTCACATATCATATTTCTTGTAAGGAAGTAGCATAATTAAGAGTGCCATAAAAAGAAAAACAAAATGGAATTAACAAAATTGTCTAGGAGGTAAGAATCTTATTGTCAATCATCGGAAGATAATTATAAGATATAAATATAAATACTTACATTCTTACTAGAAAAAATATTTTATTAGTTGAAATTGACTACTGTACCGACCAGTCCTCGGACACCGAGAACAGATAGTAAAGGGTGAACCACGTCAGCTGGGTCCCACAGCATGGGCCAAAGCCTCGTGGAATGGACCCCGCAGGCAGTTTGGATTAGCTGGTGATTAGTCATCAGCGTGTCCCCACAGAGAAGGGTGATTAGTTATCAGCGTGTCCCCACAGAGAAGGGTGATTAGTCATCAGCGTGTCCCCACAGAGAAGGGTGATTACCAGAAGGAACTGATGTGTCATCGTCACTCCGCAGGATTGATTAGTCCTCGGCAACATAGTGTGACGAGGTGACATCGGTCTTGGGTGATTTGAACAACACTCCCAGAATAGGTGGCCCCAGAGACTAGGTGCATGAGGAGGCATCCAGGTGGTCACCCTGTAGTGTTTGCACTCCAGAAAAGGAAACCTTATGTGCTAGATTACCCTAAGACTGGGTGATAGCAGCGCAGGGGTATTCCAGTAAACCCTAAATATGGCCAGCAGCGCAGTAAACCCTAATGAGGGCTAGCGGCGCAGTAAACCCTAGACTATATAAAGGGAAGTAAAATACTTCACAAAGGTACGTAGTTTCTAGACCTAAACACAGAGAGACTCAATACACTTGTTGTTTTTTGCCCTATATTGACTTGAGCGTCGGAGTGCAAACGGCCTCGAGGGCGCCCCTTACTCTTTTGCAGGTGCAGATTGCTTCGAAAAAACCAAGCATTTATCAAGGTGAGAACATAAGGAGGCGTGTGAGTGTCGTAGACCTGAACCGACAGTAAAGTCAACCGACAAGAACATTTGGCGCCCACCGTGGGGCCGGAGTAAAACAGGGTCCCATACACGAGAGTGAGAGTAGAAACCACAGAAGATGAGGAATACTAGACACGTATCCGTTCCACCAAATGGGGGCGAAAGCGTTACCATGCAACAACTCATGGAAACAATGCACGCTCTTCAAGAGACGGTGGCAGAGTCCAGAGCGCATCAGGCGCGTATGCAGGAGGACCTGGCCGCCTCACAGGCCAGGAATGAGGAGTTGCACAGAGCGAACGAGGAGCTACGCTTGAATTTGCACCACATGCAGCAAGCTGGAGACCGCGGGGGAGATGATTGGGCTCCACCAACGCCCCCGAGGGCCTTTCCAATGCCGTTCTCCCAAACGATTATGGACACGGTGGTCCCAGCCACATTCGTGGGGCCCAAGACCGTGTTCACCGGAAAAGAAGACCCTGAAACACATCTCACCGCCTTCCACACGCAGATGATGCTGTCAGGTGGATCTGACGCGGTGTATTGTAAGCTGTTCATGACCACGCTGGCAGGAACGACGTTGGAATGGTTTGTGAGCTTGCCCGAGGGACATATCACGTCTTTCGCGCAATTCTCCATGCTGTTCAGGGAGCAGTATCTAGTTAACAGGGCCCCTCCGCCAGTGTCTTATGATCTTTTTGATGTAAGACAGCATCAGAGGGAGTCCCTTAAAGATTACCTCAACAGGTTTGGGGCAATGGTGGTGAGGTTGCACACCAAAGACGAAGATATGGTGGTGCATGCCTTCAGGAAGGGAGTCCTGCCAGGGCCTTTCAGCGAGTCCCTGATACGAAATTGCCCCAAGACCTTCGGCGACATTAAGCGTCGTGCAGTCGCGCACATTGTTGCCGAAGGAGAGCTTAATGAGAAACGAGAAAGTGCAGTCTCATCAAGGCCCCGAGTGCCTAGTCGACCTCAACCCCTGCGGGTGTACGGGGCAACCACAGAAAAAAAGGCTCAAGGAAAATAGAAGCCCTATGAGCCCTGAAAGCCCCAAACTAGGGCACGCGCCAAAGATGATGTGCCCCCTAGGCATGAATTCCTGGTGGAGCTGAAGGAGCTAATCGCAATTCCCAATATGGCAGAAAGGTTGAAGATGCCCCCAAAGACAGACAAGAGGCTGGGGCCGAGCAAGAACGCCTGGTGCGAGTTCCATCAGGCCTATGGCCATCCCATTCGCAACTGTCTGGCCTTGGGCCATTAGTTGGACAAGTTGGTTAAAAGTGGGTTCCTCAGTGATTACTTGAAGGAGACGCAAGGGGGCGAGGTGGCGGTAGCCCCGAGGGCTGATCAGGGGCACGAAGTGCCCATACACGGTGAGATTCACACTATAGCAGGAGGATTCTCAGGAGGAGGGTGCACCTCATCGCAGTGCAAAAAATATGCGCGTTCGGTTATGGCAGTGGAGGCCTACGAGGAAGATCACTTCCCAGACATCGACCTCGTCTTCACAAAGGTTGACCGCCGAGATGTTGTCCCCCACGACAACGATCCGGTGGTGATATCGGTTGTCACTACGGGACGCAGCATGCATCGAGTGCTGGTGGATCAAGAAAGTTCGGCTGATGTGATGTTTTGGTCGACCTTCAACAAATTGCAGTTGTCTCCTGACCAGCTGCGGCCTTACGTCGGCTGCCTATATGGATTTGCATAAGACTAAGTCGAAGTACGAGGATACATAAAGCTCAGGACCACCTTCACTGATGGAGTGGCCTCCCGCACAGAGAACATCAAATACCTCGTGGTGAACGCCCCATCTGCTTATAACATGTTGCTGGGTCGACCAGCCTTAAACAGGTTGGGGGCAGTGGTGTCCACAAGGCATATGAAAATGAAGTTGCCCTCGATGGAGGGGATGGTGATAACCATCAAATCAGACCAGAAAGAGGCTAAGAGGTGCTATGAGAATAGCCTCAAGACGAGGAGAGGAGTTTGCATGGTGACCACCCAACCTCCAAGAGGAAGTAATGATGACACTGAAGTGCCCCGAAGTGACGTCGAGGTCACACGAGCAGAGGTCGCCTGAGCAAGGCGACCTGAACAGGCAGAGGAGGTGGTAGAGAAGGAGATTGGGGGCAAAATGTTTAAGCTTGGCAAGTCCCTGCCCCAGGAGACTCAAGATCAGCTAGCAGGGGTAATAGGGCGGCACATGGACGCCTTCGCTTGGTCCGCGTCAGATATGTCGGGCATTGACCCAGACTTCTTGTGTCATCACCTTGCATTGGATCCCCAGGCCAGGCCCGTGAGACAACGGAGGCATAAATTCAATGAAGAAAGGAGGCAGGTGGTACAACAGGAGACGCGCAAGCTTCTCGATGCAGGCCACATACGGGAGATTCAGTACCCTGAGTGGTTGACTAATGTGGTGTTGGTAAAGAAGGCCAATGGGAAGTGAAGGATGTGTGTAGACTTCACTGATCTCAACAAGGCATGCCCAAAGGATTCTTACCCCTTACCCAACATTGATGCCCTAGTAGACAGCGCCTCGGGGTGCAGGTTGCTCAGCTTCTTGGGCGCCTTCTCTGGGTACAATCAAATAAAGATGCACCCGAGAGACGAAAGCAAGACAGCATTCATGACCGAGCTGTCTTGCTATTGTTACACAGTAATGCCATTCGGCTTGAAGAATGCGGGTGCCACTTATCAAAGGCTAATGGACAAAGTCCTCACCCCTATGCTGGGGCACAACGTACAAGCTTATGTAGATGACATGGTAGTGACCTCCCCGGCGCGAGATTAGCATGTTGCTGATTTGGAAGAGCTATTTAATACAATAGCTAAGTATAGGTTGAAGTTGAATCCAGAGAAATGCGTCTTTGGGGTAGAAGCAGGCAAGTTCCTTGGTTTCCTACTTACGGAACGAGGGATTGAGGCCAACCCGGACAAGTGCGCGACGATCATAGCCATGAGAAGCCCGACGTCGATCAAGGAAGTTCAACAGTTGACAGGTCGGATGACTGCTCTCTCCAGATTTGTGTCAGCTGGAGGAGACAAGGGTCACCCCTATTTCCAATGCTTGAGGAGAAATAGTAGATTCTCGTGGACCTCGGAGTGCGAACAGGCATTCCTTAAGCTCAAGGAGTACTTGGCTAGCCCGCCAATATTGTGTAAGCCCCAGCTCGGAACCCCGCTACGACTGTACTTCGTAGTCACGGAGAAGGCGGTGAGTTCTGTGTTGGTTCAGGAACAGGAGCACAGCCAGAAGCCCATCTACTTTGTCAGCAAAGTGTTACAAGGGCCGGAGGCGAGATACCAAGCCATCGAGAAGGCGGCTTTGGCGGTTGTGTTCTCAGCCAGGAGACTCCGTCACTACTTTCAGGGCTTCACAGTGGTGGTGATGACAGATCTACCAATACGCAAGGTCCTGCAGAAGCCAGACGTGGCGGGGAGAATGGTGCGATGGGCGGTCGAGTTATCAGAGTTCGACATCCTGTATGAACCCAGAGGTCCGATCAAAGGATAGGTCTACGCCGATTTTGTGGCTGAGATGTCCTCGGCGGAGACCCAGCAGGAAGAACCTAGCTTCAAGTGGGTCTTGTCGGTAGATGGGTCCTCAAATCAGCAAGGTAGCGGAGCGGGGGTGATCCTTGAAGGACCCAAGGGATTATTGATAGAGCAGGCACTATGGTTCGCCTTTAAAGCCAGCAATAACCAGGCAGAATATGAAGCTCTGATTGCTGGGATGCTGTTGGCTAAGGAGATGGGAGCGCGGAACCTCATAGCAAAAAGTGACTCACTATTGGTCACTGGCCAAGTGGCAGGAGAGTACCAGGCCAAAGACCCTCAGATGGCCTCCTACTTGGAGTATGTTCAGCAGTTGAAGAGTTCGTTTGAAACATTCGAGCTAGTGCACGTGCCTCGGGAGTAGAATGCCAGAGCTGACTTGTTGGCCAAACTTGCCAGCTCAGGCAAGGGGGGCAGGCAGAGGACGGTCATCCAGGAGACCCTGAGGGTGCCTCGTACTTATACAGCTGACAACTTGGTGGGAGTCCATCAGATCATTCAATCGTGCAGTGAGAAGAGGAGTCATCATTCGTTGACCCAAGAAACTCTGAAGAAGCCACGGGTCAACGCCTGCAGGCTAATGGGGGAGGGGTCATCGCAAGTCTGCCTGTTACAGAGTGGAGAGACATGGATGACGCCCTATAAGCGTTACATAGCCGATGGGATGCTCCCAATAGAACCGATGGAAGCAAGGAGGATAAAGAAGAACTCGGCTAAGTACACACTCATTGATGGCGAGCTATATAGACATGGGTTTACCCACCCTATCCTAGTGTGCGTACATGGCGAGCAGTGTGTAAGAATAATGGCAGAGCTCCATGAAGGCTTATGTGGTAGCCACATCGGAGGTCGAGCTTTGGCATCTAAGGCCATTCGAGCAGGGAACTACTGGCCGACAATGACGGAGGATTGCACTAGGTATGCGTAGCAGTGCAAGCAGTGCCAATTGCATGCCGATTGGCATAAGGCGCCACCAGAAGAACTCAGGTCGATATACAGCCTTTGGCCATTCCACACCTGGGGAATCGACATCTTGGGCCCTTTCCCTTTGGCAGTGCAACAGATGAAGTACCTCGTGGTTGCCATAGAATATTTCGCAAAGTGGATTGAGGCTGAGCCAGTAGCCCAGATCACAGCCCAGAAGATCCAACACTTCGTGTGGAAGAACATAGTGTGCCGCTTCGGGGTGCCTGAGCGTTTGGTGTCTGATAATGGCACCCAGTTCGCAAGCCAACAGTTAGGGAAGCTATGTACAAAATTGGGGATCAAATAGGTGTTTGCATTGGTCAAGCACCCGCAAACCAATGGGCAGGTCGAGTCGGCCAACCGAGTCCTACTCAGAGGACTTAAGAGAAGGTTGGAGAAAGCAAAGGGAAAGTGGGCTGAAGAGGTTCCCAGAATTGTATGGGCTTACCATATTACTCCCCAGTCCACTACCAAGGAGACCCCGTTTAGCTTGGTGTATGGTTCAGATGCCATGACACCTGTGAAGATCCAGGAGAGCTCGCCACGTTTCCAGAACTTTGTGGCTGAGGAGTCCAATGAAGAAAGGAAGGTGAATCTCGATCTCTTGGATGAAGTTAGGGAAGAGGCAGGAATCAAGGCCGAGGCATTGAAGAGGAAAGTCGAGCTCAAGCACAATTCTAAGTTGAGAGCTCGGCAGTTCCAGGTGGCCGACCTAGTTATGCGAAAGGCGTCTCCCTACCAGATAGAGAACAAGCTATCCCCTAAGTGGACTGATCCTTTCAGAGTGACAGAGGCCCTAGGGAATGGAGCGTATAGGCTTGAGACTTTAGAAGGTGGTCCGATTCCTCGAACATGGAATGCGACTCACCTGAAGTTTTATTTCAGTTAAAGCCATGTAATATTGTACACAATGCAGGGGGCACTCTTTTTCCCCTTTTTCAAGGGTTTTTAATGAGGTCACCCAATAAAATTTTCAGTTAAAGATGTATATCTTAATGTGTTTGTACCATGCAGTTAGAACCTGTCACTTGGGGTTAGAAGTCTCGTAAGCGGGAAGGTAGGTTCATAGAGAACACCTCCCCTTCGAGTGAGAAGTCCCAACGCGAACAGAAGGGTTCTCAGTTAAAGATGTATATCTTAATGTGTTTGTACCATGCAGTTAGAACCTGTCACTTGGGGTTAGAAGTCTCGTAAGCGGGAAGGTAGGTTCGTAGAGAACACCTCCCCTTCGAGTGAGAACTCCCAACGTGAACAGAAGGGTTCACCCACCTAAATCCTCCCTCGCCTATGAGCGATGTGAGGTCAGTCAGAGCCTGTCACTTGGGGTTAGAAGTCTCGCAAGCGGGAAGGTAGGTTCATAGAGAACACCTCCCCTTCGAGTGAGAACTCCCAACGTGAACAGAAGGGTTCGCCCAGTTAAATCCTCCCTCGCCTATGAGCGATGTGAGGTCAATTAGAGCCTGTCAGTTGGGGTTAGAGGTCTCGTAAGAGGGCAGGAAGGTTTCGTAAGGAACACCTCCCCTTCGAGTGAGAACTCCCAACTCAAAAGAAGGGTTCACCAGTAAAGTCATCAGGAGTCCTCAACTCGAGCAAAGAGTCATCGGTAAGGTTCATTTTCACCTAAGGGCGAAGAGTGACCATATATTGGTGGGCTGAACGTATGCTAAGTAGTGAGTTCCACAAGGAATGTTAAACAGTTAAACAACAACAGAGATGCAAAGGCAAGCAAAGTGGAATGTAAAGAAAACAAGATTGAAGGCAAGTGAGTAAGGTAATTACATTATAATGGAGGTTAATTACAAGAAGTTCAACCACGAGTTACAATTGCTCAGAAGACCTATCTAGAAACTATTTGCCCGTCGACTACCTGCATAGTTGCAGAGTATGGTGAGAGGTCCATCTCAGGATGCACGCAGGCAACCTGAGCGAGGGCATCACCAAAACCTTCCCCATAGGCGTCGGCAACATCCTCAGTGAGCTCGGCCTCGGTCTTCTTCAGCAATTCGATTTCTTGGGCAAGCTCCTCCTTAACCTTGCCTAGATGAACCTCTCGGTTTGTGGCTCTTTCCTCCAGCTTGGTCATCTGAACTTGAGCCCCCTCCATTTGCTCTTCCAGTTCAATAATTTTGTTGCGGAGGGGGAGGATTTTCGCTTCAAGCTGGAGGGCCTCCTGCCCCTTGGAGAAGAGGAGCTTCTTGGTCTCCTTCTCAGATTGGCGGAGACTACCCAATTCCTGATTAAGGGCAGTCTCGCGCTTAGCTGCTTGGTGGAGTTGGAGACCCTTCTGTTCCAGTTCTTTCTCCAATCTAGCAGCCTTCTCAAGTAGCTCAGCCTCAGCACTGCCTTTGACCAGCAAGAAGTTGGAGGCAGCTAGGAACTCCCCAAGACCGTGGTTGATGAGACCCCCAAGGGAGTTCCTGTCCATGGCCTCCAAAGCAGCTTGGCCAGGCATTTGCGCCAGAGTTCGCTGGAGAAGGGGAGGCAACTCGGGGGCAGAAGGCATTTGGCCGGTGGAAGGAGCACTCTCCCCTCCACCCTCAAGCGCTAGGATTGGCTCAGGGGGAGATGAAGCGTTGGGGGGTGCTCCCTGAAGGAGGGAGGTTGCCCTTCTGTGGCCGAAGAGACCTCTGTAGTAACCTCCACCCTCTTCCTCTTAAAGACGGGGCCGGAGCAAGTGTCCTCGTCCTCAGAAATTTCCACTGGAGCTGCCCTCTTTGATTTTTCAGCAATTGGTTCTAGGGTAGCCACAACGGGCAATGAAGGGTCGGCAGGGCCCGAACCACCAGCATTGCGACGACTTAGCACATCAGCCAGCCTTTCCTTCTTATCTGCACTTAGCACCATGCCTACAGTGAACAATAAGAAAGAGTGAGAAAGGCCAAGCATGAAATATGTAAATAGTTAAATGCAAGACAAAGCTAATATACTGATGTACACGCTGAGGGTCTCAGTGTCATATTCATGCCTAATTAGCTGGGTGGTGTCAAACACCACGCCCCAGCTGGAGATAGTCTAGCACACATCTCGATCAAAGGGCGTCAACTCTTCGAGTCCGCGGGGTTTCTTGAGCTTCAACTTCCCCACCCAGTATAATGGAAATCCGTCGAGCATGGAGGAGTCATAGGAGCTGCAGCAGACTCGGAAGAACTTTCCGTTGAAGCCCTTGTATGATTGGCAGAAGAGGGTGAGCAGAACCCTCCCCGCCACTCTATTTAGGCTTACCCAAAGCCTCTTCCCAGGGCTCTTCGCCTCGAAGAAGTATAAAAATACATCTACCGAGGGAGTGAACCCTAGGTTGTTGCAGAGGATGGAAAAGGCTCGGATGAAGGCCCAACTGTTGGGGTGCAGCTGGGCAGGTGCCATGTTCAACTCTGTAAGTAAAGCCCTCTCGAACCCAGTGAAAGGGAGGCGGACTTTAACTCGTTTGAAAATCGTGGCGTAGAAGAAGAAGAAGGGCTCCCCTGATGGAGAGAGGCCAAGCTCACCCCACCATGAAAGCTAAGGGCCAAGACTAGACCGTCTAGAACCACATGGAGAGCGTCTAGCACAAGACAAG
The DNA here is from genome assembly GCA_013389735.1 of Phaseolus lunatus. NCBI lineage: Eukaryota > Viridiplantae > Streptophyta > Magnoliopsida > Fabales > Fabaceae > Phaseolus > Phaseolus lunatus. Next base: position 14,947,922 of record CM023867.1, read on the forward strand.
GAGGAACTACATGAGGAGCGTCTAGGAGGGAGCCTAGACCGTCTAGGACCTCTCACAAGGTCCATGGCCAAGCACATTCACGCCCAAATAAGTCAAGCCACGGATGGGAGGGAGAAGACCTTGTACATGCTACTTGGAGGCCTATTAGGGGTAGCTTAGTAGATTAGTGTAGTGTAGAAAGCAAAACTTGCTCACTTAGGGGTGTGCTATCAAAAAGGTGCCCTTAGCAATAGAAGGAGGGGTGTGCTAGCAAATAGGTGCCTTTAGCAAAAGAAGGAGGGGTGTACTATCAAATGTTGCATTTTTGACCTATCTTCTAGAATATTAGGATGATGGTGTGGTTTGACTAAAGTCAATACCCTAGGCAGCCCCACTTTTTGTATTTCCATCCCTACCCTTTAAGCTTTCTCACCAAGGCTCCTAAATCTATAAATAAGGAGGCCTACCTCATGTATTTTCAAGATTAATTTGAGTAAAGTTATGTTGCCAAATTTGTGCCATACTTACTCCCTTGCCTAAATCTCTTGATTTATGGTTTTAATCTTCACTCCTTCACCACCAAAGAGAGCTGGCCAAACCTCTCTCATTTTCATACACTTCATGCACCTTCAAGATCACCATCACTCCTAGGAGGGTCTTGCTCATTTCAACCATTGCTTCCGCACCATCTTCAACATCCAAGGAGAGCTCAACATGTGAAGGCCATCATCCCCTCTGTTGTAGCGATCATCAGCGCACACGGGTTCACCCTCAGCGCAAGGGCACACTGAGACGTACAAAGGGTTTAGAAGAAAATGGTGATGAATGCTACGGCGAACAAAGACTCAAAGAAAGAACAAACTCAGGAAAGAAGAGCAAGAACCCTAGAATGCAGAAATCAGAAACAGGCCCATAACAGTTACAGCATGCAACATGGATGATCCAAATTATGTTACGAAGAGGGGAGAAGACATAAAAATCATACCTTTAGTTGAACGAAGACGAAGGAGGTTGAAAAGGTTGGTGTGAGGAAGAAAGCGTGCACTAGAAGATAGAGTTCGCAGAAGTTGAGAATCCAAAGTAATGGAACAGTGAAGTGGCGCAGGGTTTTGAAGGGGTTTAACGTAGCCCTAGGGAGCACAAACGTTAGGAATCCCAGACCATTGATGCGGCCACGTGTTAACAGATAAAAAAGGGTTGGTGAAGTGTCCCCTCAGCGCACTGTTCATGTCCTTACGCGCAGAGCCACGTTGGTCGCTCGAGCCGATGACTTAGTCTCTTCGCTGAAACAAGTTAACATCTTGAGACTGGGGGACTTATGTACTGACCAGTCCTCGGACACCGAGAACAGATAGTAAAGGGTGAACCACGTCAGCTGGGTCCCACAGCATGGGCCAAAGCCACGTGGAATGGACCCCGCAGGCAGTTTGGATTAGCGGGTGATTAGTCATCAGTGTGTCCCCACAGAGAAGGGTGATTAGTCATCAGCGTGTCCCCACAGAGAAGGGTGATTAGTCATCAGCGTGTCCCCACAGAGAAGGGTGATTAGTCATCAACATGTCCCCACAGAGAAGAGTGATTACCAGAAGGAACTGATGTGTCCTCGTCACTCCGCAGGATTGATTAGTCCTCGGCAACAGAGTGTGACGAGGTGACATCGATCTTGGGTGATTCGAACAACACTCCTAGAACAGGTGGCCCCAGAGACTAGGTGCACGAGGAGGCATCCAGGTGGTCACCCTGTAGTGTTTGCACTCCAGAAAAGGAAACCTTATGTGCTAGATTAGCCTAAGACTGGGTGATAGCGGTGCAGGGGTATTCCAGTAAACCCTAATGAGGGCTAGCGGCGTAGTAAACCCTAGACTATATAAAGGGAAGTAAAATACTTCACAAAGGTACGCAGTTTCTAGACCTAAACATAGAGAGACTCAATACACTTGGTGTTTTTTGCGCTATATTGACTTGAGTGTCGGAGTGCAAACGGCCTCGAGGGTGCCCCTAACTCTTTTGCAGGTGTAGATTGCTTCGAAAGAACCAAACATTTATCAAGGTGAGAACATAAGGAGGCGTGTGAGTGTCGTAGACCTGAACCGAGAGGAGAGTCAACCGGCAAGAACAACTACAAAATCTCAAGACAAATTCATTAAATAGAACAAGAGACCGAATTTTTGTTTCAACAAATTTTAACCAATGAAAGAGAATAGTTCAAAAGAGTTTGTTAAAACTGCACTCTTAGCATTTCTCATAATTCAATTCAACTAATCCAAAACGATAATAACCTTTAAGTGATATATCCTTGAGTGATAATAAGATTTATTATTAGCAAGTACGTATAACAATCTTTACTAGTTACAGTTAAACTATTGTAATTTATTAGATATGTCACTATATAAACTAACTTAAATATAACATAACAGAGTTGCATCATGCACTGACAACTAAAAATTTAGGCGAATTTGTTTTGCCATTTAGATATTTTGAGGAATTACATTTTTTTTAAAAATTTGATTTGAGCAATTTATTTAAGTAAGGGAAGCTAATTAAGTTTTTTATAGTACCTTAGGGTAGATCTTATAGATGTGAAAGTGACGTGATTATAATAATTGATTTAACTTAGGAATTGTGTGTTGTTTGAATACACTTCAAATGTTTAAGTTTGAGATGAAATTGTTTGATTTAAAAGAATGACATTGTCGTGTGTTTATCAATTATGTGTTAGATTATTTCATTTGAGATAAATTGGTTCATGATGTGTTTATTTGAACTAAAATATTCAATATTAAAATATTGATCAAGATTCAAGTGACTGCAGTGATAGTAAAATTCTCAACCTACTCACAAGGAAATTTGGCAAGTTCTTGAAAAAGAACAGCGGGACAAAGCTTAACCATCAAACAGGTATAATAACAAGAAAACAACTGAGTTTAATTTTGCAAATTATACCTAGTTTGGATGTGGCAAATAGGGACATATCAAGGCTAAATGTTCAATCGCTATGAACAAAGAGAAAGGTGTTGACAGGAAATATGAGAAGAAAGGTAAAGTAAGAAGAACATATGTAAGGACCTAGAAACTTTAATTGGAAGGAAAGTGTTATATTTAAATAATTTCAGAAGATGTTATTATTTAAAATACAAAGAGCTGGTAAATGAAGTTTCGTAGTAGTCGGACATCGGACGTCGCCCAAGGTCTGGGGTCAACTGGTAGAGGTCGGTCGGCTGGCAGGTAGATCAAGAAGAGTAAAGGAAGAAAAGTGTAGCTAAGAAGTCTCCTACAAGATCGCCGTTATTGAAGACGGAGGCGATCTCCGACTTCTCAGGGACATAATCGCCTGTCGCCTAGAGGAGACATGACCGCCAATCGCCTATGGTGTACGTGATCGACGGGAGTGCACGTAGTATGTGGTCAAGATATTGGATCAACCAGAGTGGGTTCCAACAACCACGCGTATCAAGGTGTGGGTTAAGCCTTAGATATGCTGTGCATGCGAAGCTCTATGCTTGAGCAAAAGAGATCGCCCTTAGTGTTGCATGCATGGGCGCACGAAGAGTGGTGCTGATCTACTCTTGGAAATGTGAAGCTACCGACGTCACCGAGTCATGTGGAGATGATACTTTGGACGTAACATAGTGGAATGAAGAACCTTCGGGAAGGCGTGACTATGTGTCGTCGGGCATCGCCAGGGCGCGAGGCATGCAGGCATCGCCAGGGTGCAAGGCATGCGGGCATCGCCAGACGCGGGACATGCGGGCATCGCCAGGGCGCGAGGCATGTGGAAATCGGTCGTCTTCCAAGGAGAGACATCGGTGGTCCACCAGGGTGAGACATCGGTTGTCCTCCAGGATAAGTCATTGGTGGATAGTCATCGCGCGAGAGGTCATCGGTGGAAGGTCATCGCGCGAGAGGTCATCGGTGGAAGGTCATCGCGCGAGATGTCATCGGTGGATAGTCATCGCGCGAGAGGTCATCGGTGGAAGGTTATCACGCGATGTCAAGTTTCACGCAAATAAAGTGGGACCCAGGCTCTCCGCATCAGACGTACTGCACGCGCGACACGTAGACAAAAAGGGTGGTTCAGAATAGTGACCTCAGAGTGTTAGCCTGCGCAGAGGCATGCATAGTCGTACTGTTCAGGGAAGCGCACACGCAACCTTTCCTGCAGAGTGGGTGGAGGCAGCGGCATTTCTGGGCAAGTTGAGTTAGATTTAAAAGCTCACTTCTGAGAGGCAAAGAAGGGCTACGGTTCAAGAGTGACAGAGTGAGTGAGTGAGTTACCTTCATCCTTCTCTTTTCTCTCCTTCACTCTGCCATTCAGCCCTTATCACGTCCCTGCTTAGCTATCGACGACTGCCATAGAGCACCTGGGAGGTTCTCTGCAAGTTCTCCAGATCAGAACGCTTAGGCAGAGGTCGAGCATCCTTAAGTTCGGTGGGTTAGAGCTAGAAGTGAGGTTTTACGCAAGTCCAGGTAAGGGAAGCTAGCCTTATTTTCAATAAAAGTCGTAGATTAGCTGTTTCTGAAGTGAGGGCGACGTGGTCGCCGGTTTTCATTTTCATTTTCGCAATGCTCTAATCTATGTGGTTGGGCGACGTGGTCGTCGGTTTTAAACCCCTTTTCATGATGTTCTGTTCTTATGTGTTTGGGCGACGTGATCGCCGGTTTTAAAATACACATTTCGAAATCCCCTGCTTTTGGACCAGATCACCGGTTTTGGCGTTGTTTCTCGAACTCCCCTGTTTTTGGTGTTGTTTGAAAACTGTTTGAGATTTAAATGTGATATTCGAAAATCTGAACCTTGGAATGAGTTTTGCTGTGATTGGAATTGGTCATTTAAGTGTTATATGATGTGTTGAATGTTGTGAATGTGGGATCAAGACATAGTATTTTCAGGAAAGGAAATACCGTGTTGAGATCTGGTTATGAGGTGTATTGATCAGTGAGTATCCTGTGAATGAGACGATCCTGACTCTGCTGATATGATGGAGTCACATAGATGAAGTCATTCAGTTGGTGAGAGTCGAGGGAGGTCCATATGTATGGGTAAGTCGTTTAAAAGATAACTGACTTGACCTGTTATATGGATTAACCCTGTCATACTGTGAGAGTGATGAAATTAAGATCGAGATTGTGTTGATGCGCATGGCTGTGGAAACATTACAGCAATGAAGTATGACAGGTGCAGGTCTCTGGATGCTAAGTTCAATGCATGAGTCTTCCGGAAGTAGTGTCAAGTGTCATGTGTGATGAGTCAGTGGAAGTCTGACGTGAGAAATGAGAAACATTGAAAATTGATAGACACTTGATGGAATTATGTGAACTGAACGACTCTTGAGGAGATTGGGAAATATGTGATTTCTTGAGGGCTGTGTGATATGAATGAGAAATTGATAGTTTTACGTGGGTATCTTGAATTTGTTTTATCTTGATTTTAAAGTTTCATATCTAAATTCTCTTTAAAAATATCTAGCTTACCCTTTATTTTGTATTGCTCTGTGGTTGTTTTCTCTTAAAACTGTGATGATCGTGTATTTTACACAGGAGCAGATGATCTTCCAGGGAGTAGAGCTCCTCAGTGAGTGGCCGCCGGAAGGAGATCGCCTGTTTCTGTCTCTATCGGGTGATCGCCTGTTTCTGCCTCTATCGGGTGATCGCCTGTTTCTGCCTCTATCGGGTGATCGCCTGTTTTTCTGCCCTAATAGCAGATCGGCTGTTTTGGGTCTTCTGATAGGAGATCGCCTATTTTGTCCTTTTTATGCTGCATCTGGTTTTATTTCGAAAGAGTTGATGGAATGTATTAAAACCTTATAAGAGGGACGTCTCTTTTTGAATATGATGTACGGGATGATGTATTTTCAATATCTATATACATATGTTGATTTTATAAATTTAATATCTACGCTTTATTCTATTATATAAATATGGAAAGGTTTTGGAGGGATGTTACATTAATGGTATCAGAGCAGTTCGTCCTTAGGATGACCTGAGGGCTTTGGATCCATTGTGTTTCTTCTGCTCATAAAATTTATTTGAATTTTAAATAACAACTATAGTGAAAGGTTTTCAAACGTTTTTGTATTGAAATTTGGTGTGTGCTTTAGTGAATGTATGCCATAACTGAAAATCTTAGTATTAAGAATGAGAGGGTCTTGATAAAGTGGTGAGGGTGCACACTCATGACTGGATCGAAATGATTCTTAATCTTAATTCCGAAGGTTTGATGTTTAGCATACATTGAACTCTGGTGTGATTTACGTCATTTTATGGAGTGTTTTGGTAATTGATTGAAAGTGGTTGTTTGGATTGATGGTTGTATACCAGTAGCTGTTCTGGTGTTTTGCTTGAAGATATGAGTATTTTGATTCTGTTGATGAACTCAAATTCTTAATGACTTTGAGATGCTGACCTTTGTAAGGTCTAGATGTTACCTCCTAAATGGATTGATTTCTTATCGATCTCATTCTTGTAGTTGTAGGGAAATATAGAAAACCTATAGTTTCAAAATCTGAAACGAAGAGAGATGGCACGTAGACCTCCTACCCCTCCCCAACCTTCTTCGGAAATGAGCCAGATTGCCAAGGCCATCGAGATGATGGCAACTGCCATCCAGCAACAGAATGCAGCAATGGCACAGAATCACCAAGTTGCAATGCACCACTGGGAGACTGCTCGGTCGGCTGAAACAGCCTCCCACGTTAGTCAACCTCAGGAGCAGATGGGACTGACCGAGTTCCTCAGGCACAGCCCACCTAAGTTCAGTGGGAACGCTACCCCTGATCAAGCAGATCAGTGGGTCAGGGGGTTAGAGAAAATCTTCAGGGCGACCTCCTGCCCTGAAGATAAGAAGCTGGTATTCGCCACATATCTTCTGTCTGGAGAAGCTGAGTTCTGGTGGATGGGAACTCAGCAGATGATGGAGGCCCGAGAGGAAGTGATGGACTGGGAGAGCTTCAGGGTGAAGTTTCTGGAGAAATACTTCCCAGATAGTGCAAGGTTTGCCAAGGAAGCTGAATTCCTCAGGTTGGAGCAGGGAGAGATGTCAGTTAATGCTTATGCTGCTCGGTTTGAGTACCTCGCCCGGTTTTATACCCAAGCTACCTCCGAGGCTTGGAGGTGTAGGAAATTTGAAGAAGGACTGAGGCATGGGCTGAAGAGGACCATAGCCCCGATGTGCATCAGGGAATTTCACGCCTTAGTGGAGAAGGCGAAGATGGTAGAGACCCTGGAAAAGGGTGATTCGCGGGTGATCAGGTCCCACCCAGGGGGTTCCTCCAGTGGGAAGGTAAAGGTGCAGCAGCAGCAGAATAAGCCTTATGCGAGACCTCCACAGCATAGGGCAGGAGTAGCACCGCCCCAGTGTCAGCAACAACAAACATGGAGACCCAGGTGTTTCACATGCCAAGAGATGGGGCACATTTCTAGAGATTGTCCTAACAGAAAAAGGATGACCCAACCCGTTGGTTCCCAGCAGTTGAGGAACGAAGGCAGCAGACCTCAGGCAGCAGGGAGAGTGTTTGCCATGTCTGGAGCGGAGGCATCTCAGTCAGGTAACCTAGTACAAGGTGCTTGTTTATAGCTGGTGGATACTTTAGAGTTTTGTTTGTTTCTGGAGCGACACACTCTTTTGTGTCAAATCGGTGTGCAACCGAACTGGGCCTTCTAGTGAAGGGGCTGCCGTTTGAACGGTTGGTCTCTACACCTGCATCAGGACAGGTTTTGACCTCCCCAGTTTGCTCTGAATGTCCAGTGATAGTAGAGGGACGCAGGTTCAAAGTGAATTTGATCTGTCCACCTCTTCAGGATCTGGATGTTATCCTAGGAATGGATTGGCTATCTGCCAATCACGTCCTCACAGTTTGCGGTAGCCAGAAGGTGGTGTTCCCCGATCTCCGAGAGTCAGATATGATATCTGCTCAGTGTGTATGGTCGGGGTTGATAGAAGGGCGACGTGCCTTGTAATCCTAGCTCAAGGGGGAGTGAGGAATGTTGAAGATATGGGCTGTATACCTGTGGTGAAGAATTTCATGGATGCAGTTCCAGAAGAAATACCTGGACTACCTCCTAAGAGAGAGATGGAATTCTCTATTGTTTGGTACCTGGAGCTGGACCAGTGTCCATGGCTCCCTACATAATGGCCCAGCTGAGTTGATGGAATTTAAGAAGGAAGTGTAAGTTAGATTTAGTTGTACCCGGGGTTTAGTTTCAGCTACATATAAGTTATGGAGAGTATATAAGCAGTATGTTGAGGGTTTAAAGACTTAAGCATGTGTATCCATGGGAAGTACCGGGGTTAAGTTCCAAGAATGAAAGAATGAATTTTCTTTTATTTGAAGCTTGGAAGATGTTTATGTCGATGAAGCAGCATGAGATGACTCTAGCTTAACCACAAGCTTAAAAGGAAAGAGGAGATATTGTATTTATGTCTAAAGTTCAATTAGACAGAGAAATTTGCTGGAAAATACTAGGTAGAGAAGTTACTGGGACAGGAGAGAAAGCTTCACGCAGAATGGATGCTGTTTTGTGGATCATGATTTGGAAGATGAGTATGGAAATGGTGGGTTGAGATTTAAGGCTCCTGATGCAGTAAGTCTCCTGAACTTGGCAAATGAGGATGCAGTTCTGCCTATGAACGTAGAAGGGAAGGAGGTAATGGCTATGGATAGAATAAGGGTAAGCCGTGTTATAATGATGTTGAGTTCTTCTAGCAATGTTAGTAAATTGCAGAAAGTTGGAGGTGGAAGCAAAACTTTCCGTGCCTTGTGTTTCTAATGGGATGGGATTTGCAGCTAATCTTTTAGAGGGGCAGTTGTGGTGGTTAGTGTTTCGTTTCTGATCTTAGAAACAATGCTGCATTGTCAGCTGCATCTGTTCTTCCAGGTCGGTGCTAGTATAGGGGTACTCTGGCGTGATGGTGGCGTTACAGAATGCTGATTTAGATGAAAAATCTGGAGTGTGTCTCCAAGGCTGCTGGAGGTCCAGTACGATGGGTTGCTTGATAAAGAGGGACCACAGAAACTAGAGGAATGGGTCCCTTCGTCTAGAGGGGCAGCTACTGATTAATTTGGGTATGCGATGTTCAGACCGCTTAACAGTCAATCCATGCTCTCCTGAACGCCATTCAGGTCGCCCTCTTGAGTTGAATCAGCAGTGTATGCCTGGTGGTATGATGGGTGGTGGGAAGGTGTTGTGACTACAGCTAATGTCAGTAGTAGATGGATCTTCGTCGGATTGCTCTACCTTAGAAAGTGAATCACCATCCATCCCCAAAGTCGAGGTTGCTAAGAAGGCGAGCAAGAATCGTTTGGTTGGGAAACCCTTGTGGATCTGGAAAATATGAAAGGAATAACTTTGAGGGAGCCACTCTATGTCGCTCATAAGGGCGAGGATAATAACTCTTGTAGAGGCAGTGATGATGTTGACGATGAGGAAAAGCTCTTTAGAGTTGTAGTTGGAGATCATGCATTTATGAAAGTGAAACCGATCAAGGGGGTAGGACGAGCTATCAGATCAAAGGAGCTGTCTCCTAAGTTAGTCGGGCATTATCAGATCTTGAGGGGGGTCGATCCAGTAGCTTATGAAGTCGCCCTACCTCCCCAATTGGCAAATCTGCACAATGTCTTCCACGTATCACAGCTGAGGAAGTACATGGCAGACCCTAGTCATGTGCTGGAAGTGGACGATGTGCAGATCAGGGATGACTTGTCCTTTGAAGCAAAACCAGTCAGGATTGACGATCGGCAAAGTAAACAGTTCAGAGGCAAGACCATCAACATGGTGAAAGTGGTGTGGGATGAGGGATCGGGTGATTCAACTTGGGAGTTAGAAGAACCCATGAAAGAAGCCTATCCATACCTCTTTTCCTTGTAGCTCAATTTTCGAGGACGAAAATTCTTCTTGTTGGGGAGAATGTAAGGACCTAGAAACTTTAATTGGAAGGAAAGTGTTATATTTAAATAATTTCAGAAGATGTTATTATTTAAAATACAAAGAGCTGGTAAATGAAGTTTCGTAGTAGTCGGACATCGGACGTCGCCCAAGGTCTGGGGTCAGCTGGTAGAGGTCGGTCGGATGACGTGTGGATCAAGAAGAGTAAAGGAAGAAAAGTGTAGTTAAGAAGTCTTCTACGAGATCGCCATTATTGAAGACGGAGGCGATCTCCGACTTCTCTGGGACATAATCGCCTGTCGCCTAGAGGAGACATGACCGCCAATCGTCTATGGTGTACGTGATCGACGGGAGTGCACGTAGTATGTGGTCAAGATGCTGGATTAACCATAGTGGGTTCCAAAAACCACGCGTATCAAGGTGTGGGTTAAGCCTTAGATACGCTGTGCGTGCGAAGCTCTATGCTTGAGCATAAGAGATCGTCCTTAGTGTTGCATGCATGGGCGCAAGAGGAGTGGTGCTGATCTACTCTTGGAAATGTGAAGCTACCGACGTCACCAAGCTATGTGGAAGTGATACCTTGGACGTAACATAATGGGAGGATGAACCTTCAGCAAGGTGTGACGATGTGACATCGGTGACCAGAGTAAGGCGACGTGTTCTCGTCACACACAAGGGCGATAAGAGATCGCCAACAGGATGAGAGGAACATCGGTCATCAACCAGGATAGGAGACACATCGGTGGTCTGCCAGGGTGAGACATCGGTGGTCTGCCAGGTTGAGACATCGGTTGTCTGCCAGGGTGAGACATCGGTGGTCCTCCAGGGTGAGACATCGGTTGTCTGCCAGGATGAGGAATCATTCATCACTGGGATGAGGCACGTTAGTCATCGCCGGTATGAGAGACAGATGGTCATCGCCAGGATGAGGGACACATCGGTCGTTTTCCAGGGAGAGACATCGGTCGTCCGCCAGGATGAGACATCAGTGGATAGTCATCGCGCGAGCGGTCATCGGTGGAAGATTATCGCGCGGTGTCGAGTTTCACACAGATAAGGTGGGACCCAGGCTCTCAGCATGAGACGTACTGCACGCGCGACACGTAGACAAAAAGGGTGGTTCAGAATAGTGACATCAGAGTGTTGGCCTGCGCAGAGGCACGCGTAGTCGTACTGTTCAGGGAAGCGTGCACGCAAGCTTCCTGCAGAGTGGGTGGTGGCAGCGGCTTTTTTGGACAAGTTGGTTTAAGATTCAAAAACCCACTTCTCAGAGGCAAAGGACGTTGCAGTGGTTCAAGAGTGAAAGAGTGAGTTTACCTTCATTCTTCTCCTTTTCTCTCCTTCGCGCTGCGGTTCAGGCATCCTCAAGCACCAGTGCGACGAGCGACGGCTGCCCTTGGAGCACTTGGGAGATTCTCTGCAAGTTCTACAAACCAGACGCTAAAACAGAGCTAAGGCATCCTTTAAGCTCGGTGGGTTTTGGAGCTCTTGGTGTTTTGCGCAAGTCCAGGTAAGGGAAGCTAGCCTTATTTTCCAACGAAAAACCTTATAGTAGATGACTGAGATGATGGGGCGACGTGGTCGCCGGTTTTCAACTGTTATTGTATAATCCCCTGTTTTTGGACTAGATCGCCGGTTTCAGCGTTGTTTTTCGAACTCCCCTGTTTTTGGTGTTGTTTTGAAACTGTTTGAGATTTAAATGTGATATTCGAAAATCTGAACCTTGGAATGAGTTTTGCTGTGATTGGAATCATTCATTTAAGTGTTATATGATGTGTTGAATGTTGTGAATGTGGGATCAAGACATAGTATTTTCAGGAAAGGAAATACCGTGTTGAGATTGGTTAGGAGGTGTATTGATCAGTGAGTATCCTGTGAATGAGACGATCCTGACTCTCCTGATATAATGGAATCATATAGATGAAGTTATTCAGGCGTTGAGAGTCGATGGAGGTTCATACGTATGGGTGAGTTGTTTGAAAGAGAACGAGCTTGACCCGTTGTATGGATTAACCCTGTCATGCTAGGATAGTGATGATATTGAGATTCATTTATACGCTTGTGAATGTGTGTGATTTCACGGCGACCCTGTGAATGTGTGTGATTTCACAGTGGGGCAGTATGACAGGTGCAGGTCTCTGGATGCTAAGTTCAACGCACGAGTCTTCCGGAAGTAGTGTCAAGTGTCTTGTGTGATGAGTCAGTGGAAGTCTGACGTGAGAAATGAGGAACATTGAAATTGATAGACACTTGATGCATTATGTGAAATAGAACGACTCTTGAGAATATTGTGAAATGTGTGATTACTTGGTGGTCATGTGAAGGGAACGAGAAAATTGATAGTTTTTACGTGGGTGTCTTTAATTTGTTTCATCTTGATTTTAAAGTTTCATATCTAAACTCTTTTTCAAATGTCTAGCTTACCCTGTGATTTTTGGTGTTGTGTTTGGCTTTTGCTTAAACCTGTGATGATCGTGTATAATTTACACGGGAGCAGATGATGTTGCAGGATGTAGAGCTCCTCAGTGAGTGGTCGCCGGAAGGAGATCGCCTGTTTCTATTTCTGTTAGGCGATCACCCTTTTTCTGTTTTCTGATAGGAGATCGCCATTCTCTGATAGGAGATCGCCTTTTTGCTGTTAGGAGATCGCCTGTATTTATATTTTACTGTATTTCGTTTACGTTTTCTGGAAAAGTGACCGATTATGTATTAAACTCCCTGTGAGGAGAAACTTCATTACATATATATAATTATGTTCACTTCAATATAATTGTTTGCCTTTATTTTTATTATATAAATATGAAAAGTATTTGGTGGGATGTTACATACCGCGCATAATTTGGGCGTACCACACAACCGAGCAGTCAGGCACCCATGAAACCCCTTTTAGTTTAGTGTATGGCAGTGACGCGATGATTCCAGTCGAAATCCAGGAGAGCTCGCCGAGATTTCAGCACTTTGTAGCAGAAGAATCAAATGAAGAGAGAAGAATGAACCTGGATTTACTGGATGAGGTCAGAGAGGAAGCAAGAGTGAAAGCTGAAGCGGTAAAAAGAAGAATAGAACGAAGGCACAGTTCTAGAGTAATACCGAGGCAGTTCAGAAGCGGCGACCTGGTGATGAGGAAGGCCCACCAGTACGAGATGGAGAATAAGTTGTCACCCAAGTGGACAGGACCGTTTAGAATAACCGAAGCACTCGGGAACGGCGCTTACCGCTTGGAGACACTAGAAGGAGGGGCGATTCCTCGTACTTGGAACGCCACACACCTCAAATTTTATTTCAGTTAAAGCTTTGTAAGTAATGCAAACTCAGGGGATTCATAAAGAGTTTTGTAAAAACAGTTACAAGGGGCACTCTTTTTTCCCTAAGGAGGGTTTTTAACGAGGCCACCCAAGAAATAAGATATTCAAAATTGAAAGTTTGAAGGATATTGAAGTTTGTGTGCATATATTCTTAAAGAAGTTTTTGAAAAACCTTATCACCTAAAGTGATGCGAGGTAGAAGTAAAATAAGTGTGCACGTTTGAAGTGAAAAGTTTTAAAGTCCTCATCGCCCTTAGGCGATTAGGGGCACAAGTGAAAATTTTTAAAGTCCTCATCGCCCTTAGGCGATTAGGGGCACAAGTGAAACGTTTTTAAAGTTCTCATCGTCCTTTGGCGATCAGAGGCATCCAGTGAAGTTCAAAGTCCTCGATGTTTTCGCGCATCTTGAGGCAAAAGAGGAAGACCTCCTTGCCTTTGAGCAAGTGCAGGCGAGAACAGAGGAAGTCCTCCTTGCCTTTGAGCAAGTGTAGGCAACAGAGGAAGACTTCCTTGCCTTTGAGCAAGTGTAGGTGTAAGGACCTGAAAAATTTATTGGAATAAAAGAGTTATATTTTAAATAAATTCTAAGTATGTTTTTATTTAGAATAGAAAGGGAGGAAAAAGTTAAGTTTAGAAGGCTACGAGGTCGCCGGTCGCCTGCTACACATGAGCGCCAGGTGGACATCGCGCGGGCGCGAGAGGCATGCAGGCATCGCGCGGGCGTGAGAGGCATGCAGGCATCGCGCGGGCGCGAGGGGCATGCGGGCATCGCGCGGACGCGAGGCACGCGGGCATTGCCAGGGCGCGATGCATGTGGACGTGGCCAAGGCGCGAGAGTTATGAGGGCGTCGCCAGGGAAGACATCGGTTGTCTCCCAGAGGAAGACATCGGTCGTTCGCCAGGATGTGGTCATCGGTTGTTAACCTTCGCGCGAGAGGTCATCGGTTGTTAGCCTTCGCGCGAGAGGTCATCGGTTGTTAACCTTCGCGCGAGAGGTCATCGGTTGTTAACCTTCGCGCGAGAGGTCATCGGTTGTTAGCCTTCGCGCGAGAGGTCATCGGTGGATAGTCTTCGCGCCTGTGGTCATCGGTGAAAAGGTCATCGGGCTACGTTAAGTTACACACAGAGAACGTGGGACCCAGACATCCAGCATGAGACGTTCTGCACGCGCGCCACGTAGACGAAAAGGGTGGTTCAGAATAGTGACATCAGAATGTTGGCATGCGCGGGAGACACTCGCGGTCGTACTGTTCAGAGCAGTGGCTGGCATGCACAAGCGACAAACAGTGGCAGTACTGTTCAGAGCAGTGGTTGGCATGCACCAGAGGCAACAGTGGTCGTACTGTTCAGGGAAGCGTGCACGCAAACTTCCCTGCAGAGTAGGTGGTGGCAGCTGCTTTTGGAGGGATAAGTTGGTTTAAGTCACTGAAATCCACTACTGAAGAGGAAGAAACGTTGCAGCCTTCGAAGAGAGAGAGAGTGAGTTACCTCCCTTCTCCTCCAGATATATCCTTCGCGCTGCGATTCTAACACCTTCACACGAGAGTACGACGAGCGACAGCCACCATTAGAGCACCTGGGCAGTTCTCTGCAAGTCCTTCAACCAGACGCGAAAAACAGAGCCAAGGTATTCTGCAAGCTTCGTTGGATTTCGAAGCTCCTGGTGGTTGCGCAAGTCCAGGTAAGGGAAGCTAGACTCCATTTTCAATAAAAGCCATAGTTTAGCTATTTCTGAAATGAGTGCGACGTGGTCGCCGGTTTCGTCTTCATCTGTGTAAAATGCTCTGTTCTATGTGTTTTGGGCGACGTGGTCGCCGGTTTTATATAAAGCCTTCGAAATACCTTGTTTTTGAACCAGGTCGCCGGTTTTGGCGCTGTTTTACGAAATCTCTGTTTTTGATGTTGTTTTGAAACTACTTGAGATTTACATGAGATATTCGAAGATCTGAAGCTTTGAAATGTTTGTTGATGTGATTTGAATCATTTACTTGAGTGGTATGATGTGTTGAATGCTGTGAATGTGGGATCGAGGCATAGTATTTTCAGGAAAGGAAATACCGTGTTGAGATTGGTTAGGAAAGTGCATTGATCAGTGAGTAACCTGTTAATGAGACGATCCTGGCTCTGCTGAGATAATGGAATCACGTAGATGAAGTTATTCAGTTGGTGAGAGTCGAAGGAGGTTCGTATGAATGGGCGAGTAGTTTGAAAAAGAATGGGCTCGACTGTTATACGAATTAACCTTGTCATGCTGTATGGTGATGTGTTGAGATTCATCGTATGCTTGTGAATGTGTGAGATTTCGCGGCGACCCTGTGGATGTGTGAGATTCCACAGTGGGCAGTATGACAGGTGCATGTCTCTGGATACTAAGTTCAACGCACGAGTCAATTTGGAAGTAGTGTCAAGTGTCTTGTGTGGTGAGTCAGTGGAAAGTCTGACATGTGAAATGAGAAACTTGAATATTGATAGACACTTGATGCTGTGTTGTGAAATGGAATGACTATGGGAAATGTTGTGAAGTTTGTGATTTTGGGCGATCAGCTGAATGCTATGAGCAGCTTTACGTTTTACATGGATATTTTGGAACTTGGTTTACTTGGATTTTCATGTTCATGATTTAAACTTCTTTTAAATTATCTAGCTTACCCTTTTATCTGTTATTGTGGTTGTTTTCTCAAAACTGTGATGATCGTGTAATTGTTACACGGGAGCAGATGATCTTCCAGGAAGAAGAGCCCTCTAGCGAGTGGTCGCCGGAAGGAGATCGCCTATCTCCGTCTCTACCAGGTGATCGCCGGTTTATGCCTCCATCGGGTGATCGCCGGTTTTCGTGTCCTGATAGAAGATCGCCCGTTTTTGAGGTCTTCTGTTGGAGATCGCCGTTTTCTTTTGAGACCGCCTGTCTTACTGCATTTCTTTTATTTTCGTAAAATCTTGCAAACATTGGATTTGGTTATGTATTAAACTCCCTAAGAGGAGTAACTTCATTTCTGATATATATAAATACATATTATTTTGCACTCTCCAATATTATTTGGTTACACTTAATTTCAATTATACATGGATGTGTGTATTATTTTGGCGGGATGTTACATTAATGGTATCAGAGCAGTTCGTCCTTAGGATGACCTGAGGGCTGTGGATCCATTGTGTTTCTTCTGCTCATGAAAGTTATTTGAATTTAAAATAATAACTATAGTGAAAGGTTTTCAAACGTTTTTGTATTGAAATTTTGTGTGTGCTTTGGTGAATATATGTTCTAATTGAAAATCTTAGTATTAAGAATGAGAAGGCCTTGATAAAGTAGTGAGGGTGCACACTCATAACTGGATCGAGATGAGTCTCAATCTTAATTCCAAAGGTTTGATGTTTAGCATATATTGAATTCTGGTGTGAGCTATCTCATTCTCTTGAGTGTCTTTGTAATTGATTGAAAATGGTTGATTAGATTGGTGACTGCATACCAGTAGTTGTGCTGGTGTTATGCTTGATGTTATAAGCATTATGATTCTGTGGATGAACTCAAATTCTTAATGACTTTGAGATGCTGACCTTTGTAAGGTCTAGCTGTTACCCCTTGAATGAATTGATTCTTATCGATTTCATTCTTATAGTTGTAGGGAATATAGAAGCCTATAGATTCAGAATCTGAAACGAAGAAAGATGGCACGTAGACCCTCTACCCCACCCCAACCTTCTTCGGAGATGGGTCAGATCGCCAGGGCCATGGAAATGATGGCGACTGCCATCCAGCAACAGAATGCAGCGATGGCTCAGAACCATCAAGCCACGATGCAGCACTGGGAAACTGCCCGATCTGCTGAGACAAACTCCCACGTCGGTCAACCCCAAGAACAGATGGGACTGGCCGAGTTCATGAGGCACAACCCACCTAAGTTCAGTGGGAATGCTACCCCTGATCAGGCAGATCAGTGGGTCAGAGAGCTGGAAAAAATCTTTAGGGCGACCTCCTGCCCTGAAGAGAAGAAGCTGTTGTTTGCCACGTATCTGTTATCAGGAGAAGCTGAGTTCTGGTGGATGGGAGCTCAACAGATGATGGAGGCACGAGAGGATGTACTGGATTGGGAGAGCTTCAGGGTGAAGTTCTTGGAGAAATACTTCCCTGACAGTGCCAAGTTTGCAAGGGAAGCTGAGTTCCTGAAGTTGGAGCAGGGGGAGATGTCAGTGAACGCCTATGCTGCTCGTTTTGAGTACCTCGCCCGGTTTTATACCCAGGCGACCTCCGAGGCCTGGAGGTGTAGAAAATTCGAAGAGGGGCTGAAGCATGGACTGAAGAGGACCATAGCCCCGATGTGCATCAGGGAATTTCACGCCTTAGTAGAGAAGGCAAAGATGGTAGAGACCCTGGAAAGGGGTGATCCTCGAGTGATCAGGTCACACCAAGGAGGCTCTTCCAGTGGGAAGGCGAAGGTGCAGCACCCACACAGCAAGCCATATGTGAGATCTCCACCACATCGGGTGGGAACAGCTTCGTCCCAATTTCAGCAACAACAAACATGGAGACCCAGGTGTTTCACATGCCAAGAGATAGGGCACCTTTCTAGAGATTGTCCCAACAGAAAAAGGATGACTCAACCCGTTAATTCACAGCAGTTGAGGAACGAAGGCAGCAGACCTCAGACAGGAGGGAGAGTGTTTGCCATGTCTGGAACGGAAGCCCCTCAATCAGGTAATCTAGTACAAGATACTTGTTTATAGCTGATAGATACGTTATAGTTTTGTTTGATTCTGGAGAGACACACTCTTTTGTGTCAAATCGGTGTGCAACCGAGCTTGGGCCATATAGTGGAGGAGCTGTCGTTTGAACGATTGGCCTCTGCACCTGCTTCAAAAACAGGTTTTGACCTCCCTAGGTTGCTCTGAATGCCCAGTGGTAGTAGATGGAATGAAAGGAACAAGTGTGAGTTAGATTTGGTAGTACCAAGGTTTAGTCCCAGTTACGTATAAGTCATGGAGAGTAAATAAGCAAGAGGCTGGGGGTTTAAAGCTTAAGCATGTGTAACCATGGGAAGTACCAGAGTTAAATTCCAAGGAAGGAATTTTCTTTTGAAGCGTAGAAGATGCTCATGTCAATGAAACAGCATGAGATGGTTCTAGCTTAGGCTTCACGCAGAATGGATGCTGTTTGGCTGACCGGGATTTGAAAGAGGATTATGGAAATGGTGGGTTGAGATAAAAGGCTTCCGAAAATGTAAGCCTCCGAAGTTCTTGGCAAATAAGATGTAGATCGACCTGTGAATGTAGAAGGGAAGGAGGATATGACTGTGGATAAAAATGAGGGTAGGCCGTGTTATGATGATGTTGAGTCTTTCTAGAGATGTAGTAAATTTCAGAATGATGGGTGTGGAAGGGATTGTGAGTGGAAATAGCCTGTGGTATCTGGGACAGAAGGAGAATAGAGTTATCCTTAGGCAAGAGATTCTGGAGGCAGAGGTGCGTTCGTTCTCGTATGCCTTCTGGATAGGCACCTGAAACCGACGTCAATGCATCTAACGTATACATTGAAGAAGAAGGTCGTAATGGGAACAGGAAGTCGAGTTGGCAAAAGGGGTCATAATAATAATTTGGAAGGTAACAGCAACAGAAACCTTGTCTTTGTAAGGTACAGAATTATGCAGCGGAGTAATGAATAAAAAGTGTCCCTTTTGGGAGCGCGGGAATTTGATCAGCAGTTGAGAAGTCGGTGAATGATTTGATCAAGATACAGGAGTTGATTCCTAGAAGGACACTTCGGACCCTAGTTTGAGTTCGCTAGGGGGGTGGCATGAGTTGTGGACAGCTGTCCCCTTTTCTCCCAATGAAGGGATCTTGCCCGCTTTCTCTAAAGGGGCTAGTCCTGGTTACGTTAAGGACCTAGTTCTAGACTTGTTCAACAAAGTCTTCAAGGTTGGAAGTAGAGTGTGAATGCTGGAGTTGGCACTCTATGGGGCAGCATATCCCATGTACAGGGATGTAAAATGGATTTTGATGAAGTATTGAGGTAGGAAGAGTTGGTTCAATAGATCACCGAGAGGGTGAATCTGATACAGGACAGAATAAAAGTTTCTTAAGGTCAGCAAATGTCCTAGGCAGAGCAGAGGAGAAGACCTTTGGAGGTTGCTGCTGGGGTCATGTCTTTATGAAGGGGGACACCAGCCAAGGGTGTAGGGTAGGCGATCAGATCAAAGAAGCTGTCCCCTAAGTTTGTTGGGCCATATCGGATCTTAAGGAGGATAAGTCTAGTGGCTTATGAGATCGCCCCACCTCCCCAATTAGCAAGTCTACATAATGTATTTCACGTGTCACAGCTGAGGAAGTACATGGCAGACCCTAGTCATGTGCTGGATGTAGACGACGTGCAGATTAGGGATGACTTGTCCTTTGAAGCAAAACCAGTCAGGATTGACGATCGGCAATGTAAACAGCTCAGAGGCAAGACCATCGACATGGTGAAAGTGGTGTGGGATGAGAAATCGGGGGATTCTACTTGGGAGTTAGAAGAACCCATGAGGGAGGCTTATCCATACCTCTTTTCCTTGTAATCCAATTTTCGAGGACGAAAATTTTTCTTGTTGGGGAGAATGTAAGGACCTGAAAAATTTATTGGAATAAAAGAGTTATATTTTAAATAAATTCTAAGTATGTTTTTATTTAGAATAGAAAGGGAGGAAAAAGTTAAGTTTAGAAGGCTACGAGGTCGCCGGTCGCCTGCTACACATGAGCGCCAGGTGGACATCGCGCGGGCGCGAGAGGCATGCAGGCATCGCGCGGGCGTGAGAGGCATGCAGGCATCGCGCGGGCGCGAGGGGCATGCGGGCATCGCGCGGACGCGAGGCACGCGGGCATTGCCAGGGCGCGATGCATGTGGACGTGGCCAAGGCGCGAGAGTTATGAGGGCGTCGCCAGGGAAGACATCGGTTGTCTCCCAGAGGAAGACATCGGTCGTTCGCCAGGATGTGGTCATCGGTTGTTAACCTTCGCGCGAGAGGTCATCGGTTGTTAGCCTTCGCGCGAGAGGTCATCGGTTGTTAACCTTCGCGCGAGAGGTCATCGGTTGTTAACCTTCGCGCGAGAGGTCATCGGTTGTTAGCCTTCGCGCGAGAGGTCATCGGTGGATAGTCTTCGCGCCTGTGGTCATCGGTGAAAAGGTCATCGGGCTACGTTAAGTTACACACAGAGAACGTGGGACCCAGACATCCAGCATGAGACGTTCTGCACGCGCGCCACGTAGACGAAAAGGGTGGTTCAGAATAGTGACATCAGAATGTTGGCATGCGCGGGAGACACTCGCGGTCGTACTGTTCAGAGCAGTGGCTGGCATGCACAAGCGACAAACAGTGGCAGTACTGTTCAGAGCAGTGGTTGGCATGCACCAGAGGCAACAGTGGTCGTACTGTTCAGGGAAGCGTGCACGCAAACTTCCCTGCAGAGTAGGTGGTGGCAGCTGCTTTTGGAGGGATAAGTTGGTTTAAGTCACTGAAATCCACTACTGAAGAGGAAGAAACGTTGCAGCCTTCGAAGAGAGAGAGAGTGAGTTACCTCCCTTCTCCTCCAGATATATCCTTCGCGCTGCGATTCTAACACCTTCACACGAGAGTACGACGAGCGACAGCCACCATTAGAGCACCTGGGCAGTTCTCTGCAAGTCCTTCAACCAGACGCGAAAAACAGAGCCAAGGTATTCTGCAAGCTTCGTTGGATTTCGAAGCTCCTGGTGGTTGCGCAAGTCCAGGTAAGGGAAGCTAGACTCCATTTTCAATAAAAGCCATAGTTTAGCTATTTCTGAAATGAGTGCGACGTGGTCGCCGGTTTCGTCTTCATCTGTGTAAAATGCTCTGTTCTATGTGTTTTGGGCGACGTGGTCGCCGGTTTTATATAAAGCCTTCGAAATACCTTGTTTTTGAACCAGGTCGCCGGTTTTGGCGCTGTTTTACGAAATCTCTGTTTTTGATGTTGTTTTGAAACTACTTGAGATTTACATGAGATATTCGAAGATCTGAAGCTTTGAAATGTTTGTTGATGTGATTTGAATCATTTACTTGAGTGGTATGATGTGTTGAATGCTGTGAATGTGGGATCGAGGCATAGTATTTTCAGGAAAGGAAATACCGTGTTGAGATTGGTTAGGAAAGTGCATTGATCAGTGAGTAACCTGTTAATGAGACGATCCTGGCTCTGCTGAGATAATGGAATCACGTAGATGAAGTTATTCAGTTGGTGAGAGTCGAAGGAGGTTCGTATGAATGGGCGAGTAGTTTGAAAAAGAATGGGCTCGACTGTTATACGAATTAACCTTGTCATGCTGTATGGTGATGTGTTGAGATTCATCGTATGCTTGTGAATGTGTGAGATTTCGCGGCGACCCTGTGGATGTGTGAGATTCCACAGTGGGCAGTATGACAGGTGCATGTCTCTGGATACTAAGTTCAACGCACGAGTCAATTTGGAAGTAGTGTCAAGTGTCTTGTGTGGTGAGTCAGTGGAAAGTCTGACATGTGAAATGAGAAACTTGAATATTGATAGACACTTGATGCTGTGTTGTGAAATGGAATGACTATGGGAAATGTTGTGAAGTTTGTGATTTTGGGCGATCAGCTGAATGCTATGAGCAGCTTTACGTTTTACATGGATATTTTGGAACTTGGTTTACTTGGATTTTCATGTTCATGATTTAAACTTCTTTTAAATTATCTAGCTTACCCTTTTATCTGTTATTGTGGTTGTTTTCTCAAAACTGTGATGATCGTGTAATTGTTACACGGGAGCAGATGATCTTCCAGGAAGAAGAGCCCTCTAGCGAGTGGTCGCCGGAAGGAGATCGCCTATCTCCGTCTCTACCAGGTGATCGCCGGTTTATGCCTCCATCGGGTGATCGCCGGTTTTCGTGTCCTGATAGAAGATCGCCCGTTTTTGAGGTCTTCTGTTGGAGATCGCCGTTTTCTTTTGAGACCGCCTGTCTTACTGCATTTCTTTTATTTTCGTAAAATCTTGCAAACATTGGATTTGGTTATGTATTAAACTCCCTAAGAGGAGTAACTTCATTTCTGATATATATAAATACATATTATTTTGCACTCTCCAATATTATTTGGTTACACTTAATTTCAATTATACATGGATGTGTGTATTATTTTGGCGGGATGTTACAGTAGGCAACAGAGGAAGACCTCCTTGCCTTTGAGCAAGTGTAGGCAAAAGAGGAAGACCTCCTTGCCTTTGAGCAAGTGCAGGCGAGAACAGAGGAAGTCCTCCTTGCCTTTGAGCAAGTGTAGGCAACAGAGGAAGACCTCCTTGCCTTTGAGCAAGTGTAGGCAAAAGAGGAAGACCTCCTTGCCTTTGAGCAAGTGTAGGCAACAGAGGAAGACCTCCTTGCCTTTGAGCAAGTGTAGGCGAGAAAGAAGAAGACCTCCTTGCCTTTGAGCAAGTGTAGGCGAGAAAGAAGGAGACCGCCTTGCCTTTGAGCAAGCATAGGCGAGAAAGAAGAAAGTCCTCCCTCGACTTTGTACAGCGAGGCTGAGGTGAGAGAAGTAAGAGGGGTTGTCGAGAAGCACTTCTCTTCCCCAAAACACAGTTGTCATAGTTGGTGTTCAGGCCCTCTATGCACTCAGCGCTGGTGTGGCAGAGAAGTGTAGCGAAGCCAGAAGCACGCTGACTGATCGGTGGCGCACTAACATGCTAGTCGGTGGTTGGTGGAAGAAGCAAGTTCTGCGGCGTGAAGCCGAAGCGTTTAGGCCCCGTTAAGTCAGTCATCCAGCACGAAGTTATGTTGAAGGCAATGCTAAGGTAAGAGTTAGCCGCGATCAAGTCAGAAGCCAAGTTTGAGGGGTTGCAGTGAGATCGCGCTAAAGCCTAAGCTAGTTAACAGTTAGTCACATGCAGAGAGTTAAAGAGAAGAAACGCAGCGAACCCTAGCGCGGTTGAAGAGAAGAAAACAGAGAAGGTGAATCCCTAGATGATCCAGAGGGATACGCACGCTTCTGTTGAATGAAGGAAACGGTAGCGACCACTTAGTCTCTTCGCTGAGAACAAGTTCACAGCTCGAGACTGGAGGGCTTGTGATTCGGTCGATCATCAGTAGTTGATGACGTCAGCAGCCGTTGACCACGTGGACCATGCACAGGGTGGCACGTGGTAGAAAGAGCAAGTGAATCAGGGAGGAGATTACCTACAACAGTGATCGATAGTCAGATACCAAGTGGCCACCACCACCAGAGCGGTGCCTAGATAAGCGCCTGGAAGCACCGCACGGTCATCGGTGGATATGCATGAGGCACCGCCCGGTCATCGAGGGAAAGTTATGAGGCACCGGTCGGTTGTAAGTGCATGCAGAGGGCGGTTGGTCATCAGGGTTCTTGCCAACGCTTGCTAAGCTGGGACCAAGGTTCCCAGCGAGAGCGTTACACAAGAAGTACAGATCAGTAATCGCATATCGCCTGTGAAGATGAGTAATCGCTCATCGTCAATATGGATCAGTAGTCGCCTAGCTTGCACATGATCGCCGTGTGTGAAGGTGAGGAGATCAGGTGGTCAGCAAGTCGCCGAAGGAGCACATCGTCGGGAGTTTGAGAAGGCTTGGCAAGCACTTGTTGTATGGTCTAAATACAGAGGATAAGTGGCATGTCTGCCACCATGTGTAGTGTGAGCTGTGACGCCTAGTGTTAACCAGCTCGCAATGTTAAGGTTGCGCCCAGGGTAGCCTGTGCACTAAGCTGCTTCCTGTGTGGATAACTTAGTCGCAGGAGCAAAGTGAAGGTAACGTTTCAGCTGCAGGTACTCCAAATGGCGACACGTGTATGACCAGATGTTATCCACGTGTTAAGAGGAATAACCGTCAGGAAAGAGAAAGACTCAAGTATATATACGAAATTCTTAACAGAATAAAGGGGGGAGTCATTTTCAGTTGCGATTCACTGTTACACGGTTCTAAGTTTTTCTTTGAAGTTCTTTGGTGATTCACTCACTGACTTGAGCGTCGGAGCACAACCGGCCGCAGAGGCGCCATTTTGTTCTTTCAGGTGTCTTGGAGGAGCTGAAGGTGGAGGTCATTGGTGTGTTTGGCGTGAAGCTGGTAAGGACGAGGCTCGAGAAGAAGGAGCTCTAGCGCTTTGGTCAAGAGGCAGGATCAGTATATTAGGTTGTGAGCTTTTATTTAGGTATTTAGGTTTATAAATAGAAACTTTATGACTCTTGATTTCTTTTGATAAGTATTGTTGATTCATCCACTATGTCTGATTTCCACTAACATAAAAGAATTTGTATGAAATGAAATTATGTGGTTGATGTATGTTTCTTTGAATTTTCTTTTGTTTCTTCCTTGATTTCCACTACCACAAAAGGGTTGTGTTGAATGTGTATGAATTGTATTTTTATGGGCGAGAAGGATGCAAAATGATGAATTATTCAAGAACCATTTGTATGCATTTAGGTCTCATTTTATTGTATTTCTCTCACAAGTGTCACACAAAAGTCACCTAAAATTGATAAACATGTCACCTTAACATTTAATTGTGGATGCATATTTCTATTAATTAAAAGTCTCACTAATATAATAACTAAGATATATGACAAAAAAAAAAAAACCCTATTTTCGCAAAAGTATAATTCAGAAATCTATGATCGAACTTTATTCTTTGAATATTTTCTCCAAAAAAGTTTTTAATAGTACATATTTATGTTTGTCTAACTTTTTACTCATTGTCATGGATTTAGTGGTTTAGTTTTCGAAGTAATAAATAAAGGATGTTGTGGCACAGGAGATTTTGAGGTAAGCTTTCTATGTAATCCTCTTACTCATAGTTATGTTCAAACAAGTCAAACTAAATATTTTGGGACAATTTTCGTCCTATGGAAAATGTCTATATTTTAATTTTTTCTGAAATGCTTGATAAAAATATCAACTCATTCTTTTGATTTTGATTTCATTGTACTCCTTCTAATATGAATATAATAATAACATATTGACACTTGTCCTATAAGTTACAAACTCATTTTTTTTTTCTATTTAACTTCATTTATAATAGATACATATACTTAACCAAAATTACAAAGTTGCATTAATAATCACAACATCGACGATCACACCACAACACCCGCATATGTGAACAAACATCATATAATCATCTTCAACAAGCTCAATTTCTCGATCAATAGTTGTCATGGAGAGAAGAAACAACATATTAATATTTTCACTGTATAATATGTGGCTTTCTTCTTGTTTTCAAGTATGCGAGTGAGAATCTCAAATCTCACCAACCACTCTTTTTCGCCCCTTCATTCATTACACGCATCTTTATCCAAACAAACAAGTATTCATCCCATAAATTAATTTGTCATCGTGAACCGTACATCACCTAAAACAAACGAAAATAATTTTTGGACAACTGTGTGCCCCTTTGCGCCAGAACACAACTCTCTTACGTGACTGGAATGCTGACGTGGCAAGTAGGAGCGTTTAGAGTACTGATATATAAACAAAAACAAACTGCCACGTGGCTGTGCCACATTACAACCAATGATGGCATAAAAAGTAATATTTTATTATAAATGTGGGGTCAAAATGATGTGGTGAAAAAAATTGGAAAGGTTTATATTCGTTTTTTTCTCATTTTTTCGAAAGCCTCTGCTAGGGTTGGGAGATTGCACCTTCAATTCGCATTTTTCGAAAGCTGCTGTTAGGGTTGGGAAATTGTGCCCTCAATTAAAATTTATATGAGTTTGTTCGCATTTTTCGAAAGTTGTTGTTAGGGTTGGGAGATTGTGGCTTTAGTTGAAATTTTTGTGACATTTAGAGTGCTGTTTGCAGTGTGATTTGAGGGTTTCAAAGGAGGTTAGTTTTCGTTTGGCTTATGGTTTTATTGCAGTATGGTTGCGATTTTGTTATCTGCTTTTGTGATTGGGTGCCATTGATTTTCGATTTCGTGGTGTGTATTTTTTATTTTCGTTTTGGATTTTGATTTAAGGGTTATTTAGGGTTTCATTTTGAGTGTTTATTTTAGGAGCTATGTAAGATTCCGTTTTGGGTTTTAATTTTATGGGTTATTTAGGGTTTCGTTTTGGGTTTTGATTTTAGGGATTATGATTTTTGCACTTCTTTGATTTGGATTATGCATGTTTGTATTTCTCCTGTGTTGATCATAGTAATGTATTCAATGTTAGTACTTGGAGAAAGAGAGAAACCAAACTGTATGAATGCCCTGAATTTCTATCATGGTATACATCTTTTTATGTCACCTTTATGTAATGGACACCCCATTAGGTTGCTGAATTTTATTGGGATTGTTATAGTTAAAGTTCTATTGTACTTTTATGATGAATGTAAAAATTAGATGCACTTGTATGGTAACTTGTGATATCCCAGTTTGCAAGATGTAGTGGCAGCAACCAATGGAACATGACTTAATTTAATAAGATATATTTGTCATCCCTATGTGTGGTTAAAGTTATTTCATCCGAATCCATTGTAGGAATATAAAAGAGAATTTTATGCCATAGGGTCGAATTGGCATTCCTATTGTTACCTTTCGAAAGAGTTGTTATGTATGATATCTGACAATTTTGTAACACATGTGTATTAGTCTTAATACCATCCTACATCAAAATTTTGGGTCCATGATTTTGAAACCTTTAGCTATGCCTTTTTAAGGTATTATGTCTGCATAGTGTAGATAATACAGGGGAAAGTTGAAAAATTTCAATTAATTAACTGTCTTTATTGAACTTCTATGCACCAATCAAGTAAGCAAGAAATGACAAGTGAAAAAGGAAAACAACATCCACTATCAAACATGTTTCTCGAGCATTTTTTTTCTCACTCTTAATCTTTGAATCCAATTGTTGGAACCATCATTATGATTTCATTATTTAGGGGGGTTAACTATTTTAAGTCTGAACTGATTTTGGGTATCATTAAAAACAAATACCATTTTTTTTAATTTATGCATTTGTTATCAACTTCGTTTCTTTATATGCATTTCCTAGCAAGGATAACTTGCTTAAAACTGAGATTAAAGTCAACTTTGGATTAGTGATTTCTTTAGTTCTATGGAGTTAGAAAATGAGAACCAAATGATGAAATTTCGAAACCATTAGAACTTCACATGTAATCATTATTTCATTATTTAGGGGGGTGAACTATTTTAACTCTTAACTGATTTTATGTATCATGAAAAACAAATACCATTTTTTTTAATTTATGCATTTCTTACCAAATTCGTTTCTTTATATGCATTTCCTAGCAAGGCTAAGTTGCTTAAAACTGATATTAAAGTCAACTTTGGATTAGTGATTTCTTTAGTTCTATGGGGTTAGAAAATGAGAACCAAATGATGACATTTTGAAACCATCATAACTTCACATGTAATTATTATTTCATTATTTAGGGGAGTGAACTATTTTAACTTTTAACTGATTTTGTGTATCACGAAAAACAAATACCATTTTTTTTTTAATTTATGCATTTCTTACCAAATTCGTTTCTTTATATGCATTTCCTAGCAAGGCTAAGTTGCTTAAAACTGAGATTAAAGTCAACTTTGGATTAGTAATTTCTTTAGTTCTATGGGGTTAGAAAATGAGAACCAAATGATGAGATTTTGAAACCATCAGAACTTCACATGTAATCATTATTTAATTATTTAGGGGGGTGAACTATTTTAACTCTTAACTAATTTTGTGTATCATGAAAAACAAATACCAATTTGTTTCAATTTATGCATTTCTTAGCAAATTCGCTTCTTTATATGCATTTTCTAGCAAGGCTAAGTTGATTAAAGTGAGATTAAGTTCTGTTTGTTCATTTTCTTTTGCTCATTCTTATTCAACAGGAAACTCATTTGTTAATATAAATGTTTTAGTGTACAAGTATAATATAATGTTTGGAGGGTGTAATGTAATACTAAAATAAGTCATTGAAATTTTTTGTACAATTACTAGTTTCCTATTGTTTGCAAGATGACTTCAAGTTCAAGACCAAGTGATGGTGAAGAAAAGGACTTCAATGTAAGATTGATTATATTGTAAGGTTGTTAATAGTTTTGTTATTTCATAAATGCATTAAACATTAATTATAGTGTGCACATTAATTATAGTGTGCTTTGAATTTGTAGGTTAGAGTGAGATACAAAGTGAAAATGGAGTACATTGTGGAAGTGAACCGTAGGTTGACTTCTTTTCAACGAGAAAGGATACAACAGACCCCTTTTAAGTGGATTGCTGAAGTAGAAGACATCATGCAAATATCAACTACCGTTCTAAGAGAACTCCTAAGTAGGTGGAATGGAAGTAAGGAAAGTTTTATGTTAAGGGAAAATTTAGTTCCTCTATCACTTATGGATATTTGTGTGGGATTGGGATTGTGCGTTTCAGGGGAAGCTCTAAATTTAGAGGAAGATACAAAAGGGTTGGTGAATAATTTGTTTGACGGAGAGGACATTAATGTACGTAGTATTATGAAGAAAATGACTGATGAAAAATTTAGGGTGAGAGAAAATGTTGATTTTTGTAGGTTATACATTTTTCTTTCATTTGTTGTTTTTTATTTTCCTAGGAGTTATAAGAATTTTTCTAGCTTTCCTTTTAGACTTTTAGACAATATAGATGCACTCCACATGTACAATTGGGGGGTGCAGTTCATGAATGATGCAAACCAAGCCCACAAGGTGATGATCAAGGGCGCTAAAGAATATAAAGAGAAGTCACCTCAAAGTAGAGACCTCACCAGATGGAGAATGGGACAAAGACCAGAGCACCTAAAGTTCTTCCTACTGGTCTTCTTAATGATTAGAAAATATTGTAAATAATTTGGGCTCACTTTGGGGGTCCAAATAGCAAATATAGGCTAGAATAATGTGCCTTTAGTATAATAGGGGGTGTAGTTAGCATTTTAGGATGTTCTTGGCCCTTTTGGAAGGCTTTTTGACCTAGTTTCTAGAAGGACAAGCCTAGGATGCGGATTTGACTTAGTCAAACCCTAAGGCTACCCATTTTTTCACTCTTCCCATCCTACCCCTTATGCTTGCTCTCCAAGGCTCCTTCACCTATAAATAAGGAGGCCTACCTCATGTATTTTCATGTTGAAATTAGAGTAAAGTTACTATACACAATTTGTGTTAGAGTTTGCGAGCATTGTCTCCTTACACCATTGTCTTATCTTGTGAGATTTAGAGAGCTCTCAAGTGGCGGCATTCTTCACTCATCTGGGAACAAACCATCATCCAAGTGGCGTGATCACTTCTCTAGCTCATTCTACTAAGTTTCCTTTCACTCATCTTTTTCCATTCCATTTCCATTCCAAATTTCAATCCCGAAATCTATGTCTTGTTCTTGTTTTAATGCTTTGTTTCCTAGTCGGTTTCCTTCATTATGTTTAGTTTCCTCTCTCTAATTTCAGCACCTTTACTTGTCATCATCTTCACCATAATTGTGTTTTCCTTTTGCCTTTGTGAAATGAACCTTCACATCTACTTAACCACTTGGTTAAGTTAATGTCCAGTGGGGATTTTCCTTAGGTTCTCACCATACTTATCATCCTAATTAAAGTGCCACCATAAAATGCTAAATCACAAAATCAACTCACATCAATTAAGCAATTGTTTCCAGTGTAACTCGAGCTTCCAAAGTATATAACCAACAAAGAAATCCCTGTGAGATATACTTAGTTGGTTGTGTTGCTGTATTTGAAGTATGTATAAAATTGACAACAATGGACGATATAATGCAATTTTCATAGTCTTAAAACCAAGGTTTTTATTGACTAGTGTTTTTGTGCAACAACTGTGGGTAGTTGAACATCTTGGGCTTGGCAGAGCAGGAAATAATTCTCGTTCTCCAAGATTTTTGCAGTGGTCGTGCGTAAACATTCGGTCAAGAAAGATACATGATGTTTTTTTATCAGCTGAGGTAGATTATATTGTTAACTTTGTGGTTGATTGTTTTGCCTTAATTTCTTGGTTATAATAAATAATATTGTATTTCAGATTTCATGGGAATGGCACTTGATTGATGAAGAACAAAGCCTGGATGTAAGGACCTTGAAAAATTAAGTTGGAATAAAAAGGATTATTTTAAATAAATTCTAAGTATGTTTTTATTTAAGTTAAAAAGGAAGGAAAGTGCAGTCTAGAAAACTATAAGAGTTCTTTGTTAATACATGATCGCCGGTCGTCTACTACACATGATCGCCGGGGCGCGAGGCATGCGGTCATCGCCAGGGCGCAAGGCATGCGGGCGTCGCCAGGCGCGGGACATGCGGGCATCGCCAGGACAAGAGCCATGTAGACATCGGTCGTCTTCCAGGGAGAGACATCGGTGGTCCACCAGGGTGAGACATCGGTTGTCTACCAGGATGAGGAACCAGTCATCACCGGGATGAGGAACGTCCGTCATCGCCGGTAAGAGAGGAGCATCGGTCATCGTCCAGGATAAGTCATCGGTGGATAGTCTTCGCGCGAGAGGTCATCGGTGGATAGCCTTCGCGGGAGAGGTCATCGGGGGATAGTCTTCGCACGAGAGGTCATCGGTGGATAGCCTTCGTGGGAGAGGTCATCGGTGGATAGACTTCGCGCCTGTGGTCATCGGTGAAAAGTCATCGCGCGACATCGAGTTACACACAGAGAAGGTGGGACCCAGACTTCCAGCATGGAACGTCCTGCACGCGCGCCACGTAGACAAAAAGGGTGGTTCAGAATAGTGACCTCAGAGTGTTAACCTGCGCAGAGGCACGCTCAGTAGTACTGTTCAGGGAGTGGTTGGCCTGCGCAAGAGACAACTGTAGTCGTACTGTTCAGAGAAACGTACACTCAGACTTCTCTGCAGAGTGGGTGTGGCAGCTGCTTTTGGTGGATAAGTTGGTTTAAGATGCAGAGACCCACCGCTGAGAGAAAAGAGACGTTGCAGAATTCAAAGAGAGAAAGAGTGAGTTACCTCCCTTCTCCTCCAGATATCTCCTTCGCGCTGCGATTCTAGCACCTTCACACGAGAGTACGACGAGCGACAGCCACCATTAGAGCACCTGGGTAGTTCTCTACAAGTCCTTCAACCAGACGCAAAAACAGAGCCAAGGCGTTCTTCAAGCTTCGTTGGGTTTCGGAACTCTAGGTGTTTGCGCAAGTCCAGGTAAGGGAAGCTAGACTTCATTTTCAATACAAGCCATAGTTTAGCTATTTCTAAAGTGAGGGCGACGTGGTCGCCGGTTTTCGTTTTCATCTTTGTAAAATGCTCTGTGCTATGTGTTTGGGCGACGTGGTCGCCGGTTTTAAATGCAGACTTCGAAATACCCTGTTTTTGAACTAGATCGCCGGTTTTGGCGTTGTTTACGAACTCCCTGTTTTTGATGTTGCTTTGAAACGGTATGAGATTTAAATGAGATATTCGAAAATAAGAACCTTGGAGTGAGCTTTTGCTGTGATTGAAATCTTTCCTTTAAGTGTGGTATGATGTGTTGAATGTTGTGAATGTGGATCAAGGCATAGTATTTTCAGGAAAGAAAATACCGTGTAAGATCGTGTAGGATGTGCATTGACCGGTGATTCGTCATGATATCCTGACTCTCCTGATATAATGGAATCATATAGATGAAGTTGTTCGGGCGTTGAGAGTCGAAGGAGGTTCATACGTATGGGTGAGTTGTTTGAAAGAGAACGAGCTCGGCCTGTTGTGTGGATTAACCCTGTCATGCTAGGATGGTGATGATATTGAGATTCATTATACGCTTGTGAATGTGTGTGATTTCACGGCGACCCTGTGAATGTGTGTGATTTCACAGTGGGAAGTATGACAGGTGCAGATCTATGAGTCTAGTCAATGCACGAGTCTTCCGGAAGTAGTGTCAAGTGTCTTGTGTGCTGGGTCAGTGGTGGTCTGACATGTGAAATGAGGAACTTGAAATTTATAGACACTTGATGCTGTTTGTGAAATAGAACGACTCTGGGAAATATTGTGAAATGTGTGGTTTCTGGGCGATCAGGTGAAGGGTATGAGCAACTCTAAGTTTTACATGGATATCTTGAAAAATGTTTTTACCTTGATTTTAATGTTCTTATTTAAACTCTCTTTAAAATATCTAGCTTACCCTGCGTGTTTTGGTGCTGTGGCTGTTCTCTTAAAACTGTGATGATCGTGTAATTGTTACACGGGAGCAGATGATCTTCCAGGATGTAGAGCTCCTTAGTGAGTGGTCGCCGAGGAAGAGATCGCCGGTTTTCTATCTCTTGGTGGTGATCGCCGGATTTATGTCCTGCTGCAGATCGCCTGTTTTGGGCCTTCTGTTACCAGATCGCCGGTTCATGTATGGAGACCGCCGGTCTTGTTGTATTTGGTTGAATTTCGTTTAAATTTTGAAAACATTTGACCTGGTTATGTATTTAACTCCCTAAGAGGAGCAACTTCATTACTTATATATATATTATCATGTACTCTTCAATATTATTTGTTTACCTTTATTTTCATTATACATGTATGTATGGTTTTATTTTGCGGGATGTTACATTAATTGTATCAGAGCAGTTTGTCCTTAGGACGACCTGAGGGCTGTGGATCCATTGTGTTTCTTCTGTTCATAAAATCTATTTGAGTTTTAAATAACAACTATAGTGAAAGGTTTTCAAAAACGTTTTTAGTATTGAAATTTTGTGTGTGCCTTAGCGAATGTATGCTCTAATTGAAAATCTTGGTATTAAGAATGAGAAGATCCTGATAAAGTAATGAGGGTGCACACTCATAACTGGATCGAGATGATTCTTAATCTTAATTCCAAAGGTTTGATGTTTAGCCTACATTGAATTCTGGTGTGATTTATTTAGTGTTCTTGTAATTGACTGAGAGTGGTTGATTGGATTAATGACTGCATACCAGTAGTTGTTCTGGTGTTATGCTTGATGTTATAAGCATTATGATCCTGTTGATGAACTCAAATTCTAAATGACTTTGAGATGTTGACCTTTGTAAGGTCTAGATGTTACCTCCTGAATGAATCGATTTCTTATCGATCTCATTCTTATAGTTGTGGGGGGGGGGGGGGGGGGGGGGGATATAGAAACCAATAGTTTCCTAATCTTCTATAGAGAAGAATGGCTCCTAGACAGCCTATCCCTCCCAAACCTTCTGCTGAAATGGGCCAGATCGCCAGGGCCATTGGGATGATGGCGAGTACCATCCAGCAGCAGAGTACGGCGATGTCTCAGAATCACCAAGCTACGCTGCAGTATGAGGAGACCGCCAGATCGGCTGCAACCCCAACGTCGGTCAGCCTCAGGAGCAGATGGGACTGACCGAGTTCATGAGGCGCAACCCACCCAAGTTCAGTGGGAATGCTACCCCTGATCAAGCAGATCAGTGGGTCAGAGAGTTGGAGAAAATCTTTAGGGCGACCTCCTGCCCTGAAGAGAAGAAATTGTTGTTCGCCACTTATCTGCTATCAGGAGAAGCTGAGTTCTGGTGGATAGGAGCTCATCAGATGATGGAGGCCCGAGGGGATGTATTGGATTGGGAGAGCTTCAGGGTGAGGTTCTTGGAGAAATACTTCCCAGACAGCGCCAAGTTTGCGAGGGAAGCAGAGTTCCTGAAGTTGGAGCAGGGGGATATGTCAGTGAACGCCTATGCTGCTCGTTTTGAGTACCTCGCCCGGTTCTATACCCAGGCGACCTCCGAGGCCTGGAGGTGTAGGGAGTTTGAAGAGGAACTGAAGCATGAGCTGAAGAAGACCATATCCCCGATGTGCATAAGAGAATTTCACACCTTAGTGGGGAAGGCGATGATGGTGGAGGCACGGGAGAAGAGTGACTCTCGGGTGATCAAGTCACACCCAGGGGGTTCTTTCAGTGGGAAGGCCAAGGTGCAACACCCACAAAACAAACTTTATGCGGGACCTCCACCACATCGGGCAGGGGCAGTTTCGCCCCAGTTCCAGCAGCAACAAAGATGGAAACCTAGATGCCAAAAGATGGGGCACATATCTAGAGATTATCCTAGCAGAAATAGGATGACTCAATCCAGTGGTTCCCAACAGATGAGGAATGAAGGCAGCAAACCTCAGGCAGCAGGGAGAATGGTTGCCATGACAGGAGCAGAGGTGCCTCAGTCAGGTAACTTGGTGGAAGGTGCTTCGTGAATCCTAGCTCGGTTGGGAGTGAAGAATGAAGAGGACGTAAGCAGGATACCTGTGGTGAAAGATTTCATGGATGTATTTCCAGAAGAAATACCTGGATTACCTCCTAAGAGAGAAGTGGAATTCTCTATTGACTTGGTACCTGGAGCTGGACCAGTGTCAATGGCTCCCTACAGAATGGCTCCAGCTGAGTTAGTGGAGTTAAAGAAGCAAGTGGAAGAGTTGCTGGAGAAGCAATTCATCAGACCCAGTGTATCTCCATGGGGAGCTCCAGTGCTCCTAGTCAAGAAGAAGGATGGAGGGTCTCGGCTGTGTATAGATTACAGGCAGTTGAACAAGTTGACCATCAAGAACAAGTACCCCCTGCCTAGGATCGATGATTTGATGGATCAAATACATGGGGCCTCGGTGTTCTCCAAGATTGTTCTAAGATCGGGGTA